>CM040119.1:144014375-144614375 GCA_022559845.1 Amorphophallus konjac | reverse complement strand
ATGAGCCATTAGCCATGCCGGTCACTCGTGGACCCTTTTCATATTCGGACATGGGTCCGTAATAGAAACGCGACGGAAACCGGGGTGGACCCGTTCGAATGTCTGCCGAATGCGCGTCAAATTTTTTTTAGTAACGGCTCGGAAGGGATCCGGGGCGAGAAACGAATCCGGTCTGATTGGGATGTCGGCCCAAGACTAGGTCGGGGCCTGGCCACGTCAGGATAATTCCCAAGACCCGGGCCCGGCCTGAAAGGGCGGCATTATTGTTCCTCCAGTATCGGGTCACGGGGGAGACGGGGCTGCAATGTAGAATTATTAATACCTTATATTGTTTTGTCATTGTTGTTCTTGTTACTCCATTGCTTATTCCCCTTTCCGTATTTGTTCCGGGTGATTTCCCTCATCTTGCTCATTGTCATTGTTACCCTTTTTATTATCATTATTACTATTGTCACTTATTTCATTCATCATTTTTTTATACGGATCTGTTCAAGTTTACTTATTCATCATGATTTTTATTAGCTTATCAGTGCTGCCATTATATGCCCGTATATATGTATATGTGCATATGCATTCATGTATTATTATTCTTTGGGGAGAGTTGACCCTTGGCGGGTTGAAAGGGGGCTAAAGGGAGTGTACCGCTGAGGAAAGGTGGGCGGAAAGTGTGCCGGCGAAGGGCTGGAGATGTGTGCCGTCGAAGGGCTTAAGGAGGGTGCCGCTGAAGGGCTGAAGGAGGTGTACCGCTGGGGCAATGATTGGAGGGTGTACCGGTGAAGGGAGAAGAGGGTGCGCCGGGGAAGGCTCGAAGTCTATACGTTGACGGGCTATTGCGACACGAAGTCTATACATCGGCTGTTCAAAGTCTGTACATGGGCTGTATTCATTAGCCCAGAGTCTATACGTCGTCTATTGAAGTCTACACATTGGCCAGCTCAGAAATCTGTACATTGGCCATTAAAGTCTATACATTGGCCGGCTCAAAGTATGTACATTGGCCAGCCCAAAGTCTATACGTTGGCCAACTCAAAGTCTATACATTATTCATTGGCTGCAGCTCAAAGTCTATACATTGCAGCTCAAAGTCTATACATTGGCCAGCCCAAAGTCTGTACGTTGGCCAACTCAAAGTCTATACATTATTCATTGGCTGCAGTTCAAAGTCTATACGTTGCAGCTCAAAGTCTATACATTGGCCAGCCCAAAGTCTGCACGTTGGCCAACTCAAAGTCTATACATTGTTCATTGACTGCAGCTCAAAGTCTATACGTTGCAGCTCAAAGTCTATACATTGTCTCTGAAAGTCTATACATTGGCCAGTCCAAAGTCTGTACGTTGGCCAACTCAAAGTCTATACATTGTTCATTGGCTGCAGCTAGAAGTCTGTACATTGCAGCTCAAAGTCTACACATTGGCCAGCCCAAAGTCTGTACGTTGGCCAACTCAAAGTCTATACATTGTTCATTGGCTGCAGCTCGAAGTCTATACGTTGCAGCTCAAAGTCTATACATTGTCTCTGAAAGTCTATACATTGGCCAGTCCAAAGTCTGTACGTTGGCCAACTCAAAGTCTATACATTGTTCATTGGCTGTAGCTAGAAGTCTGTACATTGCAGCTCAAAGTCTACACATTGGCCAGCCCAAAGTCTGTACGTTGGCCAACTCAAAGTCTATACATTGCTCATTGGCTGCAGCTCAAAGTCTATACATTGCAGCTCAAAGTCTACACATTGGCCAGCCCAAAGTCTGTACGTTGGCCAACTCAAAGTCTATACATTGTTCATTGGCTGTAGCTCGAAGTCTATACATTGCAGCTCAAAGTCTACACATTGGCCAGCCCAAAGTCTGTACGTTGGCCAACTCAAAGTCTATACATTGTTCATTGGCTGCAGCTCGAAGTCTGTACATTGCTCGTTGCTGTGTTTGTACGTCAATCTGCCAAGTCTATACATTGAGTTCCACTGAGACGGTGGATGAGAGTGTACCGGCGAAGGGAGAGAGAGACAACGGGAGGGAGTGTGCCGCTGGAGGGCTGACCAGGAGGTGTGCTGTTGGGGGATGTTAGAGTGTGCCGCTAAGGGTGAGCGGTGGGCGTACCGCTGAAGGTTCTTTAGGGTGTGCCGTTGGAGGTTGGGAAGGGCGTACCGCCGTAGGTGGTGAGTGTGTGCATGTGTCGCTGAAGAGGGATGTGAAGGCGTACCGGTGAAGGCCCAAAGTAGGTGTACCGGTGGAGGAGTATGGGGGTGGGAGTGTGCCGCTGGAGGGTCAATGGAGCGTGCCGGTGAAGGTTAAAAATAGGCGTGATGAAGGCCCACTCCTCCATTATTTGTTGTTTTTAAGGCTTTTCTTTTCTTCTTTTCTCAATTTTCATGTAGTCTTGTTTAAATTTCTCCTTTCCTTTATTCAGTTCAGCCTCTTCTCGCAAGTCGGACGTTCAGTCCACCATGTTGTTAGTCGGTTTAGTCCTCATGTCACCGGCAGTGGGTTGCTTAGTTGGAAGATTTTATAATTGATTGTTCTGTTCGTTTGTTGCTTCCTTTTGCCTTTTAACGTCTTGTTATTTTCTGACGAAAATTCGGTAGCATCTCCCCTTGACCCGAGCGTAAGGGAGATAAAGGGAACGCGCCCACATGGAGTGGCGGAACCCGACAACTGGAGGTGGGCACCCGAGGGCGGCAACACCTTGACAAAACCTCAGAAAACACAGGAAAACGACGAGCCGAAGACCACTCGGGCCAGACAGGATGGACTGGGGGTCAGCCAGTGCGTACCAGGCTAGGGCGGGGCCAGGCGTGCCGCTGAGGCACTAAAGGGGAGGTGTACCGCTGGGGACTACTATATGGGTGTGCCGGCCAAGGTGCCGGAAGGGTGTGCCGGCCAAGGGCCGGAAGGGTGTGCCGCTGGGGGCATATGGAGGGGTTATGTGCATGCCGGCTAGGAGGGTCAAAGGGTGTGCTGGTCAAGGAGCCATGGGTGCACCGGGCTGGGGTATTAGGTTTGGCGGGCCTCAAAGGAAACTTGGCAGGACGGGGAAAGTTCAACAAGGGACTCTAAGGCAGAGGCATGGGTACACAGAGGAGAGACGAGGGGCATCTCCCTTTGGGCATCTGAGCAAATATTAGGGCTGGACCCTCTAGGGGGGGACCACAACAGGAGGAGAAGATCGGTGTAAGAAACTGTAACCGCCAAAGGGGAAGGAGGAGATGGTCAAACGCACATAGTGATTCAAACCAACGGAGACAAAAAGGGAAACCCAAAGAGGGGTAGTTTTCATTCATGACGAGAAAAATGCCGTAACCGGCCGTATACATTACGGAACATGCCCGAGCTAAAGCTATAGGCAAAGGAGAAAACCAGAGAACGCGACTACGGAGTGTGGAAAAATAAAGAACAAAAGAGGAGGAGGTGTTGGAGATCGAAGCAGGGACGATTGTCCACTGCTCTTTCCCCCACCTTCCCCTGCTACATCGAGCCCTCTCTCTTTCTTACTCTCTCTTCTCGTTGCTTGGGTGGTTGTCAGAAGACTCCACACCGGAGCCCTCTCCCTTTTCTTCTCTCTTCTTCTTCTTCTCGTCTGCAACTCTCTATTTGTCTCTGCCTCTGGGTCTCTTCTCTCTGTGTCTTTCTTCCTCGCCTCCTCTCTTTCTGTCGGAATGAGAGGGATTTATACTCCCAGCAGCGGGAGCCCTCTAGCACGGCAGTCGGAGGCGGGAAGCAGTTGATCATGATGGGGTTTGACTTCCCCTATCCTGGCTGTCAGGGGAGTAGCCTGCGTGGCCCAACCGTTGGTTGACACCTCGGACAGCTCACTGCGCGCCAAGGATATGTAGGGCATGGGCTTCACATCGTTTGGCCATTGAAAAACTTTCACGCTGTACCGCTGGCGGGCTGAAGAAGTGTGTCGCTGTAAGACACTGTAAGCGTGCCGCTGAAGAGGGCAAAAGGCGTGCCGTTGAAGGCCCAAAGAAGTGTGCCGCTGGGTAGGGCAAAAGGCGTGCCGCTGAAGGTTGCCCAAGCGTGCCGCTGAAGGGGGCAAAAGGCGTGCCGTTGAAGGTCCAAAGAAGTGTGTCGCTGGGCAGGGCAAAAGGCATGCCGATGAAGGCCCCTTTGGGGTGTGTGTTGAACCCCCCCCTGGGGTGTGCCGTTGAAGGCACCTGGGGGTGTGCCGCTGGGGCTCTCAGGGAGTGTGCCGCTGGGGCTCCCTGGGTAGTGTGCCGCTGGGGCTCCCAGGGTGTGTGCCGCTGGGGGCACCCTGGGGGGTGTGCCGCTGGGGCTCCCAGGGGAGTGTGCCGCTGGGGCTCCCAGGGGGTGTGCCGCTGAGAGGCTAAATGGGCAGTTTTGGGCCCGTTGTGAGTACGGGTTGTGGCTCGCTTGATTCCCTTTGGGGGCCACGGATTGTGAGCTTCCCGGGGGTTGGTTTCTCTTGGCTGTCGCGACTCCGGGGATGACTTCGCGGCAGTGTGCATATTTGGGGGGGTTCGGATGACCAGTCTCTCCGGGGCTTCTCCACTTGGTGCCGTTGTTGGTGCTGGGCCGAGTAGGATACCTGGGTGTGCAATTTTTGGTGTCCACAAATGCCCCCCACCCACGGGTAGCGCAGGCGAAGGATGAGCCGGGCGGTGCCCGCGGGTGTACTGGTCTCTTTTTCTATTCGTTGGTGCCGACAGGGTGTCGGGAGCTGACATGGTTTGTTTGTCTCTTCTTCTCTTCGTCAGTGCCGACAGGGTGTCGGGAACTGACATGGTTTGTCTGTCTCTTCTTCTCTTCGTCAGTGCCGACAGGGTGTCGGGAGCTGACATGGTTTGTCTGTCTCTTCTTCTCTTCTTCAGTGCCGACAGGGTGTTGGGAGCTGACATGATTTGTTGTCTCTTGGTCTCTTCGTCAGTGCCGACAGGGTGCCGAGAGCTGACGTGATATGTTGGTCTCTTTGTCTCTTCGTCAGTGCCGACAGGGTGTCGGGAACTGACATGGTTTGTCTATCTCTTCTTCTCTTCGTCAGTGCCGACAGGGTGTCGGGAGCTGACATGATTTGTTGTCTCTTGGTCTCTTCGTCAGCGCCGACAGGGTGCCGAGAGCTGACGTGATATGTTGGTCTCTTTTTCAGCGCCGACAGGGTGTCGGGAGCTGACGTGGTTTGTTGATCTCTTGACCTCTTCGTCAGTGCCGACAGGGTGTCGGGAGCTGACCTGGTTTGCTGGTCTCTTGGTCTCTTCGCCAGTGCCGACAGGGTGTCGGGAGCTGACCTGGTATGTTGGTCTCTTGGTCTCTTTGTCAGTGCCGACGGGGTGTCGGGAGCTGACCTTGTTTGTTGGTCTCTTCTTTTCTTTTCTTCTTTTCTCTCTTTTTTTTTTGAACCACATTACCGATACAAGCGCCCTTTCGGGTTTTCGCTGGTACCGGCCCCCTCTTGCTTTTGCCCACGCGCCCTCTCGGGTTTTCACGTGGCGGGGTACCCGATTTTGCCTGCAGCGCCCTTTCGGGTTTTCGCCACAGCCGGGTTGTTACCATTTTTACCCTTGCCCCCCGCGTAGGGGCAAGTCCGGCGGGGTATCTCTATTTTTAACCCCATTTTCTTTTCTTCTCTTTTTTTTTCTCTTTTCTTTTTTTTTGACGAGCGAGTGATACGCAGGTGTCGGCTAGGGCACGAAGCCTTGCGCCGGAAGGCAAGGCTCATTCGTTGGCAAGAAGATAATGCCAGCGCAACGAGAGAATTCACGCCGATTCGGACGTAAGGTCCGTAATGGCAATATTATGCGGAGTGGGTGGCTAGGGCACGGGGCCTTGCGCCGGAAAGGGACTTATTCGTTGGCAAGGGACTAATGCCAACGCAAGGATAGAGATTCTGTCGATTCGGGCGTAAGGCCCGTGATGGCGATTTTGTATGATGGGAAGTGGCTAAGGCACGAAGCTCTGTGCCGGGGAATGACTTATTCGCTGGCGAGGTGGTGATGCCCCCCGCAGGGGTAGAGTTGCAGGGGTAGAGTTGTCTTCACCTGTACGGACGCACGTCATCACAGGGTCGTGGGGATGGAACGTTCCCCGGAGACACCTATGATTGTACGTTATTGACTCACACATCCACACATATGAGTAGATGCGTACGAAGGCATATGCACGTATATATATATATACATATACATATATTTATCTAATATTTTATATATCCCATTTTTTTTCATTCATCTTTTTTTTATTTTTCTCTTTTTATCCCTTTTCCTTCTTCATCCTTTTTATTTTCCTCTCTTCCTCCCCCTTTTTTCTCCTTTTTTTCTTTTTTTTTCTTCCCTTTTTTCTCTCTTTCCTCTCTTTTTTTTATTTTCTCTTCTCTCTTTTCTTTTCTTTTTCTCCTTTCTTCCCTTTCGTATAAAAGGGGCGGGGGTGGCGTGGCGAGCCACCCCCCTCATTTGAACTCTCTCTCTCTCTTTCCCACGGCAGACGAACCGTCCCCCCTCTCCCTCTTTTCTTTCTTCCTGGTGATCGAGCGGACGGAGCCCCCCCCTCGTTCTTCCTCTTCTTCTCCGGGCACGACCACCGCCGCTACCGTCGTCGTGGTGAGGGCCTCGCCGTGACGGCCTTCCCTCTCCTCTGTTCTTCTTCTTCCTCCCCCTTCTCTTCTTTTCTTTTGGACCGCTGTTGACGGCGGGGGGCATCGCTCCCCCCCTCTCCGCCCTCCCATCTATCTCTTCCCTCTCCCTCTTCTTCTCTCCCCTTCCCCTCCTCTCTTCTCTTTCCCTCTTCTCTTCTCTCCTCCTGCTATGGGATACCGGCGGTTGCACCGGCGGGAGGGGCTCTCGAGCGTGCCGGGGCGAAGGGGTTGCAAGTGTGCCGACGAAGCGATGCCATAGGTGTACCGGGGAGGGTGCCTAGATGGTGCACCGGGGAAGCACCTCGTAGTGTGCCGGAGAAGGCCCTCTTGGGCATGTCAGCGAAGGGCCCCACGGGCGTACCGGGGAGCGACTGCTTCAGCTGGTGTGCCGGGGAAGGCACTTCAAGGTGTGCCGGGGAAGCCTTGAGAGACTGTGCCGGTGAAGGGCTCCACGGGTGTACTGGGGAGCGGTTGCTTCAGCTGGTGTGTCGGGGAAGGCACTTCAAGGTGTGCCGGCGAGCGATGAAGGGCTGTGCCGGCGAAGGAGGCACCGGGGTGTGCCGGTGAGGGCCTGTAGGGGGAAGTGTACCGGCCAAGAGATCAAGGGACTTCTAGCTGGGGAAGAAGACTTCTTCGACAGGCGGACATCTGGTGTTACTTTTCGGGGCCCACCATGACTTTGTTGGGGTCGTCACTCCTTGTGGACGCGCACCCGTGTTTTCCCTTACGTCTCTGGCCTAGGGGAAACTCTGCCAAAATTTCGTCAGAAATTGGCAATGTCTTATTTATTTTACTCGTAGTACAGCCCCTTTACAGTTTTTATTTTTCTTTGCCTGCGGCTTATTCTGATCTTCTATTTGTTGCATCTTTGCAGATAAATGGCTGCCCCGAGCGGTCCTTCTGCTCCTGCTGCCGCTATTGGTGCCGACCTTGTTCCCCGGGGTCCAGTGCCAGCCGTCACATGACTCAACGTGGAGGACTTGGACCGAGAGCATGCGGAGATAGCCGCCTTGGCCGAGTCGTCGGGGTCTGACAAGGAGACCATGGACTTCCACAGGCTTGCCAGAGTCGAGGGTGGCTTCATGTTCGACCGGGCCACGGGAGAATACAGGAAGGACTTCCCGAAGGACAGACACCTCATCCGGTTTCTGAAGCATTTTCACTCGCGGGAAGGGCGAGACCTCCGGACCGTGAAGAGTGCCGAGCGGGCCATTCTGCATGCCCGGGACAGTTTGTTATACAGCGTCCCCCGGAGCGTCCCGATGTACTTGGTGGGAGAGGCCAGAGAGTGGAAGCCCGTCCTGGGGATCGAGGGGGTGCTGTCGGTCGAAGATAAGTTGGTGCGAGCACCTCAATTCACCCCGGCAAAATGGGACATGTCCGCCGGGAAGGTGCATGGCGAGTCGCCCCGATTTGGCTTATTCTTGGCTCCCCTAAAATGGGGCTACAGGGAGGAGCCGTTTATCTTAGATTGCCTGGCCATCAGGTTCAAGTATGAACTATCGCTGGGCTGGTTCGGGGAGCTGAAGCTTCAAGATGCACACAGCTTCCGTGAAGGGGCGGTGGAGTTCACTGAGTACGTACTGTTCAACTACACCCCACTGCTGGTCCGAGCTGGTATTTATCACAGCGTATACGCCTCCCGCTATGGCTACCCCATCTCTAAGGGTCTCTGCTGTGGTATGATAGAGGTATTCAGTGCTGAGACCAATACTTTTTACACGGCGGAAGGTGAAACTTCCCTGGACCTGTGGAGTCTCAGCCAGTTGAGCGGCTTGCCCATTGACGGGGAGCCTTACGAAGAGGTCTGCCTCCCTGACCTGATCAAAGATGAAACCAACGGGAACGGCTACTATTCTCTTGAATATTCCTACCGGTATCTCATGAAGGCGTACCGGGAGTTATACCAGCTGGCGCACGGTGGGAGGCAGCCTCCCCGTGGGGGCAGAAAGAGGGTGCGTATGACCCTGTGGCTGCAATACTTCTATGACGAGCTGAAGCAATACGAGGAATTTCCCTGCGTCGGCACCGTCGTTGCTCGCAAGAAGCGTGCAAAGCCCAAGCTCGATGTGACGATCCCCTCCAGGGGGCGTCGGAGCGGGCCCAATCCGATGGGTGTCGACCCGCAGACTCACTGTGCCGCCTATCTCGCATACTGGCTGTGCTCGTTTGCCATGCCATACGGGGACGAGACGGTTATTCGGCCGGATGCCATCTACCCGGCGTGTCAGATGGCGTGGGGCATCAGGCTATCCCTGTGCCCGGCAACTCTTTGCTTGATCTACAAGGCGTTGGGGGACATCAGCACTCATTAGTTCCCGAGACAAGCTCGGTACATATGTCCGCTGCATTTCTTCAATGCGTGGGTCTGCTCACTGTTCCCCGAGTTCGCCCCGTGAGCTCTTCAAGACTGGGGGCTGGTGCCGAGAATGCTGGAGTTTGCCAGTGCAGAGCCGGGTTCTACTTCCATGCGGATGTATGACATTCGGGGCCGACTGACAACAGTTCCCCGGGACGCGGCTGGCACTATTCACTTCTGGACGCTGGCCGCACATTCAAGCCCTCTGGTGAATAATAAGAGGGAATGCAAGGATGATCAGGTGGAGAAGTACGTCCACCCCATCAGCCAAGAGAATGTAGTCCGCCCGTTGCTGGAGCCCGAGCTGAGGGATTGGGCGCTATCTATCTGCCCAAGTGTGTTGGCGTTTAGGAAGGGGGATAATGTACTACTGGAGCCGTATTACCCCTTCCGGTTTGGCCGAAACTTCGGATATGATCAGCACATCCCTGTTTATCATGCACAGTTCGGCTTGCCCTCACGGAATCTCCGGGGAAGTTCGGTCGCTGAGCACGCTAGGTAGGAGCTGGTGGGATTTCTTTCACCGGGCGGACTCTGCCACCTTCAGAGTGTCGGCCCCCGGTCGCATTCCCCGAGTGACCCAGGATTACATAAAGTGGTGGAACACCCGGACGGCCTTCTATCGGCTGCACAAGACCGACTGCTGGGATGGGGCCGAGAGGAGGTTCCTTAGCCAGCAACCGGTGCTAGTACTTGATATTGAGTCGGAGCATCTCCTTCGTCTCAAGAACAGGCAGGAGAAGGAAGTGGTGGCATATCTGGCCGCCCGCCACGAAGCTCGGGAAGCGAGGCCCACACCGAAGGTGGAGCTACCCCCGGTGGCGAAGGATAACTACAAGAAGACCCTGAGGGACCTTTGCCGGATAGGGAGTGACCGTCTGGAGCTCATTAACTACCCGCTCCCCATGGAGGAGGAGGGCACCCCCGCAAAGAGCTGGCGTCCAGAGAGGGACCCGATCTGCCCATACCGCACGTTTATGAGGCGGGAGGAGAGGAAGCCCGAGAATTATAAGGACACCACATGGCTGTATGTCCTGCTGCGGGTGAATGGGTTGAAGATTGAGGATCAGACGGCCGCCATCCTGAGCAAGCGCATGCACGTCCCATACTATTATGCCGACGGGTGGGGCATGGACCACTTTAATCTTTTCTGCCACCTCTCTTCGAAGAAGCATGCAGATCTGGCTGCCCTTACAGACCGGTGCCAGAAGGTCGAGGACGTATGCTGGCTGGTCCGAGAGGTGGCGCGTCGGGACAAGGAGCCATCTCTGAGCTACTGGCCAATAACACTTCAGTTGTACACCGGTCCTCACGGTATTTAACCTTTCCATCTCCTTTATTCTCATCGCTGCGACCTTAGCAGGTTATCGGATGCTAATCATATGCGCGTGTCTATTTTGACAGACCATCCCGACAGCGTGCAAATGGCGACGTACCGGAACTTCCTTCGGCTCGTCCAGAAGCCCGCCTATTTTGAGGCGGCACTGCCAGCTCCGACTACGGCTCCCTTGCCCAAGGCTACGAAGAGGTCCCAGGCCAAATCACCTGTGAAGAAGGCGGTAGATGCTGCTAAAGCGGCCAAGCAGCGGGACGCGAAGCGGCGAAAAATCGAGGCGGCCAAGGCTTCGACGGTCACTCCTCCAGCGCCACGAGTCCCATCTTTTGAGGAGTTTGAGGTCGCCAGGACCGGGCCGAGCCAACCTGCCGGTTAGCCTCTCCCACCATCAGTGTATCTTAAGGTTTTTTTTCTTTCATTTTGAGGCAAGATTTTGACACCTGAATGTCTCTTTTTGTCTCAGTCTCTGTAGAAGAGCCCACGCCCACGCCCATTCCTGACGTGGAGGAGCCGGTTCTTGCGCCCGTCCCCGATGTGGGTAAAGCTGCGGCCGTGGCAGGGGCGACCTCGGCGCCAACTCCGACTCCCCCACCACAAGCCAAGGGGAGGTCCCGGGCCAAGTCGCCCATCAAGAAGGCGTTGGCGGCCGCTAAAGTAGCTGGGCGGCAGGAGGCAAAGCGAAGGAGGGCAGAGGTCTCCCCAGCTTCGGCGACCGTCTCTCCGGTGCATCCCATTTTATCCTTCGAGGAGTTTGAAGTCACCCAGACGGGGCCAAGTCACGATGCTGGTGAGGCTCACCAGCCACCGCCGTCCTTTGGGATCTATTTGCCTCCCGGGGCGGGCCTTGTATGTGCCTCTGACAATTGCATTTCTTTCTTTCAGGCGATCTGGAGGAGCCGGTACCTGTGCTGACCCCGGGCAAGGGCACGACTGCGGCCTCCGGGAGGGTATTGCCCGTCGAGGAAGCCCGCATGCCGCCCCGTGCTGTAGAGGCTGAAGGGGGTATTTGTCTTTGTTCATTTAATCGACTTCTTCCATTCTTTGGGAGCCCGTTGGCTTTGATGTGACTCACCTTTTTCCTTTACGCGACAGGCGACGAAGCGGCAGCCATTGGGCTATTGGGCCGCCTACACCTCCTGGCGACGCACATGTATGTGAGGAAGAAGTTGAAAACTGGGGTACCAGCCTCGTCCCGCCCTCGGGAGGATGCGCCAGTCATTGACCTCGAAGCGGAGGTCCCTTTGGCGGCAAGGGAGGAACCCGTGGTGGTTGAATCTTCATCGGGTGAAGAGGTAGATTACAACTATTCCTTCGATGAAGTGGCTTATGACAAGGGCACGTCTGAAGCATCGGGGCCGCCCAAGCCGGTCTTCAAGGCCCCCCTACTTGCTGGCCCCTCAAGCTTTATGGGGAGGGCCGTTGTAAGTGTGAGCTTGCTTGGGTCGGACCCCCCCTTTTCTTTCCGTAGTCACCTAACGGCCTTATTCTCATTATTCCCGGATTTTCAGAAGCTTATCCAGCCGGAGGTTGTCGAGAAGGCCGCTCTAGTTGCGCCGGTCGACCGCCCGACGGGAGCCGATGCTGGCATGGGCAAGCTAGCGCTTTTGTTTGATGCCCTTCAGCAGGAGGCGTCCGCGGAGCCTTCAAGTGCTACCGAAACGGCGGACGAGCCTCTGGAGGAGGGGGAGATTGCGCCCGAAGGCAGCATCATCCCGGTGGCCGAGGTAAGCACGTGGGGCTTATGGTTCTTCCCAGCCTTTCGATCTTGCGCGATTTGTTCCAGGCAGCGGGTGGCTAACTCCGCTCCCCACGATTAGGTAATGCCGATGCCAAGGGAGACGTCTGGCCGCGTCCGGAAGGCTGTCGCCAAACGGAGGCCAAGTATTGGTCCAATAGCGGTGGAGGGGCTGGCTCCAGTCTCGGACTAGGGGGTGGAGAGCCTTGCAGCACTTATGGCAGCGGGAGGTGTACTCCGGCTGATAGTTCCGCTTCCGCCTCTTCCGAAGCTTCCGGCCCAGATGGAGGACCCGTTCTTGAAGCAGATATTCGCGGGGCTTCGCGCACACCTGGAGGGGTCCCGGACGCAGGAGAGGGGTCGACCAGTGATGGCTTCGGGTCCGGCCTTGCTCGAAGCCCCTCCTTTGCCTGCAGTAGCAGCACCTGCATTCCCGTCCAGGGAGCCGGCGGCGGCACCAGATGGCTTGGCGGCGACCTTGTCCCCTCCCCTGGCGGTGACCGACCAGGGATCTTCTGTTGAGCTACGCCGACCCGAGGACCTGACTCTCGCTCTTCCATCTTCCTCGGCCGCGGCGGATGCTGATTTGTGGGCCGAGGTGGACAGCTCCGTAGATTTTATTCCTCCGAGGGTACCTTCGGTCAGTCACACCTCATCAGGTGCACCGATCTGAAAGATGTTGGTAACGTTGCGGACGATGTTCTTGGCCGATTCTACCCTATCATATCAGGAGGTGCACAGTATAGTGACGCAGCTGACCGGGGCACTGCAAGTGTTGGGCTGCCCACTGGAGGAGTGGTCGCGGCGGGTTCTACTGTTGCTGAAGTATGTGAAGCGTCGCAAGTTCCTCGAGACCCAGGCTCCTGACGAGTGCGCCGCCCTTGATGCCCAGGCAGACGAGTATTTACAGACCTTGGAGGCACGACGCCATGATGAAGAGCGCCATGGGAAGGCTCTCGGGGAAGGCCAGAGCAATGTTCGCTCCCTTAAGAGCCGAATTGCGAAACTGGAGAGCTACCTTGCTGCGGCCAGGTCTGACCTTGCGGAAGCCGAAAAAGCGGTCGAGACGGAAGGTGAGGCTCTCGCCGTTGCCCAAGTTGAGACGGCGTCCGTGGAGGCAGAGCTCGCTCGACTCGAAGAACGGAGGGGCCGCCTGTGCGACATGACGAACTTTCCCTGCGTCGGAATTCTCCCTCTCGAGGACATATTCCGGGGTGTTGTCTGAGCGTCGCACCCCTTAGTTCTTCTCCCCCTTTTTTTTGAAATGTGACACTGGGGTATGCTCGGAAGCATATGTAGTCTGATCCCTTTTTGAATAGAGCAGAACATTTATGGTTCCACATGCACTTTCAGTATGCGTTCACCCCAGGGGGGGCTCTTCTCTTCTTCCTTCTCTTTTGTGTATATTGTCTTTCTCTTCCTCTTCTCTCTCTTTTGTTGTGCTAAGACACATTGGCAGGGTGTAAGTCTTTGCGATGATTCGCTCCGGGAGAACCAGGCAGGAGCCCATGTCAGGGCACGGGAGAGTGCTCGCCCTCCCAGGGGGAGGACGAGGGGGCCACTCCACCATACCGAACGGGCGACTCACTGGTCTTGCCATAACGTTGGAACCGCGCACTGGCCTCAGGCGGGAGGCCTTGGCCAAAGACGGGGTTTCTCGTCATTCAGAGGGAACAGAGAGAAGAGTTTGTCTGGTCAATGACCTGGACGGGAGATCCAAGCCAAAGGGGTACTCACCGCCCGGGGAGGATGGAGAGAAGAGTTTGTTTAGTCAATGACCCGGACCGGAGGTCCAAGCCAAAGAGGTATTCACCGCCCGGGGAGGACGGAGAGAAGAGTTTATTTAGTCGATGACCCGGACGGGAGGTCCAAGCCAAAGGGGTACTCACCGCCCGGGGAGGACGGAGAGAAGAGTTTGTTTAGTCAATGACCCGGACTGGAGGTCCAAGCCAAAGGGGTACTCACCGCCCGGGGAGGACGGAGAGAAGAGTTTGTTTAGTCAATGACCCGGACTGGAGGTCCAAGCCAAAGGGGTACTCACCGCCCGGGGAGGACGGAGAGAAGAGTTTGTTTAGTCAATGACCCGGACTGGAGGTCCAAGCCAAAGGGGTACTCACCGCCCGGGGAGGACAGAGAGAAGAGTTTGTTTAATTTATTTTAGTATCTCCGCTGATGCGGGGCGATGATTGGAAATGGGGGGCGTTCCCCCTTCTTCTTGGCTTTCATTCTTCCCTTGCTCTTTTCTCTTCCTCTTTCTTTTCTTTTCCTCTTCTTCTCTTCTCTTTTTTTCTTCTTTCTTTTTCTCCTCTTCTTTTTTTTTCTCTTCCTCTTTTTTTTTCTCTTTTTTTTCTTCTTTTTTTCTCTTCTTTTTTTCTCTCTCTTTTTTTTCTCTCTTCTCTTTTTTCCCTTTTTTTTACTTTCATCTTCTTTTTTTTTCTTCTCTTTTTTTTCCTTTTTGAAAACATGGGCAATGGTCAAGTCGTTTGGACATTAATGACGTAAATCCGCCCAAAATAGGGCGAAGGATAATATTATTGATTGAATGGGGGTACCGGAGCGTGGTACAGTCTCAAGTGCCTTCCATTAAGAGGCGGGAATTGAACTTCCCCGCGGTGGTTGACAATTACATAGGCTCCGCGCTCGTAGACTTTTTGGACTACGTAAGGTCCGAGCCAGTTCTCATTCAGCTTGCCCTTGGGGTTGGCAGCCATGAGATCTCTTCTCTTGACCATGACAAGGTCACCCTTTTTGAATTCGCGTTCCTTGACAAGCTTGTCAAAGACGCGTGCAATCCGGGCCTGGTAGACCTGAATGTTCTGTTGGGCCTGAAGCCATTTTCCTTCCAGGCTGGAGAGTTCTTCGAGTCTTTGCTCGACGTTGGTCTGCCCTTCAAGGACAAGCCCATGCTGAAGGGCGACCCTGAGGGAAGGTATCTCCAGTTCAACGGGGACGATTGCCTCCGAGCCGTATACGAGAGAGAAGGGCGAGCAGCCTGTTGGGGTCCTGTATACGGTCCGGTACGCCCATAGCGCCTCGTACATCTTTTCTTCCCAGTCCCTCTTGTTAGAGCTAACAGTCTTGGCCAGGAGAGTGCAGAGTGTCTTATTAAAAGCTTCGGCCAGCCCGTTAGCCTGTGGGTTGTAGGGAGTCGATGTCCTCCAATCAATCTTGTCTTTTTCTGCCAGCCGATAGACCTTCTGGTTGCGGAAGTGACTGCCGTTGTCTGATACAATCCGGTCGGGTATGCCAAACCGGAATATAATGTTACGGCGGACAAACCTGACCACGATCTCTCCGGTGACCTCCCGCAGGGCGACAGCCTCTGCCCAACGGGAGAAGTAGTCGGTCGCCGCCAAAATGTACTTGCAACCTGCAGAAGATATAGGTAAGGGACCCACGACGTCTGTTCCCCACTGGGTAAACGGCCAACTGGGCGCGATTGGGTGTAACTGCACGGGGGGCCTTCTGGGTATGATGGCATGCTCCTGACATTTCTGACATGACTTAGCATATTTACAGTAGTCGTCGAACATTGCGGGCCAATAATAGCCAAGCTTCTTTATTTCAATCTTCATTTTCGGTCCCGCCTAGTGTGCGCCAGCTGTCCCGGCATGGACCTCCTTCATGACCCTCCAGGCTTCTTCAACGGACAAGCACCAGAGGAGTAATTTCTGCTTGGCATCGGCCACCATTCGGAATAACATTCTGTTTCGGAGCTCATAAGAGTCCTTAATTCTGATTAGCTTGATCTTTTCTTCTCTCTGCTTGGGCAGTTGCCGGTATTTGAACCACTGCATCAGGGGGTCTCTCCAGTCAGGTAGGCCGACGGATTCTGCTGTAGCGACTTCTAGCTCTTTTTCTTCTGGTTCTTCTTCTATCATATTGGGCATTTGGCGCTGATTTATTACTTGGATATTGAGAGATCCATCTGGAGGCACTGCCAGTGAGCTTGCCAATTTTGCCAGGGCGTCGACTTGTGCATTCTCCCCTCTGGCGACATGGCCTATCTCGAGGAGGTAGAACCGCTTCATGAGCCCCTTTGCCTTAGTGTGATAAGGGAGCAACTCAGGTTTCCGGACGTCGAACTGCCCCTGGACCTGCTTGACGACCAGCAGCGAGTCGCCGAATACTTGGAGCATTTTGATCTCCATTTGGAGGGCCACCTAGAGGCCGATGATCAGAGCTTCATACTCTGCTTCATTATTTGTGCAGGGCTTGCTAATGCAGCAGGAAGTGTGCATCACTTCTCCGTCTGGCGATTTGAGGACGATGCCGGCTCCGGCCCGTACTTTGGCACGTCCGGACGGGGTCACTTCTGTTCTTGAGGCCCCGTCAAAGTATAGCTGCCACATAGCTTGTTGGACATGATCCACCTCCAGTGTCTCATCCTCGGGTAGCTCTGTGGCCAACAGGGAGTCTTCGGGCACAGGGTGTGCTGCGAAGAAATCCGCGACAGCTTGTCCCTTAACGGCCTTCTACGGCACGTAGGTGATGTCAAACTCCATGAGCAGCACGGCCCACTTGCCAAGGCTCCCCTTCAAGACAGGCTGGGAGAGAATGTGCTTGATGGGGTCAGCTCTGGATATTAAACTTACTTCATGGGACAGCATGTAGTGCCTCAACTTCTTGACTGTGAAGACCAAGGCAAGGCAGACTTTCTCAATCAGGGTGTACTTGGCTTCTGCTCCCACCAATCTCTGGCTAAGGTAGTAGAGAGCCTGCTCCTTTCCCTCATCATTATTCTGGGCGAGCATTGACCCCAGTGAATATTCGGTGGCTTCTATGTAGAGAATAAGCGGTCTGCCTTTGACAGGTGCCCCCAGGATTGGCGGAGTCTTCAGGTACTCCTTTAGCTGGTCGAACGCGTGCTGGCATTCGTGACCCCAGCCGAAGGGTGCATTCTTCATCATCAATCTGTGAAAAGGTTGGCAGCGCCCCGACAGGTTGGAAATGAACCTGCGGATGTAAGCTAGACGGCCCTGTAGGGACCTCAGCTCTCCCAGATTCTTCGGAGGGGGCAGCTCCTGAATGGCATTTATCTTGAAGGGGTCAATCTCGATTCCTTTGTGTCGGACAATAAAGCCGAGGAACTTCCCGCTGGACACGCCAAAGGCACACTTCATAGGGTTCATCTTCAGCCCATACAGCCGGAGCCTTTGGAAGATGACCCTGAGGTCGCTCAGATGTTCAGCTCTCTTCTTAGTCTTGACAACTAGATCATCAATGTAGCATTCGACCTTGCTGTACAGTAGCTCGTCGAAGATCTTGGTCATCGCCCGCTGATATGTAGCGCCGGCATTCTTGAGGCCGAAGGGCATCCTCTTGTAGTGGAATATCCCCTTGGGCGATCTGAAAGCCGTGTGAATCCGGTCGTGGTCGGCTATCCAAATTTGGTTATAGCCGGACGATCCGTCCATAAAAGACAGGGCCTCGTGGCCAGTGGTTGCATCAATCATCACTTCGGTGATAGGCACCGGGAAGTCATCTTTTGGGCAGGCTTTGTTCAGGTCGCGGAAATCCACGCAAATCCTGATCTGTCCATTCTTTTTCTTCACCGGTACGATGTTGGCCAACCAAGTAGTGTACTGGTTTTCCGCCACGAAGCCGACGTCTATGAGCTTGTCGACCTCCTTGCAGATCTGGCTGATCAATTCCGACCTCATACGTCGGGGAGACTGCTTAACTGGTTCCACCTTGGGATTAATGGCCAAAATGTGCTGAGTCACTTCGGGGCTGAGCCCGGGCATTTCTTTGTAGTTCCAGGCAAAGCAATCCCGGAATTCTTGCAGCAGCTTTGTGTATTGCTCTCTCTCCTGTAGGGGCATAAGAGCACTCAGAAAGGTCGGCCTGGGGTCACTTTCAGTGCCAAGGTTGATCTCAATCAATTCGTCGACTGTGGCCTGGCCGCCATTTTCAATTTCCGACGGGGCTGGCGACAAATCGACGAAGTCTTGATCTTCATTGTCTTCGGGCTCGAGGACGCCATCCCCCTCTTCTTGTTTCTCATGAAGGGACGCGGAGGCTGCATTTGCCGCGCACTCCTCCTGGACCGTAGCCGCCGGGTCCGTGGGGTCCACTGGTGCAGAAAGGCACAGGGCCACCTCGGGGTCTTCTGTGTACTCATCATAGATAGCTCCGGCGGGGGCTGGGGTAGCCGCATCTTCAGGCGCCTGGTACTGGATGGATAGTGTATAGGCTCCTCTTCTGTGGCTGTCCGCCACGTGGGGGCGTGGTGAGGCTACCACATAGTCTCCCATTCTGAGCTCGTCCCTGTTAATGAGGTCTTGAGCAATGTCTTTGAAGACATAGCAGTCTTCGATGGCGTGGCCCAGTATCTGGTGGTAGGGACAAAACAGTGGGTCCCCACTTCTTCGGGTGTCCTGCGGCCTCTTGGACCCTGGGAGGGAGACCTTGCCATAATGGCAGGCCCAGTCAAAGATATCCCGAGTCTTCTCTCTTGGGAAGGAGTAGGGCTTATGTAGCTTCTCTTGGAGTGTCAGGCCTCACCTGGCTGGCCGCCCGGTTAATGGGCTTGCCGTATCTCTTGTTTCCCTTCTTGACCGGACGGAGGCGTCAGGGCTGGTGTCTCGGGGCCGAGACATATGGCCGCCCCACGGGCGGAGGGAGCCTTGGATCAGGTCGGTCACTAGCGAGGTCAACTCAGCCAGTCGTGCCCTTAACATCTCGATCTCCCGTTGCTGCCTATGGTACAAGGCGTACATGACGGGGTCGTATCGAGGAGGATCCGGAGCATGCCCCATGCTACTGCTTCTTGCTTCGCCAACAGGCCGGAGTGAGGGCGCCTCAGTGGTGTGCCCCTTCGAGGTTAGTCCCTCGGAGAAAGAGGAGGTCTTCCCCATGCAGCGGCGGCAGAGAGGGTTCCAAAGGAACACTTCTTCATCTTGCGCCTCCTCAGTCGGGGGCCTGAAATGTACATCTTGGTAGGCTTCCCGCAAATCTGCAGCTTCCGCGGGGTCGTCGCCGGACAAGGCCGAAACCGATATCACATCAGTTTCGTAATAATCTTCTAGTGAAAAGCCCAGACCGGGGTGCTTGGTGATTTGCAGCAACCACCGATCCAGGTTTGGTGGGTTCCACATTCTTTCGAACATTTCCTTCCGGCTGGAGGGTTGATAGGGGGGAATCTTTTGCTTTCTGACCATTCTGGCTGCCTGGTCGGTCATGTGGGGGAGTCCCGTAATGGGGACGTGCGGGTCATGCAACTCGTCAGGAAATCGGCAATCATCGTCTTCCCTGACTGGCTTTTCCCCGACAACATAAAAGATAGTGGATGGCCCCTCCGGGTTAGGCACTTCAAAAGTTCTCAGCTGCTCGACTGCTTGACAGTCAATTTCTATAATGGGCTTGATGATCCCTGGCGGGACTCTGACATCCTCCAGCAGGTCTTCGAGGCAAGGCGTCCCCGGTGTAGAGTAGATGGGGAGAGGGGCTGCCTTAAATACCCCCCCCTTGTGCAATGAATGGTACATGTGGGGGAGCCACATAACCTGGGGGCGGCGGAGGAAACCAACTGCCCGACTCCACTTTCTTCTTTCCCTTGTCTTGGGCGGCTTGGGGAGTTTGCTTCGCCTTTTCTGAGTACAGATTGGCGTCTGACAAATGACACTCGAACACCTCGAACGGGTGGAGGTCGGCGAAGATCCTGACTTCCTTCCCCTCGCAAGGGTATTTAATGCATTGGTGCAGGGTGGAGGACACCACTCTATTCTGGTGTAACCAGGGCCGTCCCAGCAACGCCTTGTAGGAAGTGTTGGAGTTGATGACGTGGAACTGGACCTTAGTGGTGAAATCATCAAAAGTCAAGTTGAATTCTGCAACCCCCATGGGGACCTCACATTTCTGGTTAAAACCAGCAATCTTGACATTTTTGACCTCAACCAGGTGTACGTCAAAGTAGTGCTTTTGGTACACCCGGTAAGGGAGTATATTCACTGCTGCCCCTGGGTCGATCAGGACCCTGTTGATAGGCTGGCCGTTCAACTGCCCTTTCATGTAGAGGGGTCTGTTATGACTGCAGGTGGGTAGGAGCATGTCATCTTCTGTGAAAGCCACGACCACTTCAGGTGAGATTTCTGCCAGGCAAGCTTCAAGGTGTGCTGGCGTCTGGAGTGCAGCAATGATGGCTTGCCGTGTTTCTTCGTCCAAAGATAACATCTCCCATACAGTAAATTGGGTCGGGATCTTCTTGAGGTGTCTGACTATTCGGTCGGTAGCCTGCACCTTGAGTAATTTCATCTCTTCGGGCTTGCCGCGCCTGCCCCCACCTTGGAGCTGGGGTGTCAGATCAGGGGATGCCTCCTCTGCGGGTCCTGTCACTGCCTGTGGGGCCGACGGGGCCTCCTCCTTTTCTTTCATGAATTTGACGAGGTTTGGGATGCCGTTAAATTCTTCTTCCGGCTGAGGGGGAGCCGCCGCCGGTGGAGCTTGGGAACTGCTTGCTTCTCTGGTCGAAGGAGACCCTTGGGAGTGCGCCCGCCCCCTGTTCGGGCCAACAGGAATTCAGCAAATGAAGGGGTGCCTTGGATCCTGGCCCCTCCGGGATAGAGACCCGACGGAGGAGGGATCTCGGTGCCTCGGACCTCAGGGTCGGGAACCTGGTATGGTTGTTCTCCCCTGAGCATGATGTTGAGGTTGTCCTGAGGAGGGCGCCCCTACTTCCTTCCCGACCTGGTGGCGTGTTGGGAAGTGGACACTTCAACTTGGTTCACCTCCGTCGACTCATGGGGTGGCTCTTCTTCTTTTTCTTCCAGGGAGAGGGCAGTGTCGAATAGCGCCGAGAGGGTGTTGCAGGCGACGACGACCTCCTTTTTCTTCTTGCTCATGGGTCTCCTCTTCTTCTTCCTCTTTCCTGCTACAGCCAGCGGCTACTCTTGGGGAAGCTCACCCCATAGAGGAGGCTCTTTCTCTGCTTCAGCTTCTGTTCCTGGTGCCAGTTCGAGTGATTCGAACTCCTCCCAGGGGACATACTCTTTCAGCTCCACAGGATGGATTTCGGGCTGTTCATAATCTTCGAGCCCATCAATAATAGCCTGGAGCCTTTCGACCGCCGGGCTGGTCTTCTTATGCATCCGCATCGGGACGCAGCTCTTTTTGTTGTGAGTGGGCCGCCTCATGACCAACCGAGGGGCCGTGTCGTGGCAAACCGGGCTCGCTGGGGGTGGTGCAGGCAAAGGTGTCACATCCCTCAGATGAACTCCCAGGGTGGGCCGAGGGACATGTGCTCTTCTATTTTTGCTGGGTACGGTCTGCCAACCTCCTTGGTCTTGAGCCGGGGCCATGATAAAAGTCTCATAAGTGGCGCGGGCGCAGGCCTCCGCCCACTCCTCGGGCAGCTCCTGGTATAACGAGACCATGTTGACGGTGGAGGTTATGCTAGGCAACTCATGCGGTAGCGGGGGGTCTACCTTATGCTCCCCCATGTCCAGTTCCCCGTTCTTGATTAAGGATTCAATGACATCCTTGAAGACATAACAGTCCTCAATGGTATGCCCGAGCATCCGGTGGTACAGGCAGAAGCGCGTGTCGTCTTTCTTCTTTAGGTCGCCGGGCCTCTTCGGCTCTAGCAATGTGATTTTGTTGTAACTGGTTGCCCACTCAAACAGGAGCTTGGACTTGTCTCGGGAGAAGGAATATAGCTTGTTTCTCATCTTCTCCCTTAGTGAGGGGCCCTCCAGCCGTTCTGTGGTTCTGGGCGGAGGAAGGTTGGCAGCTCCCTTGGCTTTCTCCTTCTGTTTCTCAAAGGCCTGGAAATCTAGTGTGTGCACCTCAGGGGGAGCTGGTTTCTTCTCGGCGTGTCTAGCTCTCTGGCTTGATGCGGCCGGGGTAGAAGAATATCGGGCGAGAAATGCCTCGATCTCGGCACCACATTATTCAGGCGGTCAAATGTCTTGACTTCAGTGCTGATCATCCTTTCCAGGATTTCTTTCTTCAGGTTCTGCTTGCAGATCTGCACCGCATCCTCCTGGTGCGGGGGACGCCTGCACCTCATGCTGAGGTTCCTCCATCTTTTGATGTAGTCGAGGGCCGACTCATCATTCTTCTGCCTTGTGACATAAAGTTCTGCCACGGTGACTTCCCGTTCTGCGACATAGAATCTTTCTTTGAACTTCTTCTACATGTCGGGCCAGTCAGCAACCGACCCGGGTGACAGGCTGGAATACCACTCAAAGGCAAGCCCGGTAAGTGTTGAGCTGAAGAACTTCAGGAGGTAGGCTTCATCGGTAGCCAGATCTCCCATGACGTTCACATAATAAGCAATGTGCTCCCTGGGAGACCCTTGCCCACTGAACTTTTCGAACTTGGGTGGCTTGGTGACGCCAACCGGCAACTTCTTCGCAGGATGGTGAGCCGGGTAGGGCACCCGGTAGACGTCAAACGGCGTCTGATCCCCGTCACCTCTCTCGGCCAGTTTCATGTCTATCATCTGTTCCAGCATCAACCGGCTAACTGTTGCCGGGTCGACCGGACTCGGATAAAAATGAGCGGGCTGCGCGCTTGGGGTGGCCAACACGGTCACCTGGGGGGCCATGAGGGACCCTTGGGAAAGTGAGACCTGTGGGGGGGCCGGTGCGGTGCAATGTGCCTGCTGCAGGGACGCGCCCTCGAGGGGGTTGAGGGCCGCTGGAAGAGCTGCTTCTGAAGATTGCCCCCCGTCCCTGGGTGCTTCGGATAAAACCTCGGTCTGCCAGGACATCGGGGGCGGTGTGTTCCGCTCATTCAGTTGCTTTTTAAGTGACTCAATTTCTTGCTGGAACCGCTGCATCATGAGCAGTATTGCCGGGTCAGCTGCGGGGAGACTGGGCATGCCCCCTGTCTCTTCGGCCGCGGCGTCCTCGGATGATGTAGAGGGTCCGCCGCTCGTGTCGCCGGCGGTGACCACGTTGGCCGTGAGGGCCGCAAGGGGCTCTTCAGGGAAGGTCCCTTCGGCGCCTGTCGGTGTCGCGTTGCCTGCCGCTCTCCCTCTTCTAGTGAGGGGTCCCGGCCTGGCGGCGAGTCTGGCCATCTCTTCAGGATCGATGGGCAAGGCCCCATACCGACCGCGAACTCCTGCCATATTGCAGGTGAAGGTTCTCCAGTTCTTGTTTCTCTTCGTCGCCCTCCTGGACGATCCCCCTGGGAACACCAGCCTGTCGAAGATCGATCGTCGGAGCGGTGCTTCCTCCCGGACAGGGGACTGGTGATAACGCGAAAGTTCGTCGTTTAAAACACACGTATAACAGTCTTAAAACTGAACTCGCACAAAATGATCAAAAGAGAACGTAGTACTATGGCAAGCACGGGTCGAATCCACAGGGAAGAAGAGCTTTTTAGAGTTAAAAACCTTAGAGTCCTTTGAAAAATACTTGTGATTTGGATTTGCTTAAAAAAAATAGTGAAATGATGAACAAACCAAACACTTAATTGAAAACATCATGACTATACGCTTATGCTATAGAAAATAATTGCATGAAGTGGAAAGAAGATATAGAAGAAAGAGATAGAGAGGGAAGAAGAGCAAGAACTACATCAAGAGAACAACTCCTTTCATTAACTTAAAAGAAAGAGTACATGAAATGTGAAATAAGTTTATACTAATGACACAATGAGATTACAATGAAGTGAAATATCACAAAAGTAATAACACAAGAAAAGCTTGGAGTTTGGAGTTTGGAGATGGTAGCAGCAATGGTGATGATAGCGCCGTCCTCTCTTGGCCTTGGATCACGAACAACCTTGTGGAAGATGTCGTCTACGCCGGGAGGAAGTCGCCTTCGTCGTTGAAGTAGTCTTTGGAGGGTGAATAACTTTAAAACCAAGATGAATTAGGGGCTTCCCAAGAAGAAGAAGTTGAAGAGGAGGGAGAGAGGAAGAACTTTGATGAAGAACTCAGATAGAAAAGAAGAGCAGAAGAGCTTCAAAATAGAGAAATAACAGAAACTAGCACCTCGGATAAACAGTGAAATTACAGGATAGCAAGTTGAAAAACGAGAAATATCTTAAAAACCAGAAAGAATTAGAAGATGGTGTAGAAGAAGAAGTTGTAGAACACTTAAAAACAAAGAACTTTCATGAAGACAGTAGGAGCATAAAATGACTAGAAGGGGGTGAAATAAGGGGAATAACAGAGACAAACACTATTTCACAGATGAACAGGACAGTACAGTGAAAAATATAAAATAGCTTGAAAACCAGAAGGAATTAGAAGATGATCCTGAAGAAGAAATTGTAGAGGACTTAAAAATAAAGAACTTTCATGAAGACCACAAGAGGAGAAGAGGGACGAAAGAGGGTGAACTCGGCGGCCTAAGAAGATGTGAGAGGGAGAGGGAGAGAAAAATTGCCAAAAGAAGAACTCCCCTTCTCCTCCTTACCATGGGCTATTTATAGGGAAAATTGGGTAGATAGAGGGTGGAGATTATATCAAAAAGAGATGGATGGCTGAGATTCAAGTGGAATATGATGTATGGGAAGAGTAAAAGTAGGTGGGCACCCCCTTTCTTGGACTTTAGGCACCCCATTTCCCAAGGCTCATCATGTCTCTCCTTTATTTCAAACTTTGAATGTCATTTTCCTCCTTTTCAAACTTTGAACTTTGAATTCCTTCTTTTCAAACTTTGAATTCAAAATTTTGAACTTTCTTTTCCCTCCAACCAAAATATGTACTTTTTGACTTGGTCAAAGTAGTGGTGACAATTTTGCCCCCGGCTTCTTTTGTAATTACCTTCGGTGTCCTACACACACATAATTACACTTTAGTCCATAAAAATTACCACAATGTGCACATAAATCTCAAATGCTCATGATTATGCAATGGAGAATTAATGCTCATGGCCCTCAACTTTAATTTATTATTAAATAAGACAATCAAATTAATCAATTTACGTGAAAGCTCCAATTTAAATACGGAGTTGAGGTTAACTATGAAATATGCATAATTACCTAATTATATGCACATAAAATAGTGTACATGCAATAAATTATCATAAGAAATGGACACTTATCACACCCCCATCTTACTCATTGCTAGTCCCTTAGCAATGCCAATAAATTGAATTTTAGGACTAACAAGAGTTTGTAAAATTCATGCTCTCATATCCAGTTATCCATTCATAGAATCAACCAAAGATTAGGAATCTAGAATCATTAATGCACACTAGCCTTATGTAGGAACTTAATAGTACATGATTAAGAATTCAAATTAAAGCTCAATAGCACTTGTGCATGTGTAACTATCAAATCCACAGCTTAGACAATTGCATCCCCCATTCGCTATTCCAAGTAAATGTCTTTCAACCCTGCACTTCTTAGATCAGAGCATTAAGTATATTAGCTTTTTATCTGCCTTATTGCTTTGTCCCTTTGGGATCTTTTATACCACACATGATGCTGCACTACCCTTCACTACTCAACGTGAACCTCGACTCTTGCCTTAGGAGAAGCAGGCCCAGTTTCGCATATCCAAGTTCCCTTTTCCGTTTTACGCGAACCTCAACACGTCTTAGGTGAAGTAGGCCCGGTTACTAAGATTAGGGGTATTTTTCATGGTGTTTTTTTTCTATCTTTTTTTTTCATAGTGCCATTGCACTTATTTGATAAATAATTTGACAGAAAGCTTTGTAAAAAGATCTTTTTTCTTAAGAAGTGCAGAATATCAGACATCATACCTAAAATGGCTGGGGGATTGTCTTGCTTGTTTCATTAGTGTGCAATGTGAATTTCATTTTTCTAAAGTGCACATGAACTTTGAAAGGATTCTTAGATCAGTTTTCCGTGGCTAGAATGACTAAATTTCCCATCATCTTTCTCCCTAGTCTTTTCTATTCCAGAATTACTTTTAATTTAAGCATGAATCATGAAACTCAAAAATGGGGTTTATATCTTTCTACTTTCATGCAATGATGACATGCAAGATAGAACTCTTATCAGGTTGTACTATATACATCATGAAAAATTTTCTCTCCCCCCTAACTTGAATGACATTGTCCTCAATGGCATATAGAATCGAAAGCAATAGAATAATATATCAATAAATACTTTTGAGTAGGAAAGAAACAACCTGATATGCGGGACGAAACTTCCATCAATGCCATGGATGGCAACGACTTCTTCGAGCTCCTACACACACAAGTGAAAATGACTCACTAAGTTATTGAAGGGAAAATGGTTGGGTTGCCTCCCAACAAGCGCTAAGTTTAACGTCTTCAGCCAGACGCATGCATAGAAGGTGCAAGCTTCATAACCAATATGTTGACTTGAGAATGAGCCACCACGTTATCTCGTCTTCACTGAAAAACCAAGTATTATACCACAACATGATGAGATTGAGCATGATAGCGTAGGGGCTAGAGTGGTTGTAATCACAATTAGGTTGATCATGCAATGCATGGGTTAACAACCTTACTTTTAACGGGGTGGCCTGATATAAATACCATGATGGATCAGTTAAGCCAAAAGGATCCCCCTGATTAATGATCACAAAATTTTCTTCCCACTGGTGGTCTTTGTAAGTGTTGAAAATATTAATGAAGACCTTGTTATCAAGCAAAATTTTCTGTTCTCCCTCACTTTTAGAGATTTTATAAACATCAGTGAGGTGAGAATGGATCAAAGGGAGAAGAGTTTCAAGTAAAGGATCAGTATCAAGGAGGTTAGGAGAATCAATAGTGAAAGAAGTATACTCCTCAACATCATGAAACTTGGAAGGTTCAATGGAATCAGATAAATCGGCCAACATGAAAGTGTCCAACATAAAGTGAGAGTTGCCGATGTCAGGAATAGAAAGCAAATCAATATCCTCCCCTTGATTTAGAGATGCCCAATTGAGATTATGAAAGGTACACGCCTCCTCCTTTACCCAAGAGAGATCATTAATAACCTTACTCAATTCATTCTCTACTCGCACATCCTCTTCATTCTTCCCTTGGAACAAGGTCTCCTCAAATTCAAGAAGGGAAGCAAATGAGATTTGATCATGGACTAGCACATTACTTTCTTCTTCTTCACCCCCCAACTTGAGATCGTCAACTTCTTTAGAACCCTTCTCATAATGGCAATTAAGCTCATTCTCCTTGAACTCATCTTTTCGATCATCATCATGACTATAGCTAACTTCCTCAAAAATTTCCTTATAAGACTCCTCCATATTTTCCACATGATCTAAATCAAGAGTGATTTGAGTATTATGTTCATGGGAAACCATGGGTAGATCATGAAAGCTTTCAGTATTGTCAAATTGTGGAAGTTGGTAATGAGAATTGATATTGGAGTAACTAGGCCATTGATCCAATTCCATGCCCTTGATGTTCTCAGCAAGTCGATCTAGTCGGGATTGCATAGATTGATTTTGAGCCATGATGAATTGACAAAATTGATCAAAGCTCTCCTCCTTTTTGAGAGTTGGGCATGGAGGAGATAGATTTGTAAGTTGAGAACCAGAGTTCAAAGGATAAGAAGTTGAATAATGATTAGATTGATAGTGAGGTAGGGGAGAGGATGTGGGTTGTCCTCCATAGTGGACTTGATCATGAAAGCCATTTAAAGATGAACCCCAATTTTGAAAGAATTGATCTGGAGGATTTTGGGCCGGGCCTTGATAAGAATCCCAAGAATTATTATATTGTCCTCCCCCATAAGAATCATAAGAAGGTATGGAGGGTCCTTGAACAATTTGGGCTTGTTCTTGGGGGCGAAATGAATTATAGGGTCCATGAGTGGATTGGATATGATCTTGGTTAAAGGAATGAAGTTGGGCCCCCATGAGTGATAGGCTTTCATTGTGAGTCGACCAAGAGTATGGGCTTTTGTGATGGGTCGGGCCATTGTGGGTGAATGATAACTGTTGAATTGGACTATTGCTAAGATAATGGGTCAACTTGGCCCATATGTCATTATGATCATGATAATAAGGTGGAATGAAAGAATTTAAATTCATAGCCCAAAGAATAGATCAAGAAACATGGGCCAACAAGTCCACCTCATCGAATTTACTAGCCCACTCAAAGATTGAAATTTTCTCACCCATTTTTTTTGAAATTCACTTTTTAATTATTTTTTTATTTTTTTAAATGATGCAATTGCAATGAATTAGTCACTATATGAATGAAAAATGATGATTTTTTTTTTGTTTTGACACAAACTAGGATAAAGAGAGAGAAGAGGAGATTTTATTATTTTATTATTTTTTTTATTTTTATTTTTTTCAAACACAAACAAGTTGTCACACAAATTACTTAATGTCCTAGATGTGACCTAGACCTACAAATTGGGTTTTACAAAATGGCTAAAGTGAAACTTAAGTTCACCCTCAATATTTTCACCGGCCAGGTAAGGGGTGGGGTAGTGGGAGGTTCCCCCTACTTTCGTAGGGACCTAATTATGCCAAACCACTAACCCGCTTATGGCGTTGCCGTCCGACCGTCTTGCCTTAGGCACAGGTTTTCATAAGAGGGTAAGCTAAAATAACACAAGAACCACAGTGTGAACTTAGAGCCAATGTCTATTGGATTTTATTTAAGGTTTAGGTGATGCAAAGATGCATGGGAATTGTGGTTTGTGGGCTAAGGAAGGGTGATGAAATCCCCACCTTATCTTTCTTATGGGTGTTGCCCTTAGAATATTTTAGAAATGATATGCAACAAATCAAGTTCAAACAAGGGGTTCCATGCAAGTATGGAAGTGCATGAGCACGTTTTTTGGAAAAATTAGAGTACTCACATTGCCTCCCGCAATCTTCAATAATGCAATTAACAATAATTAAACAATAAAAATAAATTCTATCCTAAATGATGCATGACCTAAAATATGGAAGTGTGGGTTCTACTCTTGCAATGAAGATTTTTATTGAAGTTCAAGTGATGATTTTTTTTATTTTTTATTTAGTGAACCTATCTAACCACAAGATATGAAATGTAGAGAAATGAAATTAAAATGAAGGAGGAAAAGTTTGGATACTTACTTGAAAAGCGTTCCCTCGTTCTTTTTTTCTTTTTTTCTTTTTTGAAATGAAATGACAAAAAGACTAAGGAAAGGGAGGAGAGCTTACGTCTTAATTGCTTCTTCTTTTTTTCTTTTTTTTTGATTTTTTAGCTTCGATTCTTGAAGTGTATTCCCTCGTTCTTTTTTTTCACCTGTAGAAATAAGAAAAAGAAAGAGATATTAGTACACTTATAAGCACAAGGAAAACAAAGTTCTTAAATCAAAAATCATCATTCCTCCCCGGCAACGGCGCCAAAAATTGATAACGCGAAAGTTCGTCGTTTAAAACACGCGTATAACAATCTTAAAACCGAACTCGCACAAAATGATCAAAAGAGAACGTAGTACTATGGCAAGCACGGGTCGAATCCACAGGGAAGAAGAGATTTTAGAGTTAAAAACCTTAGAGTCCTTTGAAAAACACTTGTGATTTGGATTTGCTTAAAGAAAATAGTGAAATGATGAACAAACCAAACACTTAATTGAAAACATCATGACTATGCGCTTATGCTATAGAAAATAATTACATGAAGTGGAAAGAAGATATAGAAGAAAGAGATAGAGAGGGAAGAAGAGCAAGAACTACATCAAGAGAACAACTCCTTTCATTAACTTAAAAGAAAGAGTACATGAAATGTGAAATAAGTTTATACTAATGACACAATGAGATTACAATAAAGTGAAATATCACAAAAGCAATAACACAAGAAAAGCCTGGAGTTTGGAGTTTGGAGATGGTAGCAGCAATGGTGATGATAGCGCCGTCCTCTCTTGGCCTTGGATCACGAACAACCTTGTGAAAGATGTCGTCTACGCCGGGAGGAAGTCGCCTTCGTCGTTAAAGCAGTCTTTGGAGGGTGAATAACTTTAAAACTAAGATGAATTAGGGGATTCCCAAGAAGAAGAAGTTGAAGAGGAGGGAGAGAGGAAGAACTTTGATGAAGAACTCAGATAGAAAAGAAGAGTAGAAGAGCTTCAAAATAGTGAAATAACAGAAACTAACACCTCGGATGAACAGTGAAATCACAGGATAGCAAGTTGAAAAATGAGAAATATCTTAAAAACCAGAAAGAATTAGAAGATGGTGTAGAAGAAGAAGTTGTAGAACACTTAAAAACAAAGAACTTTCAAGAAGACAGCAGGAGCATAAAATGACTAGAAGGGGTGAAATAAGGGGAATAATAGAGACTAACACTATTTCACAGATGAACAGGACAGTACAGTGAAAAATACAAAATAGCTTGAAAATCAGAAGGAATTAGAAGATGATCCTGAAGAAGAAATTGTAGAGGACTTAAAAATAAAGAACTTTCATGAAGACCACAAGAGGAGAAGAGGGACGAAAGAGGGCGAACTCGGCGGCCTAAGAAGATGTAGAGGGAGAGGGAGAAAAAAATTGCCAAAAGAAGAACTCCCCTTCTCCTCCTTACCATGGGCTATTTATAGGGAAAATTGGGTAGATAGAGGGTGGAGATTATATCAAAAAGAGATGGATGGCTGAGATTCAAGTGGAATATGATGTATGGGGAAGAGTAAAAGTAGGTGGGCACCCCCTTTCTTGGACTTTAGGCACCCCATTTCCCAAGGCTCATCATGTCTCTCCTTTATTTCAAACTTTGAATGTCATTTTCCTCCTTTTCAAACTTTGAACTTTGAATTCCTTCTTTTCAAACTTTGAATTCAAAATTTTGAACTTTCTTTTCCCTCCAACCAAAATATGTACTTTTTGACTTGGTCAAAGTAGTGGTGATAATTTTACCCCCGGCTTCTTTTGTAATTACCTTCGGTGTCCTACACACACATAATTGCACTTTAGTCCATAAAAATTACCACAATGTGCACATAAATCTCAAATGCTCATGATTATGCAATGGAGAATTAATGCTCATGGCCCTCAACTTTAATTTATTATTAAATAAGACAATCAAATTAATCAATTTACGTGAAAGCTCCAATTTAAATACGGAGTTGAGGTTAACTATGAAATATGCATAATTACCTAATTATATGCACATAAAATAGTGTACATGCAATGAATTGTCATAAGAAATGGACACTTATCAACTGGCACGGCTCCTCCGAGCGATTCCTCGACTCTGCACTGGGTGCGGGTCGGGCTCCTTCTTCTTGGAAAGCGGAGGCTACTGCCCCCAGCAGTCTCTGGCGACCCAAGGGAGTGCTACCTGGGCCCCGGAGGTAGTTTCTCATGACCTGCTCGATCCCTTCCCACTCTTGGTCAGGGAGAACAGCCTGTGGTTGCATGTCGATGACAGCGGCAGGAGGAGAGTAGGCCCTGGGTGTCGGGCGGGCAGCATTGTGCCGGCGCCCACGGTGACGGCGGTGGGCATTCTCAGACAGCACCGGCATGACGGGTGCTGGCTGGCGGGTTGGGGTTGTCAGTCCGACCCTTTCATTTCTTCTGGACCTCCTCGGGCAGAAAGTGCTAAGTCCCGTCTGGGTGGGTGCAGTGGGCTGGGCCTCCTTGGGGACCCAAACTTGTTTCAGTTTGGCCGGCCTGCGAGCCGGCGCATCCTTTGGTGCTGCGGTCGGGGTTGCGAGTGTCGCCTTCTCTTTCAGCTTCTCCAGTCCTTGAAAAGAGTTACGGACCGGGACAGTCGGGACGACGCGGTCCGGTGTCACCTGGGACCTCTGCCCGTCCAGGCGGACTCGGAGGGTCCCGACGGCCATAGATCTCCCAGAGTTAGACATGCGACGCCCCGAGACGGCGCCGATATTGTTCCTCCGGAGCCTTCTCCGGTGAGATGCCGACCCTTGGTGGGATGGGCCAGCAGTCTGATGCACGTAGTGCACATTGCAGCTTAGCATCGTTGTCGAGACGCCGTCGTTGTTCTTGGCTACAGCTTGGCCGATAGCAGCTTCAGTGGCCCCCGTAGCGGGAGCGTTGGTCTGGGGCTCTTCGGGTGCCTTCACGTTGAGAATGTTGGCAAAGGCCACCCCCAAGAAGTTGGGGAAGCCCACAGTGGGAGGGAAGCTCCCAAAGTTGAGGGGGACCGCCAGGTAGTCACCTCGAACATGGTTCTCAACGACTTGAGGGCCGCAAGTGACAGCCATCGTCGGCACCATGATGCGATTCTCTCCTGCATTTAAGAAAGTAGCGCAATTAGTCTTACAAGAAGGGGGGCCACGGGGCCCCTAATTCCAGCAAAGAGATGAAGGGTGGATTGGTCCCACCGGGCGTGCCAGACTTGTGGACGCACTAAAATTCGCTGGTGCGGGTGTTTCATCTATTAAGTGCGTGGGCGTGACAGTCACAAAGTGACAATTTATTCAGGCTCCGTAGAGCCCAAGGTGGGCTCGATCTGAATTCGTCAGACGATTGTGTGGTTCGTGTCGGGACCAGATCCCGTCATGCCATAAAGGTCACGACGTCATTTACATCCCCCATACGAGGGAACACCCTTGATTAATTGCCGAAATTAGGGGCCCTGCGGCCGAAGGAAATAAAACTAATTACGCGAGAAAGGGGCATGAATAAATCACACTAAAGTCCGCATCAGGATACGAGCCATTAGCCATGCCGGTCACTCGTGGACCCTTTTCATATCCGGACATGGGTCCGTAATAGAAACGCGACGGAAACCGGGGTGGACCTGTTCGAATGTCTGCCGAATGCGCGGCAATTTTTTTTTAGTAACAGCTCGGAAGGGATCCGGGGCGAGAAACGAATCCGGTCTGATTGGGATGTCGGCCCAAGACTAGGTCGGGGCCTGGCCACGTCAGGATAATTCCCAAGACCCGGGCCTGGCCTGAAAGGGCGGCATTATTGTTCCTCCAGCATCGGGTCATGGGGGAGACGGGGCTGTAATGTAGAATTATTAATACCTTATATTGTTTTGTCATTGTTGTTCTTGTTACTCCATTGCTTATTCCCCTTTCCGTATTTGTTCCGGGTGATTTCCCTCATCTTGCTCATTGTCATTGTTACCCTTTTTATTATCATTATTACTATTGTCACTTATTTCATTCATCATTTTTTTATACGGATCTGTTCAGGTTTACTTATTCATCATGATTTTTATTAGCTTATCAGTGCTGCCATTATATGCCCGTATATATGTATATGTGCATATGCATTCATGTATTATTATTCTTTGGGGAGAGTTGACCCTTGGCGGGTTGAAAGGGGGCTAAAGGGAGTGTACCGCTGAGGAAAGGTGGGCGGAAAGTGTGCCGGCGAAGGGCTGGAGATGTGTGCCGTCGAAGGGCTTAAGGAGGGTGCCGCTGAAGGGCTGAAGGAGGTGTACCGCTGGGGCAATGATTGGAGGGTGTACCGGTGAAGGGAGAAGAGGGTGCGCCGGGGAAGGCTCGAAGTCTATACGTTGACGGGCTATTGCGACACGAAGTCTATACATCGGCTGTTCAAAGTCTGTACATGGGCTGTATTCATTAGCCCAGAGTCTATACGTCGTCTATTGAAGTCTACACATTCGCCAGCTCAGAAATCTGTACATTGGCCATTAAAGTCTATACATTGGCCGGCTCAAAGTATGTACATTGGCCAGCCCAAAGTCTGTACGTTGGCCAACTCAAAGTCTATACATTATTCATTGGCTGCAGCTCAAAGTCTATACATTGCAGCTCAAAGTCTATACATTGGCTAGCCCAAAGTCTGTCCGTTGGCCAACTCAAAGTCTATACATTATTCATTGGCTGCAGTTCAAAGTCTATACGTTGTAGTTCAAAGTCTATACATTGGCCAGCCCAAAGTCTACACGTTGGCCAACTCAAAGTCTATACATTGTTCATTGACTGCAGCTCAAAGTCTATACGTTGCAGCTCAAAGTCTATACATTGTCTCTGAAAGTCTATACATTGGCCAGTCCAAAGTCTGTACGTTGGCCAACTCAAAGTCTATACATTGTTCATTGGCTGTAGCTAGAAGTCTGTACATTGCAGCTCAAAGTCTACACATTGGCCAGCCCAAAGTCTGTAGGTTGGCCAACTCAAAGTCTATACATTGTTCATTGGCTGCAGCTCGAAGTCTATACGTTGCAGCTCAAAGTCGCGTTCTATACATTACGGAACATGCCCGAGCTAAAGCTATAGGCAAAGGAGAAAACCAAAGAACGTGACTACGGAGTGGGGAAAAATAAAGAACAAAAGAGGAGGAGGTGTTGGAGATCGAAGCAGGGACGATCGTCCACTGCTCTTTCCCCCACCTTCCCCTGCTACATCGAGCCCTCTCTCTTTCTTACTCTCTCTTCTCGTTGCTTGGGTGGCTGTCAGAAGACTCCACGCCGGAGCCCTCTCCCTTTTCTTCTCTCTTCTTCTTCTTCTCGTATGCAACTCTCTATTTGTCTCTGCCTCTGGGTCTCTTCTCTCTGTGTCTTTCTTCCTCGCCTCCTCTCTTTCTACCGGAATGAGAGGGATTTATACTCCCAGCAGCGGGAGCCCTCTAGCACGGCAGTCGGAGGCGGGAAGTAGTCGATCATGATGGGGTTTGACTTCCCCTGTCCTGGCTGTCAGGGGAGTAGCCTGCATGGCCCAACCGTTGGTTGACACCTCGGATAGCTCACTGCGCGCCAAGGATATGTAGGGCATGGGCTTCACGTCATTTGGCCGTTGAAAAACCTTTACGCTGTACCGCTGGCGGGCTGAAGAAGTGTGTCGCTGTAAGACACTGTAAGCGTGCAACTGAAGAGGGCAAAAGGCGTGCCGTTGAAGGCCCAAAGAAGTGTGCCGCTAGGCAGGGCAAAAGGTGTTCCGCTGAAGGTTGCCCAATCGTGCCGTTGAAGGGGGCAAAAGGCGTGCCGTTGAAGGCCCAAAGAAGTGTGCCGCTGGGCAGGGCAAAAGGCGTGCCGTTGAAGGCCCCTTTGGGGTGTGTGTTGAAGCCCCCCCTGGGGTGTGCCGTTGAAGGCACCTAGGGGTGTGCCACTGGGGCTCTCAGGGGGCGTGCCACTGGGGCTCCCTGGGTAGTGTGCCGCTGGGGCTCCTAGGGGGTGTGCCGCTGGGGGCACCCTGGGGGGTGTGTCGCTGGGGCTCCCAGGGGAGTGTGCCGCTGGGGCTCCCAGGGGGTGTGCCGCTGAGAGGCTAAATGGGCAGTTTTGGGCCCGTTGTGAGTACAGGTTGTGGCTCGCTTGATTCCTTTCGGGGGCCACGGATTGTGAGCTTCCCGGGGGTTGGTTTCTCTTGGCTGTCGCGACTCCGGGGACGGCTTCGCGGCAGTGTGCATATTTGGGGGGGTCCGGATGACCAGTCTCTCCAGGGCTTCTCCACTTGGTGCCGTTGTTGGTGCTGGGCCGAGTAGGATACCTGGGTGTGTAATTTTTGGTGTCCACAGGGTTTTGAGAGGAGGGTTAAACCGGCACGGTGGAACAGTAACCGCGCCGGATTAGCCTCTCCCGAGGGTTTGTTTCACAGGGATTGACTATGTATTTCTTTTCTTTCACCCGTGGGTGGATTTTAATGGTTGGTTTGTTCGTTCAGTTGATAAATTAGATTGGTAATGAGGGAATTTAAGTGATTTATTCGGAGGAGTTTGTTGTGCAAGATTTTAGGGGTTAATTCACAGAGGGTGTCTTCGTTCGTTTGTTCTTGGTGTTCTTGTGTGTTCTTGGCCCTGGCAAAATTCCGGCAGCACCTCTCCCGGAACGGGACTTGCCAGAGAGAAGCGAAAGCCACCACACGGATTACTCTCGGGTAAACTCTCAAAATGCGGAACGGCCTCACGGCGGTCCGTTAGCCCAAGTGCGAGTGTGGAACGCTCGAGGGCCAGCCTACGAGAGCGACCACGACTCACGGGCGATGATCTAGATGTTCACCATGGAAGGCTGTAGCTCTTCATCCCACGGACGGGTTCCCCGAAGGCCATGCCACGGAGAGGCAGACCTCTGAAGTCCCTGGATGATAAGAAAATCAAGAGGAAGGGGAAGAGATCACAATAGTGGAAGACCGCGCATGCTTAGAGAACCCATTCTTCTCATTCATCCTCGAGGGAAGAAAAAAAAGGGGAACATTGCAAGGGAAAAGAGGGAGAATACATTGACAGGGGAGGAAGAGAGAGAGCACTGGCCTCTTCCCCCCCCCCTCACTCACTCTCACTCTTTCACTCTTTCACTCACAAGTGCGAGGATGAGACTCTTCTTCTCTTCGGGTGGCCTTCTCTCTTCACTGGGTTTCCTCCCTCACTGAGCTTTCTTTCTTTTACTCCTCTTCCAGGCCCTCTCTGCGACGGGCCAGCCAGGGGCTCTATTCAGGGAGCAGGCAGAGCATATATATAGTGGGGTTGCCTTTCCTTTCTCGAACGGAAGAAAGCTCCCGCCACTGCATTCGTCTGCCAGATGAACATGGTTGGCTTCTATGCTGGCATCCGGTAATTGGCACCGTACCTTGTCGTTCGTCCGAGGATGGGATGTTCACGGATTTGCCGGGAGGATCTACTGCTGCTGCCATCGCTACCGCTTTGCTGTCGAACGGGGGTGAAGGAATGGCTTCAAACATTACATGCTCTCTGCGTAGCGTATGGTGTAGAACAGAGCATCGAAGTGTAGATGGGATGGCTTGTTTGGGCGCCTGAGAAACGCTTTAGAGAATGGCTTGTTTACATCACTTAATCCGGCGCGGGGGAATAGTGACCGCGTCGGAATAACCATATTGGTCTTCAACATGATCACGCCGAGTTGAGTATTTGAAGGAAAGGGCTTTTAAAAATGGCATGACGGGCCCTTCGGTTAAAACGGTGCGGCCGGGGGCGCGCCGGATTAAAACCTTGCAAGGGGGTCATAGCAATGGAGCGCGCCGTGTTAAGAAAAGTAAGGGGGCGCCGTTTTAGTGCATTCAAAAGGGGGGTGCCATAAAAGCAAGGGGGCGCCGATTTAAGGCGCGCCGTTTTAAGCATCGAATGGATTCTTTTCGAAGTCGCGGCCATTCATACGAATTTTGGCGTTCTCGGAATGTTCTAATTGCAATGCATTGCCTTCGCAACGTTCTGTTCGCAGCCTCTGGGGGTTGGTCCAGACTTTGCGCGACTTTAGGTGCATGCCGAGACTGTGTCGGAGTTCCTGGCTTTTCTCTGATTATGCTCTTGGCATTGCCTGCTGTAGAGTTGTGGCCGTATCTTCTGCCCAGGGGAGGCTCCCTCATCGGCTAGCGGACCACCAAGCAAGTTCTCGTCCTGATCGGGTGAGGCATGAGGTATATTCGGCATTTCCATCTTCGGCTTGCTCTCGAGTGTTGAGACGTGCATTCCGTATGATCATGACATTTTTTGATGTCCACAAATGCCCCCCACTCACGGGTGGCGCAAGCGAGGGATGAGTGCGCGGGGCTCGTGAGTGTGGAGTTCTTTGAGAAGATATCTGTTCTTCCGGGCTAGTGGCATACTTGTCCGGTGCTGATTCGTGGGAGAGCGCTCACTCCTTCAGTGAAGGGATGAGGGAACCGCTCCACCGCGTATGCACGTGGGCCAAGAGTCCTTTTGTCCATCGACTTGGACGGGAGGTCCGAGCCGGAGCCAATGTGGTTTCTTTTTGTTTATCGACTTGGACGGAAGGTCCGAGCCGAAGCAAAGGTGGTTTTTTGTTCATCGACTTGGACGAATGGTCCGAGTCGAAGCAAAGGAGTTCTTTTAGTTCATCGACTTGGACAGAAGGTCCGAGCCGAAGGAAAGGATATTTTTTTTTTGTTCATCGACTTGGATGGAAGGTCCGAGTCGAAGCAAAGGCGTTTTATTCATCGACTTAAACGGAAGGTCCGAGCCGATGGTTAATTCACCGGTGGGATTGGAGATCGCAATATTGGGGTGGTTTATTCATTGGCATGGGGTTAGTGCCAAAGCAAGGGTCTTTTTATTCATGGCTTCAGACGGAAGGTCCGGGCCACTGGTTTGTTCATCGTTGCCGACAGGGAGTCAGAAACCGACGTGGTTTATTTGTTGACACATGGCTAGTGCCAAAGCAAGGGTCTTTTCGTTCATGGAACCAGACAAAATGTCTGGGCCACAGGTTTGTTCATCGATGCCGACAGGGAGTTGGAGACCGACGTGGTTTATTCATTGACACGGGGTAAGCGCCAAAGCAAGGGTCTTTTTATTCATGGCACCAGACGAAGGTCCGGGCCACTAGTTTGTTCATCGATGCCGACAGGGAGTCGGAGACTGATGTGGTTTGTTCATCGGCACGGGATTAGTACCAAAGCAAGGGTCTTTTTGTTCATGGCCCCCGACGGGAGGTCCGGGCCACTGGTTTGTTCATCGATGTCGACAGGGTGTCGGAGACCGATGTGGTTTGTTCATTGACACGGGGTAAGTGCCAAAGCAAGGGTCTTTTTGTTCATAGCACCAGATGGGAGGTTCGGGCCACTGGTTTGTTCATCGATGCCGACCGGGTGTCGGAGACCGACGTGGTTTGTTCATTGACACGGGGGTAAGTGCCAAAGCAAGGGTCTTTTTGTTCATGGCACCAGACAAAAGGTCCGGGTCACTTGTCTTATGTGTCGGTGGGACTTAAAATATTTTGATCTCTGGCGGGACTTGACGAGTCGACATCCCTCGGAGACTTCGATGATGATTTTTTTCTTCTCTTCTTTTTTCTTCATCTCTTTTTTTCTTTCTTTCTTTTTTTGTTTTTTTCTTCTCTTCTTCTCTTTTTTTTCTTTTTTTCTTCTTATTTTTTTCCCTTCTTTTTCTTCTTCTCTTCTTCTTCTTTTTTCTTTCTCCCTTTTTTGAACAACTTTGGGTAGCTGCCGGCGTGGATGCCGATAGTGAAGAGCTACTGGCTCGGATGCCAATAGTCGGAAGCTGTCGACCTGGATGCCAGTAATTAGGAAGCTGTCGGCTCAGGGGCCGATGGTTGAATAGTTGTCGGCTCGGAGGCCGATAATTGAAAGCTGTCGGCTCAGGGGCCGATAATTGAAAGCTGTCGGTGTGGGAGCCAACCATTAGGAAGTGAGCCACGAGGGCAGAGAGGAGGGTTTATTCCTTTATTGGTCTGGACGGTGGGTCCAAATTGAAAGGGATTCGTCGCCAAAAGGGACGGGGAGGAGAGTTTGTTGATTCGACAAGGGTTTTTGTCACCGAAGGGACGGAGAGAAGAACTTGTTGATTCAATGGCCTGGACGGGAGGTCCAAATCAAAAGGGGTATTCGTCACCCGAAGGGACAGAGAGAAGAGTTTGTTGATTCCAAAAAGGATATTCATCGCCCGAAGGGACGGAGAGGTGGTCAAGTCGCTGACACGGGCTAGTGTTAGTGCAAGGAAAAAGGGGATGATTCCTTACCCAAATGGTAGGCTCAGGCCAGGGTGAAAGGTTGTTTCGTTCTTTAATGCGCCGGGGGTACCAGCTGTATGAAGGGTCTTTTAATTCCTTGGCTGGACGGAAGGTCCGAACTAAATTAGAGGGAATTCCATTTTTAGTTCTCTACCCGGACGGAAGATCCGATCTAGAGTGGAGAGAATCTTTTTAGTTCTCTAGCCGGACGGAAGGTCCGATCTAGAGTGAAGAGAATCTTTCTGTTCTCCGGTTGGACGGCAGGTCCGAGCCAAAGTGAAAGGATCTTTTTATTCTCTAGCCAGATGGAAGGTCCGATCTAGAGTGGAGAGAATCTTTTTGTTCTCCGACTGGACGGCAGATCCGAGCCAAAGTGAAAGGATCTTTTTGTTCTCTTGCTGGACGGAAGGTCTGATCTAGAGTGGAGAGAATCTTTTTGTTCTTCGGCTGGACGGCAGGTCCGAGCCAAAGTGAAAGGATCTTTTTGTTCTTTAATGCGCTGGGAGTACCGACTCTGAAATCTGAACTCAGGATGGTGGACCGCAAGGGCCAGAATCTGTGTTGCGGAAGTAGGCCGTGAAGGCTGAAATCGGGGAAGCAGACTACAAGATCCGCAATCGGGAAGCTGGCTACACAAGCCGAAATTGGGGAATAAGCTATGAAAGCCCAGATCGGGGAAGCAGGCTGCGGAAGCCGAAGTTGGGAGATTAGCAAGCCGCAGGGGCACAGGGAGTAGGCCGTTGTTGATTTGTTTTTTTAATTAGATTCCTATCCCGCCCCCTTTAAATACATACATACATGCATAAACATGTGAATCAAAGACAAGGGGGATGAAAGGATGGAAATACTAACCGTGATCGCCACCAAGGTTCCAACAATGCCAAAGGATGAAGAAAGGAGAGGTATGAGACTTGATCGCGCTTACTTAAGAATGGGATGCAGGGAACTTGTGGAATCGAACCTCTTCTCCTCCCAGCCGGCTAGATGAAGAAGGCCTCACGTTGTATTCATGCTCTCCTGCGAAACAAAGATGAAACACAAAGGCAAAACCCCATTAGAACATGAAGTGTAGAAATCTGCCCAAAGTGATAAAATAGCATGAATAAAAGGGGGAGAACGCACCGGGGGAGGTTTTTAACCCCTGTGGAACGGTGGAAAAGATAGGTGGGTGTGTTGTGCATGCATGGGATTTGAAATCACGAGATTTGATTGAGAGAATAGAGAGAAAACGATGATGCAAAACGGAGAAAAACGCATGTGTAGCAGAAAGTGCAGGAAACTGTGATGATTTGTGATTTTGAGGAGAGGAGAACTAAGAGTGTAGACCATGAAATCAAGCCCAGAAGGATGGAATTGAAAGCTAATACTTCCCTCTTCAAGCCAGGGTCGAAGTTGTGAGTTGGAGTTACAGCATGGCTTCGCCCCACGTCCGGAAAGAGCCCCCCTTCGCGACTGCGAACTGGGCAGTTTTTATAGAGTTTTGTAAGAAAGCCTCATCTTCTTATCACGATTCCCAGAGATAGAGTCCAAGATAAATCGAGTTCTCTAGATCAAACTTGAGATAATACTAAGGACAAGAGATAGGAACAAACGGGGATCAATTCGGAGGAGGATTCTAGAAGATATGGCTCTTGGAAGGTAGCCCCGGAGCCTTATCTATAGAGTTTTAGTTGAACTAGGATACTTAAATCCTGATCTTGCGACCCAGCTCCCGAGAGATATAGCCAATGAAATTTGAAGTTCTATGAACTAAATTCAAGATAATATAAAGGGCTAGAAGTAGGAAAAAACAGGGATCAATTCGGAGTAGAATTCAAGAAGTTATGGACTCTTCAAGAGGGCCACGACGCACAGAAACGGAGCAGAGTCCAACACAAATTGGACTCTCAGGTGTGTGTAACGGTCTATCTTAGGACCGTCAGAGTTATGTAACAGACTAGGGTAGGTCCGTCACACTCTGGGGGTTGAACGGGGCGATTTCGGGCAAGTTCCTATGTAACGCACTCATACTAGGCCGTCACATGGACTCTAACGGTCTAGGGTAGGACCGCCACATTCTGGGTGTTGAACAAGGTGTTTCGGGTAAATTTCGGTGTGACGGTCTATCGTAGGACCGTCACACTGATGTAACGCACCTATGTAGGGCCGTCACATTGATGGAGGAAGATTTTGGGCAGACTGCGCGCGACTTCAGAAATTAAAGAGTATCTCTCAAACGGGGCAGAACTAGCAAAAGTGGTAGAAGAAGAAATTGTAGATAACTGAGAGAGGAACAATTTTCATGAAGAAATCAAGTTGAGAAAATGATCAGAAGAGGGAGAAAATAGGGCTGGAAGAGAGAGAAAAATTCTGGGACATAGGTGAACAGCACAGCACGTCGGAAAAATGCGAATAGCTCATAATCGGGGCAGAACTGGCCAACGGCGTAGAAGAAGAAGTTGTAGATCTTTGAAAGAGAAACAACTTTGGTGAAGACAATGTTTTGAATATAGGACTGGAAGAGGGTGAAAAAGAATCACTTTTAGGACTGCGCAGTGAGAGAGAGCCGATTACTTGAGAGAAGCCGGCCTAAATGGGCCGTAAGTTGACTTGGAAGCCGGAATTTGATAAGATAAGCTCCAGGGCTCTAAAAAAATCATGATCTCCAAGGCTCAAAGGATAGGGAATGGTAAAAATGGGTTCAAAATCCATCCAAGGAAGCTCCAAAATAATGGCTAATTCGGGACATCAAAAATGATGAATAAGAGAAATGACACAACTTGTGGGCTAAAACGGGTGTCAACAGATGCCCCTCCTTGATGTCTACTTTGCAAGGGAATGAGCGAAAGCGACGCGAAGGCGAAATGGAATAGAAAGGAGATGGAGCGAAAGTGATAGCGACGTGAAATGGAGATGAAGCGGAGAGAACTGATAAGCGGGCATCAAGGCAAATAGACACCCGTCACAACCAACAAGCGACAGGAATTCTCCCGAAAACGCCGAACTAACCACAAGGAATGAGTGACAATGATGAGACATGTCTGGAGAACTGACTAAGGGAGAGGAAACACGACCAACCTCATCGGGGACACAATCCACGGACAATGAGTGGGTCGGCAGGAACACATCATAAGAGCTGGAAAAGGAGAGATAAGACTGAGAAAAAATCCAGACAGGAATCACACTGGCCAACCAGACCAAGCGACAAGATCAGAGAAATCGTTTGAATTCAGAGTGGAATGAAGAATCTCTTATCCAAGAGAGCTTAAGTGCAATTAACCATTGCTGAGGAGAAATCATGAAAGAATCATGAGACGTGAATGCTCAAAATGACATGATGCATGCTGGGCTAAAATAAAGAAATAATTAAAACGAATGCAAAGAAAGATAAAATAGAAAGTACTCAAGGATAGTATTGCTAGACTGAGCCAAGACGGGGTCAAGAGTCTTCTGCAACCACGGTGTGCGAGACAGAGTCCATCGTCCCCCACCCGACTCAACCGAGCGGCCTATCCAACGATTAACCGTATGCTCCTAGATCATCATCATTTTTGTTAAAGGGGAACATCAGATCCCAGAACACACGGGCAACCAGCCGGTCCTTGAGAGGCTATAATAAGGTAGATACCATATAGTAATGCAACAATGAGAAGGGATAGAGAGCCATACCTGACTTACCTGTGCAGGCGACACGACATTTTTTGGAATTTTTGATTTCTGCTTTTTATGGATTTTCATCATAAGACAACAACCACATGACATGATATGATGTGAACATGAACGAATATGAACGAGCATAACATGAACATAACATAATAAGAGAAATATGAATGAAACATGGCACAACATAACATAACGAAGATGGATGAAACATAACAAACAAACAAATGGCAAGCATACATGCGACTAAAGGCACGGTGGGACAAGAAAACACGCACACGGTGGAATAGCACACGCGGTGGTATAAGGACATGGTGGGATAAAGACACGTGTGATGTATGAAACGGCAGGACAGGGACACGTGTGACGAATGACACGGCGGGACAAAAGATACGACCAACATGAGAGGACATAGACACATATGACAAGGACACAGTGGGACAAAAGACATGGAGGACCATAGACATGATATAGACAACAAACACATTCTTCAATCAAAGCCCAAGATCAGATGAAGCGGAACCGCCAGGTTCAAAATCATGAGACAATGCCTCTCATGGAGACATGATTAAGTAGATAAGCGAAAGCTGAGAAGGCCACGAGCTTCAGAATAGATTCAGAGATAGGATTGAAGAGATGAGTACAGATCGAAGAATATGAGCAGGAGGCAGAGTGAAAGATAGAATAAGGAAAGCTTGAACCTGCAACCTGCAGCCTGCACACTTAGCAAATAGATTATGTATCTGTCCTCAAGAAAAAAAATAAAAGGAACAAAAGAGAAGTATTTTTGGATTTTTGTATTTCTGACTTTTTTTGCCATATTCAAAATTTTGATATTTTTGACATATTTGATTTTTTTTGAAATTTTGACATATTTGATTTTTTTGGAATTTTGACATATTTGATTTTTTTTGGATTTCTGATAATATTTCATTTTTTTTAAAAAAATTTGAAATATCAATCTACAGCACCCAAAGACAAGCTCGAACTACTGGCTAGGGATCGCCGTCCCTACTCCTCTCATTAAAGGCTTCCCTTAAGCGGGGCGTGCATGTGAAGGAGGCTTACCACAACCAACCGCCTCTAAATAACGGTGCCCCTATTAAGGCCATACCCGGGATACAACCCAGCCTAAGAGGGAGAAAAAGAAGAAAAATTAGAGACAAGCTTTATGCAGGATGGGAGACATCAGGACTTGAATTCCTTCAGGGCACCACCCCTCAAAGAGTAGGTCTGTTGCGCCGGGGCTTTGTGTCTTTGATTTTGAGACCCATATTTATCAAGCACGCATGCGACCGGGCTCATAGCGTCCCGCGGGGAACTGTACTGCCACTCTTGCCATGCCTTTGATTCATAATCTTACTTTTTGATTCATCATTGATTCGTCCATATATGATTTTGACAGCCCTTATTGGCTAGATATTGCATGAAAGCTCACTTTCGAGGGTCAAGACTACCCCTATTTGAGACCTCTCTCGTATTGGGGAGCACCTAGGTCGGTCATCTCATCCATCCATCTCTTGCCCCTACACTTGGCCGAGTAGAGAAGAGAAAACGCCTTCGTGCATACCCAAAGTATGGCCAAAGCAGCAACGGTGTTGCACTAGAGAGATTGGCTATGGCTCGCCGTGAAGTGTGTGAAAAACCCATGCTCAATGGTCACCCTCAACGATCAGGGAAAGAAACTAGACTCTCCGCGCGAAGCTATCACCAGCCTAAGGATGCTGCAGAAGCAAACTCATTTGACTAAGCTTAACTAAGCAAATCTCTAAAAGCCACTTAACCATGTAAGGAACCAACGTTAATCTTAACAATGTGCAGGAGTAAATAAGTGATAATAATAGCATGTTCTTTGCACAAAATAAAGATACCTTGCAAATCCACGGAACAAAACTAGCATCCTGAAGCAATCGTGATCATCGAGCTTCGCACAACACGAGCTTCATATTCCTTGCTTGACAGGACGAAAGAGAGAGGATAGCAAAGGATCAAAGATTCCTCTACATGGAGGAGCGGCAGACATTAAACTAGACGAATAAGGATAAAAAGGAAGAGAGACGAGGGCTAGAACTCTCTCGTTAAGGCACAGAGACCTTGATAACAAGGAACCAATTATAGAAGAAACAAGATTAGCCAAGATCTGGGCGGACTAAAGCCTCGAAAGCAGCAAGAAAAAGGGTAATGATCCTGAAAGGGTGAGGAGGAGAGAGTAGAAAGATAATAAGAAGAATCATCCGACGTGGTCGGAGAAGAGGGATGAGAATCATCTGATAGTGCCGGAGAAGGAGAATGGGAGAGAATAAGAAGGAGAATCCGGAGATACCAGAGGAGAAGAATCAGAGGAGGACATAGACTGAGGTCGAGAATGGTGAGGAGATGGAAAGTTCAAAGGTTCCGGATAGGAAAAGGAAGAACGGGGATTCACGGATCTAAGATGGGAGGAGAGAATCGTTGAGGGAGAATTAGGAGAGGGCAGATACACCACCCAGGGGTGGGAACCGAGCAGAAGAAATGATGAGTGAAATGAAGAAGAAGGAAGAGAAGTGGACCCCTGAGTGCACAATTGACGGCCCTTAAACTTATGCCACCGCCTCTTCTTAGCTGATACTTCTTGAACATGGACTCGCCTGGCGCGGACTCAGACCTTCGGCCTTCTTAATCTGTAATACCTTCTCAGATAACGGGTCCACCTGACAGATGGTCTGGCCCGGTCATGAATATGCAGCTTCATCAGGGCAGTTGCCCCTAGACACCCAGTGCTAACAACAGTAGATGGACATTCTTGAACAACTAACTCCTCATAATGTTGAATATCATAAAACCATGGAGTCTTGTTACTTGGCACAAGTAGTATGAGATTCGGCATCTCCACTCGGCAACTGGGCACAAAGCATAACTCCCTTACCAGAAGAGCATGACGAAACTGAGGGAGAGTAATGCGCGGCATTGACATGGCCGGCTTGCTAATGAACAAAGGGAGATTGCATAGAATGTGCAGAATGTCCTTGGAGAATATAGAAGATAAGGCCAATTGCCCTTTGAACATAGAGTGCATAATCTGCTTTACGACCGTATGCGTTAGCACAACACCGGTAGAGAACCCTTCTTGGCCTGTCATCTGAACAACAATAGAGCGAGGAGAAATAATAACATCAACGGTGAACTCTCCGGCGAGCAAGGAGATTGCCACCGGCCTCGCTCGGGAAGAAGCTGGCATCAACTCAAGGGAACTCTTCTTAGCAACTCTCATCTTTGAAAGTAGAGGCACATCATCCCCAAAATAACCAGGGACGAGGACACGAACCGGCATCCGACAGATAAAATCTTGAATCTTGAAATGCAAGGCCGACACTGAATCATCCTGACTTGGCTTATTGTCTCCCTGGGGATTAGACCCGAGGGGCACCAAAGGAAGCGCACACCCGCTCCGTGGGGTGGAAGTGGTTGGAGAAGTAAAGGGAATATGTTTGGGTGGAACACGTGAAGGTTTGTAAGGCATGGAGGCTCCAACGGGAGTGGTGATGTAAAGTGAAGGCGCAGGCGATGTGGCGATGATAGGCTCGGGTGGCGACAAAGGCGAAGGTGAAAGCGTGGCTAAGGGTAAAGGTAAAGGCAAAGGCAAATGTGTGGCTTGCTCAGGCTCGGGCAAAGGTGATGGCGGAGATGGAGGCAAGGGTGGAGATGGAGGTGGTGATGGAAGCACTGGTGGTGGAGATGGAGATGATGGTGATGGCAATGGAGATGGTGAGGATAGTGATGAAGGCGATGGGGGTAGTGGACATGGAGGTGGAGAGGGTGAAGAGGGAGGTTGTGGTGTCCACCGTCGACGTGTCGACACAATGCATCGAGTGGTGTTAGGGATAGAAGTAGTGGTAGTGGCGGCGGGAGAAGAAGAGGAGGCACTAGCATGAGCAAAGGCTTGGGTTTGTGGCGGAGATGGAGCCAGGGTAAGAGATGGCGGAGGTAATGGACTAGATGACGGAGCGAGTGCAGCACTAGACGAGGAATCACAGGGGTGCCCCTGGCCTTGAAGTAACGGAGACGGCTGCCCGAGTGGCACTTCTTGCTGCTGTTGTCGGTTGCGAAGATGTAAAATGACTTTGTGCATGGTGGCCCAATCAATCCCTTTATTACCTTCCAGGCCATAAACATACTCTCGGAACTCGGGACAATCCTCAACCAAATGCCCCTGCTGGCGGTGAAAATCATAATATTGAAGCATATTCCCGACCGCGGGTCGGCAAGGCACAGCCGGAGAGAGCGGCAAAGCGTGAGTGGCCATCAAAGCACTAAAAATGTCGGTAAAGCACTCCGGCAATGAAAGACAAGAAGCCCGCTTCGGGCCAGGCGGATGTCGAGGGGTTTGAGGTGGTGGAGACGGAAGTGGAGGTTGCATAGGCAAGAGTGTGTGGCTAGTGGTAGAGGGATTTGGTGAAGGCATATGTGGAACAGAGTGGGGAGGTATGTAGACAGCATCCACCTGCTCGGGATGTGGTGTGACCTGGACCAAGGGTGGAGACAGAGACGGGTATGCGGACGCAGGAGGCTGACTCATGGAAGGTTGATACGTGGAGGCGTATAGGTATGTAGAGGCGGGGGGTAGACTCATGGAGGGATATGTGGCGGAAGGTTGACTCATGGTGGGTTGAGTCATGTGAGCGTAGGGTTGGAACGTGGATGGTGAAGGTTGATGTGTGGAGGTGGATGGTGGAAACTCGAGGTCAAGGGAATCTTGGATTTGTTGGCGAATGAAGCGGGCTCGGCTGTATAATTGTTGCCAGGAGGTGATGTCGTTGAGGGCTAAGATAAACCGATACTCGGGCGCGGCATTGGATATCAGCATCTTGATTTGTTCTCCCTCCGGTATGTGCCCCGGGACTTGCGCGGCCAAGCGACGCCAACGATTGGCAAAGGTACAGAAATCCTCTTCGGGCTTCATCATCTCATGGGCCAGATCCACAATAGAGTACTTGGGCCCAACTTGGTCTTGAAACTACTGTATAAATTTTTCTTGAACGGCTTGAAAATTCACAACTTGCTCTTGCGGAAGAGAGAAGAACCAATCCCGAGCCGGGCCTTCCAATGACAGACCAAACAGATAAGCCATCAAGTGTTGGTCATGTCGAAATTGGGCCGACTCATAAACAAACTCCTTCAAGTGCACATACGGGTCACCGACTCCACTATAACGGTGATATGTGGGAATTTGTGATGGAGACGGAAGCCGAAGACCTTGAAATGCGAACGGAACACTTAAAGAGGATTTGGGATCGATCCGACGTTGAAGCTCATCAAGATGGCGTTCGGTTTGAGCAATCATCTCCTGGGTAGGGAGAGATCGAGAAGAATATGGGCCAGCTTGAGCAAGAGGTTGTGAATTAGGACCAGGAGCATGGTATTGGGCCGGATAAGAGGATCTGGGCTGAGAAGAAAAAGGGCCCATTCTGGGAATGGAAGGGTGAGCGGGCCTGGAAGAGATGTTGGAACATGGGTTGAATGGGCCAGTAGCAACATGGGCAGAATAATGAGGCCCATTAAGAGAATAATGCCCATTAGCAATTGGGCCAGCAACATATGATGGAGAAGGAGGAGGCCCATGAATAGAAGATGGTCCATTATGAGAAGAAGGCCCATGAAGATGAGATGCAATAAGATGTTGGGCCTGGGCCGGGTCCATTTGGTGAACAAGGCTTGAAAGATGGGCCATGAGATTAGCCTGTTCCTTGGATGGATCAAAAGGACCACGGGAAGATGGGCCCGCGTGGGAAGAGGATTCCATGCGGGAATAGGAAAAAGATTGAGAAAAAGAATGATACAAGGCGTTAGAATGATACTCCATCAGGGCAAATGGAGACTTAATACAAGGAGATCAAAGACAATACAAGTGGGGAAGCAATGGCTTAATGGGCTTGAGAACAAGGAAGGCTCACCCACTAATGCAAAGATGAATGGACAACGGACCACGGGATAATGGACACACAAAATGGGCTAAGCTAAATGGGCCTAACAACAACAAAACATATGGATGATGAAAGAATGCAACACAAAAATCATTAATGGGCTTGGACAAGCCCAATCAACATGAACAATGCAATGTGAGAGTTTTCACCCAAGTCAAACAAGTTGATATGATGGGAAATATTTTAGAGATTTTAATAGACCTTTTAATGATTTGAATTAATAATAATTCCCTCAAGATAGGAATCCTATGGGAATAAGGTCCAAACTTAGGGTTGACTAAGGCTAACTCCATCACACGTATGCAAATGCAAGCCTAAGGGGTGGGAAGGTACAACCGGCCCGGCGTCTGTGTGGGAATCCACGGCTCACGGGGACTTATGGAGGTCCCGGATAAGATCACCTAGTCGACCCCAAGGAATATGGAGGGGAGAGGATCACTTACCAAGGTAGAAAATGGAACTATGATATGCAATGTATGGCCCTATGTGCACCGGAGTGCATACAAATTCTAGCCTAAAATTAGAAAATCAAGACTAGATTAAACTATGCAAACATGATCCAACTAAAACAAATAGTGTATGGATGGAAATACAATACAAAGGTTTGCACAACGGGCCCAAGAATAAATCAATCTGACCTCGGGAGGTCAATCAAATCACTGAGCAAAGATGCCCCCGTGAACCTATGCGCAGACCACATGCAGATTTTATGGACACAATGCTAAAATGATGACAATTTTTCACTAAGCAAATGAGACCCAAATAATGTAAATAAGCTATGGATGGAAAGATAATACAAAGGGCTATCCAATGGAATAAAAATCAGTGCAATCAGACACCGGGAAGGTAGTCAAATCACTGAGTAAAGATGTACCTGTGAACCTGTCCCTAAGTATGCCTACAGAACTTATGCAAAAAACTCAACAAGTTGGACAATATTAGAATATGCAAATGTTTACCAAATGATGCAAATGATATATGGATGGAAAGACAATACAAAGGGCTATCCAACGCAACAAAAATCAGCTCAATCGGACTCCGGGATCAAAAGTTATGCCTCGATGAACACGGCCCTGTGAGCATGCACGCAGGACTGCCAGAAGCTGTAACGGTCTACCAAATGACCGTTACATGCATGTGACGGTCTACTATAGGACCGTCACACTACCAGAGCCCTTAAAAGCGCCCAAAAAATGGAAGAATGGATAAAGTATCACCTAAACATGCACATGCACACACCCAACTTACAAAAGAGCATGAAAACAAACGTGATGGGCATTGGAGTCCCACCGTGATCGCCAAAAAACTGTTGATTTATTTTTTTAATTAGATTCCTATCCCACCCCCTTTAAATACATACATACGTGCATAAACATGTGAATCAAAGACAAGGGGGATGAAATGATGGAAATACTAACCGTGATCGCCACCAAGGTTCCAACAACGCCAAAGGATGAAGAAAGGAGAGGAACGGCGTCGTGTACCTTGGAAATATGAAGACTTGATCGCGCTTACTTAAGAACGGGATGCGGGGAACTTGTGCAATCGAACCTCTTCTCCTCCCAGCCGGCTAGATGAAGAAGGCCTCACGTTGTATTCATGCTCTCCTGCGAAACAAAGATGAAACACAAAGGCAAAATCCCATTAGAACATGAAGTGTAGAAATCTGCCCAAAGTGATAAAATAGCATGAATAAAAGGGGGAGAACGCACCGGGGGGAGGTTTTTAACCCCTGTGGAAGGGTGGAAAAGATAGGTGGGTGTGTTTTGCATGCATGAGATTTGAAATCACGAGATTTGATTGAGAGAATAGAGAGAAAACGATGATGCAAAACGGAGAAAAACGCATGTGTAGCAGAAAGTGCAGGAAACTGTGATGATTTGTGATTTTGAGGAGAGGAGAACTAAGAGTGTAGACCATGAAATCAAACTCAGAAGGATGAAATTGAAAGTTAATACTTCCCTCTTCAAGTCAGGGTTGAAGTTGTGAGTTGGAGTTGTAGCATGGCTTTGCCCCATGTCCGGAAAGAGCCCCCTTCGCGACTGCGAACTGGGCAATTTTTATAGAGTTTTGTAAGAAACCCTCATCTTCTTTTCATGATTCCCGAAGATAGAGTCCAAGATAAATTGAGTTCTCTAGATCAAACTCGAGATAATACTAAGGACAAGAGATAGGAACAAACGGAGATCAATTCGGAGGAGGATTCTAGAAGATATGGCTCTTGGAAGGTAGCCCCTGAGCCTTATCTACAAAGTTTTAGTTGAACTAGGATACTTAAATCCTGATCTTGCGACCCAGCGCCCGAGAGATATAGCCAATGAAATTTGGAGTTCTATGAACTAAATTCAAGATAATATAAAGGGCTAGAAGTAGGAAAAAACAGGGATCAATTCGGAGTAGAATTCAAGAAGTTATGGACTCTTCAAGAGGGCCACGACGCACAGAAACGGAGCAGAGTCCAACACAAATTGGACTCTCAGGTGTGTGTAACGGTCTATCTTAGGACCGTCAGAGTTATGTAACGGACTAGGGTAGGTCCGTCACACTCTGGGGTTGAACGGGGTGATTTCGGGCAAGTTCCTATGTAACGCACTCATACTAGGCCGTCACATGGACTCTAACGGTCTAAGGTAGGACCGCCACATTCTGGGTGTTGAACAGGGTGTTTCGGGTAAATTTCGGTGTGACGGTCTATCTTAGGACCGTCACACTGATGTAACGCACCTATGTAGGGCCGTCACATTGATGGAGGAAGATTTTGGGCAGACTGCACGCGACTTCAGAAATTAAAGCGTATCTCTCAAACGGGGCAGAACTAGCGAAAGTGGTAGAAGAAGAAATTGTAGATAACGGAGAGAGGAACAATTTTCATGAAGAAAGCAAGTTGAGAAAATGATCAGAAGAGGGAGAAAATGGGGCTGGAAGAGAGAGGAAAATTTTGGGACATAGGTGAACAGCACAGCACGCCGGAAAAATGCGAATAGCTCACAATCGGGGCAGAACTGGCCAACGGCGTAGAAGAAGAAGTTGTAGATCTTTGAAAGAGGAACAACTTTGGTGAAGATAACTTTTTGAATATAGTACTGGAAGAGGGTGAAAAAGAATCACTTTCAGGACTGCGCAGTGAGAGAGAGCCGATTACTTGAGAGAAGCCGGCCTAAATGGGCCGTAAGTTGACTTGGAAGCCGGAATTTGATAAGATAAGCTCCAGGGCTCTAAAAAAATCATGATCTCCAAGGCTCAAAGGATAGGGAATGGTAAAAATGGGCTCAAAATCCATCCAAGAAAGCTCCAAAATAATGGCTAATTCGGGACATAAAAAATGATGAATAAGAGAAATGACACAACTTGTGGGCTAAAACGGGTGTCAACAGCCGTGAGGGCCAAGATTGGGGTGTACGAGCCAAAACCGAGAAAGCAGGTCGTGATAGCCGAAATTAAGTTTATTTATTTATTTCTTTATTCAAGCATGCAGGCATTCATCAACAAGCATAACATAAGAATACACATAAGGTAGCTCCCTCTATAGGGGATAGGATAGGGGCAATGCCCATAATTCACAGACGTAGTGCGGGCCACGAGGCACGACTAGGGGTGGTGCACCAGACATGAGGATATCGCATGTCCTACATGCATAGCTTAAATTCACGCATTTCACCCGAGATAACTCTCTGCGGAGTGGAGGAGCAAACATGTGAAGAAAAGGCCCTAAACATATGGATATGCAGGTTTTCTAAGTAACACTCGGGGATTACTCTAGTGCCTACACATGGGTTTCAGGCTCTCGATTTCGATAGCTTCGCACAGCCCCCATCTGTTTATTTTGATAGCGGATTTCAACATTCGGCGTGAGTCTCCTCATGTGTCTCAATGGGGATTCCCGGCTACTAGGCTTCGTCCTTATCATAATTTTATTGCGGATTCCACCGTTTGACGCAAGTTTCCTCATGTGTCTCAATGGGGATTCTCGGCTACTAGGCTTCATCCTTATTGAAATTCGCTTCACCATTTCGCGCGAGTTTCCTCATGTGTCTCAATGGGGATTCTCGGCTACTCAGATTCACATTTCTCTCTTTTTTTTATATCATTCATTCATTTTTTTTCTTTAAAGTGGGGGTAGGCAGCTTTTTTCTCACGATTACCTTTCACGCGAGTGCAGAAATTCAAGCATCCGTAGAGTGCTTAGAAGAAAGTCGGGCAATCCCTATGGTTGAAGACCATTGAACACATTAAACGTGAAGTGTGGGAGTGTTGTGTCGGGTTTATTTTGTGAATTGGGCTTAGTAGTTTAGCCATGACTCTTCCCCTTGATGTGTGCACCCGCCATAACTGGGTTCTCTTTGAGTGTATGCCGTGACGCACGTGTATCCAGAATCGGGGCAGCATTATTATTTAGTAAGGAAACAAGGTCCTAGAAAATTCCAAAGAGGTGTGTTATTCTATATCGATACTGTCGTTACGTATAAGCATAGTGGTAGTAAAGGTATTATGGAAGTAGACCGCAAAGGGGCTGAAAGGAAATTGAGGAAGTGGGCTATAGAAGCCAAAGGACATTCATTAGGGGAGCGGGCCATGAGGGCTAAAAGATGTCGGAAAGTAGGCCAGAAAAGCCGAGGGGCATTAGGGAAGCAGGCCGTAGAAGTCGGGAGATGCTGGGAAGCAGGCTACAAAGGCCAAAGGTTGGAGGAGCAGGCATCGAGAGACAAAATTGGGAAGCAGGCCACGAAGGCTAAAGGGAAGCAGGCTGCAAGAGCCAAAGTTGGGAAGCAAGCTGCAAGAGCCGAAATTAAGGAAAGTAGGCTACAAGAGCCAAAGATCGGGGAAGCAGGCTACGGGAGCCAAAGGGAGGCAGGCTACGAGAGCCAGAATTGGGAAGCAGGCCACGAAGGCCAGAGGTTGGGGGAGCAGGCTATGAGAGCCGGAATTGGGAGACAGGCCCTGAAGGCCAAAGGGAAGCAGGCTGCGAGAGCCAGAATTGGGAAGCATGCCACGAAGGCCAAAGGGAAGCAGGCTACGAGAGCCAGAATTGGGAAGCAGGCCACGAAGGACAAGGGGAAGCAGGTTACAAGAGCTAGAACTGGGAAGCAGGCCACGAAGGCCAAGGGGAAGCAAGCTACGAGAGCCAAAGTCAGGAACCGGGCTACAAAGAGCCGAGAGATGGGAAGCAGGCTACAAAAGCTAAGATTGGAATATTGAGAAGCAGGCTAAAAAGCCAAGAGATATCGGGAGCAGGCTAACAAGCCGGGAGATGTTAGAAACATGCTATAAAGCTGAAAGATATCGGAGAGCGCGGTGGGACGGATGGATTAATCCTGATAGTGGGCCTTGGCCGAAATGGCTGAGCCAAAAGGAGTTGGGTAGCGGGCCGTGTGAGGCTGAAGAGAAGGGTCTCTTTTAGTTCTCCGGCCGGGGGAGGATCCGAGCCAGAGTGAAAGGTCTCCTTTTTTAATTCTCTGGCCGGAGAAGGATCCAAACCAAAGTGAAAGGTTGATTCTCTAAGTCTCTGGCCGGGGAAGGATCCGTACCAAAGTGAAAGGTTGATTCTTTGATTCTCTGGTCGGGAAAGGATCCGAACCAAAGTGAAGGGTTGATTCTTTAACTCTCTGGTCGGGAAAGGATCCGAACCAAAGTGAAAGGTTGATTCTTTACTTCTCTGGCCGGGGCAAGATCCGGCCAAAGTGAAAGGTTTACTCTTTAATTCTCTGGTCGGGGAAGGATCCGAACCAAAGTGGAAGGTTGATTCTTTAAGTCTCTGGCTAGGGAAGGATCCGGACCAAAGTGAAAGGTTGATTCTTTAATTCTCTGGTCGGTGAAGGATCCGAACCAAAGTGAAAGGTCTGTTCTTTGATTCTCTGGCCGAGAAAGGATCCGAGCCAAAGTGGAAGGTTGATTATTGATTCTCTGGCCGGGGAAGGACCCGAACCAAAGTGAAGGGTTTATTCTTTAATTCTCTGGTCGGGGAAGGATCCGAACCAAAGTGAAGGGTTGATTCTTTAATTCTCTAGTCGAGAAATGACCCGAACCAAAGTGGGAGGTTGATTCTTTGATTGGGAAGCTGTCGGCTAAGAGCCGATGATTAGGGTAGCTGTCGGCTTGGGAGCCGATGGTTGTATAGTTGTCACCCCGGAGGTTGATAATTGGATAGCTGTCGGCTCGGAGGCCGATAATGGGATAGCTGTCGACCCAAAGGCCGATAATGGAGTAGCTGTCAGCTCAGGGGCTGATGATTGGATAGCTGTCGGCTCAGGGGCCGATGGTTGAATAGCTGTCGGCTCGGAGGCCGATAAGTGAATAGCTGTCGGCTCAGGGGCCGATGATTGGATAGCTGTCGGCACGGAGGCCGATGATGGAGTAACTATCCGCTCAGGGGCCGATGATTGGAAAGCTGTTGACCCGGAGGTCGATAATGGGAGAGCTATCGGCTCGGAGGCTGATGGTTGAATAGCTGTCGGCTTGAAGCCCCGATGACTGAATATCTGTCGGCTTGAAGCCCCGATGGCTGAATATCTATTGGCTTGAAGTCCTGATGGCTGAAGGTTTTGTCGGTTTAACGCCCCATCGACGGAAGGTTTTGTCGGTTTAACGCCCCGTCGGCGGAAGGTTTTGTCGGTTTAACGCCCCGTCGGCGGAAGGTTTGGTCGGTTTAACGCCCCGTCGGCGGAAGGTTTTGGTCTGTTTTACGCCCCGTCGGTGGAAGGTTTGGTCGGTTTAACGCCCCGTTGACGGAAGGTTTGGTCGGTTTAATGCCCCGTCGGTGGAAGGTTTAGTCGGTTTAACGCCCCATCGGCGGAAGGTTTTGTTAGTTTAACGCCCCGTCGGCGGAAGGTTTTGGTCGGTTTAACGCCCCGTCGGCGGAAGGTTTTGTCGGTTTAACGCCCCGTCGGCGGAAGATTTTCGTCGGTTTAACGCCCCGTCGGCGGAAGATTTTCGTCGGTTTAACGCCCCGTTGGCGGAAGGTTTAGTCGGTTTAACGCCCCGTTGGTGAAAGGTTTGGTCGGTTTAATGTCCCGTCGGAGGAAGGTTTAGTCAGTTTAACGCCTCGTCGGTGAAAGGTTTAGTCAGTTTAGGTTTTATCGGTTTAACGCCCCGTTGGTGGAAGGTTTTGTCGGTTTAACGCCCCGTCGGCGGAAGGTTTTGGTTGGTTTAACGCCCCATCAGCGGAAGGTTTTGTCGGTTTAACGCCCCGTCGGCGGAAGGTTTTGGTCAGTTTAATGCCCCGCCGACGGAAGGTTTAGTCGGTTTAACGCCCCATCGGCGGAAGGTTTAGTCAGTTTAACACCCCGTCGGTGAAAGGTTTGGTCGGTTTAACGCCCCGTCGGTGAAAGGTTTAGTCAGTTTAACGCCCCGTCGGTGGAAGGTTTAGTCGGTTTAACGCCCCATCGGCGGAAGATTTTGGTCGGTTTAACGCCCCATCGGCGGAAGGTTTTGTCGGTTTAACACCGAAAGGTCGTGTCGCCGACCACATGTGAAGTATATTTGTTGGATGGCTGAAGGTCGAGGGTGAAAGACCATGTCTGCCTCAAGGCTCACTTTCTTTTCTTCTCTTCTTCTTTTGTGTGGAGAGGCGAGTGGAAAGACCACGTTTGCCCGACGACTGTTCTTTCTTTTATACTCTTCTTTTTCTTTTGTTTATTGTGAAGAGGCGGGTGCAAAGACCACGTCTGCCTCATGGCTCACTTTCTTTTCTTCTCTTCTTCTTTTGTGTGGAGAGGCGAGTGGAAAGACCACGTCTGCCCGACGACTGTGCTTTCTCTTCTGCTCTTCTTATTCCTTTGTTTATTGTGAAGAGGCGGGTACAAAGACCACGCCCACCTCATGACTGTTCTTTTATTCTGCTCTTCCTTTCTCATTGATGCCACCGGACTGGGGCGTACTTCTCTTAACGTTCCCCCATGTTGGAGTGTATTCTTTTCTTCATCTGCCCCCTAGGTCGGGGGTGGGCCTCTTTGCTTTGTGCCCCCAGGCGGGGGTGTATTCTTTTTTGGCATCTATGCCCCCGTAGCGGGGTGTGTTTCTTCTTCAGGTGCCCCTAGGCCGGAGTGTATTCTTTATTGCTTTTGTGCCCTAGGCGGGGTGTATTCTTCTTCAAGTTCCCCTAGGCCGGGGTGTATTCTTTATAGCTTTTGTGCCCCAGGCGGGGTGTATCCTTCTTCAAGTGCCCCTAGGCCGGGGTGTATTCTTGATAGCTTTTGTGCCCCAGGCGGGGTGTATTCTTCTTCAAGTGCCCCTAGGCCGGGGTGTATTCTTTTTGTTTCATATGCCCCCCATACGGGGTAGAGTCTTTGCCTCTTATGCCGCCGTGGCGGGGTATGTTTCTTCTTCAAATGCCCCTAGGTCGGGGTGCCTCTTCTGCTTCCTATGCCTCCAAAGGGAGGTATCTTTCTCTTCACATGCCCCCGACACGGGGTGTATCTTTTACTTCTTATGCCACTGAAGGGGGAGGGTAGCTTTATTTCACGTGCCCCCACGAGGGGTGTGTTTTGCTTCTTGTGCACTCAAGCCAAGGTGTGTCTTTTCTTCACGTGCCCCTAGATCAGGGTATAACTCTGTTGCTTATCGTGCCCCCAGGCCGGGGTAGATTCTTCTGCTTCTTCCACCCCAGAGTGGGGTATATTTCTCTTTACATTCCCCTAAGCCGGGGTGTAACCTTTACTTTATGTGCCCCCGAGTCGGGGTGGATTCTCTTCATGTGCCCCCAGGCTGGGGTGTATTCTTTTGCTTCTTATGCTCCTAAGTCGGGGTATGACTTTTGCTTTACGCGCCCCCGAGTCGGGGTTGATTCCCTTCATGTGCCCCCAAGCCAGGGTGTATTCTGCTCCTTGTGCACCCCAGGCGGAGTTTGTCTCTTTCTTTGTATGTCCCCATGCCGGGGTGTGTTTCTTGCTTCTTATGCCCCCATGGCAGGGTATAGTCTTTGCTTCTTGTGCCCCCATGGCGGGTTAAAGCATTCCCCACAGGGGTCAAGAATTCATTAAGCCATAGTTGCGGCTTATTGGATCTCCTAGCAGCCACTCGAGGGGCCGTTTTATGCCGGATAGAGGTAGCAGGAAGGTGGAATGGGCCAGGGCATTGCACCAAAGACTTGGACCCTCCTAGAGTCGGGCGGGATGCCGGCCATCTTCTCGTTCTCTTGGTCGGCCATGCTTGCCAATTTTTTATCCTTTCTTTTCTTCTCTTCTTCTTCTCTTCTTTCTTTGTGTAATAGGCCAAGGTGGGTGTGCAGGAGAGCGCTCACCCCCTCTGGGAGGGGATGAGTGGTTCGCTCCACCGCATCACTCTCACAGTGGTAATCTTTGTTCAGCACGGGTCCTGACGGATATGGCCGTACAACCCTCTCTCGCCGATTCTTTCTCTTCCCCTTTTTGTTTCTTTCTTCTTTTCTTCTTTTCTTCGTTTCTCCTTTTCTTCATCTTTTTTTTTGCGAAAAGGGGGTTTGATTTCCCCTCCCTCTCCTCTTTTTCTCTTCTCTCTTTTTTTTTCTTTTAGCGGCCTTCATGATTCCTGGAGGCTGCATATGCCTCGGAGTAGCGTTCTCGAGGCAATAAAGATAATTGCGCCTAGTCCGGATTTTCTCCCCATAGGGCTGGCGAAGACAACACCTGAATTCATCAAAGCAGGCAAACATTGTTTATTGGGAGGCCATGAGGCCCCGAATCCCGGCGAAGAGATGAAGGGTGGTTCCAGTCCCACCGGGCGTGCCAGACTTGTGGACGCACTTTTTTATTAAGATCTTTGTTTATTGGGTTTATTAAGTGCGTGGGCGTGCCAGTCACAAAGTGACGATTTATTGTGTGCTCGATCTGACTAATTAGACGATTGTGTAGTTCATGTCGGGACCAGAACCCGCTGCGCCATAAAGGTCATGACGTTATTTACATCCCCTCGGAGAAGGGAACACCCTTGATTAATCGCCAGGAAAAGGGGCCTCATGGCCAGAAAATTAATTGCATAAAAACCTATTAAGAAATACTGAAGTCCTCGTACGAGGGTGTGAAGAAAGTATCTGAGCTCATGTCGGTCATCTGTTGACCATTTTAATGTTCGAACGGATGTCCGGCTTGAGAATAGCATAATCGTCGCGGGAAGACGGAACATGTGTACGTCGGGATACGACAAGTTTATTGTTCAAAGGAACGGGAAATGTTCAAATAAATCCCGATTAGAGTGGTCGGAAATCGATAAGTTTGTCGGCCCGGTGCAAGATCAAGCTACAACCATACTGCGGTGGGCCCCCCGTGGTTGAAGTCGGGCTCGCGTGGGCATCGTCAATATTTCCGGTGCCAAGGGGGGGCAACGGGAGGATGTCCCGGGACTATATTCCTAAACAAAGACGTATACAGAGATAGCTGGCTATAGGCCTAGAATGTGAGTCAGACAATGACCATGGTTAGGGCGAACCCATGGTCCAAACGTGACTCACGAAGGTCGTATTGATATTCCCACAAGTAGGGTTCGGGGAAGATGAGAGCCGTCTCGTTCCATTCAGATGTTGTTAGTCATTCATGGACCATTTTATGTTCGGACAAAGATCCTTATTGAAGGCACGACGTAAACGAAAATAAATCCGTACAAATGTCTGCCGTAAGTACGACAAGTCTAATCCAAGTGTGGGGTTAGATCCCGGTATATATATCGATCACTAACGAACCCTTCGTCGTTCGGACGAGAGTCCACATTTGAAGCATCGAGGACAACGACAAAGCCATACGGATGTCCACCGTAGGTACGACAAGTTTAATGTGGGTGCGGGATTAGATCACGGTATATATATGTCGGTCACTAACATACCATTCATTGTTCGGACGAGAGCCCGCATTTGAAGCATCGAAGACGACGGCAAACCGTACGAATGTCTGCCGTGAGTGCGGCAAGTTTAATGGGATTGCGGGATTGGATCCCGATAGAAGTGGTCAAGTTGATGGACTATTGGCCCGAGACGGTTTCAAACTATGGCCATGTCGGGGATTCCGAGGTCCATGTCTGATACCATGGGGCATCGTTGATTTTCTCTTTGCACCCAGTCCGGGGGAGTGAATTGTCAAGTGTGAAGTCCGAACTCGCCAACGTGCGCCCTCGCACGTGGATCGACCTGCCTGGTCAGGTCGCAGGGGTCAAGGGGGTAGCGCCCCTTGCGGGGGTTTCCGGGGGCAGCGCCCCCGGAACAAAATTTTGATTATAGAGAGGGTTACACTGTTTGTTCTCATGAGAGTGGTTCATAGTCTTTTATTTCATTCATTTGTTTGGGTCCTTTCTTTTAATTTATTTATGAGTTGTAAGCTTTTCTTCCATTTAGTTAAATGTATTTTATTTTTTATTATAGGAGGCACGCCGGATTAGGATGGCAAGGGAGCGCGCCGGGTATGGAACCTCAAGGAGGGTGCCGTATTAAGAATGGGCAAGGGACGCGCCGTGTTAAGAAGACTATAGGGGCCGCGCCGTTTTAATGCAATACAAGGGAAATGGGCGCGCCGTTTTAAGGGTGGCAAGGGGAGCACGCCGTTTTAAAGGTGGCCAGGGGAGCGCGCCGTTTTAAGGTTCAAAGAAGGAGATGGGGGCTTTTGAGAGGAGGGTTAAACCAGCGCGGTGGAACAGTAACCGCGCCGGATTAGCCTCTCCCGAGGATTTGTTTCACAGGGATTGACTGTGTATTTCTTTTCTTTCACCCGTGGGTGGATTTTAATGGTTGGTTTGTTCGTTCAGTTGATAAATTAGATTGGTAATGAGGGGGTTTAAGTGATTTGTTCGGAGGAGTTTGTTGTGCAAGATTTTAGGGGTTAATTCAAAGAGGGTGTCTTCGTTCGTTTGTTCTTGGTGTTATTGTATGTTCTTGGCCCTGGCGAAATTCCGGCAGCACCTCTCCCGGACCGGGACTTGCCAGAGAGAAGAGAAAGCCACCACACGGATTACTCCCGGGTAAACTCTCAAAATGTGGAACGGCCACACGGCGGTCCGTTAGCCCAAGTGTGAGTGTGGAATGCTCGAGGGCCAGCCTACGAGAGCGACCACGACTCACGGGTGATGATCTAGATGTTCGCCATGGAAGGCTGAAGCTCTTCATCCCATGGACGGGTTCCCCGAAGGCCATGCGACGGAGAGGAAGACCTCCGAAGTCCCTGGATGATAAGAAAATCAAGAGGAAGGGGAAGAGATCATAACAGTGGAAGACTGCGCATGCTTAGAGAACCCATTCTTCTCATTCATCCTCGAGGGAAGAAAAAAAGGGGAACATTGCAAGGGAAAAGAGGGAAAATACATTGACAAGGGAGGAAGAGAGAGAGCACGGGCCTCTTCCCCCCCCCCTCACTCACTCTCACTCTTTCACTCTTTCACTCACAGGTGCGAGGACGGGACTCTTCTTCTCTTCGGGTGGCCTTCTCTCTTCATTGGGTTTCCTCCCTCACTGAGCTTTCTTTCTTTTGCTCCTCTTCCATGCCCTCTCTGCGACGGGCCAGCCGGGGGCTCTATTCAGGGAGTAGGCAGAGCATATATATAGTGGGGTTGCCTTTCCTTTCTCGAACGGAAGAAAGCTCCCGCCACTACGTTCGTCTGCCAGACGAACATGGTTGGCTTCTATGCTGGCATCCGGTAATTGGCGCCGTACCTTGTCGTTCGTCCAAGGATGGGATGTTCACGGATTTGCCGGGAGGATCTGCTGCTGCTGCCATCGCTGCCGCTTTGCTGTCGAACGGGGGTGAAGTCATGGCTTCAAACATTAAATGCTCTCTGCGTAGCGTATGGTGCAGAACAGAGCATCGGAGTGTAGATGGGATGACTTGTTTGCGCGTCGGAGAAACGCTTCAGAGAATGGCTTGTTTGCATCACTTAATTCGGCGCGGGGGAATAGTGACCGCGCTAGAATAACCATATTGGTCTTCAACATGATCACACCGAGTTGAGTATTTGAAGGAAAGGGCTTTTAAAAATTGAATGACGGGCCCTTTGGTTAAAACGGCGCGGCTGGGGGCGCGCCGGATTAAAGCCTTACAAGGGGGTCATGGCAATGGAACGCGCCGTGTTAAGAAAAGCAAGGGGGCGCCATTTTTGTGCATTCAAAAGGGGGGTGCCGTAAAAGCAAGGGGGCGTCGATTTAAGGCGTGCCGGTTTAAGGCCCGTCCGCGCCGTTTTAAGCATCGAATGGATTCTTTTCAAAGTCGCGGCCATTCATACGAATGTTGGCGTTCCCGGAATGTTCTAATTGCAATGCATTGCCTTTGCAACGTTCCGTTCGCAGCCTCTGGGGCTCGGTCCCAGACTTTGCGCGACTTTAGGTGCATGCCGAGACTGTGCCGGAGTTCCTGGCTTTTCTCTGATTATGCTCTCGGCACGGCTGGCCGTAGAGTTGTTGCAGTATCTTCCGCCCGGGGGGGGGGGGGGGGGCTCCCTCATCGGCTAGCGGACCACCAAGCGAGTTCTCGTCCTGATCGGGCAAGGCATGAGGTTTATTCGGCATTTCCGTCTTCGGCTTGCTCTCGAGTGTCGAGACGTGCATGCCGTATGATCATCATCGACATTTTTCGACGTCCACAGCGGTCAAGGCTAGGACCGCTAGCCCAACCGACTTAAAACTATTGAACCGACATAAACAATCGATTAGCGGTCATCTCTCAGATCGGAAATCCCAGTTTTGCGGTCTATCGCATAACCGCAAAGCAGAACCGACATAAACAACCCCCCTTAGCGGTCTATCGTGCGACTGCTGTCAGAGAGTAGCAGTCATCCATTCGACCGCGAGCCAGAAGAAACGATCTATCGCATGACCGCGAAGACCTGAACCGACCTACTGATCAAAAAGTAGAAACGGTCACCCAAGGACTGCTAAAGGCTTAAAAATGGTCTCTGGTAAGACCGCTAAAGCGTTACGGTGGGAAAAATAGGGGAATGGCCGAATCCGGCCGTTCCACACCCCGTTCGCTCCTAAACGAAGGGGAAACAACCCTAAGGATGAAATAAGCCTTCCACAGACTGGAAGGGATCTATTTGACATCAAAAACAACAGAAATGGGCGATTCTACCGAATCGACCCTAATTGAGTCACATGGGTTCCCGGGCTCACATCGGTCCCAAATGACAACCAATTGCGATAAAACCAGTGGGAATGGAATGCTGACATGCCAGGGGTTCAAATGAAACTAATCTAGCAAGAAACCGTTGCCGAAGGAGGCGAACTCGTCTCACACCCCCCGAACATGCTTTCACCCAAAATGAGGTAAAACCCACTCATTCTCGCACGGTTCGGCTCCAAATCGCGAGGAAACGCAGAACAGGAGTAGGGCATCCATCTCCCTACCTCCACCGATGTTCTAGCACGCCGAAGCTACTAAACCACGCTGAAAACCATCACACGGACAACCCACTCCGGCTTTGAATCCATGAACGGGATCGCGCCAACGCCACACCTCGATCGTCACGCCAGCATGCTCCACGACAACTCCACGCCGTCGCTACCTCATCCCCGGGCCTCCTCCGTCTGCAACCGGAGCAAAGGGGGTGAGAAGAGAGAGAACGGTGAGGGAGAGAGTGAGAGATCGTGAGGGTGAGAGAGGAGAGAGAGAGGGTTAAAAAGAAAAGGAAATTAGGAATTTCCTAATTTTCGTGAAATCCAATTTTTGGTCCGAAAATGCACTAATTCAGAAAAATACGGAAAAATAGTCTAAATGATCCTCGAAAAGAATGCAATGTAACTGTAGCATCCTCGAGTCGATGAACTCAAGAATAAACTCACCACGGGATTCCGTAACTAGTACGAGAGAAAATTCATGCGGATCGTAAAACACAACTCAGGACCCACAAAAGCGATCCGAAACTCTCCGATAAAGATCCGAAAGACTCAGGGTCTTGCAGCTCCTATGGGCACAAGTACTTTCGGGTGCTCCTCTCAGGACCAGATCGTGCCCTATATGCACAAACATTGAGTCATGTATATTTTTGACATCCATTATAGTTTATAACCAATATAGAGTTTCAAAGGAATAAGCCATTGTAGGATGATAAGGTAGATTTCACGAATTTATGAGTTCAAGGACAGAACTTTGGACAAGGAAGTCATACCGATAAATCACATGAAAAATGATGACACAACATGAAACTGGGTAATTGGCGTCCACTCAGTTGCCATCAACTACAGAAATGACGCCCATTGTGTAGTCGCTAATTCCTGTGAACAGTACGGGCACGATGAAATAGCGTCTAGGTTCAGGTCGCTAAATCAGTAATCTGCGCCACTATCCAGGTCGCCAATTACTTTCGGCGCCCAAGGCATGGCCAGAAACAACGCTCTATGAGGGCTATAGCATCACGTTTCTCCAGAGTGACGTGACAACTAAGGGTTCCAGAGTTTTTAGGGCAACTTGCTCGACTGCCTTGAGGGAATCCAAGGATAGCGTTGACTTACAAAGGTCTTAATGAAGAAAGTATCAGTCCGAAGGAAAGAATATCCCGCGGAGGGTCCAATCATCACCAAGAATTGAGTGTGTGATGGGTAGAAACAAAACAGGGACTCCATCTACGGATGTGAGATGAGAGTGCCAAGTAAACCCGTGAAATAGGCTAGAAAATGCAATAAATCTGAGAGGCAAGAATTGGCGTCCAATCAGAAGTCGCTATATCCATAATTAGCGGCTCTCTGAAGGGTCGCTCAATCTTACATTTAATAAAATTTCACGAAAATAATACTAATTAGCGACACTGTGCACGGGTACAAATTATAGAATTTTTTAGAAATCAATATAACTTAATTATAATTGGTGACCTTGAAAAAAGGCGCTCAATCTTTAATTTGCGTCCGTTATTATGTCGTAGTATTCTGGATTTTCATATATTTTCTATTTTATCAATTCTTTTACAAAACATCGCCTTCTTAGAAGGGCGCTCAATCATTAATGGGCGACTGGGTGATAGTCGTCCATTCTTTTTGATGCTACGCATTAGGCAGGTACATTCTTAGACACATAACACTGTTCATTTCTTTGAAGTTTACATAATTAGGAAAGTGAAGACATGAATAAGTAGAGAAAAATATGGAGGATCCAGAACCATGCTCATGCAAGAATTTTAACGTCAGGTTTCATGGATATTAAAATTTAAACATGTAGTATTTATTAAATTACACTAAAAGAATTAGCGACATGGGTAAGGTCGCTCATTAATGGGCGACCAGAAGACTATCACAAATTCAGAATTTGTGACCTTCTATGCGGTCGTTCATTAATAGGCGGCCATAACTTGGTCGCTATTTTCATGCAGCAAGGAAAGCTTATAACTACGTAAAACTGAAGATCATGAACGCAAATACGAGATGTAAGTATGCTGATATGATCGTATATGCATGTACTATTCTTATTACTATCTTCTTGGGCTTTAAAACTTGAGAAAACCTACCTCTTTTGGAGTTTTGGACGACGGACAGAGAAGAAAATATGATATTAAGAGCAACTGCAACAGCAACAGCTCGCGATATCAGCAGCTACAGCTTCAACTCACGGCTATAGTCGCAGCGGGGACAACGTAGGAAGAAGCAGATGATGCCCTTCCTTGTACGATAGTAACGGCAAGACTAGGAAGAGGGAGAAAATCCTTCTCCTTCGTGGCAACGGCAGTGGGAACAAGGGCAGCAACAACACCGCTGCAGAGATAGCAGCAGGATGTAGGAAGATAACGACGCATGGCTCTTAAAACGTAATAGCAGCAGTAGTTGGAGCTCATTCGATGGGGGTCCTTATTTATAGAGATTGATATTTTTGACTTCTAATGTGATTTAAGTTTCCCTACGGTGAATCCTAATAGGTTTAAAACTTCTATGTTAATCTTCCTATTACTATATCCACAGTCGATATCCTGTTGGGGTTCAAAACCGTAAAGCCATGCACGTTCAAACATGATAAGTCCTTTGTATAAACCACAAGCCCCATATGTATATATAATTGTATTCATAACCTATTGTAAGGCCCATTAGCCCTTAGGCTAAACTTATCGTACGTAAGGCCCATATATCATTTAAGGCTTTTGAAAGTGTAATGGTTGAGGCCCATATGTTAAGTGAGAGGGTTTATGCCTAAGGCCCATATACATAAAAGTTAAGGTCTTTTGGTTTAATCATTTGGGTTTCATAATTTGTTCGATTTGGGCCCTCGTTAGATTTATTTGTTTATTTAAAAAATTTTATTCCTATTATTTATACGGGATGCTACACATGTTGTAGTATGTTTGATTTATAAAGGAATTTAGACCTTCAAAGGAATAGCTCCAATGTATTGCTTCCTAAAGATAAGGCCGTAGAATTGTTTGCAGCCGTTGCCTTCTTGTTCATCTTCTTAATCATTATGAAAGCTGTATTTTTTTTTCTGTTAGTTTGCCTCCATTTGTTATTTACCCTTAGAAGAACTTGACACTTTATTTGACATAAAAAATTGAGTAATAATGTAGCCTTTGAATACCCGAAACATCCTTAGCTAGTAAGAAAGGTTGCCTAGGAAATTTTGATGCGGACAAGTATTCTTGATAGCAAAATTTCTCACAAAGGGGGGTTAATGGGACTGTCGAATAAAAATTATGATCTAAAATTAAAATTATAGTTAAAATAAAATTACTAGTGCAAGAAGGTAGATCAGAGCAATCACACAAGGACACCAGAAATGTTTACTGGTTCAGACACCAAAATATTATAATATAAAATTAAAATTATAGTTAAAATAAAATTACTAGTGCAAGAAGGTAGATCAGAGCAATCACACAAGGACACCAGAAATGTTTACTGGTTCAGACACCATTTTGGTGGTTTTGCATGCAATACACATGCTACTATTTGGAGTTTCACTATTTCACTTCAAAAATATACCAGTTGAGTTTTATTCAAGTGTATCAACTCACCAACACTTGCCTTTACGCAAACAAAAATAATTTTTGCTCGGGTGTCTAGTTCACCAATCTCTTGCCTTTGGGTAGACACAGCTAATTTTTGCTCAAGTGTTTAGCATACCACAATGACCTGTTTGCAAGTAATCTCAACACTAAGAATCTTCATATCCTTAACTACATTATGATAGTAAATACACAATAAAAAACTAAAAAATATTTTCCACATAAATTAACAATGCCTCTTAAATAGGGGAATGTGGAAAGAATTGAAAGCACAAAAATAGGTGAGCACATAAAGAAATGAGAAATAATGTCATGCGAGTGGAAGCTCATATCGCAGTGGCTTAGCTCTTTAACTACTCATGCTTTATGACTCCACCTCATTGAAGAAAGGAACTCCTTCCATGGAGTGCTTTTATCATTACACTTGGAAGTTCATTGCTCAAATTGCTAGGGTTTCATTTGTTCTAAGGGATTACGCTAGGGTTTCATTCGTTCAAGGCATTATATCTGGCTAATAATATGTCACGTCTTGAGCACAACAATGGAAGGAACTCAAAACACGATAGTTATCAATCATGTCAATCAGAACAACTAGGAGACAATAATCATAAAAGACAACTCCAAGAGACCAGAATGAGATACCACTTCTATCACATCCCGAGCACATCATCGGAAGGAACTCGGAACGTGATAGTTATTAATCATGTCAATCAGAGTAACTAGGAGACAACTACCACAAGATACAACTCCAAGAGATTAGAATGAGACCAAAAATCATAATTTTATTAATAATCAAAATTCACTATTACAATTCCTTGATGACTCAAATTATAATTTCCAAAACTCAAAGAAAAAGGACACTGTTACAAGACTTTCATAATTCTACTCTAGACTCAATAAAAAGAAAAGATAGAGGGTCTTGTAATAACTCTAGGAACACTTGATCACACTTGCCCTTCCCAATCTGAGTGGATTTCATCTTCATTATTATATGAAAAAACTTAAATAAACATTGGGTGAGTAAAAAACTCAGTAAGAATTACATCTCTTTGACCAGACAAATATAAGTAATTAATGTCTTGACAATATGTAGAGCTACATGATGAACAGTACAAATCCTTAAAACAATATGAGACATGGTAATCAAGAATAGAGGACATGATCAATTAAAATAGAGAATCATGTAAATGAATATATGTCAATTATTGAATTCAATTTCCAAGGAAAGGCATGAAGATCAAAATGAAGGGAATAGATCCTAATAAGGAATTGTTGATGATACAAGATTTATTGAAATTTTAAATACTTACATAGAGACTGACGAAAAAAATGGTCAATATCCCGTCCAACCAGTCACTTTCAGATCAAAAATTAGAAAATCAGAAGAGCCAAATCAGAAGAGCCAAGTGTGAACAGTAAGAAAAGAGGAGGGGAGAGGGGCCCTCTTATAGTGGTTGTAGGAGCAACTTGAGGCGAGTAGGGGCGCTCACCGCCCCTAGGTGGTCTAGGTGGGGTCGGCCAGCACCCCCACCTGGATGAAGTGGCCAATCCGAGCGCCCCCTACCTGGAGGAAAAACCCAATCGAGCGCCCCCCTACCTGAAGAAAAAAACCCAATTGAGCGCCCCCCTATCGGGAGGAAAACCCAATCGAGCACCCCCCACCTGGAAAAAATCTTCAAACAAGCGCCCCCCACCTGGAGAAAAAAATAAAATTAGCATCCCGTGTAACGCCCCAGATTTTTTGGATCAGAATCCGTGGGTTTCAGAGCGCTTTCTTGGGTCCCGGATCGTGTTTTACGATTAAATCAGATTTTTGGCTGTCATGCTTTCGGACCCCTGCGTAGGGTGAACCGATATGTTTTCGGGCTCGGAGATGTTACAGGCGCGTTGTGTGTTTTTCGAGGATCGTGGTGATGATTTTTTCCCATTTTTATATTTTATAGATTTTTAAAACCCCGAGTTATTCCTATAAATAAACCCTTTCACCCCCTCTCCCCTCATTCTCACACTCTCTCCCTCTCTCCTCTCTCCTCTCGTTTCTCTCTTTCTCTCCCTCTCTTCTCCGGGCGGCCGACGGAGGCAGAGGCGGGTGAGGCGGAGGTGACGTGAGGGTGGCGAGCGACGAGGATGCAGCGAGGAACGAGGTAGTGGCGTGACGTGGCTCGTTGGCGAGTTCGTGATACCGGCGTGGGTTCGAGAAGCATTTTCGCGAGGAATCGACGTCCTCGACGCAGGAAATCTTCGGTGGAGGTAGGGGGATGGATCCTTAGCCCGTGTATTTCATTTTTCCGTGGTTTATAGGCCGAGGCAAGGCCGAGAGTGGGTTATTCTTCTTGTCGGGGTAGTTTTTCCATGTTTAGGGTGACTGGAGGTTTTCGTCGGATCGGGCGATGTTTTGCCATTTTCTTTTATTCATTTTGTAATTTGGGACCCGGGGAATGGTCCTCGATGTTTTCCCCCTCGATTGGGATCGAGTGGGTGTGGAAATCGGACCCCTAGGTCGGGGTCGGAGGGTTTTCTACCGTTTTCGGTCGAGCGACTGGTGAGGCTCGGTCGACCATTCGGCTGTTTGCCACGGAAGGGCTTGGCTGATGGACGTGGTTGGTCAACCAACCGCGTCCATGAGGTCATGGTCGGGGGACCGACTGTGTTCATGAGAATGGGGTCGACACCCCCACCGCGTTCATTCAGTCGAGCGGCCCCTCTTGGCTGGTCAACTGACCCCAGCGGTTTGGTCGACTGAAATGTGGTTTTTCTGCTCGTTTTGGCCCCCGGTCGACCCGGTTGTGACCCTTTGGTTGACCTTTGGCCCCATGGATGTCTCGGACACCTCATGGTTACCAAGGCCGTGTTTTTGGGTGTCTGGAGATATCGTGTTACCTTGATTAGCGTGCCCATGTGATTTTGGGAGTCCAGGTGACCTCGTATGTTCTGGGCTTTCTTATTACGCTTGATCGAGTCACCGTATACCGGTATGAGTGTGAAGGGCTGCTCCCGCACGACGTTACCTTCCTTGGAAAGCGGTTTTCGTGTGGGCCATGCATATGGCATATGAATTGTGAGTTCTATGACCCAACATGGGGCTGGAGGTTTCTAGGTTTCCCTTGGAAAGGGAATGAACTCGGTAGTTATGAGCTGCCTTAAAGATTATGCTTAACCATGGTTTTTGACCCTAGGAGTAGGGCAGATTGATGGCATGATGCCGTGTGGTACAATGGTCTTGACCGGAGTCGCGTGACTCAAGGACCGTTAGATTTGTAGGTCTATTTAGCCGTCCAGAGTCTGGTGGCACCGTGCCACTCCGTGTTCTGAGTTACTTGTGACGGGCCTGTGTCTATCCTGTCAGTACTTCGGTGGTTTCTTTTGAGAGTCGTACGTTTAGTGACCCCCCACTAGTCGTAGCTTGCTTGGGCAAGCATGTGCCGACCTACCAGGGAGTGGGTGGAGAGCTACACCAGAGAGAGACGATTTTAGGATGGTTTCCATAGGGCCTCCCACTGTGGCGGCTCGAGTCCAGACCGGGAGGAAAATCAGCTAGAGGGCCTGACGTAGCACAGTCAGTCAGTGTGTCTACATGTGGTTGGGGACTTTGGACACGTGCTGACGAGTACGACCCCGACTAGACCCTTGTCCTGTGTTCTTTGGTTACTTGTACGGTGTCTTAGTTTTCACCAGGGGTTAGTAGGGAGACACCCGGGGCGCGAACTAAGTAGTCAGTGGATGCATCCGGCCTTGCTTCTGGTGGGCAGGTACTCCCGTCACGCGACACATGACTCTCGTGACTCAAGATTTAGTTTCCCGTCTATGAGACGTGGTTTTACGTGTAGTTCCCGCGTGTTTTTGGATATAGAGGTCTAGGGTTCTCGGTAGGGTAACCGAGGTCTTACCCATAGACTGTGTAGGGTTCACGATGGTGAGGTCATGACCATACCCCGGACCCCATGGTCTGGGGTTGGGCCTTCGTCTGTCGGAACGGGCCTCCACGACAGAGGTATCGTGGTGTTTCTTCTGGTAGTGTAGCTAGGGTTTTCCGTTAGCTTGGTGGTCCCCCGACCGAGAGATCGGGGTTTATTTTTCGTGTTGTTAGGAGTAGCTTAGAGAGCCGTGGTTCCATCAGTTACTATTTTGATCGTTCGTGCTGTTGCATCCCTAAGGTTTTGATAAGCTCAAACACCATAAGTCAATCATCATTAGTCAAATACCATAAATCCTCATAAGTATGTGCAATGAAGTTTGTGCATGTCATCTGGCTCTTATGTTGAAATCTGCTAGACTTTTGCTTATGCGTCGATGCACCTTCTTGTTTCTTCTGTATAAGGTCGGTGCATGTTTTTGTTGCAATACATAAGGTTTGTGCACAACATGCCCTTGTGCGATACAAGGTCGGTGCACTTTGCTGCATGCACATTAAGATCAGTGCAGTTTTTACATTATGCATATAAAGTCGGTGCAAGGTATGTTTTAGGCACACGAAAGTCTATGCACTTTTGCGATAAGTCATATAAGGTCAGTGCATCTAGTGCTTCATGCCATATGAAGTCGGTGCACATATCAGCTCAACGCACATAAGGTCGGTGCATCTTCTGCTGCATGCATATAAAGCCCATTTCTCTATACTGCATATAAGGTCGGTGCATACCTTGTTTGTATACATGCAAGGTCTGTGCATGTTTTGGTTTCAATACTTTAAGGTCAGTGCAACTTCGTAAACAAGGTTGGTGCACATTTTGACAGACTACATTGCCAATGTCATTGCATACTTTGTTAGACACATATATGGTATGTGCATGTTTTTATCTTATGCCATCTAAGGTCTGAGCATGTTTTTAAGTTCGAGCATATTTCAGGTCTGAGCAAGTATTAGGTCTGTGCTACAAAGTGTTTGACAAAAAGTCTTTGCTCTAACTAACAGGATTAAGGATGGCGCGTAGTCTCAGGGAGCATATGTTCAGATGCAATACTGGCGCCCATCACACGTGCGGATACTTTTGGCGCGAAATGGCTTGTACACGTGGCAGAATGTCCAACACTGATGGGCACGTGATCCAAGGGAGGATGGCATGCTGTTTCGAAGGTTTCTAGAAGAATATCCAGGTGCACCAATCAGTGCTCACTAGGTTATCTGCTACTACGGAGCCCCTACTCCTATATAAGGGTGCCTTGCCCCTTGAAGAAAGCTGCTGAAAGCTGCTGCAACTTTTCATTCGTATATTCAGAAAGAGAGAGAACCCCCCAAGAAAAAGAAGAAGGAGAGAGTCTTCCCCAGATGAAGAAAACGAGAGGATCTTCCCTTAAAAGATAGATTTGAGAGTAGCCAGCCATCCTATCTGGAATTGCTTCATTGAAGCTACATTTATTTTTCCTTTTTTGATTTCTGTTCTTCCTTTTCATTCTAACTTTTGATTTGGTTTTGGTTCCCTCTGAGTGTACTTGGAGGAAGGGAGGCAACGTCTCCGGTTGCGAGTGACTTGGGGTCACTCGTGGGTTCCCTCTGGTTCAGAGGAAGGGAGAAAGAGTTCTCCGATGTCTGGACTTGTGGTTTGCAAGCCCAGGGTGCAGGTTCTGTGGATACAAGATCTGAGTGGAGGGATTTGTCTCCCTTAGGGCAACCTATGTGGCAGCATTGTGTCGCAGATTGAGTCTGCTTCTTCTTCTGCATTTGCTAGTGAAATCCTCGTTCGGCCTGAACGAGGGGTGGACGTAGATTACGGTTGGCAATCGAACCATTTAAAGACCCCTTGTCTCCCTGTGTGATTGTTGCATTGCTCTCTGTGCGGTTTTCTTATCTTCAGTTGGTTGAGGCTGTTGTTTACATTGCTTTCCTCGACCTATCATCCGTTCGATCATTTGCTTGTGCATCACAGATTGCCTTCTGGTGTTATCATTTCATTGTTGAACTCTTCTTCTCACGTGTTCTAAGCATATCTGCATTGCTTTGATTCTGGGCGTATTTACCGAGTTCTTCGATTTAATTTGAAAATTGGGGCGATATATTCATCCCCCCTTCTAGATCACTTTCTAGTATTTCTATCAATTGGTATCAGAGTAGGTTACCCAACATGTGGTCCAACGACCAGGGTAATTCTGGATCTAGCACTCCTCACAGTTTCATGGCTGAGGGATAGTCTATTAGCCGCCCTCCTTTTTTTGATGGTAATAATTACTTTTACTGGAAAAACAGGATGGAAGTATTCCTGAGAGCACAGAGCCACGAACTCTGGAGAGTGATCACCACAGCACCATACTTGCTCTCACAAATTGAAGATGCGTGGACAAAGGATCACATCAGGCTTTCATCAGTTAACTGGTCGGCTCTAAACATAATTCAACGCGCAATCCATCCAGAGGAGTATGCTAGGATATCAGCCTTCAAGACAACAAAGAAGATGTGGGATGAACTAGAGCTCATGTATGAAGGTACATCCCAGGTCAAGGCTACAAAGGTAAATATGCTAACCTCTAAATATGAACTGTTTAAGATGAATTCTGAGGAGACCATTTCTGAGATGTACGCGAGGCTGACACTGATTACGAACAGCCTCAAGGGGTTAGTAAAATAGATCCCATAAGCGGATCTTGTAAGGAAAATTCTTAGGTCATTGACCCTATCGTGGCACACTAAGACCACAGTTATAGAGTAGTCCAGGGATTTGTCTAAAATGACTGTCACTGAATTAATCGGATCCCTGATGACTTATAAAATCAACTTAAAAGGGAATGTTGAAGAAACAAGTAAGAAGGGCAAGAACATTGCTCTTAAGGTCTCTCGAAGTGGAAGTGGCAGTAGCAATAGCAGTAGTAATGATGAGTTTAAAAATTTCTCAGATCTTGATCAACAGCAGCAAGCCATGCTGACTCGTAGGTTCCAACAATTCCTAAGATCAAAGGGTAAGCCATTTGGGAAAAGAAGGACACAATCATCTGGTAGGAATTTTAACTCCAAAATAGGCAAATACAAGACCAATGACAAGCTTACTTGTTTTCACTGTCACAGGCCTGGTCATATGAAGAGTGACTGCACAGATCTTCTAAAGAAGAATACCAAGGTGCAGAAGAAAAAGCCCAAAGCTATGATCTGCACGTGGAGCGATGAGGAGGAAGATGTTGAAGAAAACTCCTCCGAAGATGAAGAATAAAGACTGTGTCTGATGGCCGACACAGATACAGAGGTGAGCAATCCTTTTGAAACATACACTTTAGATGACTGGGAGGATGCTTACAGAGAATTGCTAAATAAATTTAATTGTCAAACCAAAGAGTACAAAACTCTCAAGAGAAAACTGAACATCACCGTTGAGGTGCAAAACTGTCTGAAAAAGAAAAATGAGGACCTGAAGGAAGAGATTCAAGAGCTAAACTCCTTGCAAATTGAAAGTGAAAACCTTAAAGAACAACTTGAAGAATCTAATAAGAATCTGGATGAACTTAAAATGAAGGTTTAGAACATCCAGAAGGAGAATGATCTTGTATCTGAAAAATAAGAAGCTGTGAAAATGGCTAACATAGAGATACAGAAAATGAGTGAAAAATTGAAAAAGGATCTTGAAGATAAGCAACATATCCTGGAGAAATTCGTGCAAGGAAAGACTAACCTAGACACAATGCTAGGTGTGAGGGTAAATTTCAACAAGGAAGGATTAGGATATAATCCCATCGATAAAAGGCCTTTTGAGTTTAAAATCACAACCTTTTGTCTAGAAAAGGGAAAGGAGAAGCTGGACACCCCATCTAGCTCAAACATCAATTCCAAAAAATCCGTTGGAACCGATTTCACTCCACCAAAAATCATGAACAAAAACCTTCATGTTAAGCCTACAATGAATCAGAGTAGCAAGACTACTCCTTCAAGGAATCCTAGCATCAATAGAGCAAACCTTGCTCATTTTAGCAAAATGCGTCAAGGCAACAATTCAAATGCTTCGACACAGTGGAATCAACATAGACCAACCATTCAAAAATGGAATTGGAATAATTACACACAAAATTAGGCTCACCCTAAGTTTTCACAGAGGTACCCCCATCAGAAAAGGTTCTGGAAAAATCCACAGAGAAAAACTTACAACTGGAACAACTCACACTACAGAAGTCATCAAAATCCAATGACCAGAGCAAATAAAGTTTTTCATAATGATAACAAAAATTCAGTTCACAAGAAAGGAACCTGACCGATCTGGATCCCTAAGATAGTTTTTGAAGGAATAAGCAACTTGTTTGGACCCAACCTTTCTTGGGTTCCAAAGTTTTCTTTTTGTCTGAATTGATTGCAGATAGGTCTGGCAGCCGAGCATAACAGATGGTACCTAGATAGCGTCTGTTCCAGGCATATGACAGGTGACTAGATAAAATTCAGTGAACTGGAATGAAGACGGAAGGTATGGTCAGATTTGGAGGTAAGAATAACGGTAAGATCATAGGAATAGGGACAATTGGTAAGTTTACTTCCAATGTTATTGAGAAAGTTTTGCTTGTAGAAGGACTCCAACATAATTTGCTTAGCATCAGTCAGCTTTGTGACAAAGGTCACAGAGTAGTTTTTGATAATCAAGCATGCAAGATTTTTGAAGCTAATTCTGATAATATCATGTTCATAGGACATAGAGTGAATAATGTCTACATTGTAGATCTTAATAAGAATTCTGAATCAAATCTCTGTCTTTTTGCTGATTTAGATAATAATACTTTTAACTGACATAGGCGTTTAGGTCATGCTAGTTACAGTACGTTAAATAAATTGGCAAAACTAGATCTAGTCAAAGGTTTGCCAAAAATAAAATTCAATTCAGATTTAAAAATTTGTGATGCATGTGTTATGGGCAAACAAACTCGGATGTCATTTAAACTAAGATCTGAGCCTCTATCTTTTTTTTTGATAACGGGGAATCTAGCAGAGTGGTACGGAGAGCTAAGCGATTTATCCTCTAGGCCAATGGAATTATTGCATATGGATCTTTTTGGTCCCACTAGAACTCTTAGTTTGAATGACAAAAGGTTTGGGTTCGTTATTGTTGATGATCATTCTAGATTTTCCTAGATATTCTTCATAGCCAATAAAAATGATGCGTTTCAAAAGTTCAAATTATTTTTCAATAAGGTCAAACAAGAAGGAAAACATAAAATATGTTCTATACAGTCTGACCATGGAGGTGAATTCGAAAACTCATTGTTTTCCGACTTTTGTGAAAATGAAGGACTAACACACAAATTCTCTTCCTCCAGGACTCCTGAGCAAAATGGAATTGTGGAAAGGAGGAATCGAACGATTGTGGAGATGGCCCAGACCATGCTGATCGAAAGTCAATTACCAAGAAAGTTCTGGGCAGAAGCGGCCAACACATCAACTTATACAATCAACAGGGCCATGGTAAGACCGGTTCACAAGAAAACCCCTTATGAGCTATTGAAAGGTAAGAAACCAAACTTGGCTCATTTCAGAATTTTTGGTGCTAAATGCTTCATACATAATAATGAAAAGAAGAATCTAGATAAGTTTGAAGCAAAAAGTAGCCCGGGAATTTTTTTAGGTTATTCTGAAGTATCCAGAGCATATAGGGTTTTCAATGTTTCTGAACAAACAGTTGAGGAATCTCCACATGTTGTTTTTGATGAATCATATAAAGTTGCTAATCTTGAAGATGATGACAGGGAGATCAAACATAATGGAGAATTCCTAGAGGATAAACAAGAAGAGGAGATTCAGCCAAGTGCAGCACCAAATGCTCCCAACCAAGTAAGGACAACTGAAGCAGGTAAGTCCTCAACTAATGTTAGATTTTTGAAAGACCACCCTATACAAAACATCATAGGAAATGTGAATGATCACACTAGGACCAGATCTTTCTATAGAGAAATAAATAACCAAGACCTAGTTGCTTTGCTGTCTCAAATTGAACCCAAATCTGTAGAGGAAGCTTTAAATGATGAATCTTGGGTTAATGCTATGAATGAGGAATTTGGACAGTTTGAAAGAAATGATGTTTAGAAACTAGTTCCTAGACTTGAAAATGCAACTGTCATTGGAACAAAATAGATTTTTAAAAATAAAATGAATGAAGAAGGACATAACATTCCGAAGAGTAGTAGATTTCGATACTTAGGGTCTATCATACAAGAGAATGGGGAGATTTATGATGACGTTACACATAGGATTAAGGCAGACTTGTTAAGATGGAGAAGTGCATCAGGAATCCTTTGTGATCGTCGTATGCCTGTGAAACTCAAAGGAAGGTTTTATAGAACGGCTGTGAGACCTGCTTTGTTATATGGTACCGAGTGTTGGGCAGTACAAAAGGAACACATCACCAAAATGTGTGTAGCAGAGATGATGATGTTGAGATGGATGTGTGGCAAGACTAAGAAAGATAAGATTAGGAATGAGCGCATTCGTAAGGATTTAGGGATAGCCCCAATTGAAAGTAAAATGAGAGAAAATAGACTCAGGTGGTTTGGACATGTGTTTCGTCGCCCTAACTCAGCGCCGGTTAAAACATGCGACCGAATCTTAGTGGATGCTAGTAAAAGAGCTCGAGGAAGGCCTAAAATGAGATGGTACGATGTTATTAGGAAGGACATTAGTTTCTTCGGTTTAAATATGAATATTACACTTGATAGAAATCTTTGGCGGAACATGATTCATGTAGCCGACCCCAAATAATTGGGATAAGGCTCTGATGATGATGATGATGAAAATGAATGAAGAAGGAACAATTTCTAAGAATAAAGCTAGATTAGTAGCTAAAGACTACTGCTAGGAGTTTGGAATTGACTTTGAAGAGTCGTATGCTCCTGTTGCTAGATTAGAAGCTATAAGAATCCTGCTAGCTTTTGCTTGCTCCAAAAATATGAAACTTCAACAAATGGATGTTAAGAGTGCCTTCTTGAATGGATTCATCAAGGAGAAGGTCTTTGTAGAGCAACCCCCTAGATTTCAATTATCTGCACATCCTAACCATGTTTTCAGATTGAACAAAGCTCTATACGGACTGAAACAGGCCCCTCGGGCCTGGTATGAAAGGTTGACAGATTTCCTGCTCAGCAAGGGCTACAAATGAGGTAAGGTGGATCAGACACTGTTTACGAAAATTCTGAATAAAAGTCTCATCATAGTTCAGGTATATGTAGATGACATTGTTTTTAGTTCCACATGCACTGAACTATGCAATGAATTTGTAAAATTGATGTCCAATGAGTTTGAAATGAACTTGGTAGGTGAATTGAAATATTTCCTTGGTCTGCAGGTTCAGTAGTTGGAAGATGGATGTTTTATCAACCAGACCAAGTACACGTTGGAAATCCTCAAGAGGTTTGGCATGGATAATCTGAAGCACATCTCAACACCAATGAGTACCAATTCATCCTTAGATGCAGATGAGTCAGGTAAAGAAATTGATGCAAAGATATATCGAGGTATGATTGGATCCCTACTCTACTTGACTGCCTCGAGACCTGATATTCAATTCAGTGTAGGTATGTGTGCTAGATATCAATCTAGGCCTACTGAATTGCATTTAGATACTGTAAAAAGAATTTTTAGATACATTTCTGGTACTCATAATTTGGGACTGTGGTACCATGTATCACACACCTTAGACCTCACATCATACACTGATGTTGATTATGCTGGCTGCAAACTAGATAGGAAAAGCACAAGTGGGCATTGTCAATTCTTGGGTGGGTGTCTAGTTTCTTGGGCTTCCAAGAAGCAGCACTCTGTGGCCCTCTCCACTGCAGAAGCTGAATACTTAGCTGCAGGGAGTTGTGGTACTCAAGTCATCTGGATCAAACATCAGCTTCAGGACTACCAAGTAGACCTGGGCTGCACTCCGATATATTGTGATAATACTAGTGCCATTAATCTTGCAAAGAATCCCGTCTTACATTCTCGAACCAAACACATAGAAATCAGAGATCATTTCATTAGAGATGAGGTTTCGAAGGGAACTTTTGAATTGATCCATGTAGGCACTGATCATCAGATAGCTGATATTTTCACTAAGCCACTGGACAATGAAAAATTCACCACTTTAAGGAGAGAATTGTTGTGCCCCTGTGATCATTTGAGTCTTCCTGTGGTTTGGGTCATTCGACATCGTCTTGTGGTCATTTGAGTTATTGGATATTCTTGGTTTTGATAATAGCTAAACACTATAAGTTATTATTGTTTTAACTCTCATATGACTGACATACGTGATGTTTTGTTCATGACAGATATGCTAATGAATTGCCAAGGAATGAAGTGGAGATGGCAAATGTGAAAGCTCAATGTTGCGCCCTCGCACGCGGATCGACCTGCGCGGTCAGGTCACAGGGATCGACCTGCTCGGTCAGGTCGCGGGGGTCAAGGGGGCAGCGCCCCTTCCGGGGGTATTCAGGGGCGGAGCCCCCGGAATAAAATTTTGATTATAGGAGCGATATAATCAACAAAAATCTTCAAGACTGTCAAGGGTGATGCCACAGACATGAACGGGCTGCTAAAGGAGTCAAGCGATGGAGCTAAAGCAGTTAACAGACTGACCCGGAAAAGCCCGGGGTCTGCCCAGCTTGCGGTCGACCGCCAGCACAGGGGCGGTCGACCACCCCAGCCAGCAACCCCCAGATTGCAACTCTTTCAGTAGCGGTGGACCGCCAGCCCAGTAGCGGTCGATCGAAATTTCTAGGAACCGCCCGTTTGTAGGTTTCTCAGTAGCGGTCGACCGCCAGAAGCTGCAGGTCGACCGCCAGCCCCGAGCCTTCAATGTTGACTTTATTTTCCACTTCGAGAAGAGCCCCTTTCCTTGTATTTGTTTAACCCCAAAGTCACCCAATCTTCCATAGATTGTGGATCTGGTCTGGGGGATGTCTAAGGACCATTCAAAGGTTATAAAACACATGCAAGAGGGTTAGAAACCCTAGTTGATCATTTGTGAATCCAAGGGAGATCAAAGGAGGCTACAAGGGTGAGAGGAGTTCGAGTACTGTAGCCGTGAACAGTACTCCGGGAAGAAGTTCTTAATCAAATCCTCAAGTGATTCAAGCTACTTGAAGAAGAGATCAAGCCCAAGTCAAGAGAAGATAAAGCTGCATCCTTCATCCTCTTCATCATCTCAAGGGTGATCCAAACTGCATCCTTAAACTCTTCATCAACTCAAGGAGATCAAAAGGAAGATCAAAGCTACATCCATAGTCTTCTTCATCAACTCAAGAAAGATCATCTCTCAAGGAAGAAGACACCATTGAAGCATCCAACTCAAGCTCCAGCAATCTCAGACAAAATTTTTCTTCTTGAGCATATTCTATATCTTGTTTGATGATTGAGTGTTTTCATATTTGTTCTTTTTCATTTCATACAAACGATTGAAACTGAAGATCGTCTACCGGTGGTTAGTAGGAAGGCAATCGGAAGTTGTCCGATCTGCGGTGTTGACGTCCCTACCTGTGGTTAGTAGGAAGGCAATCGGAGGTCTTTCTGATTTGCGGTTCAGTGCGTGGCACTAGTGGAGCCTCACCGGATTTGGTGAGGGGTGGGCGTAGGACTGGGGATTCAGTCCGAACCACCTTAAAATCCTTTGTGTTGTGGTTTGTTTATGTGATTGCTTCGTTCTAGATGCATGCTTAGGTTCAATCTCTATATTGCGTAATCATCTTGCTAAGCAAATTGTTGTGTCCTTCGTTAAGTTAGTCATATTCCGCTGCAATTTATTTTATCTAGCTATATAGAGGGTTGCATTGCGAAAAGAGGGGCAGATCTATTCACCCCTCCCCTCTAGATCCGCTATCCACTACTCAACAAGAATTGGGCACCTTTAAATCTTTCTGATTTTTGAATTCCTTGAATAAAATGGTTTCATGTTTCTTTGTCCATGTTGAACTGCATACAGTCCTCATTTGCATGGATCTTCATTTAGTATTTGTCACATTTCAGAGAAATAGATTGGCATGCATAACCTGTTGGTATATCAAATGAGAAGCTGGGAGAAGGTCAGATTTCTTCTGACTGGAAACCCATATCATGTGTGAGGTGGTCTTATGACCTACGTCCTCCACCTAGTACCACAAGCTCATGTACATATAGATCAGGTTTAATGTCCATAAAATTCTCTTTTCTGCATTACCATACAATTTGCATTCGCGTTGTCTGCATACCTGATTCATATTGTAAGGGGGAGTTTCCATAGTCTGCTAGTTAGTAGGAGACTGATTCAAAGATTTTGAGAGATCTTGATGCTGCATAAAGCTCTCTGAACATCTTATACAGTCTATTCACAAGAAATAGAAATCCAGGACTCTCTTAAATCTTTAAGTTTGAATAACTGAAACATGGCTAAGACGCTTCAATTTAATAATCCCGTAAAGACTTGGACAAAGCATCTGAAGAATGTCTCCTTACAGAATTAGTAAGCATGGATCAAAGTTAAACTTGTTCTGTCATGAATGAAATATTCCAAATACTTGAAACTCAGACTTCTGGAAGCAATTTTCCTGATATTTAGTACATGTTGTATTGTCTTCAAACATCACATATCAAATTAGAAAATATTTGTGGGCTATATCAAAAATCTCAGAGCAATGATCTGGTTACCGAGAAACTCGATGGCTCATCAAAGAAATGACTCACAGTCTTGTCATGAAGTACCAGATTATCTCTGTTTAAAAAGTTTGAAGAAAATTATTTTTCAAGGCAGAGGAATAGCATTAAAGTGTTGAGTAACTAGAGATTCTGACATCTGATCAAGGTGTCTCCTCACGCCCAAAGACACTTCAAATGTTAACTCTGTTCTCTAAAAGAGAAGTAATACGGTTGTCACACTGAGTAAATGGGGATTCCGACCTCTAATCAAGATGTCTCCTCATGTAACAATGTGTGATTTACCAAAATTACTCTATGCCATGTTCACTGTACCAAATAGAAAAATCTATAACCCCACTATTTTTGAAATTTCTTGTAGACTGTTTGTCCTCAATATAGTTGGCACAACTTTCAGTGGATGCGTCTCTATATCTCTGATTAGTACAGTCTTTTAGAATGTTCTCTCTTGGCATACCAGCTAAACCTTGATCTTTCTTGTTATGTTTGTACTTTGGCAATCTTCATTCTCACTTTGTGTCTTTCCTGATTATTAGCCCTGAAGAACATGAGCTTAATTCAGTTCTCTTACTTACTCCTTTAAGAGATAGACTTGAAATCTTCTACATTGTGCATTTACTGTATATCCTCTTGATTGCTTAGCAGCACCTTTTCTCTCTTCATTTCTTTTGATGATGTCAAAGGGGGAGAGAATGCATTGGGTCAGTGTGACAGGGGGAGCTAGTGTGGCATTGCATGCATGTTTGACCATTCCTTCTGATTGCATTGTTAATGATTGACTCATAGTGTTGTCATCATCAAAAAGGGGGAGATTGTTGCATCCCTAAGGTTTTGATGAGGTCAAACACCATAAGTCAATCATTATTAGTCAAATACTATAAATCCTCATAAGTATGTGCAATGGAGTTTGTGCATGTCATCTGGCTCTTATGTTGAAATCTGCTAGACTTTTGCTTATGCGTCGGTGCACCTTCTTGTTTTTTCTATATAAGGTCGGTGCATGTTTTTGTTGCAATACATAAGGTCTGTGCACAACATGCCCTTGTGCGATACAAGGTCGGTGCACTTTGCTGCATGCACATTAAGGTCGGTGCAATTTTTGCATTATGCATATAAAGTCAGTGCAAGGTATGTTTTAGGCACACGAAAGTCTGTGCACTTTTGTGATAAGTCATATAAGGTCGGTGCATCTTTTGCTTCATGCCATATGAAGTCAGTGCAAATATCAGCTTAACGCACATAAGGTCGGTGCATCTTCTGCTGCATGCATATAAAGCCCATTTCTCTATACTGCATATAAGGTCTGTGCATACCTTGTTTGTATACATGCAAGGTCTGTGCATGTTTTGGTTTCAATACTTCAAGGTCAGTGCAACTTCGTAAACAAGGTTGGTGCACATTTTGACAGACTGCATTGCCAAGGTCGTTGCATACTTTGTTAGACACATATATGGTATGTACATATTTTTATCTTATGCCATCTAAGGTCTGAGCATGTTTTTAAGTTCGAGCATATTTTAGGTCTGAGCAAGTATTTGGTGTCACGCCCCGATGTGGAATATCGGGACGTACAGTTAGAAACTAGCTAGAAAGCAAATAAATATTCTAAACTAAACAATTACACAATGCTAAGGAAAGATACAACTCTATTGATCAAGATGATTCCAAATCATTACAACAACCAACACTGCTAATACACGATCAAACATGACTTCCAATCTGAATTCTAATACAATAACTGACTCCAAGAGTAACAAGTGCTAACACAACTCTAAGGAAATAACTAGAGGTAACCAACCATGCCAACTCGGCATCTACTACAAGTACACTCAAGAGATATCACTCCTGCCCTTCCCCATCGGTATGCGCATCATCACCTGAATAGCCTGAAAAGGGGGAAAACAACAACTATGAGCTGACGCTCAGTAGGAAATAACATGCAAGTTTACGTGATTAACAAGTTAATTACATTTTCATATGCAATGCTAAGAAATGAAATAAATGACGATACAAATAAACAGCAAAATACAAAGCTCTTGCAAGGTCAAGAAATATAATGATGACAAGAGATAACAAGATAACAAGTACAAGAATTTACAACAAGAGATAGTAATAAAGAATTGAGAATTGGCCAACAAGCAAGTATTTTAAACATCATTTCAAGCACGATCAAGTAACAAGAGTAACAAGAGATTTTTCATGTCATAGACGTAACAAGCTAGTCAAGTACTCGGTGCAATGCCTCACCATGCCATTAACATCCCATGGGCTCACTAACTTTCGGGCGCTCTCCACAGGACCAGACCGGGCCCTTACGGTGCGTTGGCATCGATTTATTGGATATAAGATCCCACGATTGTCTAGACATTCAGTCAAGTTATATGGCCAATTTAATCAGAGGAATTACTGCCACAAGTATGAGATTTAAGGACTAACTTGTCCTTGGATTCACTAAAACAAAAACTCGGTTATACGGTCACTTTGGGTCGCATTACAAGAATTGGACCAAAACTTGGTCCACGGGTTCAAGAAAGAACGGCTGACAGTGTACCATTCAAGTGTGTAAGCAATCCATTATACTGGAGTAATAATGACTAAAATAGCAACTTAACAATCAATTTAATCCTAATTACCAAGTTATTATATCAAAGATTATCTATTATCATTTGCATTTAGCCAATTGCCAAAAAGCGGATTCAAGATGATGAGATAAGGAACAAGCTCGTACAGGAATGAAATAGCATGCATTAACAGAAATCTAGTTACACAATTAACCACTAATTATGTGGGTTTCTATTTAACCATTGTATACGTTGAAATGAAGATGATAAACGGCATGTTTTTACACTATGTTTGCATGTAGGGACCAATGTTAATTGAAATCAAAGGGGTACATGAATAGGTCATTAGATCCTCAAAAATATAGTTTTCAATTGGGTTAAGTTGAATGGGTCGATCCCCTAATGATCCGGATCAATCCTCGGGTCGAAAAATGAACAAAACAGGTTTACTGGCACATGGGTCGACCCATTGGGTCAACCCCTGGAAAAATTCCAGGCATGGGTCGACCCATTGGGTCGACCCCTGGAATTCCAGGAGTCTGCCTGGTGATGGGTCGACCCATTGGGTCGACCCCTGCAGCTGTGGGTCGACCCCATGCAAGGTAGAAGCCTTCTGCTTGCTGGGGTGCATGGGTCGACCCATGGGGTCGACCCCTGGGTTCCCAGACGCGAACGGGCTTCCAGAAATCATGAAAAACTCCACGATTTGGGGTCTAAATGGGTTGGGATCTTAACCACATGGTCTAGGGTTCTTAATAGACATACTAGGATCATAAAACAAGAGTTTTGAAACACGAATTTCAACAGAAATCAATTGAATCACAACCTATCTATGATGAACACATGAAGACCTAGTTCTTGACATGCTTCTACTAAATCGTATGGTTCTCTCAATATATACAACGAAATTTGGGACTTCTTATATCAAAAGAAAGCTAACTTAATGCTGATTCTAACCATGTATGATATGCCATATGTGGATCTAGATATCCAACTCAAAAACAGCCCAAAAATCATGCTTCTACTTGAAGAACATACCATAAATCAAGCCTAAACATGCTCTTACTTCGATCCAAAATTCTCTAAACATGCTCAATGAAATTTGAGGATTTCTATGCCAAATGAAAGCTAACAAGATGCTGATTACATTCATGTATATTAATTAGAGTTTGGATGTTAGATCCTACCTCAATCGAAGAGCAATCGAAGAGAGAACTTAAAGCCCTAGACTGAAGAACGAATTGGACAGCACCTTAGAAAACCCGCGATATCTCCTTGGATACCTAATGAAAATTGGGACTTTTACCACCATTGGAAAGATCTCGTCGAGAGGAACAATTTGATATATTCATAAGCTGATTTTGGTTAAGGAAACCTACCTCAATCGAAGGATCAAAGAGGAGAGGAAGGAGGACGACGGCAGCCGACCCACCTCCACTAAACGACCAAGAACTTCCTAGATCTGAATCCAATGCGAACACCACAGCCACCAAATGAAAGTAGACTCATAGAGCTTCATTTTGATAGCTCATAGAGCTTCTGGAGACTTCGGGGCTGGGAGGAATCGACCACGCAAGTTAGGTGTTGGAAAACGGCGCTGCCAAGGTTGACCACTCCAAAACTCGGCCGCCACCATGTGTTAAGGTTAGGTTTAGGTTCGATTGATAGAGGGCTATTGATCCTTATATCATGGCCTTTCATTTGCCACCGAAATGAGCTCATTTGGTTGAGTATTAAACTCTAATTTGGTGTTTTAAGATGAGGTTTACTATTGCGTTCACTATTGGGTAGGTAAGTGTGGAAATCGGACTTAATCCACTGATTAGGCCTAGTTAATGAGTTTATTAGGCTTAGTCGAAGAAGACAAAATTGTTAAACGAAATGGATTACACAATAATATGATTTTTATGGATTTTTATAAAATAGTTGAAAAGTGACTTATACTATTTATTAAAGAATTAATCTAATTAATTACGAATAAATTCTCATTAATTCAAATAATTCCAAATAATTTCAAATAAATTTAAATAATTCTAATTAAATTTCCAAAATAATTTGGGGTATTACACCCTCCCCCACTTAAAGAATTTGGTCCTCCAAATTCACTGCACTAAATACGGAGGGTGGGGAAAGAGATTGCTCACCTAGAACAAGTCAGGATACCGTTTCCGCATAGTATCTTCAGATTCCCAAGTAGCTTCTTCGGTTCCACGCCGACTCCACTGAATCTTGACCATCGGTATAGACCAATTCCGGAGTTGCTGCTATTTCCGGTCTAGAATCTTGATAGGTCTTTCTTCATAGGTCAAATCTTCCTTTAACTCAAAATCCACATGCTGAATGATATGAGTGGGATCGTCCACATATTTCCGTAACATAGACACATGGAAAATATTGTGTCACCTATCTCATCCCAACACAACGGGGAACGACAGCTTCGCCCGTACAATGCTTCAAAAGGAGCCATCTGGATGCTGGATTGATAACTGTTGTTGTAGGCGAATTCAATCAAAGCCAAATGATCACTCCAACTGCCTCCGAAATCAATCATGCATGCTCTGAGCATATCTTCAACTATCTGGTTGGTTCTTTCAGTCTGTCCATCGGTCTGTGGATGAAAAGCAGTACTGAAATTCAGGCGAGTACCAAGAGACTCTTGCAGTCCCTTCCAGAAATGTGAAGTAAATCTGGGGTCTCGATCAGACACAATACTGACTGGTATGCCATGGAGCCTTACCACTTCCTTTAAATACAAAGCAGCCAATACATCAACTATCCACTTGGACTTAATGGGTAAGAAATGAGCTGACTTTGTCAATCGGTCAACAATCACCCATATTGCATCAAATCCACCACGAGTCCTAGGTAGACCCATAATGAAATCCATGCCAATGCTTTCCCACTTCCATTGGGGTATGTCAAGTGGTTTCAACTTTCCTGCTGGTCTGAAATGTTCAGCCTTAACTTGCTGACAAACCAAGCATCTACTCACGAAGTCTGCAACTTCTCTTTTCATGTTCGGCCACCAAAAAGGTCTCTTCAAATCCTTGAACATTTTAGTGCCTCCAGGATGAATGGTATATCTGGATCTATGTGCTTCCTCCAGAATCTTGTTCTTTATTCCAGCTTCATCAGGTACACAAGTTCTACCCTGGAATAATAATCTTTCATCGTCAGCCATCATGAAGTCAGGTCTGCTGCTCAAGCTTCCCTTGATCTCTACCAACTCGGGATCATTATCTTGCAAGGACTTGATTTCCATCAACAATTCGGGCTTAAGTTGAATATGTGCAATCATAACCCGATCATTATCAACATTCAGATCCAGACTAGCTAATTGTCCCAATAGCTTCCACTCATGTAACATGAGACTTGATAATCTAGCCACAGGCTTCCTGCTTAATGCATCTGCCACAACATTGCCTTTGCCAGGATGATACTCAATCGAGAAGTCGAAGTCTTTCAAATACTCCAACCACCTTCGCTGCCTCATGTTGAGTTCCTTCTGAGAGAACAAATATTTCAGACTCTTATGATCTGAAAACACTGTGAATGTTTCTCCACACAAGTAGTGCCTCCATATCTTCAAAGCAAACACGACTGCTGCTAGTTCCAAATCGTGAACATGATAATTCTCTTCATGCTTCCTCAACTGCCTAGAAGAATAGGCAATCACCTTTCCATGCTGCATGAGTACACAACCAAAACCAATACCTGAAGCATCAGTGTATACCACAAAACCTCCTTCACCAGAAGGTAAAGCCAATATAGGTGCAGTAGTTAAACACTCCTTCAAAGTCTGAAAGCTTTGCTGACAATCATCTGACCAATCAAACTTGTTCTTCTTGCGGGTTAATCTTGTCATAGGTACCGCAATCTTGGAGAAATCTTGGATAAATCTTATGTAGTAGCCTGCCAGGCCTAGGAAACTTCTAACTTCGGTCACACTGGTAGGCTGATCCCAATTCTTCACTACCTCTACCTTCGAAGGATCAACAGAAATACTGTCCTTCGTGATGATATGTCCTAGAAAGGACACCTCTTGCAGCCAGAATTCACACTTACTGAACTTGGCATATAGCTGATGATCTCTCAACAGTTGCAATGCCATCCTCAGATGCTCAGCATGCTCTTCCTCATTCTTGGAATAAATCAAGATATCGTCAATGAATACCACGACCCATCGATCAAGATAGGGCCGAAATACATCGTTCATCAACTGCATGAAAGCTGCTGGAGCATTCGTTAGACCAAAAGGCATAACGACAAACTCAAAATGACCATACCTGCTGCGAAAAGCTGTTTTATAGATATCTTCTTTCTTAATCTGCAACTGATGATATCCAGATCGAAGATCGATCTTAGAAAAATACTGAGCTCCCGCTATTTGGTCAAATAATTCATCAATCCTCGGTAATGGATATTTGTTCTTGACAGTCTGCTGGTTCAATTGCCGATAATCGATGCACAACCTCATCGAACCATCTTTCTTCTGACGAATAATACAGGGGCTCCCCAAGGAGAAGTACTTGGGCGAATGAAACCCTTCTCGAGCAATTCCATCAACTGTTGCTTTAATTCCCTCAGTTCCGTAGGAGACATGCGGTAAGGAGCCTTGGAAATAGGAGATGTGCCAGGAAAGAGATAAATAGAAAAGATAACTTCCCGCTCAGGCGGAAGTCCTGGTAGTTCTTCGGGAAAAACATCAAGAAAATCTCGGACAACAGAAATGTCCTTAATCTCAATCTGCTATTCAGGGGTTGCACAGACAAAGGCCAGAAAAGCCTCGCATCCTCGTCTCATCAGCTTATCAGCTCGAAGAGCCGAGATAAGGGATACGGAGTTATGGTGCTTAACTCCCACAAAAGAAGGTCTAGGGTGTCTAGTAAAAGACATGGAGCTAGAACTGCAGTGAACATTAGCCTCATATCTAGCCAACTAATCCGCTCCTAGGATTACATCATAATCCTTCATGTCCATGCAAATCAAATCAGCTGGAAAGTTCTGTTCACCAATCATAACCGTACTAGAAGGATAGAAATACTGGATTGCTGATCTAGTACCAATAGGTGTTGATATTTCTAACAGAGAATGCATCAAAATAGGTTCCATAGCTAAAGACTTAGCAAATCTCCGAGAAATAAAGGAATGTGTGGCACCAGTATCAAAAAGAGCAAATGCTGGCTTGTCGAGTATAATAAGTGTACCTTCGACGAGCCCACCGTCCTCGGCGGTTCCTGCTTCATCTGCATGCAAAGCTTGAAGCTTGCCTTGTGGTTTCTTGAAGACTTGAGGTTTCGCCGGTGTAGTTTGCTCCGATATAAGAAGACAGTTAGGGATACGGTGCTCTTTACTTCCACATCGCAGACAGGCGCCCAGCTTGCGCCAGCACTCCTCCATCTTGTGACCAGGATGATCACAAAACTTGCACTCGCCCTTGAATGGAACAATAGGGCCAGGGTTCTTGTCTTCATACCTCGGCATCTTGCCCTTCCACGATCCAGAACCACTCCACGAACTAGGCCCACTAATAGGCCTCTTCTTGCTATACCCGGGTTTGACATTCCCGGAACCCGTAGGTAGTTCCTTCTTTGCACCTTTTCCACGGATTCTCTCCGTCATCTCAAGAGTATCTTCTAGAACTTGAGCTTTCCTCACCATTTCGGAATAAGTGGAGATTTCCATCGGTGCCAACTGATTGATATAATGTAGCTTCAGCCCATTGAGAAAACGCTTCTCCTTCATCTTCTCGGTGGAAATAAGGTGTGTAGCATAACGAGAAAGCCATGAAAATTGAGCCTCATACTCTGCCACGTACAGACCTCGCTATTTCAGAGCTGCGAACTCCGCCGCTTTCTTCTCTTGTACTCGGTCAGAAAAATACTTGCTGTTAAAGAATTCCTCGAACTCTTCCCACGTAACATGCTGATCACCGAGAGTCACCTTGATAGAATCCCACCAAGTACGTGCATCTCGTTCCAGTTGAAAAGTTGAGAGAAGGACACGCTCTTGATTGCTGCATTGCATCACTTCGAATATCCTTCCCATTTCATCTAGCCAGTGCTCGGCTTCATCGGGATCAGTCGAGCCACCAAATCTAGGCGGATTCATCCCTCGGAAGTTCCGGTATAGATCACCGGTGCCATGATGTGCCACTCCTGCTTGAGCCACTTGCTGTAAAGCCTGCGTAAGTCCTTGAACCGTACGCTGCAAGTTCCTCCATTCCGCACGTTCAGCTGCCATTTCAAAAGCCTACACGAGGAATAGATTACTAAGGTTCAATAAGATAGATAATAACACGATTAAGATACGAACTTAACCCAAGTTTCTACCCAATCTCACCAGGTCGGGTTCTTAGACGTTAACAAGGTTAGAGGTTATCATAGGACCCTAAAACTTAGAAAACCTAGAACTTAGGAAAACCTAGGAATGTGAAACCTAGGGCTCTGATACCAACTAAACTGTCACGCCCCGATGCGGAATATCGGGACGCACAGTTAGAAACTAGCTAGAAAGTAAATAAATATTCTAAACTAAACAATTACACAATGCTAAGGAAAGATACAACTCTATTGATCAAGATGATTCCAAATCATTACAATAACCAACACTGCTAATACACGATCAAACATGACTTCCAATCTGAATTCTAATACAATAACTATAACGACCTAGAGTTTAGGATACCGATATACCGATACCAAGAACTGGGGAAGCCACCCAGGAGGCTGATGAGGCCCCTGAAGGGTTAGTAGAAAAGTGCTGAGGGGTATGCATAACGAATTGGAATTTGGAACGCGCATATTACAATTAAGCATTAAAAATAACACAAGTGCGGAAGCAATTCAAAATAACTAGAGTGATATATATATACTAGTCCAGATAAACCAAAGTACTAGTCCAAAAGGTACAACTACACGGGGCATACCCCGGCAACAGTACAAGCAAGCCTCAAAAGGTGCCTCGACTAAAGCTGGCAGCTAGACACGGTCTCCAAAACGGCTCACGAAGCACCGGGAGACGACGGGCGCGGCTCACCTGAAAGGAGAAAGGGTGAGTCACAGCCAGACTCAGTAGGGGTCACGCGGATCCCTACCTCGCACTAAACAAGCATACATGCATAAATAACGGCAAATAGAGCATGCATTTAAATAAGCTAACAGGCAATGGCATGAATAACTACTCAAGTAAAGCTGTAAACTCTAACTAAGCAAGTATAACAGCTAACGCATGCCAAAGCTAAGTAAATGCAAGCGATTAAGACTAAATCTACCAAAATAGAATGAGCCTTAACTAATCCAAACAACAAGGAAGGACGACCACTGGAGCAGAAACCAGAAGCGTCCACTGACGACTTACACTGCGTCTCAAGCACTCGCAGTCATCAAAGCGACAAGCTGAGCGCGCAAACAGTACCAAACCAAGTGACCAGTCGGAGTGGCACCCGTCGGTGTCAGTCCACAGTCTCCGACCACGTGTGCACACACTGACTCTAGCCTGAGCCAGGCCCTCTAGCTAGTTTTCTCCCTTGGTAGGACGCTACCATTGGCTGGGAGCCCACGGAACTAGCTTACAAACCGTGCATGGGAAACACACCCCTCCGCCATCCTCAAGCGGGTCGGTACTCAACAGACCTTAGGGCAACAACAGTGGCTCCATTGCATGGAAAGAAAAGCTACTCTATTGGTATAAGAAACATGCCATTGAATACTAAAACAATATAAACATGGCACATATATATAATGTAACGCATAACGAATGGGTTGGCAACATATTCAAATCTACAGGCAAACGGTGGTCGTCTGCCCATGCGTTACTGGCAAGCGACGGTGGGGGACTGGCGCGTTACATCCGAAGCGACGCGTCAGTGTCCCGCCGTTACTTCCACCAGAGTTCCAGCTCAAACGACCCAAGAGGGGAGTGACGGTGGGGGCCCAGCGCGTTACTTCGTAACGACGCATTGGATCACCGCCGTTACTTCCACCCGAGGCCGAAAATCGACGAACAACATTAAAAACCGCTAGCAGGCGAAACGACGCCCTAACCCAGGCGCGTCGGACCGAAACGACGGCCGACCGACTGGCCGTCGGGCGCACCGCCTGACCGGGTCAACGTAAAACTATGCACGAGTAACGGATGGGGCTCCCACCGTTACTCTCCAAATAACGCGTCCTCGACGAGCCGTCGTTTGGAAACGACGCGTCCACCAAGGACCGTCAGGCGTGTGACAGTTCCTGGCAGGACCGTCACACCACCTGGAACACGGGTGGGTTCGGTTTGAAAACCGAGGCCCTCACGGATGATAGAAATCGTCGGGTAACGCCGTGAAAACATTTAACCTGCCAAACCATACATGCTAAACAACACAACCAAGCTTAAAACACCCGCATGCATCACCCCAAACCCATTAAATGGCTAAATTACTCGTTTACACTAAAAATGGGAAAATGGCCACAAGCATACAACGGGAGGCCTAAACAACCAAATGAACTACAGGGAATGCTCCTAGCGAGCTCAGGATTCCATCCCCCTACCTCTTGTAAGCCGAGACGGACGAAAAGGCCGCATGCACCGAGGTAGGCTCACCGGGCCTTCAAGCTCCACCCCGCTCCCACGATCACCGAACTGTGCCGAAATGGGTACCCACGCGTTCCTCTCGACGCGAGGAATCCACCGGCGCCAACCACGCCTCAATCCGACGCCGTCTCGCCCGCGTTCCCTAAGGAGGAGAGAGGGGCGATCGCAAGAGGAGAGAGAGAGCGTGAGGGTGAATGAGAGATCGACGGGGAGAGAGAGAGTGAGGGTGAGAGGTTAAAAGAGAAAAAAAAGAAATTAAAATATATATAATATAATTATTATATATATTAAAATCTCATTAATTTCTAATAACCCTCAATAACCCCAAATAAATCCGGAAAAATACCAGACAAATTCCTAAAAATCCAGGAAAATAGCTGAAAATTCCAGAACAAATAATAGAACAAAAACCATTAAGGATCCATTAAGGCATGGGTCTTACAGTCCCTCCCTCCTTATAAAAATTTTGCCCTCGAAATTTTACAGCAACAGAAAAGGAGGAAATTGAGAAAGGACATATACCTCACAGGAATAAGAAAGGAAAAAGCTGACGCATCTCATCTTCACGCTCCCAAGTAGACTCATTACCAGAGTGACGCTGCCAAGCAACTCTTACCAGAGGAATAACCTTATTTCTCAACCGCTGCTCACGACGGTCTTCAATTCTGATAGGAAATTCTGGCGTGGACAAATCAGCAGTCACTTCAGGCCATACTGAATCATCGAGAACATGAGAAGCATCTGGCACAAATTTCCTCAACTGAGACACGTGGAATACATCATGAATAGCTTGCATAGCCGCTGGCAATTACAGACGATAAGCCACCTTACCAATAGCTTCAACAATCAGAAAAGGGCCAACATACCGCGGACTAAGCTTTCCACGCTTCCCAAATATGGAAACACCTTTCATCGGAGATATTTTAACAAACACCATATCTCCAGGCTCAAATTGTAGTGGACGTCTACGCTGATCTGCATAGCTCTTCTTTCGACTCTGAGCCGTCAACAATCTCTGCCTGTTCAGACGAACCACATCAGAACATTGCTGCACCATGTCAGGTCCTGTCAACAATCTGTCCCCAACATCAAACCAGTTCAGAGGAGTTCGACAAGGACGACCATAAAGTGCTTCATAAGGAGCCATTCCAATACTGGTGTGAAAACTGTTATTATAGGCAAATTCAACAAGTGGCAAATGCTGACTCCACGAACCCTGCCAATCAAGGCAACACAATCTCAGCATGTCTTCCAGAGTCTGAATAGCCCTCTCTGACTGTCCATCTGACTGAGGTTGATACGCTGAACTGAAAGCTAACTCAGTGCCCAAAGCTTTCTGGAAACTACGCCAGAAGCCGGAGGTAAAACGTGGGTCACGATCTGACACAAGTGAAACAGGCACTCCATGCAGTGGCACGATCTTCTGCACATACAGCTCGGCCAACCTCTGCACATTCCAAGTAACTTTAATCGGTAATAATCTGGCGGTTTTAGTCAATCTGTCGACAAGCAACCAGATGCCATCAAAACCTTGAGAAGTCCGAGGCAAACCCACCACAAAATCTGTAGTAACATGGTCCCATTTCCACATCGAAATCTCTAACGGCTGAAGCAAACCACCTGGCTTTTGATGTTCGGCTTTAACTAACTGACAAGTCAAGCACTTAGAAACAAACATAGCCACATCTTTCTTCATACCTGGCCACCAGAACTGCTTCTTCAAATTCTGATACATCTTGGTGACACCCGGATGAATAGCAAAACGGGAACCATGGGCCTCACTCAGAATCTCATTCCTCAAATCATCATCAGCGGGAACATACCATCTGCCCTGGAAACTGACAACCAGCTCGTCATCAAATTCCACATCATATCTTGATATAACACGAGCCAAATCAGAATCAGCCTGCTGGGCTGCTTTAATCTGCTGATATAAAGCTGAACCCAAAACCAAGGTAGCACAAACTGCCATCTTCGGATCAGCAGGAAACTCTGCACTGAATGCCTCGCTCGGAAGCCGTTCCCACAATTTCCATTCATGAAGCAACAAATGACTGACCTGTACTTTCCTGCTCAGAGCATCAACCACAACATTCATTTTACCCGGCTGATAGGAGAGTGTAAAGTCAAAGTCTTTCATGAATTCCATCCATCGACGTTGCCTGAGATTCAAATCTTTCTGAGAGAATATATACTGTAAACTCTGGTGATCAGTAAGAATCTGAAACTTCTCACCATACAGATAATGTCTCCAGATTTTTAAGGCAAAAATAACTGCAGCTAGCTCCAGATCATGAGTGGGATAATTCTCTTCATGTCGTTTCAATTGTCGAGATGCATATGCGATAACCTTACCATGTTGCATCAGCACTGCACCGAGACCTACTCGAGAAGCATCAGTACAAACCAGAAAACCACCCGAGTCGGAAGGCAAAGTCAACACATGAGAAGAAGTCAATAGCCTTTTTAATTCAACAAAGCTAGCCTCACACTGATCCGACCAGACAAAAGGTACATCTTTACGAGTCAGTCTAGTCATCGGGGCTGCAATCTTCGCAAAGTCTTGAATGAATCTGTGGTAATACCTAGCCAAACCTAAGAAGCTTCTTATCTCAAACACAGACTTCGGCCTCTACCAATTCAAAGCGGCATCAATCTTTGCAGGGTCCACTGCCACTCCTTCACCAGAAATCACGTGACCAAGAAAATGAATTTCCCGAAGCCAGAATTCACATTTACTGAACTTCGCAAAAAGCTCGTGATCCCTTAGAGTCTGCAGAACGATCCTCAAATGCTGCACATGATCTTCGTCAGAGGTAGAATAGATCAGAATATCATCCATAAAGATCACCACAAACTGATCAAGAAATGGACGAAAGATACGCTACATTAGGTCCATAAAAGCTGCTGGGGCATTAGTCAAACCAAACGGCATAACCAGAAATTCAAAGTGACCATATCGAGTGCTGAAAGCTGTCTTCTCCACATCGGATTCCTGGATTCGCAATTGGAAGTAGCCAGACCGGAGATCAATCCGTGAAAAGACAGTAGCAGACTGTAATTGGTCAAATAAATCATCAATCCTAGGGAGCGGATACTTATTCTTGATAGTCACCTGATTCAACTGCCTGTAATCAATACAAAGCCTCAGGGTTCCATCTTTCTTTTTCACAAACAGCACCGGGGCACTCCACGGAGAAAAACTGGGGCGAATATAACCTTTTTCCAGTAACTCTGTAGCTGTGCACGCAGTACTTTCAATTCAGCTGGAGCCATTCGGTACGGTGCCTTTGTGATGCGGGACGGGACCACGGACACGATAAGCTCGCGATCGTCCCTTAACGAGGGAAGCGTCGGACGTGCACGGTTGAGAAACCGGCAAGAGCTAGGGTGGTCGGCTCGCACTTTCGTGCCCGGATCGGGTCACGAGACGGTCTCGCTCACTCTCTCGCAGCAGCGGTGATATGAAATTATAGCAAGCTAGGTCCTAAAACATGCTCTCTAGCAGTGGCATAAACAAGCATATATGAAATAAGCGAAATGCCAAGTGTAGGAGCGAAGACGATACCTCCACGCACTCGGCGTGGGGACGACGGGCCCGGCCGAACTCGTGTTCCCGGGACGGTTAATACATGAATAGTACAGCAATGGAAATATGCCCACTCCACGCAGGGAGGTAAAGGGTGACACAACGGGGCCCGGGAGGACCGAATACGGGTTGACGGGCGGCTTTCCGCGTAGCTTCGGCAGCACCCGAACTAGTGACGGTGGGGCCCACGTGCTATCCGGAGGGGCCGTGTGGGACCCGGTGTCACCACTGTGGTGGGGACACTGGTGGACGCGATCCCCGGGCTGGCGGCACGCTGGAACATCGCCCGGAGGTCGGGCGGCTCCGATCGGCACCCGTCGGGTTTGCTGTCCACGGGCTGGTTGCTGCTGTTTTGCAGCGCGCGCTGCGGCGAGAATGGGCGCTGCGATCAGCCCCGATGTCGGATCGACACGAGACTAACGCCGTTGGAAAGCTACCTTGAATTTCTTCAACCTAGGCCCAAAGATCTGGCCCGGATCTGCTCATATCTTGACTTATGGAATTTTCAATCTTCTATTGTACATTAACCGAAGACTCAGGTCTACAAAGGACTTGACTGTTGATTGCCTTTGACCGTGATGTGGATGTCCGAATTCGAAGATGTGTTCTTCATCAAAGTTGTTAGAAATTGAGATGGGAAGATGGAAAAATTGGGTTGGACATGTTTGGATGTGTCTATGATTTTCTGTGATTTGTTCAGTGGACAAAGGTCGGATCTGGGATCTGGCTGAAAGTACTGTAGCTCCGGTAGAACATGAATTTTGAAAAATAGGTAGAAGGATGATAAAAATTTAAGAACAATTGTGGTGGTAGGGGACGATGGACAGAACACACAGTTAAATTGGGAGGTCTAAAGAAAATCAAAAGGGTGGTCGAAGGTGGAGAACTCAAGGCTACTGTCACTGTAGACAGTGACAGAACAGATCTGAGATTGAGAGTTGAACGAAATGGTAAAGATATGAAACGGTGGCTTTTGAACCTGGATTTTTTTTTGGAGAATGGGATAGAAGATAGGAACCAACCCTCAAAATTTCAAATCGATCTGAGCTCGTGGTGGGCTTCAGGAATTCACGAACTGCACCTCTATCCAGTAGGACAGAAAACCGAAGATGATCCCGTGGCGGCTCGTAGGCGGCACGAACGGCGGCGGCGGCGGCACAAACGATCACCGGAGGTTGAGAGGAGAGGAAGGAGATAGAATCCACTCTAGATCTGGGGTTGGGGAAGGAAGAACAGCAAGGGAGGAGAGGGAGAGAGGGCACACCCTTCTTGCTTCAAGCAATTTTCACATAATTTCTTCATTAATCTCTAATGACACTATACATAGGCTTATATAGAAAATAGCAAGGGGTGGGGGGCTGATAATTTTGTGGGAAATATGTCATTTTCATCTCCCATGTGGTCAAAACTCAAAATAAATAAATTACATATGGATGGGGCACTCCTTTGACTAGGTAGGTAAGGTAGGTGGCCTACCTTTGAAATTTTAACCCCTTTGTCTCCCATGTGGTCAATTAGCATTCAAACCTTCTAGATGGCCACCTAGGATGGTTGACCAGCCCCACATGGATGAGGTGGACCAATGGGGAAGGGGAGGGGGCCCCCTAACTGGACCTACTACACATTTGCACAAAAACCCACACAATCCAAGGGAATGACGCATTGGCTTACAAAGCCGTACAATTGCGCTTATACTTTCCCATGGATATAAAAATAAACTAAAGGACACAAATGTAAAATAAAATGTACATGCTCGGCGTCGATTCCCATCAACTCTCCCCGGGTGGGAGGAACTCGACCCCGTCGAGTAGGGGTAAGGATGCTCGAATACTCCGGCAGATCCGTCACCGTGCCAAGTAACGCGGGTACGCTCCACTCCAAGTGATCGTCACCTGCTCATTCCATATATACTCGATATGCGCAAGCTGCCATGGGCTAGTGGTGGACACTCCGGGTGGGGCACTCTCAAAGGGGGAGGTGGCGGCTCGAAGACTCACTAGGAATCACCGCTGAGTCCCTGTAGGTGACTAGATCCGGGTGTAGATATAGAACCGATCCCATACTCATCGAATGAGTCCACTCGCCTCTTACTCATAAGAGAACGACAACGAGCTTACACAAGACGCATGCAGATAAACAAACGACACACAAACCATGCAAACAAACCACATAAAATAAACCACCCAAGGAAAACACACCGACTCATATATGACTCTAGACACACCTATTGTTAGTCCGACCCGTACATAGGTGACGGCGGACCAGGACACCCGAATGTGTGCCATGCATGCATGTTATGTAACCGGAGATGGGTGGTATGGGGAACACCTAAACATCCAAGTATGACCCAGTCATGCATGGACGGCCCTTTAGATTTAGGAGACTTGAGTGGGCTAGGAAAGCCGGGTGTGGAAGAGCCAGGTGTAGGTGTATCGTGGACGAGCTTGGTGGGTATGGAGGACCCAACCCGTAGGAAAGGGGTATGAAGGTGGACTTCCCCGAAGAAGTGAAGGTAATATGAAGGGTCTAGGGATCCACTAGGGAAGGGGTCAAAGGGATCAAAGAAGGTATGACCCCTTATGGTGGGTTCCAACATGACATGGTCCCAATCGTGAAATTCTTGAAGGTGCGAGTGGTCACCTTCCTCCGTCATGATAGATGGGACCGTGTATAGGAAATATGACTCCTCCCTCAGAAGCAAAGTCATGAAGTCGGGCTCATCCGGTAGCGGGAGAAGTAGAAGAACCTCCGTGGTGACACAACCCACTGTGCACTCGGAGGTAATGGACCCGAAGGCCGGATGGGTGAAGCTACGACTCGTGGGTTGGTCGAAACCTCGGGCCAACATATGTGTCAACTGCCATTGCCAACCTAAACCAAGGATAAGGTCACCCAATGTGTCAACATGGTGATGAGATCGGAACGTAGTATGGTAGGAGTTGGCGGGCACTAAAGGTAGGGTAGGGTCCATAGACGGGTAAGGGAGTGGGACAAAGCCATCCTTGAGCCAACTAAGAAGCGGCTCGGCTATGTATAATGTACCCGTTAGAAATACGGGTGGCTCGGGATGAGGTGGCTCCAAGCGCGAATCCGAAGGTGGAGTGGGCCGCTGGGGCTGGGTGGCTGGACATACGGGGTCCCTAAGGGTGATCTTACCGGGTAGGTAAGGTGGGCATAAGGTGCAAGTCCTCTTGTCCCAGTCAAGATTGGCCCTTCTCTCTCCTAACCACTTTTGCCCTAAAATGATGCATGAACCAGCAAGTGTGCCGATCCTGCACCATGCGCCATCGGTGTAGAGAACAGAGCCGATCCTCTTATAGAACTCAACACAAGCAAAATCACCATCGCGGACAATCTCGCCTGTCTTGGAGAGAGACTCCACGATGTCAAGAGAAACCCAATTATCCGACTCCCTATCGGTGAAATGGAGTTCCGTTGTGGACCCGTTGGGTAGAGCGGCTTTCATAATGAGAGGGGCAAAACCAAAGGCTCGGTCCATGAGGACATTCATTTTGGCCACAAAAGTTGACCACTCAGACGTATGGTCTTGGGGATCGGCCATGGGTAGTGGACATGGACATGCATACACACGGTGACAAGACACTAGACCGACTATACAAGTTTGGAATGCATGCACACTAAGGACCCTAGACGTAAACCAAGACTCGGTACGTGGCGGAGATAACCGATCCGAAGATCACTCGCACAAGTGTGCGGCCTTCCCGATAGGCATGGCCTAACGTTCAGACAACACCTTTTGATATACCGAGTAAAGGGATGCAATGCGAAAAGACACTCTTTTTTTGTGTTTTAAAACAATGATGATCCTAGACTCGACTTAAACCGACTAATGACTCGATGTAAATGACACTCTTTTTTTTTCTTTTTGACACCCTAGACTCAACCTGGCTCTGATACCAAATTGATGCGGGACGGGACCACGGACACGACAAGCTCGCGATCGTCCCTTAACGAGGGAAGCGTCGGACGTGCACGGTTGAGAAACCGGCAAGAGCTAGGGTGGTCGGTTCGCACTTTCGTGCCCGGATCGGGTCACGGGACGGTCTCGCTCACTCTCTTGCAGTAGCGGTGATATGAAATTATAGCAAGCTAGGTCCTAAAACATGCTCTCTAGCAGTGGCATAAACAAGCATATATGAAATAAGCGAAATGCCAAGTGTAGGAGCGAAGACGATACCTCCACGCACTCGGCGTGGGGACGACGGGCCCGGCCGAACTCGTGTTCCCGGGACGGTTAATACATGAATAGTACAGCAATGGAAATATGCCCACTCCACGCAGGGAGGTAAAGGGCGACACAACGGGGCCCGGGAGGACCGAATACGGGTTGACGGGCGGCTTTCTGCGTAGCTTCGGCAGCACCCGAACTAGTGACGGTGGGGCCCACGTGCTGTCCGGAGGGGCCGTGTGGGACCCGGTGTCACCACTGTGGTGGGGACACTGGTGGAGGCGATCCCCGGGCTGGCGGCACGCTGGAACGTCGCCCGGAGGTCGGGTGGCTCCGATCGGCACCCGTCGAGTTTGCTGTCCACGGGCTGGTTGCTGCTGTTTTGCAGCGCGCGCTCCGGCGAGAATGGGCGCTGCGATCAGCCCCGATGTCGGATCGACACGAGACTGGCGCCGTTGGAAAGCTACCCTGAATTTCTTCAACCTAGGCCCAAAGATCTGGCCCGGATCTGCTCGGATCTTGACTTATGAAATTTTCAATCTTCTGTTGTACAGTAACCGAAGACTCAGGCCTGCAGAGGACTTGACTGTTGATTGCCTTTGACCGTGATGTGGATGTCCGAATTCGAAGATGTATTCTTCATCAAAGTTGTTAGAAATTGAGATGGGAAGATGGAAAAATTGGTTTGGACATGTTTGGATGTGTCTATGATTTTCTGTGATTTGTTCAGTGGACAAAGGTCGGATCTGGGATCTGGCTGAAAGTACTGTAGCTCCGGTAGAACATGAATTTTGAAAAATAGGTAGAAGGATGATAAAAATTTAAGAACAATTGTGGTGGTAGGGGATGATGGACAGAACACACAGTTAAATTCGGAGGTCTAAAGAAAATCAAAAGGGTGGTCGAAGGTGGAGAACTCAAGGCTACTGTCACTGTAGACAGTGACAGAACAGATCTAAGATTGAGAGTTGAACGAAATGGTAAAGATATGAAACGGTGGCTTTTGAACCTGGATTTTTTTGTGGAGAATGGGATAGAAGATAGGAACCAACCCTCAAAATTTCAAATCGATCTGAGCTCGTGGTGGGCTTCAGGAATTCACGAACTGCACCTCTATCCAGCAGGACAGAAAATCGAAGACGATCCCGTGGCGGCTCGTAGGCGGCACGAACGGCCGCGGCGGCGGCACAAACGATCACCGGAGGTTAAGAGGGGAGGAAGGAGATAGAATCCACTCTAGATCTGGGGTTGGGGAAGGAAGAACAGTAAGGGAGGAGAGGGAGAGAGGGCACACCCTTCTTGCTTCAAGCAATTTTCACATAATTTCTTCATTAATCTCTAATGACACTATACATAGGCTTATATAGAAAATAGCAAGGGGTGGGGGGCTGATAATTTCGTGGGAAATATGTCATTTTCATCCCCCATGTGGTCAAAACTCAAAATAAATAAATTACATATGGATGGGGCACTCCTTTGACTAGGTAGGTAAGGTAGGTGGCCTACCTTTGAAATTTTAACCCCTTTGTCTCCCATGTGGTCAATTAGCATTCAAACCTTCTAGATGGCCACCTAGGATGGTTGACCAGCCCCACATGGATGAGGTGGACCAATGGGGAAGGGGAGGGGGCCCCCTAACTGGGCCTACTACACATTTGCACAAAAACCCACACAATCCAAGGGAATGACGCATTGGCTTACAAAGCCGTACAATTGCGCTTATACTTTCCCATGGATATAAAAATAAACTAAAGGACACAAATGCAAAATAAAATGTACATGCTCGGCGTCGATTCCCATCACTTTGCTAAGGCGCCGGTACCTGGAATCAGTTCAATCACCATCTCTATCTCTCGCTCTGGGGGCAAGCCTGGCAACTCGTCAGGAAATACATCAGGGAACTCACAGACAATAGGAATATCACAAACATCCCGTTGTGGTTTTTCAACAACAACCACTGAAGCAAGAAATCCCTGGCAACCTGCACTAAGCAACCTATAGGCTCGAATAGCAGAAATAATCATACGAGACGATCGGGATCGAATACCTTGGAAATAAAAGGCTGATTTTCCCTGTGGCTGAAAATAGACTTTCTTCGATCTGCAGTCAACCACAGCTCCATAATGCTCCAACCAATCCATTCCCAGAATAACATCATAATCTGCCAGCTGCAACGCATACAATCTCGCCGGCAATTGGTAATTATCAATCATCACAGGAGACTCTTCCAGGCACAAAGGTGTAACCATGAAATCTCCAGAAGGCAATTCCACAAATAACTCACAAGACATCTCAGAAGTCGGTTCCTCAATACAGGCCATGAAATCCTCAGAAATAAAAGAGTGAGAAGCACCAGAATCAAATAAGACACGAGCTGAATGACCATAAAGCATAATGGTACCTTCAACCAGATGGGACGCAACAGCATCAGCTCTAGTCAAATGAGAAACCTTGCCTTTCTGCTTCTTAGAACTAGCTGAAGATTGCTGAGAAGACGCCGACGCTTGAGAGTAAAATTGTTGCTGAGCTTGCGGTGCAGGAGGTCTGAACTGCGATTGCTGAGGTTGAGAAAACTGAGAAGCTTGCAATTGTTTCGGCCTCAGCGGGCAATCTCGAACCACATGACCAGGCTGGTCACAACGAAAACACACCACAGGGAGAGAGCACGACTGGCCCTTGTGATGACCACCGCATCTCTGACACGTCCATGGCTGACTGACAGCTGAGCTCTACTGAGTCTGAGAAGAAGGTGCTGTCGGCTGCTGAACAGAATCTGTACCGGACGGCTGCTGGAAAAACTTCATCTTCTTCTTGAACCTTTTGAACTTGGGTTTGGAAGGAGAGGAAGAACCACTAACCTCTGACTGGACCGAGGGGACACCTGGCACTGGCGGTCGGTAAGTCTGCTGCGACTGAGCTACCGGCTGCACTGACCCTGCCTGGGGATATCCACCTAGTCTCGTCATCTCCAGCTCAAGTGCCATAGCTGTCTGGCACGCACTGTCCAAATCCGCAACACGACTGGCAATGAGGGGCATCTTCAACTTGGCCTCAAACCTCGCAAGAATTGCTGGGTTTTCAAAGCTTCACTGGCCAGCACATGGGGCACATACTGACCCAATTCCATAAACTTATTCCGATACTGAAGCACCGACATACTGCCCTGCGTCAGCTCCATAAATTGATACATCTTCGCCATTTGTAAACAGGCAGGAGTGTAGGCACGCTCGAAAGCAGCTGCGAACTCTGCCCATGTGATCTGCCGAAGAGGTCTTGAATGAAAGGCAATCTGCCACTCGGCTTTCCACCACGAAATGGCCGTACCCTGGAGTTGAAAAGCAGCAAGCATAACTTTTTCATCTTCAGCACATTCCATCGAGACAAACACCCGCTCGACCGCATCCAACCATTGCCTTGCCACTTCTGGATCAGCTTGACCATCGAAAGTAGGCAGGTTGAACATCAGGAATTCTTTCAAAGCCTTGCCTCGACTGTCAGGCACTTCAACAGGAGGAGCAATTATCGGCGCGGAGGAACAACTGGAACAGCAGGAACTGCAGGAGGAGGTGCAGAACCACTCTCTTCCCGGGGCACATCTCGAGGAACACGAGGAGGTCTTCCTCGACGAGGCGGCATAATTACTCTGCCGAGAACATAAAACAACAGCAAAAACCATCAATCACGCAGAAAACACCCTATGCCAGCAATAGACGACAATAGGACTAGCTCTGGACAAAGCGCAAATTTCAATTCCTTATACAATTCCTCAAACAACGCTCTGATACCAACTGTAACGACCCAGAGTTCAGGATACCGATATACCGATACCAAGAACTGGGGAAGCCACCCAAGAGGCTGATGAGGCCCTTGAAGGGTTAGTAGAAAAGTGCTGAGGGGTATGCATAACGAATTGGAATTTGGAACGCGCATATTACAATTAAGCATTAAAAATAACACAAGTGCGGAAGCAATTCAAAATAACCAGAGTGATATATATATATACTAGTCCAGATAAACCAAAGTACTAGTCCAAAAGGTACAACTACACGGGGCATACCCCGGCAACAGTACAAGCAAGCCTCAAAAGGTGCCTCGACTAAAGCTGGCAGCTAGACACGGTCTCCAAAACGGCTCACGAAGCACCGAGAGACGACGGGCGCGGCTCACCTGAAAGGAGAAAGGGTGAGTCAAAGCCAGACTCAGTAGGGGTCACGCGGATCCCTACCTCGCACTAAACAAGCATACATGCATAAATAACGGCAAATAGAGCATGCATTTAAATAAGCTAACATGCAATGGCATGAATAACTACTCAAGTAAAGCTGTAAACTCTAACTAAGCAAGTATAACAGCTAACGCATGCCAAAGCTAAGTAAATGCAAGCGATTAAGACTAAATCTACCAAAATAGAATGAGCCTTAACTAATCCAAACAACAAGGAAGGACGACCACTGGAGCAGAAACCAGAAGCATCCACTGACGACTTACACTGCGTCTCAAGCACTCGCAGTCGTCAAAGCGACAAGCTGAGCGCGCAAACAGTACCAAACCAAGTGACCAGTCGGAGTGGCACCCGTCGGTGTCAGTCCACAGTCTCCGACCACGTGTGCACACACTGACTCTAGCCTGAGCCAGGCCCTCTAGCTAGTTTTCTCCCTTGGTAGGACGCTACCATTGGCTGGGAGCCCACGGAACTAGCTTACAAACCGTGCATGGGAAACACACCCCTCCGCCATCCTCAAGCGGGTCGGTACTCAACAGACCTTAGGGCAACAACAGTGGCTCCATTGCATGGAAAGAAAAGCTACTTTATTGGTATAAGAAACATGCCATTGAATACTAAAACAATATAAACATGGCACATATATATAATGTAACGCATAACGAATGGGCTGGCAACATATTCAAATCTACAGGCAAACGGCGGTCGTCTGCCCACGCGTTACTGGCAAGCGACGGTGGGGGACTGGCGCGTTACATCCGAAGCGACGCGTCAGTGTCCCGCCGTTACTTCCACCAGAGTTCCAGCTCAAACGACCCAAGAGGGGAGTGACGGTGGGGGCCCAGCGCGTTACTTCGTAACGACGCATTGGATCACCGCCGTTACTTCCACCCGAGGCCGGAAATCGACGAACAACATTAAAAACCGCTAGCAGGCGAAGCGACGCCCTAACCCAGGCGCGTCGGACCGAAACGACGGCCGACCGACTGGCCGTCGGGCGCACCGCCTGACCGGGTCAACATAAAACTATGCATGAGTAACGGATGGGGCTCCCACCGTTACTCTCCAAATAACGCGTCCTCGACGAGCCGTCGTTTGGAAATGATGCATCCACCAAGGACCGTCAGGCGTGTGACGGTTCCTGGCAGGACCGTCACACCACCTGGAACACGGGCGGGTTCGGTTTGAAAACCGAGGCCCTCCCGGACGATAGAAATCATTGGGTAACGCCGTGAAAACATGTAACCTGCCAAACCATACATGCTAAACAACACAACCAAGCTTAAAACACCCGCATGCATCACCCCAAACCCATTAAACGGCTAAATTACTCGTTTACACTAAAAATGGAAAAATGGGCACAAGCATACAACGGGAGGCCTAAACAACGAAATGAACTACAGGGAATGCTCCTAGCGAGCTCAGGATTCCATCCCCCTACCTCTTGCAAGCCGAGACGGACGAAAAGGCCGCATGCACCGAGGTAGGCTCACCGGGCCTTCAAGCTCCACCCCGCTCCCACGATCACCGAACCATGCCGAAATGGGTACCCACGCGTTCCTCTCGACGCGAGGAATCCACCGGCGCCAACCACGCCTCAATCCGACGCCGTCTCGCCCACGTTCCCTAAGGAGGAGAGAGGGGCGATCGCAAGAGGAGAGAGAGAGCGTGAGGGTGAATGAGAGATCGACGGGGAGAGAGAGAGTGAGGGTGAGAGGTTAAAAGAGAAAAAAAAAGAAATTAAAATATATATAATATAATTATTATATATATTAAAATCTCATTAATTTCTAATAACCCTCAATAACCCCAAATAAATCCGGAAAAATACCAGACAAATTCCTAAAAATCCAGGAAAATAGCCAGAAATTCAAGAACAAATAATAGAACAAAAACCATTAAGGATCCATTAAGGCACGGGTCTTACAATAACTGACTCCAAGAGTAACAAGTGCTAACACAACTCTAAGGAAATAACTAGAGGTAACCAACCATGCCAACTCGGCATCTACTACAAGTACACTCAAGAGATATCACTCCTGCCCTTCCCCATCGGTATGCGCATCGTCACCTGAATAGCCTGGAAAGGGGGGAAACAACAACTATGAGCTGACGCTCAGTAGGAAATAACATGCAAGTTTACGTGATTAACAAGTTAATTACATTTTCATATGCAATGCTAAGAAATGAAATAAATGACGATACAAATAAACAGCGAAATACAAAGATCTTGCAAGGTCAAGAAATATAATGATGACAAGAGATAACAAGATAACAAGTACAAGAATTTACAACAAGAGGTAGTAATAAAGAATTGAGAATTGGCCAACAAGCAAGTATTTTAAACATCATTTCAAGCACGATCAAGTAACAAGAGTAACAAGAGATTTTTCATGTCATAGACGTAACAAGCTAGTCAAGTACTCGGTGCAATGCCTCACCATGCCATTAACATCCCATGGACTCACTAACTTTCGGGCGCTCTCCCCAGGACCAGACCGGGCCCTTACGGTGCGTTGGCATCGATTTATTGGATACAAGATCCCACGATTGTCTAGACATTCAGTCAAGTTATATGGCCAATTTAATCAGAGGAATTACTGCCACAAGTATGAGATTTAAGGACTAACTTGTCCTTGGATTCACTAAAACAAAAACTCGGTTATACGGTCACTTTCGGCCGCATTACAAGAATTGGACCAAAACTTGGTCCACGGGGTCAAGAAAGAACGGCTGACAGTGTACCGTTCAAGTGTGTAAGCAATCCATTATACTGGAGTAATAATGACTAAAACAGCAACTTAACAATCAATTTAATCCTAATTACAAAGTTAATATATCAAAGATTATCTATTATCATTTGCATTTAGCCAATTGCCAAAAAGCGGATTCAAGATGATGAGATAAGGAACAAGCTCGTACAGGAATGAAATAGCATGCATTAACAGAAATCTAGTTACATAATTAACCACTAATTATGTGGGTTTCTATTTAACCATTGTATACGTTGAAATGAAGATGATAAACAGCATGTTTTTACACTATGTTTGAATGTAGGGACCAATGTTAATTGAAATCAAAGGGGTACATGAATAGGTCATTAGATCCTCAAAAATATAGTTTTCAATTGAGCTAAGTTGAATGGGTCGATCCCCTAATGATCCGGATCGATCCTCGGGTCGAAAAACGAACAAAACAGGTTTACTGGACCCCCTGGAAAAATTCCAGGCATGGGTTGACCCATTGGGTCGACCCCTGGAATTCCAGGAGTCTGCCTGGTGATGGGTCGACCCATTGGGTCGACCCCTGCAGCTGTGGGTCGACCCCATGGGTCGACCCATGCAAGGCAGAAGCCTTCTGCTTGCTGGGGTGCATGGGTCGACCCATGGGGTCGACCCCTGGGTTCCCAGACGCGAACGGGCTTCCGGAAATCATGAAAAACTCCACGATTTGGGGTCTAAATGGGTTGGGATCTTAACCACATGGTCTAGGGTTCTTAATAGACATACTAGGGTCCTAAAACAAGAGTTTTGAAACACGAATTTCAACAGAAATCAATTGAATCACAACCTATCTATGATGAACACATGAAGACCTAGTTCTTGACATGCTTCTACTAAATCGTATGGTTCTCTCAATATATACAACGAAATTTGGGGCTTCTTATATCAAAAGAAAGCTAACTTAATGCTGATTCTAACCATGTATGATATGCCATATGTGGATCTAGATATCCAACTCAAAAATAGCCCAAAAATCATGCTTCTACTTGAAGAACATACCATAAATCAAGCCTAAACATGCTCTTACTTCGATCCAAAATTCTCTAAACATGCTCAATGAAATTTGGGGATTTCTACGCCAAATGAAAGCTAACAAGATGCTTATTACATTCATGTATATTAATTAGAGTTTGGATGTTAGATCCTACCTCAATCGAAGAGCAATCAAAGAGAGAACTTAAAGCCCTAGACTGAAGAACGAATTGGACAGCACCTTAGAAAACCCGCGATATCTCCTTGGATACCTAATAAAAATTGGGGCTTTTACCACCATTGGAAAGATCTCGTCGAGAGGAACAATTTGATATATTCATAAGCTGATTTTGGTTAAGGAAACCTACCTCAATCGAAGGATCAAAGAGGAGAGGAAGGAGGACGACGGCAGCCGACTCACCTCCACTAAACGACCAAGAACTTCCTAGATCTGAATCCAATGTAAACACCACAGCCACCAAATGAAAGTAGACTCGTAGAGCTTCTGGAGACTTCGGGGCTGGGAGGAATCGACCACGCAAGTTAGGTGTTGGAAAACGGCACCGCCAAGGTTGACCACTCCAAAACTCGGCCGCCACCATGTGTTAGGGTTAGGTTTAGGTTCGATTGATAGAGGGCTATTGATCCCTAGATCGTGGCCTTTCATTTGCCACCGAAATGAGCTCATTTGGTTGAGTATTAAGCTCTAATTTGGTGTTTTAAGATGAGGTTTACTATTGCGTTTACTATTGGGTAGGTAAGTGTGGAAATCGGACTTAATCCACTGATTAGGCCTAGTTAATGATTTTATTAGGCTTAGTCGAAGAAGATAAAATTGTTAAACGAAATGGATTACACAATAATATGATTTTTATGGATTTTTATAAAATAGTTGAAAAGTGACTTATACTATTTATTAAAGAATTAATCTAATTAATTACGAATAAATTCTCATTAATTCAAATAATTCCAAATAATTTCAAATAAATTCAAATAATTCTAATTAAATTTCCAAAATAATTTGGGGTTTTACATTTGGTCTGTGCTACAAAGTGTTTGACGAAAAGTCTTTGCTCTAACTAACAGGATTAAGGATGGCGCATGGTCTCAGGGAGCATATGTTCAGATGCAATACTGGCGCCCATCACACGTGCGGATACTTTTGGCGCGAAATGGCTTGTACACGTGGTAGAATGTCCAACACTGATGGGCACATGATCCAAGGGAGGATGACATGCTGTTTCCAAGGTTTCTAGAAGAATATCCAGGTGGACCAATCAGTGCTCACTAGGTTATCTGCTACTACGGAGCCCCTACTCCTATATAAGGGTGCCTTGCCCCTTGAAGAAAGCTGTTGAAAGCTACTGTAACTTTTCATTCGCATATTCAGAAAGAGAGAGAACCCCCCAAGAAAAAGAAGAAGGAGAGAGTCTTCCCCAGATGAAGAAAATGAGATGATCTTCCCTTAGAAGATAGATTTGAGAGCAGCCAGCCATCCAATCTGGAATTGCTTCATTGAAGCTACATTTATTTTTCCTTTTCAATTTCTGTTCTTCCTTTTCATTCCAACTTTTGATTTGGTTTTGGTTCCCTCTGAGTGTACTTGGAGGAAGGGAGACAGCGTCTCTGGTTGTGAGTGACTTGGGGTCACTCGTGGGTTCCCTCTGGTTCAGAGGAAGAGAGAAAGAGTTATCCGGTGTTTGGACTTGTGGTTTGCAAGCCCAGGGTGCAGGTTCTGTGGATACAGGATCTGAGTGGAGGGATTCGTCTCCCTCAGGGCAAGCTGTGTGGCAGCATTGTGTTGCAGACTGAGTCTGCTTCTTCTTCTGCATTTGCTAGTGAAATCCTCGTTCGGCCTGAACGAGGGGTGGACGTAGATTGCGGTTGGCAATAGAACCACCTAAAAATCCCTTGTCTCCCTGTGTGATTGTTGCATTGCTCTCTGTGCGATTTTCTTATCTTGAGTTGGTTGAGGATGTTGTTTACATTGCTTTCCTAGACCTATCATCCGTTTGATCATTTGCTTGTGCATCACGGATTGCCTTTTGGTGTTATCATTTCGTTGTTGAACTCTTCTTCTGACGTGTGCTAAGCATATCTGCATCGCTTCTCTGGGTGTATTTACCGAGTTCTTCGATTTAATTTTAAAATTGGGGTCTGTTGTTAGTGTTACTGTTGCTACTCCTATTACTTTCGTTCTTGTTAGCACTGCTATTTATCGCTATTGTTTTGTGGTGGGGACCCGCGGGACCTCTACTGAGCCAATGAGATGAGACTCACCCTTATCTTTTCAGGAGTAGCGGTTCCTCCTCGAGGTTTAGACGTGCAGCACGGTGGTTCGTAGTTGCCGGCTCGCCGGGCCGAGTGTGCACTTGGTGTTTGAGTACATTCCTTTTCCCTGTAGATTGTACTTTGTTGGACTGGACTCTGCAGTTAGATTATTAATTAAAAATATAATTTTATTTCTTGTTATTTTAACTGTTAATCATATAGATGTTACCTGTATTATTTTAAATTTCAATGTACCTCAACACTCCTTTAGAACCCTTCCGAGCTTTCCGGCTCGTGGGTGGCGGGTCAGGATTCGAATGCTATCGGGTTATTCCTGGTATCCGGATCTTGGGTCGTTATAGGTGGTATCAGAGCATGGTTGTGGATGTACATGGGAATTTGAGATAATTGTAGTGCTCAGAGTCCATAAGGTCTAGTACAGTCGGCTGCTGGCATAGGGTTTAGTGTTTATTTACCGCTTTTGTTTCTCGCGTGAGAGCTAGAGTGCGCGGTGTTGGCACTGTGAAGGCGGTTTCTATTTTCTGTTGGAGTGTCGGCATGGGGCCCGAGGAATGAGATAGAGAGCTACCTTCCCTATAGGTGGTGGACCCGGTTGTGCTGAGTTGGGCAGTGTTTTGTCGGCAAGTGCAAGGCTATGGTGCAACATTCGAGGAATCTGCGGTGAGGTCAGGTGGCTGGCAAGGATTGCTTATAGTTAGGTGGCTATGAGTGTGCTCTGAGGGAGTTATTGTCATTTTGGGCCACCCTAGCTTGAGGTTTATCGAGCCCCTGAGGTTTGAGGTTATGGTTTGAGGTGGCAGATCGGATGTTCTGATCAAGAAATGTGCTCGGGCGAGTGGAGGATCTTCTTGGTGAGTTGCTGATTTTCGAACCCAATGTTCTCATCATGTTCTGTGGCGTCGGAGATGACGTGCCAGTCCCGTTTATTTTTGTAGATTTCGAGGTAGACGTGGGCAGAGATGTCCCAATAAGTTCTTGGTCCTGCGCTTCTACGTATGAATGGGCTGTGTCAGTCCTGGATTTGGTTCGAGATTGTGTGGCGGTGGTTTAGTTCTGGACCCTAATTGTGGAATTGGGGGCTATTATGCATCGCCTTGGATGCGCCATACAAGGCGGCAGATGAGATGTGAAGGTTCTACGCCAGATTCGAGGGAATAATGTCCGGTGGCTAGAGGTGTAGAAGCCTTCGAGCTTGGCATTTTTTTGTGATTTCTTCGCTCCCCGGTAAGTGTTTTGGCATGTTAAGGGTTCTGGGATCAGAGGCAGGCGTAGGTTGGGAGTGTGTGGTAGCGGCTATGTAACGACCCAAGATCCGGATACCGGGAAGAATCTGATACCATTCAAATCCTGGTCCGCTGCCCACGAGCCGGGGGCTCGGAAGGGCTAAAAGGTGTGTGTGAGTGGCAATATACACAGAAATAAGAAATAAAGCAGGAATAACTGTCACGTCCTGACGTGGGAAATTGGAACGTAGCAGTTTATATCATTCATGTCAATCAGAGCATTCATTGCCACAAGAGACCATACCACAAGGCTAAACATTAAGAATACACATAACCCAACTTTTGATAATAGCAAAGAAAAGTACTTATTACACCCGACATCTTGTGGACTTTCTACTCTTACATCAATTAAAAGGAAAATTACATCGACTCAAACGGAAAGAACTCAACTGACTACTCTAGAACAATGACTTAGACATAAATCGCAAAGGCTCGCTCCAGTATCACTCGTTCCCATCCCCATTGGTACGCACGTCTTCGTCCGAACTACCTGAAAAGCATTGGAAAGTAGGGGTGAGCAAAGTTTAGTAGGATTTTATATCTCTATCATCAGGCATAGTTAAAGTGATTAACCATTTTATCAAGAATAATACTATGATGAAGAACGATAAAATAATTGGCATGCGATAGGTTGATAAAAGAGATACACATTTCCATGTAAGGAACAAGTGCAATATAACAAGAACTTTCATGAGATTACAAGTAAATGATGAATTGAATTGGCCATAACAAGCACGCAAGTAATGTCACGTAAAAAATTTCAAGTAATTGAGTGAAGTAGAATGCCATAGACCAATCACGCTAGTCATGCACTTCGGTGCAATGCCACACCTTGTCATTACAAACTCCCCGGGACACAAGTACTTTCGGGCGCTCCTCCCAGGATCAGACCGGGCCCTTAATGATGCGTTGGCATTGAAAAGTTGGATCATAGATCCTAGTCTAGACATTCACCACATTAAATGGCCAAGAATTCCAAGGTATAAGCTTAAGAACTTACTTATAAGATCAAGAGAAATCCTAATAAAATTGGAATGAGTATCAAGTGGAATGACTAGAAAGTCTAAAGTGGACTAGGATCAAGCAAGATTTCGCAGTTCAAGACCAACCTTGATGTAATTGCTATCACAACAACAAACATGGAAAGTCAAATTAATCTCGACGTTAGCGGTCAATAACTGGGCCGCTAAGGTGATATTAACGGTCTAACACTAGACCGCTTACGGTTCAGTACAACAGGCTCTTAAAATGAACCCAAAAGGGTCCTTATTTCAGCCTGATTTCAGAATGGGTCCGAACCAGAGTTCAACCCACAAAGCTAAGGTCCAATAAAGCGGAATGGGCTAGGTTAGAATCGACTGGGTTGAAATAATCCGACTTAACCCAAGCCCATTACTTAACCAGGCCAAGAGGAAGATATCGGTCTACACCTGGGCCACCAAGGATCGCTTAGCGGTCTCAAGTTGGGCCGCTAAGACCGCAGAACAGTTCAGATTTGGACTGTCCCATACACGAATCAAAACACGTCCAGGGGTTCAGGTCTTGGGGTACAACCCGCCCGGCGTTCTGGTGGGAATCCCAGGCTCACGGGGACTTACATAGGTCTCATAATAGTGGTCCTACTCCGACGGAAGGAATATCCGACGGAGAGTCCCAACTATTACAAGATTTAGGCTAGCTGAAACACGGAAAATGGGATGATGCGGTCAGTCATTCCCACCGGAGTGGTATGACTGTCAAACAGTGATATCAAGATCATAACAATTTATAACAGCATGGTTCAAAATTTACAAGACTAATAACCAAGCCTTTATCAAGTTTCATATGATCATTTAACTTATGATTGTCAAAGCAACTTTCATGTAAATAAATAAATGAAAATCAAAGGTCTATAACCATCATACTAGACTAATATCACTTTCTACATCGTTATAGGTCAAGGTGTCATACTAAAACATGGTAATTTCCCGGTCAAAAATGCATGAAATAGGGTTTGAAATACCCTGCCAGAGGATAGAAACGGTCTATATAAGGGCCGCCAGAATCATAAAACGGTCTATCGTAGGGCCGTTTCTTTTTAGAAGATAATCATACATAAATTTTTAAAAATTTGAAAACGTGAGGCTTGAAGCAGTCTATCGTGGAACCTCCAGAGGACTAAAGATGGCCTATCGTGAGACAGCTACTTGTCTAGCGGTCACTGGAAGGACCGTTACTCAACCCGAGACCTCGCCGAGGGCACACCACGATAGAATATCAATTTCACATAATAGGGTGAATGAAATTTAGGGAAAATGCTACCATTAGAAAGAGCTTTAAAAACCGTATAAGATGGCATGTTTTGATTAAAATTTAGTGAGACTAAATCATACATAAACAAGTTAACATGGAAGTTACCCTTTCGGGTATACCTCGGCGTAAATCATGAAATTAGGGCAACATAGTGCATGAAATTTAGGTAATTAGGTATCAAAAGAAAGGGCTCAGGAAGACGATCAAGATGGTATCTTAACTTAGTCTTTACGCCTGAGAGACACCTACCTTTGAGTGATGGAAAGATGGAAGAAGAATAGGGGTCGCTGGAACCCTAGGTACCCGCTCCTAGAACGTCCAAATCCTCTCTCGTCCGGCCACGATCGGTCACACCACCAGCCGCCGGAGCAAATAGGGTTTCAGGGGGTCAAAAGCCCTCAATTTATAGAGCTAGAGGATGCTTCTAGCGATCAAATTCGGGTGGAGAGTCTAAGAGGGAAAAACGGTGAAATAATCAGATAGGGCTCTAATCCGCCGCCGCCGTCATCCATAGAAGGCTCTAGAATTAGGGTTTTCGAAGGAGAAACGGTCCTCTACAATTGGGCTAGGATTTGGCTTCGATTGGGGCTCGAATGGGCTTGAATTTGAGTCCAATTAAGGATGATTGATTCGAGCTTTCAAAACAACGATTTTTAGCTTAATTTATGAATTTGGGTCTTAAGCAATTTTATTCCGGGTTCCATCCTGAAGACAAAAATGCTGGAAATTAAATGTTACACAAAATACATATTTTTCTATATTTTAATAATTTTTTTAAGATTTGAGCTGATTAAATAATACGATAATATTAATATAAAAATTTAGGATGCTACAATAACAATAATAAACTAACTACATAGTCTAGTCCAAAAGTACAGTCTATAGAAAATAAAACGTATCCAATACCGAATGAACACTCGGCCCGGCGAGCTGGTGGCTAAGAACCTCTGTGCAACACCCCCGAACCTCGAGGAAGAATCGCCACACCTGAAAAGTAGGTGTGAGCCTCCTATCACTGGCTCAGTAGGGTCCCGCGGAACCCCAACCGTAAATAACGGCGACATCGGAAAGTAGTAACAAAAGCAGGAGCGGCAACCACGGCGGTCGGTAAAACCTCGGCTCTACAGCTACTCCCACCGGTAATGGGAAAATAACCTCCCGATTTCATAATCGGGGACCAGACTACCTAACACCACAGCTACTGAGGGAAAACCCACGGCAACTCTGCCGTGGAGGCCTGTCACAAAGAAGGGCCTAACTTGGACCACACCGTCCATGGGTACTGTCACGACCTCGCTGTCGTGAACCCGACCCAGCCAAGGGGTAAAGCCCCGGTAACTCTACCGAGCGCCCTGATGCATCGCGAGGCACGTCATTGAAACACACGTGACGACTAATCTCAAAATATTATCGAACTCGCAATAAAAATAAATAACGTAGTTTGATGGCGAGTCCGAGTCGAATCCACGGAGAGGTTTAGATTTTATGAATTGAAAATTTTGTGTTCTAGGAGGAACATTAACTTTAGATGATTATATGCAACTTAAAAATAAAAATGGCATTAAATTAATCTATCTAATGAAATTTGGAGGATTGTAGAGAGAGAAAGAAGAGAGGGAGAGGAAGAAGAAGAAAGAGGAGAGAGAGATCTAGAGAGAGAAAATAGAAATACATGATTTTCACTAATTCAACAACAATGTTTACAACATAAAGTGCAAAAATAAAAATTACAACTCTAAATAAAAATACATCCTAAGCAACACCGAGGAGGGCTAGAGGCAAAGAGATTGCGACCGTGGTGTCGGGGTGACATCTTCTCCTTGAGTCTTTGATCTCCACTCAACCCGGAGCCGATGATGCCCATCTTGCGCCATCTTTGGAGGGGTTAGAGAGAGAATAGAAAGAGAAAGTAGAGAGATATAGGGAGAGAAAGAGAGATATGGAGAGGGTGATTAAACAAAAGAAAAAAAATACATAAAAATTAAGGTGTGTGAGAGAGAGAGGTGAGGCAGAGAGAGAAAGAGTGGAGAGAGGTTGAGAAATGGACGGGGGGACGTGTGTGTGAGATGTGTGTGTTAGGGAGAGAAAGAGAGAGGGACAGAATGAGAAGAGGGAGAGGCGATATGTGTGCATGCGGTGGAAGATGGGATCCCACGGTGCGACGTGTGTGTGAGAGGGTGAGAGACGTGAGAGAGAGGGACGCAGCGACTGTTAGCAGGGATGAGGGAGCAGAGGGAGACGGAGGCTGCTGGCGTCTGTGTAAAGTGTGGGAGATGTAGAGAGAAGGAGAGGTGCGGTGGAGGGCCTGCGGAGTGTGGAGGTGTGAGAGGGACTGAGGGAGGAGGCGTGGATGGTGGGAGTGTGTGCAGAGTGCCGGTGGTCACGTGTGAGGAATAGAGAGGGAGACGAGGAGAGATGCGGCAGAGGTGGTGTGGGTGAGAGATGGGAGCACGACGTGTGTGTGAGTTAAGAAGAGGCGACCGGTGTGTGCATGGCGACGGTGGACGCGGTGAGGGGGAGCAGAGGTGGTCGGACGGCGTGGGAGGGTGCGTAGGGAGTGTGTGGGTGAGAGATGAAGGGAGAGGGGGTGAGCGGCGAGGGCGACGAGAGAGGGGACGACTGTGGTTAGAGAGACGGTAGGGGGGGCTAGAGAGATAAAAAGAGAGAGAGGGGTCGTGGGAACGGAGGTGGATGGGGGTCTCGCGTGAGGAGGACGCCGGTCGTGGTGGTGTCTGGATAGCATAGAGAGAGGGAGGGTCCATGAGAGGCACCAGGGAGCGGGGCTGCAGGTGGAGAAGACGGGGAGACGGAGGTGCAACAGAGGTGTGTGGAGTGCCGGTGAGGGAGTGCCACGTGTAGAAGGAAAAAAGAGAGAGAAAGAGTGAGGGTGGAACGCCGACGGGAGGCTCCGCGGTGGTGTTTGTGGGCGAGAGAGCAGACCGGTGATACAACCGCGGTGTAGAGGAGAAGAGAAGGGGAGATAGTATGGGCAAGAGGGAGAGAGAGAAGAGAGATAGATCGCGAGGGGAAAAATGGTTAACAGAGGTTGGCAGTGTGTGTGTAGAAGAGGAGAGTGAGAGTGAGAGAGGTGGGACGGAGAAGGAGGGGAGGCTACGTGCATGCATGCGGAGGGGCGACGGTGCTGGTGAACGGTGGACGCGTGAGCAGGGGATGCCAGATGGTGTAGTGTAGGCGTGAAGGAGAGGGGGGGTGTATAGGGAGAGAGAAGTGAGAGGGATAGGAGAATGCGGTGTTGCGGCAGCGAAGGTGGTCGCGTGTGGGTTAGAGAGAGAAAGAGGGATGGGGAGAGTAGTCGGATGGTGGCAGGATGTGTTAGTGCGTAGAGGTGGAGACGTGCATGGAGGGGTTGTCGCGATGGTGTATAGAGGGAGAGAGGCCGGTAAGGGAAGTGGGGCTCTGGTGCCGTGGCGGGTGATGGTGAGATGGTGGACGCTGGTAAAGAGGGAAGGAGAGAGGAGGCTAGGTGCAACAGGTTTTGCTCCGGCGAAGGGAGAGGGAGAGAGGGGTAAAGCGGAGGCCGTGGCAGGCGGTGCGGGTTAAAGAGAAAGAAGAGGAAGTGGGATGTCGACAGGGAGGTGACGGAGAGGGGCCAACAGGGTGTCGGTGGTGTGTGGGTGTTACAGTGGGAAAGAGGTGGAGATGGAGAGGTGAGAATGGAGATCCGACGGGAGAGAGTAGGGAGAGGTCTGGCCTCGGGGGTAGGGTGTGTGTAGGGAGATAGGGCGAGTGAGAAGTGAGATCCTAGAGAGGGGGAGAGAGAGTGTGAGAAAGAAGAGAGAGGGAGTGCGACGATGGAAGATGAGAGGTGTAGAGGAGATGAGGAGAGCTATGTGGGAGGGCTGCGACAAAGGTGGAGGTGTGGCTGCGGTGGTCTTGCAGACGGAGGGGCTAGTGTGTGTAGGGGAGTCGAGTGGACTGAGAGATGCATGAAGAGAGAGGAAGTGAGTGAGGGAAAGAGAGAGACCATGGGAAAGAGAAGTGAGAGGGAGAGAGAATGAGTGAGAGAAATCTACTACGGGGGTGAGGAACTACAGGGAGAGAGAGAACGTAAGAGAGAAAGGGAGAGAGGTGGAACTGACAGGGGGAAGATCGCGGGGGTTCCCCCTGATTTGTCAGTGGCGCTGGGTTCTTGTAGGGAGAAGAAGAGAAGGGGCCATGCCATTGCCATAACTCGCCGCTTAAGTGGTTGCTGCCATAACCCGCCGCTGAAGTTGTTTGTGGGATGGTGCATGGCTGGCGGTGGGGTGTGAGTGTGTGGAGTGAATGGGAGAGAGGGACGTGGGATAGATGGGTGCATGGGCATGGGGGAGTGACGTGGGTGTGCATGTGAGGTGTTGGGAGAGGGGGCCATGCATGGGGTATTACGTGCATGATGGCCGTGTGGGAGAGAAAGGTGGAGAGGAGGGTGGCCGTGTGTGCATGGTGAGAGGGGCAGTGACGTGCATGGCTTTGAGGTGGGCGGCTAGAGAGAGAAAGAGAGAGGGAGAGGGGAGAGAGAGTAGAACAGAGGGTTGTGTGGGTTAGAAGGATGGCGAACGGGGGATCCATGGCGAGGGGGTGTGCATGGGCAACGGCGGACACGGTGAGGCCCATGCCGGCTTCTTCTTGCTCTTCGGTCGTTCGACACACAAATATGGCTGCCAACCCTCTTGCACGTGTCACCATCTTCCTCCGCAGCTCAGTCGGTTGCTGTCGTGGGGCTCTCCTATGAGCAGGCGAAGGCCAGCCCACCGTCTCACCGTAGCGAAGGAAGGGCACTGTTCACAAAAGTGAGACTTTGATCAAAGTTTGTTTAAATGTAAAAAAGTTATAACTAAGTCCCTCTAGCATATGAATATTAACCATGCAATTTCTATATATCTTAAGTCCCATAGATTATTAATTATCAAAAGATCTCAATTTTATGTAGGACTGAGATTAATATGAAAAACTTGCATAATTAATTATATTTAAGCACATAAAAAATGAGTGTGACATGAATAAATGTACAAAAATATGCATTTATCACACCCCCCAACTTACTCATTGCTAGTCCCTTAGCAATAAAAATATGTTACACATTAGGGACCACCAAGAGTTTAAAAGTTTCATGTCCCACGTTAAGATCCTCTTTCATAGAATCAACTAGAGATCAGAAATCCGGAAGCATTAATGCACACTAGCCTTAGATTGAAAATTTAGGTACATGACTAAGAATGTAAATCAAAGTTCAATAGCACTTGTGCATGTGTAATACTAAATCCATAGCATAGACAATTTCACCCCTCATTAGCCTTTTTAGATAAGTGTGATAGGTTCGGTGCGGTGGATTCAGAGGGGGGTTAATGAATCCCACCCTTAAAAAATTTCGCTCAAAAAATATTACGGAATTAAAAACTCAGATGGCTTAATCAATTGAGAAAATATGTATAGCGCGCCTAAACATTCATCTAGCGGAAGCAAAGGAAAGCAATCAACCCACTGCACAGATGATTTTTTAGGTGGTTCGGTCCACAGACCTACGTCCACCCCTCACTCCAAACCGGAGTGAGGCTTCCACTAGCAAAAGCTAGAACTGCAGACTCAGTCTGCAAACAGGTGCTGCCTAACAGCTTGACCAGGGGAATAACCTCCCCTCTTCCTCCAACCCGGAGGGCAACCCTAGTGACACACAATTACTAGAAACCAGAGACTAACGTCTCTCTTCCTTCAGACCAGGAGGGAACCCACAGGTAGCAACCACTACCTGCAAACCCAGAGTCAGAGACTCCCTTCCTCTGAGACCAGAGGGAACCCATAAGTGACACGCTGTCACTTGCAACCGGAGAACAGATCTCCCTTCTCCTGAGACCACAGGAGGAACCCCGATCTCAAACCAGAGAATCGGAAAACATAGTGATCAAATAAAAATAAAAACATGAAATGATAAAAACACAGCGACTGAAAGCTGGAAATGAAATGCAACAGGAATGTGGCTCTCGCAGGAGCTGACTGGATTGGATCTGATCTAAAATCCAGTGAAGACAAATTTTCTGATGAAGCTTTTCTTCTTCTTCACGAGCTCTCTATCTCTCTTTCTCTTTTTCTTTTTCTTCTTCTGCTTTCACACTCTGCCTCTCTGCTTCTCTTTCTTTTTCTTCTCACTGTCTACTCTTCTCTCTACTCTTCTTCTTCTTCTTCTTCTTCTTCTTCACGAGATCTCTGTCTCTCTTTCTTTCTCTTTCTCTTCTGCTTCTTCTCTCTTTCTCTTCTTCACTCTTTTTCTTCTTCTGGATCGTGCAGGCTATAATTCACTCTCTGCTTCTGCCCCTTCTGCTTCGATCAGATCATCTTCAGAGGAAGAATCTTCATATATATAGCAGCAGCAGGAAGGTGGGCGTGTGTCCTCCACAGTTCCCGCCCTAACACCTTGGCTGCGTGGCAGTATTTCAGCCTACAGGATGACACGTGTCACGATCCTAGCTTCTTGGATCACGTGCCCTTCTCAATTTCCCCTCGAAGGATATACTTGCCACCTGAAGTGTGTACAGATGATGCATCTTTATACAGACTGCAACGAACCCTGCACAGACTTCATTCATGCAAGCAAGACAGTGCATAAAGAACACGTGCTGTACTGACTTGGTCAAATGAACCAATGGAGGTTGTACAGACTATGTATTAGCGTGAAGCAACTGAATGCACTGATTTTGCTTATGAATGTATAAACTTGATAGCATGTAATGCAGTATGCATATGCGAGAAAGTATGTACAACGAGAATGAATGCACGGACATTTCATTCACAAGTGTATAGACTTTGAATGCATGTGATGCAGACACAAAGAGTGCAGACTTGGCATCCATGAGATGCAGACACCGAGTGTACAGACTCTTGATGAATGCACGTAATGCACTAAACGATGTACAGACTTTGAACTGATGCAGACTAGGCAAACTCTGTACAGACTTTATTTATCCCAAGACGATGTACAGACTTTGCATAACACTACCCTATGTATGCAGCAGAACATGTAGACTTGAATGCATGGTGGCGAATGTACAAACTTTGTCTTGAGATGTGTACAGATGCATAAGAAGAAGTATGCAATGTACAGACTTGGAAATGCTTGAAGCACATGATGTAATGTACAGACTTGGAAATGCTGCATGCACAAGACGATGTACAGACTTGGTCTTGCGACCACGGCTGTACAGACTTTGAGAAACGATGCACAGAGACGCTAGATGTTGTACATACTTGAGAAACGATGCATGCACAAAGACGATGGGTGAGACGCTAAGTGAGACGCTAGACGTTATACAGACTTGAGAGACGATGCATGCACAAAGACACTAGGTATGTTGAGACACAACATGAGACGCTGGGTAATGCATCGAGGCAGTGTATAGACTTTGAGATTCATGAGATGCACAAACATATGCAATGTATAGACTTGTGTGTGTGGGCAGACAAGGCTGCACCGACTTCATGTCGTGTGGAGTGTAAACGATGTACAAACTTTATGCACGGACATGAAGCGCTATGTAAGACACAAGGCTAACTGAGAAACAATGTACAGACTTTATACAAAAACTTATGCACTGAGAATGCTTATGCAGCACCCAAGGAATGTACAGACTTTGAAATATAGCATGAGACCTAATCATGCACTGACTAGATGCTCAGATCTGAGAGTAGACAGAGCATTACCTGATCTGACTGTGCACTGATCTTACCTATCACTGGTTGACTTCATGACCTGCTGACTGTGCATTGACCTTACCTGTCAATGATTTGACTTTGACTTGGGTTGACTTCATGACCTGTGAGTCATTCTTAAACCAGTTCTGACAGATTCTCATAATACATCAGGATTATATCATCAAGGATGTACATGTAAACATAATGAGACATAATATTTGTCATCATCAAAACTCCAGAACCACAGGGGACACAACAATCTCCCCCTTTTTGATGATGGCAATATTATGAGTCATTGCAATGGATTCACCTGAACATTCACAATAGAATAGCTCTTTCAGAAATGAGCATGTAATGCACCATGCATGCAACATCTGACAGGAGTTACAGTTGATGATGCAAATGATGACTCACAAAAGTTTCTCCCCCTTTGACAACATCAAAAAGAATGGAATGATCATTGACTGTTGAAGGAGATGATATAGGAGCTATTTTGCAAGTAAAAGACTCCCTCTCAATGAATGAAACAACTCAGAGTTCTCCCCCTTAAACAATGGATAGAAGAAATGGACATGAAGGATGCTGACAAGATCTCCCCCTGTATGAATTACAATGCAACATGATTCATATGACAGGGAAGCTCCCCCTGAATAGATGGAGTCTTATGAGGTGGATGAGAAGGAGACCATAGGGGCATGTAGATTTGACAAAGGTTTCACAGTCAATTGAAGTAGATCACAGATAGTCAGACGAAACATAATCAAATACTGAGATCAAATGAGAGCAGAAGAACTAAGCATAGTCAGAATGTTTTCAAAAGTAGTAAAAGTTAAACACATTTAGCAAGATTTTCAAAGAGTATACCAATTTCATAAATCTAACGAATTTTCCAGCGAGTCTCCCATTATAAAGATTTATGAATAAACTTTATTGAACTCCATGGTTTAAAAATGATGTATACCAGGTTCGACAAACAGTTCTGTACTCATATGTGAAACCAAGATTTAATAACAAATGAACCAAAAACTCATATGTACATCTTGATTAATCTCCCTCCATCTTACTCAATCAATTTCAATAACTTCTTTAAGAAATACACTCTTAAGTATTGAGTTTAAACATGCATGAAACCATTTGATCAAATCAAGGGTTATAGCAGATTATCCTTTGCATTCTTTTTCAAATATTGCAATTTGTTCAACAAGAATTTTCATGCAAAAAATTTCAAGAGCACTCAAGTTCAGTGCACACCTTGTAACTAGAGGATATACGTTGATCAGATGCCAATATCCTTAAGCACTTAGTGTGACTAACAGTCATGCTTTATAATTAACAGAGTTGACTATTCACCTCATGACATGTCTTTTCTCATTTCTTTGACGAGTGAGATTTGTTTCTCAGTGTGTCAGCCATTGCTCTGCCTGTTTTTCATCTAATTTTAGGCAGAGTTAACTAAGACACCTCATGACACAGTCCTTTGGACATGTGTTTCTCAGTGATCAAAGTCATTGCTCATGCAAGATTCAACAGATTTAACCCTTAGACATTTTCAGGAAGTTCAGATGTTTAAAAATAATATAGATTTCATGTATTTCATCCAAATAAAGTCATGATTTCCATATTTTCAGATTATAGAAGATTTAACAAGACTTAACATGAATCAGTTGGTTAAGGTTTATTAAAGTTGATTCAGATATTTTTCAGGACATTTATAGCCAACCTAACCGAATACATTAAATGTAAACCATTTTGATTTTTCTGATGTTCATAAATCTGTATAATAGAAGATTCCTTATTGAAGTAGTTATTCAGATTTATGAGCAAGGTATACAATTTGAGATCTACTCAATTGCAGCTATATCAAGAAAGCTTTCAGAAACAGCCAAAGTATCAATGATACCAATTGATGGTATATGACGCAGGAAGAGCATAGGCTGATGAATGAGTGATAATGTGGCTGTTCAGGAGGAATATCGGTTGAACGAGTTACCACTTCAGGTCAACCGAGTTGGTCAGTAAGGAAACAGATGAGTAGCCAATCAATCAGAATTTATCAGGGCACAAGAAGCCAAATATGCATGAAACACTCCCCCTATCTAAATGCATTGATGTCCAGACACGACAATCTGAATTAGAGAGCTTCGGTTGACTAGACAGATTTGGAATCACAAAGGCATTTTGCTCCCCCTGTCTATATGCACAGAAAATCACTTGTTTTTGAATTTTCCAAAATAAATCCAGTGCAATTAACTATATGCATGCATATGCAGTGACCACTTCTAAAGCACAATGCATGGACACAATTATGGTGCAGAGGCAACACACTCCCCCTGCCTAAATCTACTGAATCATCCTTTTGGAGTTTTCAAAATGGTTCAAATGTGATCAACACAAGTATGCAAAAGCACTGACTCCTTTTAGCAGATGCAATGATTTATCCCTTTTTGGATTTTTTTCAATTTAGATGATATGCAATGCATCATAATTTATATGAGCAGCAGGACATCATGCGAAGTCAATCAAATTTTCAAAAGATTTTAATTAAGCACAAACAGATTAATATGATATGCAATCATCTAAGGCAAACAATTTTAGATAGCAGAATTTAAGGCAAGTTTTCGGAGCTGACCTTAATAGTGCTCTCCTGAGGGTTTCATTCTTGAGTGCCTTGGATTATTAACCCCTTTATTCATAGCTTCCAAGGCACACCTGCAAAACAATGGGTTATTTTGATCTAGTAGGAACCCAAGCAACCTTGGGTCCTGTATTACCCTCAACAGGTGTTCTTGACCTTTTGCAAACAACACTGTCATCATAGCCCATCAACTTGCAATTGGACATGGGATGTCCAGACTTACCATGGTAATGACATGAGACAACAGGTTTTAAATTTCTTTTCTGCACATTAGCATTATCATGGAAATTTTTCCTTTTATTTCTATCAAGCACATTCTTCCTAGTAGGGTATCTAGCATATTTGAAATTCACACTCCTACCCTAGATATGCCAACAGTCCTTGACTGTATGGCCATGCTTTCCACAGTGAGAACAAGCAGAAGAGTTTCTCCTACGAGAGCCTAGCCAGCACTCAATGGCACTATGGCCTGGCTTCCCATAATTAAAGCACCCAACATGGTTCTTGACAGGGATATTAGTAGATTTATAATGAACTTTCTTACCCTGATTATCCCAGCAAGTAGCAGCAATGTGGCCTATCTTGCCACAGCAGTAACACAGAATCCCCTTCTTCTTAAATACATGAGTTTTGACATGAATTCTCTTATCGCGCATTTTACTAGCATTCAGATCATCCTTTTCCATCAACCTGCACTCATGCATCAGATGACCATGTTTATGACAATAGTGGCATGACATTTTCCTTTTGTGTGCATGTGTCTGTGTGTTTAGGTTATGTGTCACATGCACAACATCAGCATAATTATTTCTTTGCTTGTTCTTCACATGAACATACTTTTTCACTTTTTCAGCTTGTTTCTGAAGGTCATTTTGTTTTTGATTTTTCTGAACAATGGGGTGTTTCACTTGTGAAGTGGTGGCTACACTAGGAGCTTTGACATTGATTGTGACAACATTTGATTCTTTTACAAAGGATGTCACTAGTTTATTTTCAAATGATTTCTTATTAATTGGCTTATAGCCCATCCCTTCTTTTTGAAGGTTTACCTTGACACCTAACAACCTATTCAAGTTTTCTTGACCATCAACAAACTTTGACAGAGAGTTCCTCAAGTCTTGGATTTCATATTCTAGAGAGGCAATGTGTAACTCATAACTGGCAATCTCTTGCTCACTGCAATTCACACATTCACTTAGCACATTGTTAGCAGTTTTATATTTCTCAACTTCCTGTCCAGATTGCTCAGTTTATCAGACTCTTCTATGTGAACAGACTTTCCTCTTTCTAATGCTAGAAGTCTTTCAGACATAGCAGAGTTTAGCTAGTTTAACTTTTCATTTTCCTTAGACAGAGCATCATTTTGAATTAACTCATCAAGAAGAATCTGGTCATCATGTGATATATTTGGATTATCTAAAATTTCAGACTCTCTTTGCATATTTTCAATGTCTTTCTGAAGCTTTATGTTCACAGGCTTTATCACATCATTTTTCAGCTATTAGACTCTTCTCAACTTCAAGTTTTCTAAATTTTTCTTCATGGTCAGTATTCTCATTTGCAAGTTCTTGATTTTTAATTTTCAACAACCCAATTTGGTCTTTAAGCATTTGAATATCAGAAAAGCACGCATCATGAGATTGTTTCAACTCTAGACATTTTTCACAAGAAGAGCTTGAACTTTCTAACCCAGTACCCTTTTTCAATTTTTTATATTATTTTCTTAACCTCTCATGTGACTCTAATAAATCAGCATATGCATTCTCCCAATCATCTAAAGTATAGTTCTCAAAAGGGTTTACCTCATCATCATTCTCTTCTTCATCTTGGATGCCACTTTGATTACTTCCGTTAACCATCATGCAGCTGTCCTCATTTAACCTGTGAGCTAGCTTCAGCACATCCAGAATGTCCTTAGCATACCTGCAATCATGAAGGCAAGAATGTAAGGCTTTGTCAGTAGCTGCTTTCATCAGATTCAAAGCTTTCTGATTTTCTCCATCCTTTGATTTGTGACTGTCGGTCCATTTGGACACTTTCTTTGGTAATCTGTGAGGACCGTGTGAAATTAACTTCCACAGATCAGGATTAACTGATATAACATATTTGCGCAGACTGACAAACCACACATTAAAATTAGAGCCGTTGAAAACCGGTGGATCACCCATGGAAACATATCAGATTAATGTACCAGGAATAATGATGCACCAAAAGTGAGATAGCACCGAAGACTGCAGGATCGGATTTGCAGGTCGCTGGACCTTCTATGCAGACACCGGCTCAGATACCAATTGATAGGTTCGGTGTGGTGGATTCAGAGGGGGGTGAATGAATCCCACCCTTAAAAAATTTCGCTCAAAAAATATTACGGAATTAAAAACTTAGATGGCTTAATCAATTGAGCAAATATGTATAGCGCGCCTAAACATTCATCTAGCGGAAGCAAAGGAGAGCAATCAACCCACTGCACAGATAATTTTTTAGGTGGTTCGGTCCACAGACCTACGTCCACCCCTCACTCCAAACCGGAGTGAGGCTTCCACTAGCAAAAGCTAGAACTGCAGACTTAGTCTGCAAACAGGTGCTGCCTAATAGCTTGACCAGGGGAACAACCTCCCCTCTTCCTCCAACCCGGAGGGCAACCCTAGTGACACACAATCACTAGAAACCAGAGACAAATGTCTCTCTTCCTCCAGACCAGGAGGGAACCCACAGGTAGCAACCACTACCTGTAAACCCGGAGTCCAAGACTCCCTTCCTCTGAGAGCAGAGGGAACCCACAAGTGACACACCGTCACTTGCAACCGGAGATTAAAATCTCCCTTCTCCTGAGACCACAGGAGGAACCCTGATCTCAAACCAGAGAATCAGAAAGCATAGTGATCAAATAAAAACACAACGACTGAACGCTGGAAATGAAATGCAACAGGCATGTGGCTCTCGCAGGAGCTGACTGGATTGGATATGATCCAAAATCTAGTGAAGACAAATTTTCTGATGAAGCTTCTCTTCTTCTTCACGAGCTCTCTATCTCACTTTCTCTTTTTCTTCTTCTACTTTCACACTCTGCCTCTCTGCTTCTCTTTCTTTTTCTTCTCACTGTCTACTCTTCTCTCTACTCTTCTTCTTCTTCTTCTTCTTCTTTACGAGCTCTCTGTCTCTCTTTCTTTCTCTTTCTCTTCTGCTTCTTCTCTCTTTCTCTTCTTCACTCTTTTTCTTCTTCTGGATCGTGCAGGCTCTAATTCACTCTCTGCTTCTGCCCCTTCTGCTTCGATCAGATCATCTTCAGAGGAAGAAGCTTCATATATATAGCAGCATCAGGAAGGTGGGCGTGTGTCCTCCACAGTTCCCGCCCTAACACCTTGGCTGTGTGGCAGCATTTCAGCCTGCAGGATGACACGTGTCACGATCCTAGCTTCTTGGATCACGTGCCCTTCTCAATTTCCTCTCGAAGGATATACTTGCCACCTGAAGTGTGTATAGATGATGCATCTTTATACAGACTGCAATGAACCCTGCACAGACTTCATTCATGCAAGCAAGACAGTGCATAAAGAACACGGGCTGTACTGACTTGGTCAAGTGAACCAATGGAGGTTGTACAGACTATGTATTAGCGTGAAGCAACTGAATGCACTGATTATGCTTATGAATGTATAAACTTAATATTATGTAATGCAGTATGCATATGTGAGAAAGTATGTACAACGAGAATGAATGCACGGACATTTCATTCACAAGTGTATAGACTTTGAATGCATGTGATGCAGACACAAAGAGTGCAGACTTGGAATCCATGAGATGCAGACACCGAGTGTACAGACTCTTGATGAATGCATGTAATGCACTAAACGATGTACAAACTTTGAACTGATGCAGACTAGGCAAACTCTGTACAGACTTTATTTGTCCCAAGACGATGTACAGACTTTGCATAACACTACCCTATGTATGCAGCAGAACATGTAGACTTGAATGCATGGTGGCGAATGTACAAACTTTGTCTTGAGATGTGTACAGATGCATAATAAGAAGTATGCAATGTACAGACTTGGAAATGCTTAAAGCACATGATGCAATGTACAGACTTGGCATTGCTGCATGCACAAGACGATGTACAGACTTGGTCTTGCGACCACGGCTGTACAGACTTTGAGAAACGATGCACAGAGACGCTAAGTGAGACGCTAGACGTTGTACAGACTTGAGAAACGATGCATGCACAAAGACGATGGGTGAGCCGCTAAGTGAGACGCTAGACGTTTTACAGACTTGAGAGACGATGCATGCACAAAGACGCTAGGTATGTTGAGACACAACATGAGACGCTGGGTAATGCATCGAGGCAGTGTATAGACTTTGAGATTCATGAGATGCACAAACATATGCAATGTATAGACTTGTGTGTGTGGGCAGACAATGCTGCACCGACTTCATGTCGTGTGGAGTGTAAACGATGTACAGACTTTATGCACGGACATGAAGCGCTATGTAAGACATAAGGCTAACTGAGAAACAATGTATAGACTTTATACAAAAACTTATGCACTGAGAATGCTTATGCAACGCCCAAGGAATGTACAGACTTTGCAATATAGCATGAGACCTAATCATGCACTGACTAGATGCTCAGATCTGAGAGTAGACAGAGCATTACCTGATCTGACTGTGCACTAATCTTACCTGTCACTGGTTGACTTCATGACCTGCTGACTGTGCATTGACCTTACCTGTCAATGATTTGACTTTGACTTGGGTTGACTTCATGACCTGTGAGTCATTCTTAAACCTGTTCTGACAGATTCTCCTAATACATCAGGATTATATCATCAAGGATGTACATGTAAACATAATGAGACATAATATTTGTCATCATCAAAACTCCAGAACCACAGGGGACACAACAAAGTGTCCTTCAACTCTACACTTCCTGGATTTGAGCATTGAGTACAACAGCTTTTTGTCTGCCTTCATCCTTCACAATTTTCTTTTTTTTCTTTTTGTAATACAGACATGATGCTGCACAACCATTCACTGTTTGACGCGAACCTCAACTCTCGTCTTAGGAGAAGGAGGCCCAGTTACTAGGATCAGGGGCAATTTTCATAGTATTTTTTTTTCAATGTGCTTTTGCACTTATTCGATGGATAACTTTGGCAGATAGCTTTATTAAAAAGATCACATATCCAAGAAATGCAGAGTATCAGACATCACTCTAAAATAATAGAAGGCTTGTCCTGCTTGTTTCATTAGCGTGCAGTGTGATTTTTCTTTTTCTAAAGTGTAAATGAACTTTTAAAGAGATTCTTACATCAGTTTTCCATGGCTTGATCATATAAATTTTCCTTCATCTCTCTCCCTAGTGTCTTCTATTCTAGAATTACTTTCAGTGAGAATATGAATCAAGAAAACTCAGTCGGGCTCTCTCTCTCTCTCTCTCTTTTTCTTTTTCTTTTTTTTAACAAAGTGCGGCATCAGATTGTAAGAGATTTTTACAATGATTGCCCTTACCCCCCAACTTGAATGACATTGTCTTAGGTGATATGGATAATATAAAAATAGAACAATGTGTACATGAATGCTTGGGAATGAAAGGTACAACCTAGGGCGGGTAGATGTAGTTTTCACCAGACATCCTCCTGGGGCTCCTACAAACACACAACAAGGGAAACATTTTATTGAAACAGTAAAGAGGAAACGTTGGGTTGCCTCCCAACAAGCGCACAGTTTTTATCTTCAGCCAGACGCAATGTAGTTCACAAAGGGTCATTTAGTGCAATAGAATCTACCTGCAGTGCTTGGAGATTTTCAATGTAAGGTTTTAAGCATTGGCCATTAATAGTGAAAGTTTGACAAGTTTAAGGATCAAGAATTGTTACTGCACCATGGTCATATGTTTTAACCACTAGATATGGCCCATCCCATCGGGATTTCAACTTGCCAGGAAATAGTCGCAGCCTAGAATTAAAATGCCAGACTTTTTGATTGATTTGAATTTTTTTTCTCAAAATATGTTTATCATGAAATACTTTGGTCGGGGCTTTGTAAATTTTGGAGTTTTCATAGGCTTCATTGCGAAGTTCCTCTAACTCATTCAGTTGTAGGGCTCTATGGGAGCTGGCTTGGGTCAAATCAAAATTAAATTATTTGATTGCCCAATAAGCCCTATGTTCTAATTCTACTGGCAAGTGACAGGGTTTTCCAAAAATTAGTCTGTAAGGAGACATGCCAATGGGAGTCTTGTAAGTAGTCCGATAGGCCCAGAGAGCATCATCCAATCTCTCCGACCAATCCTTTTCATCGGGCCTAACAGACTTTTACAATATGTTCTTGATCTCCCTATTCGAAACTTCCACCTGGCCACTTGTCTGGGGGTGATAGGGGGTGGCAACTTTGTGTGTGATCCTATATTTCCTAAGCAAAGCCTGGAATTGGGAATGAGTGAAATGTGAACCCCCATCACTAATTATGGCCCTAGGACACCCCAAACTGGAAAAGATGTTTTTGCAGATAAATTTTATGACAATTTTGTGATCATTTGTCCGGGTGGCTATAGCCTCGATCCACTTGGACACATAATCTACCGCAACTAAGATGTATTCATGTCCAAATGAGGGTGGAAATGGTCCCATGAAGTCAATTCCCCAAACATCAAATATCTCTACAACTAGTATGGGATTCAGTGGCATCATGTCTCTTCTTGACATGTTTCCCACAGCTTGGCATCGAACACAAGATTTGCAAAATTCAAATGCATCTTTGAATAATGTGGGCTAGTAGAACCCACTTTGCAAGACCTTAGCAGCAGTTTTCTTTCCTAAAAAATATCCCCCACAAGCTAGAGTGTGACAAAAATTCAGAATACTTTGATGCTCTTCCTCGGGGACACATCTCCTGATGATATGATCTGGACCCATCTGAAATAGTTCTGGGTCCTCTCAGAAATAGTGCTTGGCTTTAGAGAAAAAGTGCTCCCTCTCCTGCTTAGACCATCCCTTAGGGATTTTGCCCACCGCAAGATAATTGACAATGTGAGCATACCATGGTGGTGAGGTGTGAGAGATAGCCAAAAGATGCTCATCGGGGAAGGAGTCTTGCATTGGTGCACTTTCTTGTATAACTATCCTGGAAAGATGATCTGCAACAACATTTTCTGACCCCTTCTTATCTCGAATTTCCAAATCAAATTCTTGAAGTAGTAGAATCCATCTAATGAGTCGGGGTTTGGCTTCCTTCTTAGACAACAAATACTTTAAGGCCGAGTGATCAGAGTAAATGATGACTTTTGCCCCTAAAAGGTAAGATCTGAATTTTTCCATGGCAAAAATTATAGCCAACAACTCTTTCTCCGTAGTGGTGTAGTTTATTTGAGCATCGGCAAGTGTACGACTTGCATAATAGATCACTACGGGACGCTTATCGAACCTTTGTCCCAAAATAGCTCCCACTGCAAAATCTGAGGCATCGCACATGATTTCAAAAGGCAGCGACCAATCTGGAGTTTGTAGAATTGGAGCTTTAGTGAGGGCCACCTTTAAGGAATTAAAAGCCTCTAGACATGACTCATCAAAGTGGAATGGGGCATCTTTTGATAGGAGACGAGTTAAAGGTCAGGCAATTGTGGAGAAGTTCTGAATGAACCGACGATAGAAATCGGCACGGCCTAAGAAAGAGCGCACTTGCCTTACGAAGGTAGGGGGAGAAAGATTAGAGATTAGATCAATTTTTGCCTTGTCTACCTCTATACCCCGTTCAGACACAATGTGGCCTAAGACTATGCCCTCTCTGACCAGAAAATGGCTCTTCTCTCAACTTAGTACAAGATTTGTTTCAATGCTCCTTTCCAGTACCTTCATTAAATTTGCAAGGCAATTTTGAAAAGAATCCCCAAATATTGAAAAATCGTCCATGAAAATTTCGAGGACTTCTCCCACCATGTTCGAAAAAATTGCCATCATACATCTCTAGAAAGTAGCAGGTGCATTACAGAGGCCAAATGACATTCTTTTAAAAGCAAACGTGCCATAGGGCCACGTGAATGTGGTCTTTTCTTGATCTTCCCGGAGTACCGATCTAGGAAACATAAAAATTTTTGTCCAGCCAATTTTTCAAGAATTTGATCCACAAATGGGAGTGGAAAGTGGTCCTTCTTAGTCATGGCATTGAGCTTTCTATAGTCAATGCACACTCTCCACCCTGTAGTAAGTCTAGTGGGTACCTCCTCTCCTTCATCATTCTTAACCACAGTAAGTCCAGATTTCTTCAGTACCACTTGGGTTGGGCTCACCCACTGGCTATCTAAAATAGGATAAATAATTCCTGCATCTAACCACTTAACCACTTCCTTCTTTACCACCTCCTTCATGTTTGGATTTAACCTCCTTTGCATCTCTTGACTTGGCTTAGCATTTTCCTCCAAAAAAATATGGTGCATGCAAGTTGAAGGACTAATTCCCTTAAGATCGGCCACTGTCCAACCTATGGCACCCCTATGAGTCTTAAGCACATCTAACAATTGAGTTTCTTGAGTAGGGGTGAGATCAGAGGCAATGGTGACTAGCAAGGTTTGATCGGGGCCTAAAAAGGCGTATTTGAGGGAGTATGGGAGAGATTTAAGCTCAAGCTACGGAGGATTTTCAAGCGAAGGAAGAGCAGATTCAGTTTGCAAAGCAGGCAGTGGTTCGACCCTGGACCATGTCATTGGAAGAGTCGGAGGATCATGTAAAGCATTTGCTTCCTCTAAAGGGTCAAAACTTGGACCATCTTCCACTAATTCCTCAATAATGTCAATAGAGTGACATTCTACATCCTATCCCGGGTAACTTTAAACACATTTCACGAGACTTTTTGGTCTCCAAAGGAGATGTCCATCATCCCTGTAGCACAGTTGATATTGGCCTTAGCCGTGGCCATGAAAGGACGCCCCAAAATGATAGGAGTGTGACTAAGTTCTTGAGACGCGGCCATGTCAAGAATCAAGAAATCCACGGGGAAGTAGAACTCATTAACCTTAACAATGACATCATCTATGAGTCCCCGTGGGGTCTTGACAGACCTATCAGCACGTTGAAGGATGATGGAGGTAGGTTTAAGCTCCCCTAAATCAAATTGTTCCTAGGACAAAGGTGGGTAAAAGATTGACACTGGCCCCTAAATCAAGGAGTGCTCGCTCAAATGTCACACCACCTATGTTACAAGAAATCAGTGGAGCTCTGGGGTCCTTCAATTTCTTTGGGAGGTGGTTCAGCACCACCGCGCTTACATCCTCAGACAACATAACTTTCTTAGGAGCCGTTCTTGGTTCCCTTCTTAGAGTGCAAAGTTCCTTTAAGAATTTGGCATAGGCCGGGACATGTTTGATGGCATCGAGGAGAGGGATATTGATGTGGACTTGTTTAAACAGTTCTACCATCTCCTCGTTGTGGGCCAGTTGCTTCTTTTTGGCCTTCAAAGCACTAGGGAATGGCACCATAGGTTGATAGGTGCTTGGGTCTTCCTCCATTTTCTTCTTCTCTTTTATATCCTTATCCTGAATGGGCTCTTCCTCACTTTCAGTGTTAACCTTTGGGATTGGGTTTGATGGAATACTAGTGGGCTCATGAAGATCTTGGAGGATTTTACCACTTCTCAAGGTCAAAATTGCTTTTGCATTTTCAATATGTGGGCATTTTGGTGGTATTGGGCCTGGTTGATGTTGAAGGATAGGAGGATTTGGTTGGTGAACAAGAGGTTGATGGAAACCCGGGGGAATTTTTCTTGGGTTTGCAATGGGTTGACTAGGCAATTGACCCAATTCCCTTTTTATGGCGGCTTCGGCCAGCTGGCCTAGTTGGGCCTCTATCTTTGAGATGGATTACTGTTGTGCTTGGATAGATTGATGTTGGGCCAAAATTAGTTGTTGTAACTGATTGAACCTCTCATCTGTTTGAGGTTCCTGGGGTTGCTGCAGAGGAGGTTGATAGGTTGGTTGAAAATTGAAAGATTACTTGTGACTTGGTTGCCATTAGTTAGGCAAAGCATAAGGAGCAGAGCTTGAACTAGCATAGGTAGGCTGTCCCCGATTGAAAGCCTCATTTTAAAAATTATTTTGGTGTTGGCCTCTATTTTGGAAGTGTTGATTTGAAAAATAATGGGTTTGAGACTGTGGGGATTTCCAGGAGAAATTTGGGTGATTTCTCCATCCCGGATTATATGTGTTGGAGAATGGGTCATTTCTTGACTTTTGGACCCCTTGCAGAGCCTATATTTGCTCTTGAATGAATGGAGGAAGCTGCATGGCTGTCGAGCACTCATTAGCCTCATGGGTTGAGCTTGTACACATGGAACATGTTTCTTGATGGTGGCGTGGGGGTGAGGGTGGTCTTTGACTCATGATTAGGAGTTGTTCAACTGTTTGGGTTAGAGAATCAACCTTTGCAGCAAGACCCAAATCTGATTTTGCTCCTTGGTCCCTAGAGTGTTGGACCTCATACAGCCCTCCCCGTTTGGGTTGGGCGACTGACCTCTCATATGAGGATAACGAAGCATGGTTGATAGAATTTTCGCTGAATGTCTCAAACAAGACATAAGCTTCATCCTCACTTTTACTCATGAACGCTCCCCTACATGAAGCATCTACCATCTGCTTATATTGATCATCTAAGCCTTCATAGAAGGCTTGCACTATCTGCCATTTGGAAAGGTCATGGTGTGGGCATTTTCAGAGTAATTCCTTTAATCTTTCCCACGATTCATGTATCTGCTCATTAGGAAGTTGCGCGAATCCTGTGATTACGCGTCGCATGGTGTTGGTTCTACCAATGGGGTAGAATTTCTTTAGAAAATCATGCTGCATCTCCGCCCATGTTACAATAGGTTTCCCTATAGTTCCCAACCAGTATTTGACTTTTTCCTTGAGTGAGAATGGGAATAGAGTTAGGCGGAGGGCATCATCTGTGAAATTTTATATCTTTACAGTAGAGCAGATTTCTAAAAACTCATCCAAATGTCTATAAGGGTCTTCATTAGTCTTCCCATAAAAGGATGGGAGCATTTGGGTGGTGCTGGATTTGATCTCATATTGAATGGCCTTATTTTGTGGGAGGTGAATGCAAGATGAAGGTTAATACTGATTAGGAATGAAGTAATTCTTCATTTGATTTGGAGGATTATGATCATCATTGGCCATTGGATCTTGTGAAGAATGGTTCCTTGGGTATAAAATATTCTCTATTTCTTGTAGGGGTCCTAGTAGATTAGGGTTTTGAGATCTTCTTCCTTGCATGCACTAGGGCGAAGAGAGAGAAAAGATTTTTTTTAACAAATTCAAATAGTGTGAAAACAATTACCCTATATGACCTAGATGTATCCTAGTTCAAAGAAATGAGCTTTCTCACAAGGTGACTAAGGTTCACTTTAAGTTGACATCTACCGTTGGTTACCGACCAGGTAAGAGGTGTGGTAGTGGGAGGCTCTCCTTGCTTTCATATGGTCCTAATGAAAAACCACTAACTCGCTTATGGCGTTTGCCATTAACCTCTAACCTTAGACACCAGAGTCTAAGGTGAAAGTAAACTCAAGATGAAGTCTTTATCACAGTGTGAACCCTGAAGCCACTGGTTAGTCAATTTTAGAAGGCCTAGGATTATGCAAGATGTAGGAATTTGTGATTTGTGAGCTAGGGAAGGGTGATGAAATGTTCACCTTATGTTGTTTTGGGTGTTGCCCTTAAAGATATTTTAAAAATGAAGTGCATAACACAATTCAAACAAGGGGTTCTATGCAAGCATTGATATGCATGTGTGAAAAGTTAGAATTCTCACCTTATCTCCTGCAATCTTCAACAAGATAAGGAAATATGGAAACAAAATAAAGAGACTCCTACAATGATAAGTCTAAATGATGCATGTCCTATGCATGGAAGGTTTTTAATCTTGACATGGAATTTTTTATTTGATTCAAGTGATGGTTTTTTTATTTATTTATTAATGTGCCTAACTAACCAACAAAATTTTTTTCGTGTTTTTTTAACAATAAGTTAAATTTGGAAATCGTAAACAAAATAATTAAGAACATTGAGGGTGAGATACGTACCTTAAGACGTAATCCCTCGTTCGAAAAAAAGTGTAGAATAAAGGAAAGAAAGAAAAATAATACTTACCTCACATCATAAGAAAAAAATCAATCAATTTTTTTCAATTTTGTTAGCCCTTTTGGATTTTTTTAACTCTATTTTTTCTCCATTTTTTTTCGTCTATTTCCTGCAAAACACAAGAAAAGATAGCTAGTGAGAATATATATATAAGAAACATAAAATTTTCATCTTAAAATTTATATGCCTCCCCGGCAACGGCACAAACAATTGATGCGAGCGGATGTTAGTCGTTAAAAATACCGCGCACATAATTTCAAAATTCTGCACTCACACACAATAAAATTAAATTTGAGCGTAGTGGCAAGTACGGGTCGATCTCACGAGGAGTTTAGAATTTTAAAGTTAAAAATCTTGTATTTTTGAGAAAAAAAATAAAATTATGGAATGATTTTTTCTTACATTGAAATTTAAAATTGCGTAAACGTAAATCTACCTAAAGAAATTTGGAGGATCTAAAAAGAGAAATATAGAGAAAAAAAGGAAGAAGAAATAGAAGGTGAAGAAAGAGAAAATACTAGAGAGAGAAAATAACACTGAACTGATTTTATTTTTCACAAATTAAATGTTTACAAAATAATAAGAAAAATAAACATTACAATCCCAAATAAATTCCAAATAAATTAAAAATAATGAAATGGGGAGAGGAAATAGTCGAGATGCGGATGAAGAAGTTGTCGCCCACGTGTCTTGGAAAGTTGCCGAACCAAGTGTAGATACCGCCATGAGAGAGAGAAGTTTAGAGAGAAAGATTTAGTGAGAGAACTAAGGAGAGATGAAGAGAGAGAGAGGGAGGTGGGATTTAATTTAACATAAAATAAAAGAAAAAAAGATTAAAACAAAAACCGTGCATTCGTGTGTGAGAAGTGAGAGAGAGAGAACAAGAGGGAGATAGAGAGAGGGGAACAGAGAGAAGAGAGAGAGATCGCGAGAAGAGAGAGAGAGAAAGAGAGAGGGAGAGAGCTCGCGGGGGAGGGCCGCCGTATGTGCGTGTGTGCGAGTGTATAGCAGACAGAGAGGATGAGGGCGAGAGCTGAGCGGGGAGAGCGGAGGTGGCTACACAGGGGGCCGGTGAGATGAAGGTGTGGCCGCCAGTGCCGCGGGCTATGAGGAGGGTCGACGTCGGACAGTGGCGGTGGTATGTGTAGAGAAGTGAGTGGGACGAGAGGGAGAGAGTGGGCAAGCGGAGGCTGTGGCAGGCAGTGCGGGTTAGAGAGAGAGAAGAGGAAGTGGGACGCCGATAGGGAGGTGACGGAGAGTGGCCAGCAGGGTGTGTGCATCAGAGGGTGAGAAACAGAGAGAGGGTGAGACGGTGAAGAGGTGTATAGGGAGAGAGAAGTGAGAGGGATGGAAGAACGAGGTGCTGCGGCAGGGAAGCTGGTCACGTGTGGGTTAGAGAGAGAAAGAGGGATAGGGAGAGTAGCCGGACGGTGGCAGGATGTGTGAGTGTGTAGAGGTGGAGATGTGCATGAAGGGGTTGTCACGATGGTGTGGAGAGGTGTTGATATTTTATCTACCCCGCCCCCTAACTATGCTAATATCATATGAGCATGATCAAGCATGGAGGATAATGAACAAAGGGGGGGGGGGGCGATAAGAGATAGAAGAACTGACCGTGATCGCCACGAAGGTTGCAGCAACGCCAAAGGATGAAGAAAAGAGAGAAATGGTGCCGTGTACCTTGGAAAGATGAAGACTTGATCGCGCTTAAGAACAGGGTGCGGGGAACTTTGTGGATTCAACCTCCTCTCCTTCCAACAGGCTAGATGAAGAGGGCCTCATGTTCAATCATGCTCTCCTACAAAACAAAGATGAAAACACAAGAGAAAAATCCATTAAAACATGAAGTGTAGCATTAATCCCGCAGTGGTAAAATAAGGGTAGAAATTGAGGGAGAACGTACCGGGGGGAGATTTTTAACCCCTGTGGAAGGGTGCAAAAGATAGGTGTGTGTGTTGTGATGATATAGAAATAAACATGAGGAGAAATCACGCAGCACAACTGCAAGAATATGCGACGCAATATGGAGAAAAGTGCATGTGTACCAGAAAACTGTGTAAACTGTGATGATTTGTGAAATTGAGAAAGTGAGAACTAAGAGAATAGACCACAAAATCAAGCCCAGAAAGATGGAATAGAAAGTTAATACTTCCCTCTTCAAAATGGGGTCAAAGTTGTGAGTTGGAGATGCAGCATGGCTTCGCCCCACGTACAGAAAGAGCCCCCCCTTCGCAACTGTGAACTGGGCAGTTTATATAGGAGCAGAATAGCGCTAGAGTTTAAGTCTGAGATGAACACCCAAATTAGGGGATTTAGATGCACAAATCTTCAGATAATAGTGGGGATAAGAGTCCTGGATCAATTAGATTCGATATGGAAATTTCTCTTCAGAGAAAATAGATCAAACAAGGTCTCCAAAGAGTCCCACGGTGAAGAAATCAGAGTTCAGAAAGTTCAGGACTCTCTGTCTGGCAAACGGTCTATCGCACGACCGCATACATATGAAAACGGTCTAGGAAGGACAGCAAGGCTTCACCAAACGGTCTAGGGAGTGATCGCAAGGCTCCAGGGGTGAAACATGATGATTTCGGGCAAGTTTGGGGCCTAGCGGTCTAGTGATGACCATTTTTTATGGCCTAGCGGTCTTACCAGGACTGCTAGGCTACTGGAGAAAAATTTCTAAGCAGACTTTGCGTGACTTTGGAAATCAGAGCATATCTAGAAAATGGTTTAAAACTAGCAAAAGTGGTAGAGGAAGAAATTGTAGATAACAAAAAGATGAACAACGTTCATGAAGAGAGAAAGATGAGAAAACGATTATAAGAGGTAGAAAATGGGGTGAGAACAGAGAGAAAAAATGCTGGGACGTAGGTGAATAGCATAGCCTGCCAGAAAAATGTGAATAACTTAAAATCGGTGGAGAACTGGCCAATGGCGTAGAAGAAGGAATTATAGGACTTTAAAAGACAAACAACTTTGGTGAAAGTAACTTAATGAATAGAGGAATTGAAGGGGATGAAAAATGGCTATTTTCAAGACTGCGCAGTGAAAGGGGCCGAATGCTTGATGGAAAGTCGACCTAAATGGGCCGCAAGTTGACTTGGAAGGTCGGAAGTTGATAAGATAAGCTCCAGGGCTCTAAGAAATCATGATCTCTGAAGTCTAAAGGCTAAGGAACAATGAAATGGGCTCGAAATCTATCCAAGGAAGGCTCCAAAATAATGGGTAATTCGGGACATCAAAAATGATGAATAAGAGAAATGACGCAATTTGCGGGCTAAAAACGGGTGTCAATAGATATCTCTCCTTGATGTCCGCTTTGCAAGAAAATAAGCGAAAACGATGCAGACGCGAAATGGAAAAGAGATGGAGTGAAAGCGAAAGCGATGTGAAACAGTGATGAAGCAGAGATGAAGCGGAGAGAACTAAAAAGTGGGCATCAAGGCAAAAGACACCCGTCACAACCAATAAGGGACAAAAATTCTCCCAAAAATGCCGAACTAATCACAAGGAATGGATGAAGTGGATGAGACATGTCTGGAGAACTAAACTAAGGAAGAAAAAAGAAACATGACCGACCTCATCGGGGACAAAATCCATGGACAATGAGGGGATCAGAAAGAGCACAACTGAAAAGTTGGAAAAGAGAAATAAAATTGAGATAAAATCCAGACAGGAATCACGCTGGCCAACCAGACCAAGCGGGCAGATCAGAGAAATCATTCAAATTCAGAGTGGAATGGGGAATCTCTTATCCAAGAGAGTTGAAGCGCAACTAACCATTGCTGAGGAGAAATCTTGAGAGGATCACGAGGCGTGAATGCTCAAAATGACATGATGCATGCTGGGCTAAAATAAAGAAATCAGTAAAACGAATGCAAAAAAAGATAAAATAGAAAGTACTCAAGGATACTATTGCTAGACTAAGCAAGACGGGGTCAAAATTCTTCTTGCAACCACGGCGTGCGAGACAGAGTCCATCGTCCCCCACCCGACTCAAACTAACGGCTTATCCAACGATTAACCGTATGCTCTTAGATCATCATCATTTTTGTTAAAGGGGAACATCAGATCCCAGAACACATGGGCAACCAGTGGGTCTTTGAGAGGCTATAATAATGTAGATACCATATAGTAATGCAACAGAGAGCAGGGATAGAGAGCCACACCTGACTTACCTGCCAAGCAAAACAATATTTTTTTTGGATTTTTGAAATATAAGACACAAACAACAAGTGAACAAAGATGAAAGGCATAATAAGACAAGAACATGCCAATGAAGACGAACAAACATAATGAAAATGAATAAAATATAAAATAACGAGGATGGACATAAGAACATAACAAACACCATAAAATAAACGGCAAGCGTGCGTGGGAAAAACATGGTGGGGCAAGACAGCACACGATGCAGTGGGACAACTTATGGCGAGACATGAGATGACACGACACGGTGGGACAGCACGCGCGGTGGAACAAAGACACGTGGGACGACAACCCATGGGAGACAAAAGACATAGACAACACATGTGTGAGATGACAACAACAACACATGGCATGGCGACACAGTGGGACGAAAACATGATAGACACGGAGGGACAAAGACACACGTGACGACACGGAGGGACATAGACACGTGTGACCAGGACACAGCGGGACAAGAGACATGACAAATACGATCTTTAATCAAAGTCCAAGATCAGATGAAGCAGAACTACTAGGTTTATAATCATGAGGCAAAGCCCTCTCATAAAGACATGATGAGATAAAGCGAGAGCTGAGAAGGACATGAGCTTCAGAACAGATCGAGAGATATAGATTGAAGAAGAGAGAACCGATCAGAAGTCGTGGACATGAGGCAAAACGAGAGATAGAGCAAGGAAACTTGAAGCACTTGTAACCTGCACACTTAACAAACGGATTACGTATCCGTCTTTAAAACAAATGCAAATGCATGAAAAAGAAAACAAAAGACACATTTTTTAGATTTTTGTAATTTTTTTGATTTTTTTGGATTTTCAACAATATTTAATTTTTCTGGATTTTTGAAATATTTGATTTTTTAGGTTTTTAACATATCTGATTTTTTTTGGAATTTTGAAGTATTTGATTTTTTTGGAATTTTGAAGAAAGTTATATGTAGCACCCAGAGACGGGCTTAAACTATTGGCTAGGGGTCGTCGTTCCTCTCCCTTTTATTAAAGATTTCTCTTGAGCAAGGTGTGCATTTGAGAGTGGCTCACCACAACCAACCGCCTCTAAAGAACGGTGTCCCTACTAAGGCTATACCCAGGATACAACCCAGCCTAAGAGGGAGAAGCAGAAGAAAAGTGGAGACAAGCTTTGTGCAGGATGCATAGGAGATATCCAGACTTGAATTCCTTCCAGGGCACTACCCCTCAAAGATACAGTCTGTTGCACCTGGGCTTTGTGTCTTTGATTTTCGGATCCATATTTTTCAGGCATGCATGCGACCGGGCTCATGACGTCCCGCGGGGAACTGTATTGCCACTCTTGCCATGCCTTTGGTTTCATAATTTTGCATTGATTCATTTTCTTTGATTTTCTTTTGACGGCCCTTATTAGCTAGATATAACATGAAAGCTCACTTTTCGAGGGTCAAGATTGCCCCTATTTAAGACCTCTCTCGTATTAGGGAGCGCCTAGGTTGGTCATCTCATCCGTCAATCTCTTGCCCCTGCACTTGGCCGAGCAGAGAAAAGAAAAGACCTTTGTGCATACCCATGGTATGGCCAAAGCAGCAACGGTGTGCCTCAGAGAGATCGGCTATGGCTTACCGTGTAGCGTGTGAAAACCCATACAAAAGGTCATTCTCAACGATCGGGGAATGAAACTAGACTCCCAGCACGGAGCTGTCACCAGCCTAAGGATGCTGCAGAAGCGAACTCATTTTAACTGACCTAAGCGAACTTCTTAAAGTCACTCAAACCATATTGAGGAAACAACATTATCTTAACAATGCGTAGGAATAATAGAATAATAGTGATAGCATATTTTTGCACAAAATAAAGATACCTTGCATATCCATAGCGTGGAAACCAGCGTCCTGAAGCAATCTTGACCATCGAGCTTTGAGCAGCACGAGCTTTGTATTCCTTGCTTGACAGGACAAACTGGGAGAGTACAGCAAAGGGTTGAGGATTCCTCTACACGGAGGAGCGGCAGACACCAAACTGGATGAATAAGGATAAAAAGGAAGAGGGACGAGGGCTAGAACTCCCTCGTTAAGGCATCGAGACCCTGATAATAAGGAACCAAAATACAGAAGAAACTAGAGATTAGCTGGGATCAAGGCGGGCTAAAGTCTCAAAAATAGCATGAAAAAGGGCAATGACTCTGAAAGGGTGAAGAGGAGAGAATGGAAAGAGGGGAAGAAAAATCATCCGTCGTGGTCGGAGAAGAAGAATCATAGACACCCGACAGGGTCGGCGAAAGAGAGTCATAGACACCCGATAGGGTCGGGGAAGGAGAATAAGGACCCGATGATACCGGAAAAGAAGAATCAGAAGATGTCCCAGGATCGGGATGATGAGAGGGCATAGGCCGAGTCCTAGAATAATGAGAATGTAAAAAAATCGGAGGCCCCGAACGAAGAGATGAAAAGCGGCGGTTCACGGACTCGGGAGTAGAGGAGAGAATTGTAGAGATAGAGTTAGAAGAGGGAAGATACACCACCCAGAGGTGGGAATTGAGTAGAAGAAATGATGAGTGAAAAGGAGAAGAAGGAGAAGTTGACCCCTGAGTGCACAACTGACGGCCCTTGAACTTGTGTTGCCATCTCTTCTTAGCTGAAACAGGCTTGTAATGGACCCGCCTGGCACGGGCTCGGACCATCAAGTTTCTTGACTTGAAATATCTCCTCAAATAACGAGCCCATCTTGCAGATGACCTAGCCTGGTTATGAACGTACAACTTCACTGGGGCGATTTCCCCTAAACATCTGGTGCTAACAATAGTAGATGGACATTCTTGAATAGTGAACTCCTTGAATAGATGAGCATCATGGGACCTTGGAGTTTTGTAACCTGGCTCAAGGATTTTAAGATTTGGCAACTCCTCTCATTGATCAGCCTTGAAGCACAACTCCTTTGATAGAAGGGTAGGATGGAACTGAGGGAGATGAATGCGCGGTGTTGATGTGGCTAGCTTGCTAATGAACTGAGGGAGATTGCATAGAATGTGCAGAATGCCCTTGGAGGATATGGAAGATACAGCCAATTACCCATTGAGTATAGAATTCATAATTTGCTTGGCAGCCATATGAGTTAGCACAATATGGGTAGAGGACCCTTCCTGACTAGTAATCTGAATGGCAATAGAGCGAGGGGAAATAACAGCATTAATAGTGAATCCTCCGGCGAGCAAAGAGATTGCCACCGGCCTCGCTCGAGAAGAAACTGGCACTAATGCGGAGGGGCTCTCCTTAGCAACCATATTTATTGTAAATGCAGGCTCATCATCTCCAAAACAGCAAGGGACCAGGATGCAGACCAGCATGCGGTAGATGAAATCATGAAGCTTGAAATGTAGAACCGGCACCGAACCATCCTGACTTGGTTCATTATCTCCCCGGGGACTAGACCCGAGGGGCACCAACGGTAATACACACCCGCTCCGTGGGGTGAAGATGGATGAAGAAGTGGGGATAGGAATAGGTTCGGAAGGCATGGAGGCTTCAACGGGAGAGAGTGGTGTATTCAGGTGGAGGCAAAGGGGTTGAGACGATGGCAAGTTTGAGTGCGGGGAAAGGTGAAGGCGGAGGTGAAGGTGGGGGTATAGCCTGCTCAGGCTCGAGCCACGATGGTGACGGAGATGGCAAAGGCGGTGGAGGTGATGGAAGCACTGGTGGTGGAGACGGAGATGATGGTGATGGGAATGGAGATGGTGAGGATGGTGATGAGGGTGATGGGGGTAGTGGACATGGAGGTGGAGAGGGTGAAGAGGGAGGTCGTGGTGTCCACCGGTGACGTGTCGACACAATGCGTCGAGCGGCGTTAGGGATAGAAGTAGTGGAAGTGGCGACGGGAGAAAAAGGGGAGGCACTGGCCTGAGCAGAGGCTTGGGTTTGTGAAGGTTACGGAGATTGGATAGGATATGGCGAAGGTAATAGAGTAGGTGACGGAGCGAGTGCAGCACTAGATGCGGAATCACAGGGGTGCCCCTGGCCTTGAAATGGAAACGACTGCTTAGGCGTCGCTTCTTGTTGCTGCTGCTTGCTGTGAAGATGTAGAATGACTTTGTGAATAGCAACCCAATCAAACCTTTTCTTGGCTTCCAAGTCATAAATATAATCCTAGAATTCAGGGCAATCCTCAACCAAATGCCCTTGCTGGCGGTGAAATTTACAGAACCGAAGCATATTCCCAACCGTGGGTCGGCAAGGCAGAACTGGAGAAAGCGGCAATGCGTGAGTGGCCATCAAAGCTCGAAAAATATCAGTAAAACACTCTGACAACAGAGGACGAGGAGCCCGCTTCAGGCATGGTGGATGCCGAGGGGTATGAGGTGGTGGAGAAGGTTGTGGAGACAGAAGTGAAGGTTGCGTAGGCAATAGTGCTTGGCCGGCGGCGGAGGGATGAAGGCATATGTGGAGCGGGATGAGGGGGTATATAGACGGCATCCACCCGCTCGGGGTGTGGTGTGACCTTGACCGGGGGTGGCGGCGGATGTGGAGAAGTAGAAGGCTGACTCGTGGAGGTTTGATATGCGGAGGTTTGATATGCGGAGGTGGATGTGGCGTAAGGCTGACTCATGGGGGGCTGACTCATGGGAGCGTAGGGTTGGCTTGTGGAGGGTGAGGTGTAAGTGGAGGTGGATGGTGGAGACTCGAGGTCAAGGGAACCTTGGATTTGTTGGTGAATGAAGCGGGATTGACTATAAAGCTGTTGCCAGAAGGTGATGTCATTAAGGGCTAAAATGAAGCGGTACTCGGGCATTGCGTTAGAAATTAACATCTTGATTTGCTCCGGCTCCGGAATGTGTCCCGGGACCTGCGCGGCAAGGTGACACTAGCAATCGGTAAAGGTAGAGAACTCCTCATCGGGCTTCATCTTCTCATGGGCCAGATCCACCATAGAATACTTGGGCCCAACCTGGTCTTGAAACTGCTGAATGAGTCTGTCTTGGACACCATGAAAGTTCACAACCTACTCTTGCGAAAGAGAAAAGAACCAATCCCGAGCCGGGCCTTCCAAAGACAGACCAAACACATAGGCCATCAAACGTTGGTCATGTCGAAATTAGGCCGACTCATAAATAAACTCCTTTAAGTGCACATAGGGGTCACCGACTCCACCATAACGGCGATATGCGGGGATTTGAGAAGGGGGTGGAAGCCGAAGATTTTGAAATGCAAGCGGGACACTCAAGGAGGTTTTGGGATCAATTTGGCGTTGGAGTTCATCAAGCTGGCGTTGGGTTTGAGCGATCATCTCCTGAGTAGGGAGAGATCAAGAAAAATGCGGGCCAACTTGATCAAGAGATTGTGAATATGAACCAGGATGATAATGGGCCGGATAAGAAGATCCGGGCTAAGAAGAAGAAGGGCCCATTCCGAGAATAGAGGGATATGCGGGCCTAGAAGAAGCATGAGCATAAGGACCCATTGGGCTGGCAGTATAAGGAGAAGAAGAATAATGCCCATTAGAAAAATAAGGCCCATTAGGAGAATGGGGCCCGTTTACATGATGAGGCCCATTAATGAGAGAAGAAGGCCCATTAAGAGAAGGAGGCCCATGAAGATGAGATGCAATGAGACGTTGGGCCTAAGCCGGGTCCATTTGGTGGATAAGGCTTGATAAGTGGGCCATGAGATTAGCCTATTCCTCGGATGGATCAGAAGGACCACGGGAAGATGGGCCCGCATGGGAAGAGGATTCCACGCGGGAATATGAAGAAGATTGGGAAGAAGAATGATGCAAGGGGTTGGAATGATGCTCCATGAGGTCAAATGGAGACTTAATACAAGAATATCACGGAGAATATAGGTGGGGAAGCAATGGCTTAATGGGCTTGAGAACAAGAGGGGGGCTGACCCACTAATGCAAAGACCAAGGGAGAATGGGACTGGACAATGGACACACAAAATGGGCTAACCTAAATGGGCCTAACAACAAAGAATATGTGGATGCAATGCAAAACACCACTAATGGGCCTGGACAAGCCCAAATAACACAAATAATGTGATGTGAGAGTTTTCACCCAAGCTAAACAAGTTAATATGATGGGAAATATTTTAGTGGTTTTAATAGACCTCTTAATGATTTGAATTAAGAATAATTCCATCAAGATAGGAATCCTATAGGAATAAGGTCCAAACTTTGGGTTGACTAAGGTTAACTCCCTCACACGTATGCAAATGAAAGCCTAAGGGGTGGAAAGGTACAACCGGCCCAGCGTCTATGTGGGAATCCACAGCTCACGGTGACTTATGGAGGTCCCGGATAAGATCACCTAGTCGAACCCAAGGAATATGGAGGTGAGAGGATCACTTACCAAGGAGGAATGCAACTATAATATGAAGAATGCATGATCCTATGTGCACTAGAGTGCATGCAATTTCGAGCCTAAAACTAGAAAATCAAGGCAAGATTAAACTATGCAAATATGATGATATAGATGCAAACAAAGTGGGAAATCCAAGACAATATGAAGGACAACAATGCAAGGCCAAAAATAGGCACAATCAGGCACTAAAAGATATGAAAAACCATGAATGAACGACGTACCTTTGTGTCAGCCGCCGGACCTGCATGCAGATTTTATGCACAAAATGCAAAAATGGAGACAATATTTGACTATGCAAACGTGGCCCAAATAATGCAAATAATATAAGGATGGAAAGACAATACAAAGGGGAACAAGATGGGACCAAAAAACAAGCAATCAGACTTCTGGAAGACAATCAAATCATCAATCAAAGTCGTACCTATGAGTCTATCTCTGAACCTGCATGCAGATTTTATGCATAAAATGTGAAAATGGTGACAATATTTAACTATGCAAATGTGACCCAAATAATGCAAATAATATATGGATGGAAAGACTATACAAAGGGATATAGAACGGGCCCACATGGCCAAGTTATGCATCAACGAACATGGCCCTGTGAGCACTGTGCTAGAACTGCCAGAATCAGAAAGTGGTCTACCAAATGACCATTTTTTGCCCCCTTGCGGTCTACTAAATGACCGCAAGGCTACCAGAAAGGCCCTGGCGGCCCAGTGATGACCATTAGGCTCGCCTGGCGGTCTTGAAGACGACCGCAAGGCTCGGACAGACTCGAAAACACCCAGAACAATGGAAAAAAGAAGAAAAAACTATCTAAACATGCACATACAGACACCCAACTTACAAAAGAGGATGAAAAATGTGATGGGTACTAGGTGTCCCACCGTGATCACCAAAAAATAAGGTTGTTGATATTTTATCTACCCCGCCCCCTAACTATGCTAATATCATATGAGCATGATCAAGCATGGAGGATAATGAACAAAGGGGGGGCGATAAGAGATAGAAGAACTGACCGTGATCGCCACCAAGGTTGCAGCAATGCCAAAGGATGAAGAAAAGAGAGAAACGGCACCGTATACCTTGGAAAGATGAAGACTTGATCGTGCTTAAGAACGGGGTGCGGGGAACTTTATGGATTCAACCTCCTCTCCTTCCAACCAGCTAGATGAAGAGGGCCTCACGTTCAATCATGCTCTCCTGCAAAACAAAGATGAAAACACAAGAGAAAAACCCATTAGAACATGAAGTATAGCATCAATCCCACAGTGGTAAAATAAGGGTAGAAATTGAGGGAGAACGCACTGGGGGGAGGTTTTTAACCTCTGTGGAAGGGTGCAAAAGATAGGTGTGTGTGTTGTGATGATATAGAAATAAACATGAGGTGAAATCACCCAGCACAACTGCGGGAATATGCGACGCAATATGGAGAAAATTGCATGTGTAGCAGAAAACTGTGTAAACTGTGATGATTTGTGAAATTGAGAAGGGATAACTAAGAGAATAGACCATGAAATCAAGCCCAGAAAGATGAAATGGAAAGCTAATACTTCCCTCTTCAAGATGGGGTCAAAGTTGTGAGTTGGAGATGCAGCATGGCTTCGCCTCACGTCTAGAAAGAGGCCCCCCTTCGCAACTGTGAATTGGGTAGTTTATATAGGAGTAAAAATGTAGCACCCTGAATTAAAATAATAGAGGAATTAATTTTTTTTCTCTAAATAAATAATCCAAATGGAAGGCTAAATACAAAAAACTATACCTTACTAGGGCCCCTATATAAATATACATCAATTAAAGTTCATCATATAAACAAAATGTATAAGGGTTTTCCTTTTCCAAACACAAGTGAAAAGGGTGACCCTAACCAGGGTGCCATTTACCTAAACAAAGCCCCTGTGCAAGGGGGCTACTTCCCTAGACCACAGGGCCACCGAGCAAACAACTGTATACATATAGATATAGATATATATATATATCTCTTAAAGACCCCACCAACAAACCAATCATATATATATATATATATATATACATCTTAAACACACCTAAACACCCAACATCAGACGGCACGGTGACACAGAACCTAGTAAGAAATAGCGCCCCTGACCAGGGTGCTATTCTCAATAGGGCACCCCTATCCCATACGCCATTTTTCATCCCCTTAAATATCAAAAAAAATAAGCCAGAGGATATAACGCCCCAAGCCAGGGCGCTATTTCCTAAATAGAGTCACAGGCCTGGGCGTCATTTCAATCAGGGACAGGCTGTCCTCTTGTCCTTCTGTGAGGGCTTTAAGGACAATAATTGATTCCTTCCGCTGGCAAGGGACCCTAGAGGGAACAAACACAGCAAGATTTTCAGATCTGGTTTTCAATGGACCCTAACGATTTATTCCCCATAAACAACTCCCTCCATCCAACGTAGTTGACCCTTACTGTCATCCTGCCGAAGAAGAGAAGGTTGTCTGTGGCTTTTCTCGTCTCCACCTGTAGAAGAGAGATCTCATTTCTTCTCTTCACGTGCAGGAGATGGGAAGGTAGCTTCATCCTACGTACCACGTCCTGCTGCTGAGAACCTGGCTGTAGAGAACGTGGAGGGCTAGGATTCTAATTCTGTTATACTATTATACCTCGTTAACCGCACCAACAGGTAGGTGTTCTCAAGATCTGGCCTAACCGTAGCTAACAGGGTAACATACATATCATGCATGATTAGTATAATCCATTCCTGTATAGCCTGTTTTACATGCCTTACGTCAGATGTATAACCCATTTTACATAACCTGCTTAGCCGTCACACTATTTTTCATGCCTTACGTCAGACATATAACCTATTTAACCTATCACATTGTTTTTACCTGCTTTACGTCAGATATATAACCCGTTTTATATAACCTGTTTAGCCTGGCACACTGTTTTACGGATATCAAACATATGTATAGCCGGTATGTTTTACGTCACAGATATCAAATATATTTATAGCCTGCTTTACATAATTTACGTCACAGATAATAGCCTGGCTTACATATTTTAGTTGAGAATTATGTTTTAAGGTAAACATCGACCATCACCTGGTCATTAATGCATTGCATATTTAATAATCACCCATACTAGAAAATTAATATCTATGGAACCAAACTATGAAAATTCTGCATGAGTATGATTCTGTGATCCTGATAATTTTCTCTGTCTATCCATGTCCTTAGATCCAGATTCCTGAACCTTTAATATGGTGAACGGTGTTTTGTGTCTCAAAAACATCACCAGAGAAGGGCGCCCAAGCCGAGGGCGCCATTTCCCTGAATGGTGACCCCTCAGAGGGCGCCATTTCTTCCTTATAAAAAAAGGATATGGAATAGGGCGCACCTGTGGGGGCACCAATTCCCCTGACATGTATATATATATAAAGAGACAGAAGGGCGCCCCTATTCAGGGCGCGATTTAAAGAAATAGCGACATCCTGCGGTGTCTTCATTTAAATGAAGACACTGCAGAAGGGCGCTATTTACGACCCTTTAAAGAAATGAAGACTCCCCACAGAGTCTTCATTTAAATGAAGACACTGCAGGGGGCGCCATTTCTTCTGAGCCCTGAAAGAAATGGAGACTCTCTATAGAGTCTTCATTTAAATGAAGACACTGCAGGGGCCACCATTTACAGAATGAAGGCAGCCCCCTGGGTGCCATTTCTTCTGAGCCCTGATTCTCTCGGTGTTTCAAACGTCAGACAATAGGTATAGTGCCATGAATGGGCGCCTTCTTTGAAGGTCGCCAATTCTAAAAATGAAGGTAGTCCTCTGGGTGCCATTTCCTGATAAAATGGCAGCCAGGAGGGCGCCATTTTCACACTGCAGATTTTCACCCTATTCCCGAGCCTGTCTGTTCACAGTCATAGCCTTTGAGGCACTGATCTCACCCAGATTCCCGATATATCGTACATTTGTTGTGGTTTACTCGTGGTTAATCCCTACATGATCATATGTCCTTGAACTCCATTCCATGAAAATCTACCTTATATATCGTACAATGGTTAAACCCTTGGAATTCTTTATTGGCTATATGATGCGGGACGGACACGCGACCTGGGACTCTAGCTCACGATCATCCCTAAACGAGGGAAGACATGGGACCGGGCGCAGTTGAGAAACCAGCCGTGAGTCTCGAGTATCGGCCTTTCAACGTTAACTCGGCTCGAGTCATGGGACGGTACACTCACTCACTCTCGCAGCGGTGATAACAATATATCAAGCTAGTATCCTACACTCGTAACGGCATATACGAATGAATACAAACTAAGCAAAATGCGATAAAGAGTGAGGGTGAGTTGACCTCCACGCTCCGGGCGTGGGGAAGACGATCCCGGCCAAGTACGGTAACTCCCGGTAACAACGGTAAAAACTTAGTTACAACAATAAATTTTATTGCCCACTCCACGCAGGGAGGTAAAGGGCTACAAGTGGGGCCTGGGAGAATTGACCCTGGGTTGACGGGAAGCAATCCGGAGGTGCGTTCGGGGCGAACTCGGCCTGCTGGTCCGACTTGGTCCTGCGCCGACTCGGTACTGCGCCGACTCGGTTCTGACTCGCTGGATAGTAAGGTGCGGATTCCAAAGGAACATCACCCTCCTGAGGTCTTCTGACGGCGCCACTTGGCTGGGACGATGGCGGGACGTCCCTGATCGACTCCCTGAAGTGGCGGTTCCAAAAGTTGACTTTTGATATTTTTGCACGAATTATTCACGGACTGATTTTTCTGATCTGTACAGGGAATAGATCTGCACGTCTCGACTGCAAGAATTATGGTGCTCAGATCCGGAGGCCGATCGAGGCGTGGCTGGTACCGTTGGAAAGAGCACTCATAGAACTACAACATATAAGTTTTTCCTATCGATCCAGAGAAGAGATTAGAAATGAAAAACTCTGCAAACTACAGGTTTTCCTGTGGATCAGGTTACTGACACTCAGGATAGAAAGGGATCTGCCTGAAACGGACCATTGACTGAGGGGAAAATGAATTTTATAGACTCCACGAAAATTATGGTGGAGGGGAATATATGTGAGGAACACTGAGTAATTTTTGTGGATTTTTTGGAAATTGATAAGGGGGTGGGAAAAATACGAACCGGTGACACTGTCCCGCAGATCTGCAAAAGGGCAGATTACTGAGAGGACAAACAAAAATATGGGAAAAATATCAAACTAAGGCCAAATGGCATGAAATTTGAACTGGAGATTAGGGGAGACAGGGAGAACAAACCCTCAAAATTAGGGCTTGAACATACAACAAAAAAAAAGATAAAATTTTGGAGATGAGGTTCTATCCTGATTTGGACAAAACTCCGGTGATGGCGGTAGCGACGCGATGGCGGCACGAACGGAAGGCGGCGGCTGGAAGTCGCATCCAGCAGAGGTTGGAGATCTTGGAGTCACACCAAGATGAGGGCTTCACACTCTAGAATTGACAGCAATCACTGCTGCAAGGGGGAGAGGAGAGACACAAGGGGTGCCCTTGGGCTTGCTCTTGGCAAAAATGCTTAATTCCTCATTAATATCTCTAATGACACTATGCATAGGCTTATATACAGAATGACAAGGGGTGGGGGGATGGGAATTTCGTGGGAGAGAGGGGATTTTCTTCCCCATGTGGTCAAATGACCAAATTAAATAAAAAATATAACATGGGATAAACTATATTATATGGGGGAAGCATCTTGGACTTTGCTTGGTCCAATTTTGAATTTTCTTCCACCTTGTCCCCTTGAATGGTCAAGTATCTAGAAGCCCACCTTGGACCTTTGACCAGCCCCACATGGGACCGTAAGGCTTAGGTGGACCAATGGGGAAAGAGATGGGGGCCCCTTGCTGGTCCTACTAGACTTTTACACAAAAACCCAAACAATCTTAAGGAATGACAAATTGGCTTATAAAGCCTTACAATTGCGTACATTTTCTCCCAAGCATATAAATGCAAATAAAAGGACTCAAATGCAAAATAAAAAGTAAGTAGTCTTGCTCTGATGTCCCCATCAATTCTCTCCGGGTGGGAAAAACTTGACCCCGTCGAGTAACGGGTGCGACTGCTCGTGACACTGGCGGATCCGTCATCGTACCAGGAAGCGCGGAGTACGCTCCACTCCAAGTATTCAACACCTGCTCATCCCGTATAGATTCGATATGCACACGCTGCTGGGGAGGATGCTAGAGGTGGACACTCGGGGATGGGGTCACTCTCAAATGAGGGAGGCGGCTCGAAGGCTCACTAGGAATCACCGCTAGGTCCCTTTATGTGACTAGATCCGATATGTAGAGGTAGAGCCAATCCCAAAGTCTGACAAGTATCGCACTCGAAAGGGACTGACAACGCGAGCATACAAAGGACCGACTCGACTCGATATATGCACAGACACACAAGACCCTAGACAAACCTATTGTTAGTCCGACCCATACATGTGCGGTGGCGGACCAGGACACCCAAATGTGTGCCATGCATACACTAGATGTAACCGGTGGTTGGTAGAATGGGGAACTCCTAAACATCCGAAGAGGCACCATGCATGCACATGCTCCCTAGTGGATTTGATAGGTGGAGAACTGAATTCACCTTCTTTGACACTCCTATATGATGACCATGGAATGATCCCCGGGTTGGGTGTTGGTGGACTAGCCCGTGGGGAAGGGGTGTGGTAGTGGACTTCCCTAACAAGGTGTAAGGGAAGTGGTGGGTAACGAGGTCCACTAGCGAAGGGGTTGAATGGGTCAAAGAATGTGTGACCCCTCGATTCCTCTATTACATAGTCCCATGTTTGAAATTCATGAAGGTGATGGTCACCTCCATCCATCGTGGTAGATGGGACATTGTATAGAAGATATGGCTTCTCCCCCGGGATAAAAGGAATGAAGTCGGGCTCGGCCGGTAATGGGAGGAGTAGAAGAATCTCCGTGGTAACACAACCCACGGTGCACATGGAGGTAATGGATCCCAAAGCCAGATGGGTGAAGCTACGACCTGTGGGTCGGTCGAAGCCTGGGGCCAACAAGTGCGTAAATGTCAATTGCCGGTCTAATCCGTTAAGAAGGTCACCCAATGTATCCACATGGTGACTAGACCGGAATGTTGTATGAAATGAGTTGATTGGCACTAGAGGTATTGTGGGGTCCATGGATGGGAAGGGAGGTGGGACCAAGCCATTCTTGAGCCAGCTAAGGAGTGGCTCGGTGATGAAAAGCCTTCCCGTTAGAAACATGGGTGGCTCGGGCTGAGATAGCTCCACATAAAGATTGGAAGATAAGGGTGGTGGCAACGGAGCCCTAATGGGTGGGGAAGGAACGTCCTCCCGGAGGGAAAGAGGTCCTTGGGACCCCGGTGGTGGGGCCGGGTTGGGGTTACCGGCTATGACATCCATAGGCTTGGGTATGGCTACGTCCGGTCTCGGAGGTGGGCAAGGGGAGACCAACGACTCAAAATACGCACACCTCCTATCCACCCGATCTGAAATCATTTGCACAACTTCGGCAACGGTATGGGTTGGAGTACGGGTATCGCGGTGGATTTTCCCGTAATCAACCGGCCTAAGCTTGGGTACCTGAGGGGCTTCTTGCCTCCGGATATGACCCACTTGGTTGGAAGTGAGTTGGTGGGGTCGGCTGGAGGTGTGACCCACGTGGTTGGAAGTAAATGGGTGGGACGGGTTGGAAGGAACCGGATGGGGAAGGTAGACCCTTCTAAACTCTCTCTTCATGTCCCACCATGATTCGATGGGCCATTGCCTCCTAACCTCTCTCAAGCGCTCAATGTGGTCCCACTTTTCGGCGGCCTCGTGTAGAAGCCTCTCCTTGGCAAAATAGAATTGCCTGGCTTCAGACATGGTATAACAATCAAAGTATGCGTCCATGGCGGCCTCCCACTTGAGGTAGTCGCCCGGGTCATTGGAGCCATAAAAATCCGAGGCTTCGGGCCTACGGAAGTGGAGAGGATGGTTGCCCAACCCATGGGTGTGCCAACGGTTATCTCGCTTGGGCGACCAGAAGTCCATTGGAAATGGGTAGCTATAAGACGGACATGAAGACACTTGGACAAGACACTAGACACGACCCTAAACGACAATGCAAGTTGGAATGCCGACTTGACTATGAACCTAGACACAACCAAGTCTCGGTACGTGGCGGAGGTTTGACCCAAGGGTCTCCTCGACACTAGTGTGCGGCCTTCCCGATAGGCGTAACCTAACGTTCGGGTGACACCTTTTGATATACCGAACAATGGTATGCAAATGCACCCTTAGACTTAGACACTTTTTTTTTCTTTTTGCGGACTTAGACACAAAGACTACCCTAGACTCAACCTTGGCACTCTGATACCAAATTGATGCGGGATGGACACGCGACATGGGACTCTAGCTCGCGATCGTCCGTAACCGAGGGAAGACATGGGACCGGGCGCAGTTGAGAAATCGGCCGTGTGTCTCGGGTATCGGCTTTTCCGCGTTAACTTGGCTCGAGTCACGGGACGGTACACTCACTCACTCTCGCAGCGGTGATAACAATATATCAATCTAGTATCCTACACTCGCAGCGGCATATACGAATGAATACAAACTAAGCAAAATGCGATAAAGAGTGAGGGCGAGTTTACCTCCACGCTCCGGGCGTGGGGAAGACGATCCTGGCCAAGTACGGTAACTCCCGGTAACAACGGTAAAAACTTAGTTACAACAGTAAATTTTATTGCCCACTCCACGCAGAGAGGTAAAGGGCTACAAGTGGGGCCCGGGAGGACTGACCCTGGGTTGACGGGTAGCAATCCGGAGGTGCGTTCGGGGCGAACTCGGCCTGTTGGTCCGGCTCGATCCTACGCCGACTCGGTACTGCGCCGACTCGGTTCTGACTCGCTGGACAACAAGGCACGGATTCCAAAGGAACATCACCCTCCTGAGGTCTTCTGACGGCGCCGCTTGGCTGGGACGATGGCGGTACGTCCCTGATCGACTCCCTGAAGTGGCGGTTCCAAAAGTTGACTTTTGATATTTTTGCACGAATTATTCACAGACTGATTTTTCTGATATGTACAAAGAATAGATCTGCACGTCTCGGCTGCAAGAATTACGGTGCTCAGATCCGGAGGCTGATCGAGGCGTGGATGGTACCGTTGGAAAGAGCACTCACAGAACTACAACATATAAGTTTTTCCCATCGATCCATAGAAGGGATTAGAAATGAAAAACTCTGCAATCTATGGGTTTTCCTGTGGATCAGGTTACTGACACTTAGGATAGAAAGGGATCTGCCTGAAACTGACCATTGACCGAGGGGAAAATGAATTTTCTAGACTCCAGGAAAATTATGGTGGAAGGGAGTATATGTGAGGAACACTGAGTAATTTTTGTGGATTTTTTGGAAATTGATAAGGGGGTGGGAAAAATACGAACCGGTGACACTATCCCGCAGATCTGCAAAAGGGTAGATTACTGAGAGGATAAATAAAAATATGGGAAAAATATCAAACTAAGGCCAAATGGCACGAAATTTGAACTGGAGATTAGGGGAGATAGGGAGAACAAACCCTCAAAATTAGGGCTTGAACAGATAATAAAAAAAAGATAAAATTTCAGAGATGAGGTTCTATCCTAATTTGGACAGAACTCCAGCGATGGCGGTGGCGGCGCGATGGCGGCACGAACGGAAGGCGGCGGCCAGAAGTCGCATCTAGCAGAGGTTGGGGATCTTGGAGTCACACCAAGATGAGGGCTTCACACCCTAGAATGGGCAGCAATCACTGCTGCAAGGGGGAGAGGAGAGACACAAGGGGTGCCTTTGGGCTTGCTCTTAGCAAAAATGCTTAATTCCTCATTAATATCTCTAATGACACTATACATAGGCTTATATAGAGAATGACAAGGGGTGGGGGGATGGGAATTTTGTGGGAGATAGGGGATTTTCTTCCCCATGTGGTCAAATGACCAAATTAAATAAAAAATATAACATGGGATAAACTATATTATAAGGGGGAAGCATCTTGGACTTTGCTTGGTCCAATTTTGAATTTTCTTCCACCTTGTCCCCTTGAATGGTCAAGTATCTTGAAGCCCACCTTGGACCTTTGACCAGTCCCACATGGGACCCTAAGACTTAGGTGGACCAATGGGGAAAGAGATGGGGGCCCCTTGCTGGTCCTACTAGACTTTTACACAAAAACCCAAACAATCCTAAGGAATGACAAATTGGCCTATAAAGCCTTACAATTGCGTACATTTTTTCCCAAGCATATAAATGTAAATAAAAGGACTGAAATGCAAAATAAAAAGTAAGTGGTCTTGCTCTGATGTCCCCATCACTATAACAAGAGAGTGGATGTCTAAAAATATACATGACTCAATACTGTGCATATAGGGCCCGGTCTGGTCCTAGGAGGAGCGCCCGAAGGTACTTGTGCCCATGGGAATTTATTGACCACGGTGTTAAGCATTGCACCGAAGTGCTTGCTTGCTTGACTGTAGACATTCCCACTCACTCTCCCGTGACACGACTTGCTTGACTTGACTTGACTTGTGGCCCGCAGAAGGGTAAAATACTTGCTTGAATGAAATAGCCAATTCCATTACGCATACTTGATATTACATGTGCTTGATATTACTTGCTCTTGCTCGAACATGAACTCTTGCTGTTCTTGGAAATTGTCATCACTTGCTAGTGCCTTATTAATACATGAAATCATGCGATACTCTATACAATTCTTGATATCTTGCTTGTATTTTTATCCAGTTCCTGTTTTTCTCACTTACCTAACATGCATAGCTAGCATTACACATAACCTGTAATTTACTTAAAGACTGCTTGAACTTGAGATGTAATTCCTACTGAGCGATTCGCTCATCCAATTGCTTCCTAACATTTTTTAGGTGATTTAAATAATGACCACCATCTGGATTTGAATGAGACCGAGTGAAGAGTGCTAGTGTCACCGGTCGTCTACTACCAACTAGCCGTATCCTTTGTGTTTTAAGTCCTACCTTGTATTTCGAGTTATGATTGGTCTAGTCGAATGAAACCTGTTGAGGCTTGTAGCCCAGTAGATGGATTTGAGTAATGATGTCATGGACTAGAATTGTCGTTAATGGATTAATTGTATAATTGTCATCTTGGACACTTGGTATCATTTTAGAAATTTACTATTTTGCATACTCTGTCTTTTGTCAAAAAAATATGTAAAAAAAAAATTTACTGCTCTGATTGATTGGTTCTATATAAAGTTGCCACGCCACTGGGTATCTTCCGCGCTCGGGGCGTGACAGCTTTTCGTGGTATCAGAGCCTAGGATTTCAATTTCTTAGGAAAAACCCAAGTCCAAGGATAGATTTATACCCTACCCAGTGAGATGGGTAGAGCCATGGGCTAAGTTCTATGATGACATTCGACCTTATAATTAAACTCGATATTTATTATACTTAAACTCTTTTATAGGATCATGGCCGCTGAAAGAGCACAATGGCGCGAGATGCAGCGCACCGTGCAAGGTCTTACGCATGCGCTACAGCCAGTGGCGTAAGGTGGAACTAACCGTGGAGCTGGTGATCTTCATGGGGGTTTCCGCAACATGAACCCACCAAGGTTCACGGGCTCAACTGACCCCGAAGATGCCGAGAACTGGTTAAAAGAAATCGAAAGGATTTTCCGTGTGATGCAATGCACAGACAAGGATAAGGTTCTACTGGCTATATTCCAACTGGAGCGGGACGCTCGATGTTGGTGGGATTCCATGGAAGCAACATTGCCCGATGACCATGTCGCATGGGATGAATTTGTTGAGCATTTCAACAACAAGTACTTCTCCAACCACACCCAGGAAAAGAAGGCCGCAGAATTTGCCGCACTAAAACATCGAACTTTGAAAGTGGCCGAGTATGAGGCCCAGTCTTCAAGACTGGCTAGGTATGCACCCCACTTAGTGTGTACGGAAAAGATGAAGGCTAGAAGGTTCCTCAACAGGCTTCGGCCCCATTATATTACACAACTTACACCGATGGACATCCAAGTCTATTCGAAAATGGTTTGGCGTGCACAGTTGCTCAAAGACGCCACCGAATTATCGGAGAGGATACGAGAAAGGGACAAGAAGGAACCTGTCACAAGCCCGGGAAATTTCAAAGCCTCATTCAACAAGAAATGGTCTTACAACGGAGGGGAATTCTCCAAAGGAAAGAGATTCCAGAAGAATGACAAGCCAATCTCCACCATCACACCTTCCAAGGAAGTTTGTAAGTACTGTGACAAAGTTGGTCATTGTGAGCGACGTCACGCGGTTCGAGGAGTGAAGAAGACGCGGAGCGCGCGGGCTCCTTTTATTTGCTGCAACACAGAAATAAGAGAAAAGAGAAGGGGCCACCACGGGAGATTGCTCCGGTGGGGCGAGCGGGACAAATGCAATATAGCAAGATATGGGGGTTAAACGGCCATAGCGGGAAGTGACTCGCCGCGGCCTCGGGGGGACGGGAATGGTGCAGAAATCAAATAGCAAGAATTGAAACGGCCATTGCGGGAAGTGACTCGCCGCGGCCTCGAGAGTATAGCAGATATAGTAGCACTTCAAGATATACAAGAGAAATGACAGAATTCAAACGGCCATTGCGGGAAGTGACTCGCCGCGGTCTCGAGAATATGAGTAGATAAGAAATTAACAGGATATAAGGAGAATATAAAGAACGAGAATTTAAACAGCCATTGGGGAAGTGACTCGCCGCGGCCTCGAGAATATGAGCAGATAAGAATATAGCAAAATATAAAGAGAATATAAGAACGGGAATTTAAATGGCCATTGGGGAAGTGACTCGTCGCGGCCTCGAGAATATGAGCAGATAAGAATATAACAGGATATAAAGAGAATATAAGAACGGGAATTTAAACGGCCCTTGGGGAAGTGACTCGCCGCGGCCTCGAGAGTATACCAGAAGAGAGATATGGCAAAATATAAGAGATATAGCAAGATATATAGATGACAGAATTCAAACGGCCATTGCGGGAAGTGACTCACCGCGGCCTCGAGATTATGATGTGATCGCCAGGGGTCGAGGACCCCAAAATGAAAGAGTGATCGCGCCTACCTCACTAGCAGGAAGTGGCGGGTTGCTTCTTCCTAACCCTTCGGCCGGCCGACGGAGAGGGCTTTCTTTAGTTACCCTTGCAAAACAACAGACAGTAAATAAACGGAATTAGAAAATGACAGTGTAGTATCAAACTCTTGCAATGAAAGTAATGAAATCATGGCGGGACACACACCTGGTTGGTGTGGTTTTAAACCCCTCTCGGACACGAGTAGGAGGAAAATGCAATGATGAATGCAAGAAGTATATAAGAGAAGGCGCCCTTACAAAGGGAGTTAGAGGATGCGAGATGATGAATGCAAAGAACTACAGAGAAAAAGGGGAGAGAATTGGCTTATTGGATGTGCCGATGGCGAGATCCGGCAGAGCTTCGGCAGCGTAGGGACGACGTAGGAGTGCGGTGGACGAAGATGACCTTCCTCTCGCGAGCGTGGGCACCCGAGAAGCCGGCAGAACCTCCACCTACAAAAGACCCCACGAGTTAGAAATGACTCCGATAGCCTCTGGGCTCCGGCAGCCTATCGGATCTCTTCTTAGCTTTTTCAGAACTGAGGGGGTGGGCCTCTATTTATAGGGCTCCGGAGGGTGGAGGCGTCCAGGACCCTGGACACCTCCATCAGGGCCGAAGTAATATTCTATTCTATTTTTATTCATTTTTTTCGAATATTTTCGTGGAGGCGTCCAGGGTCCCGGACGCCTCAATAAGGTCCACCGAACTCCACCGAAAGCCGCACGCGGTTTGGCACAACGCGTGATTTTGTGAGCGGCGTCTCGTGATTCGGAAATGGGCGCGTCCAGTTGTCTGGACGCTTCCACAATTGGCTTTTTTCACACACGACAAACCGTCGGTCGGTGGACGGGGCCCGGTGGGCAAGTTGATGGAGGCGTCCAGGGTCCTGGACGCCTCCAAAAAATATATTTTTTATTTTTATTTTGTTTTTTTTTACCAAAGCTGGCATTTTTATATTCTTTATATTTGTTTTCATGGAGGCGTCCAGGGGCCTGGACGCCTCCATTAATATATCATTTTTTATGTATTTTTGGTCTTAAAAAATAAATTAAAGTAATGGAGGCGTCCAGGAGACTGGACGCCTCCATTAAGACCCCCCCGGGTCCGCTGAAAAGGCGTCGGCAGCTCCCCGACAGGCACCCTTCCTGGTTCCGGAATTTTTTGGCATGTCTGAATGGTGTTGATGCCGTCCGAATGCTGCAACGAGACGATTCCGGATGCTGAAAAGGGCGGAAGAAGACTCAAGAAAAGGAAGCAGTCGAGCGATTCAAAATGCGTAAGCCGTCGCGGGGCGTCGTATAGTAATATGAGACTTTCTCATGAGACGTCAGGAATGGCGTGTCTCCAGCTACCCCGCCTTGGCGTCTGCTTTGCAAGGGAGGGACACGTAGTGGAATGGTATCGAAGTGGAGTGAAATGAAGTGGGAGCGGACTGATAAGTTGATGCCAAGGTGTGATGAGACACGCTTTTGACATTACTGTTTGGAATCTTTCCTGAAGTTTCAATGAGGCGACCTTGAAGGAGGTCTTTCAAATTTTGACGATTTGCTTGGACGGAGATCAAATAAGGGAGGGTGAGATGTGCGCTCAGGCACGAAACAAAAAGAGACCAACTTCTCGGTGTGGAAGTACCTGGGTCATAAACCTGCAGGTTTCACCTTTGGGGAGCGGTTACCAGCCAACGTGGAAGTGCTGCGGCCAAGGTGGGTCAAGCAAGGTAAAAAGTAAAGGAATATCTGAGGGTCTGTCCAAACAAGGGTCTCCTTTGGAAGAGCAGCGTAGGGCCGTTTCAAGGAAACTTAGTATTTCATTCGGAGTGGAATATCTCATATTTGTAAGAATTGAAGCACAGCGGCTTTCGCAATCGAATCACTTGAATGATCTTCCGCAATAAATCAAAGTCCTATATGAATGCATGCTGGGTTTAAATAAAAATTTAAAACAAACTAAAATAGAAAATAGCCAAGGATAATATTGTCAACTTGTTAAGAATGGGTCAGGATACCGATCCGATGAGCCGACACTGGGCTGGGGCCCGTTTATCCTCGCACCAACTCACTGAATGGAACCGTCGTCCCCATGCTATCACAAGTTAACGGCCTATCCGTACAACCCAAATTCTTCCGGGATCATCACTATTTTTGTTGAAGGGAAACTCAAATCCCAGATTCGTTCGGGCCGCGAGGTCCTTGACATGTTCTAGTAGCGTAGGTATCATATACTACGATGCATGACATGGTGGGACCAACCATTGAAAGGTGGGACAGGAGATAGGACAAAGACGTCCGTTAGTAAAACCTGCACAGGCCAGCATGGATTAATAACATCAGAAAGTAACAGAATCGTAACAGAATCGCACCACAATGGAAAGGAGATCGAGCCAAAATCGTGACATTGAGCGCTGATGTGACATGTTCTGTCCTGTAGCGATCTTCCCTTCCTATAAGAACTTCCCTTAGGCTAGTTCATTCAAATGCACCAAGGTGGGTTTTGGAAGCTCAGGAGAGGAAGGAGAGGAGAATCTAGAGATCTCAGGATGGAAGGAGAGTCTTCCCGTGTTATGAAGAGGAGCAGGCCTGGTAGCGAGATTGGGCGACTCTCCGACCTCGAGGGTCATCTCAGCGGGATGATCATGTCGCATATGGTAAGCTGATTCATTTCAACTTTTCTCCTCTTAAACCTTCTTCTCACTTGCTCCCTTCCTCCTTCTTTCTTTTCCATTTTCAGCCATATCCACTCTTCCCGGACCCGAGGAAGTTTTCCAAATTGCCATGGCTTTCAAAGTTAACTTCCAACATATCCATCGGCATGAGGGCCATACTTTCGAAGTGGCATCTGCAGGGGCTCCTTATTCACGCCAAACACTACGAGAAGATTCGTATGGACTGGGCGGCTATGGGCGCACTAGTGGAGATCTGGCATCCCCAGACCCACACTTTTATCTTCCCGACCTTCGAGGCGACCATCCTCTTCTAGGAGGTGGAACTTCTGCTCGGATTGAAGAAATTCAAGAGTGACGGGAAGGTGAAGGCTATGCGGATGCTGACACGGGGGACTTCCGAAAGCATCCTTGGAAGCTTCATGCCGCCCGATGCAGCCCGAAAGGTTCGTACTCAAAAGGGAATTGATTTGCAAAAGCTCGCGGAATGGGTCATGGAGGCCCTGAGAGGGTTACCAGACGATGACTATTTAGAGGGAATCATGAAAGGGTTCACCATTTGTCTGGCGGGTGCTCTCTTGTTTCCTTATACCGACAACATGGTGGAGGAAGACCAACTGAGTGCTATCTGCGGGATCTGGCGTGGAAAGAGGGTGGGACCCGCTGTCCTTGCCTACCTGTATAGTGGCCTTACTGCCTCGAGCATGGGTAAGCCTCCTTTTGGTTGCGCACTTGTCCTGAATTGCTGGCTGGATTTGCATTTCAAGTTTGATCACCGTGAGGGAATGCCAACCGCTTCGAAGCTCTTCCAACAAAGCCCCCTTTATCACATAGCTGACGTGTTAGGCTTCGGTGGCACCGTGGCGAACCGTGTTCCGTGGCTAAAGAGACGTGAAGACTGGCGGTCTCACTTTCGAACCGTGACACAACGCTTCTTCTCTTGCGCACCAGCATGTTTACTCCTGCTTGAGCTCCTCATGAGGTCTTCTTGTGAAGTTGATCTCCAACTGATTGGTGCGACCGAGTTTGTCCTTTACAACGCGCATCGGTGCTGCCTCCAGATCGGCATTCCACGTCATTCGTTCCCACTACCGACTGGCATCGTTCCTTTGAAGAAGAGAGAGTTGGGCACTGAAGCGGATGTGAAGGAAGCGAAGGCCGTCAAAGCACCCTGGAAGACAAGTGTTGCGGGAAAGGCCTTAGCGCATGTGGGGGAAGAATGCGAGCTGTGGAGGGTTATGTAACTGAACTGGGGAAGTTAAGGCCTAAGGCGCCTAAGCCCCTGATGTAACTCGTCCTGCTTTCTGATGGAATAAAATCTGGAATTTGGATGTTTCGGACCCCCGTTTCCTTTGTTATTATTTTTATGATTTTCTTTTTTTATATATTTTTGTATTTTCTTTCTTTTTTATGTACTTATATATATATATATTTTATTTTTAATGGGGGCGTCCAGGGGCCTGGACGCCTCCAATTTTTAATTTTTTTATTATTTTTTTGATTTTTCAGTTTTGGGGGCATCCAGGGGCCTGGACGCCCCTATAATTTATTATTTTTTTTTTTGAATTTTCTTGTTTGGGGGCGTCCAGGGGCCTGGACGCCCCTATAATTTATTTTTTATTTTTTTGAATTTTCTTGTTTGGGGGCGTCCAGGCGCCCTAGTTTTTTTTTGAATTTTTTTGAAGAAAAGAAAGAAGTGGGGGCGTCCAGGCGCCTGGACGCCCCCAAAAGGAGTGATTTCTTATATAAAGGGGGCCTCACCCCCTTTTCACTTCTACTGTTCATTCTGACGACTCGTTCACTCTAAACGACCCATTCCCAGTTCCCAATGGAGCAAGGAGGCCCGAGCCAGGGTAGAGAGAAGCGGAAACGACGGGCTCGTCATCCGAGGAGGTCGAGAGATCACGCCGAGGAGGCTTCCACGGGAGAGGAGATTGCCACGGAAGAGGAGATAGCCGCGGAGCAGGAGGCGCCTCCTTTGGCCGCGGAGGGTCCTGCGGGTGCTGGTGACGCGGGAGAGGATGAGCATGACCTGGTAAGCCCCTCAGAACCCCAGTTTGTTAGTTTAATAGGCTAAACAGACGGCCGAGAGCCAGTGGAGAAGGCCGTGGAGTGGGAGAAGGAGGCGTCTAGGGGCCTGGACGCCTCCAAGTTTTTCTTTTTTGATTTTGTTTTATTTTAATTATTTTTTTAGTTATTTATGTAAATAAAACAATATTAAAAATATGGAGGCATCCACTGAGTTGGACGCCTCTATGATAAATTATTATTATTTATTTATTTTTATTCATTTTTCTTGGGTAAAATAAAAAGGTAAAATGAAGGCGTCCAGTGGGCTGGACGCCTCTAAATATATGCATATATATATATATATATATATATATAAGGAATATTATATACAGTGTTGTTGTTTATTATTATCTTTGATGCTGATGTGTTTCTTTGTTGGTTGTTTTTGTGGTGTGCAGGGCGTGATGAAGAGCGGGATCAGCTGGTCCCTAGTGGTGGCAGCGTACCGTGGGCTGCCGGACTTCCAGAGGGCGCGTGTGGACGCCATGGGCTTTGGAGCCTTCCTCAGGATCGAGCCCTTCCTCTTATCCAGGCATTGAGGGAGCGGTGGCATGCGTCGAGTCGGGCGTTTCTGATGCCCTGGGGGCACATGGTGCCGACACTTGAAGACGTAGCTCGGATCACCGGGCTACGAGTTGACGGAGAGGTGGTCAGCGGGGTCACCTACCCCGACTACCGAGAGAGTGTCCTGGACCTGCTGTGGTTAGAGACGAGCGTGACTGACAGAGACAGCAGGGTAGTCGGCCGAGTGGAGATTATGGAGGCGCTCGGATTCGTCGACCCGCGCCAGCGGGTTAGCGAGACTGGAGCGGAGTTTCTGGCACGACTGGAGGGAGATGCCCGTGCAGCTTTCACCCAGGACTCGAGCGAGCGGGAGCTGGTGGATCTAGACCTCCGGAAGTTTCTTTTCTTCTTTCTGGGCCGCCTTCTGCTGGGGACGAAGGGTGACAGCATCCACTGCCGCTTCCTCGGGATCTTGGCGGACCTTGACAGAGTGGGGCACTACGCGTGGGGAGCGGCTCTGCTTGCCCATTTGATTGCTGATCTCTCCTAGACTTCAGAGAGGGAGACGACAGTCAGCGGCTTCGCACCTTTTCTCCAGGTACATAATTTATTTATGCACTTTACCGTAGTTAAATATGCAATTACTCGTGCTAATGATGTATGATGGATGCAGGTGTGGAGTTATTACTACTTTCCGATGGGGAGGGCCAGGCAGGGGAACAGGAGAGCCGTTCCTCTAGCGCGACAGTGGAGGCCGGTTGTGGTAGCGGCACCACACCGCTACCAGCTGGCGTCACTTCGTCGGGAGTTGAGCGAGTACCCCGAGGCTATGGTATGATGCGTATGATTTCTTTGTATTTTTTATGCATGCGACCTAATGGCAACTACTATGATGTATGTATGGTGATGTAGGTGGTGTGGAGGCCCTACCTGGGTATGGCCGACGCTGGCCAGCCCTGGGTTGTAGCGGGTCTTCCTCGTTTCGGGCGGGACGTGTGGGTCCATTGCCTGAACGAGATCGAGCCGCTTCGGTTGAGGTTGGTTATGAGGACGTTGGGGCTGGCCCAAGAGTGGGTCGATGTAGATGAGCCGGTCCGCATCGGGCGGAAGACCAAGGGGAAGGTGAAGATCGTGGACTGGCGTACGCGCTTCCCAGCACAGTACCAGGACTGGCAGCAGGGCGGGGCCCCAGTGGTGTCCCATGTACAGGACAGCACTGATTACATGAGACGGTATCGAGCTACGTACGGGGACCGCCTCTCCCTCGGTGGTATGGCAAGGGTAAGTGTGAAATGAAAATGCTTCATTCTTCTATGTGTATATGCATGTGAGACTAACTTATATGCCATGCAGGATGCTCGTGACGACATGATCGCCGACCAGCGGGCCCAGTTGGCGGACGCCAGGCGGCAGTTGGTGGCCATCCGACAGGAGTTGGAGATCCTGGTGAGTCTATGCAATGCATTTTTTTGTGACCTGGATTTTGATGCTTAGCCTCTGACTGTCGTTTGCCCCGTGTTTCAGCGGGCCCACCAGGCGGCAACAGCCGGGACGGCTGGTGGAGCGGGTTCCAGTTCGTGGGGCCCTCCCCCGGAGATCTCTGCCCTTCAGGAGCAGCTGGCGTATGCGGTGGCTCGGGCTGAGGAGGCCGAGCGTGACCGCGCGGCTCGAGTGAGTGTCTGCCTGACCCCGACTCTCCTTCTAGCTACTTTCCTTCTATCACTGCTCTCTTGCGGTGCATGCGTGCTTCGACAGGTGGCCGAGATTCGGGAGGCCCTGGCCCGTGCTGTTCGTGCCGAGCAGGAGTGCGATGCCTGGGCGGCAGAGCGTGACGCCCGGATTGCGGAGCTAGAGGAGGAGCGGCGACAGGAGGCTGAGGAGCTTCCTCGCGACGTGGTGGATCTGCGGATCACCCTCGAGCTGTCGAGGAGAGAGGCGATGAGGGAGAGAGAGGAGAGGGAGAGGGATAGGGAGAGCATCGAGAGAGAGAGAGGGAGTACAGGAGGGCAGAGCGACATCAAGATTGGGACGAGAGGAGGGCTCTAGAGGCCCAGGTGATGGAGCTTCGACTGAGCCTTGGCACGGTGGAGGGGAGACTGCGGGAGAGTGAGGAGCGGTATCAGAGGGTGAAGGAGCGCGGGGCGCGACTTCGTCAGTCTGGTTCCTTTTCCGTGGGCAGCTTTCTAGTCTCTTCGGTCGAGGAGCGTCGCCGTGCCTTCGAGGCTGGCGCGCCACCACAGGGTGAGGCGAGCACGGCTTCTCAGGGTTCACAGAGGTCGCAGAGGCCCCCTAGGGATCCCCATCAGAGGAGGGAGGAGAGAGATGACCAGGAGGGTGATGGCGAGAGTTAGAGAGTTGCTTGTACACTCCACCCTCCTTACTGCATGATGTACTTTCGACTATTATATGAAATGAAAATGGCTTTCTTGTGTTGTGTGTACCTTTCCTCTCTCATTTTTCTGCTGCACCGAGTTGTTTCGAGGCATGCCTTACGAGACTTTGCCCTGAACAGCGGGGAACTACGCTTTGCACCGGGGGATTCTGTTTCCTTTCTCCCCCTTTTTTGGGCACATCCAGGAGCGAGGACGCGTCTTAATCCTCGAATTCAAATTTAAAGCGACGGGTGGCCTTTCTTCTCCCGTGCCTTACCCGCAAACGAGCCCGCCTTCCGTCAAAACTCGCTCGCCCGTCTTTGTCTTCTTTCCCTCGATCGATGGAGTTCGGCAGTCTGGACCACGGGGAAGGTGGAGAGGGACACGGGACCCCTCGCCTGAGAAGGGATGCGCCAGAGCACGGAACGGCGTCTATGGAGGAGGAAGGGCCGCTTCGGGCCCTCGAGGGACCCGAGGGGCCCAATGGCACGGAAGGAAGTAAACACGGCTCGGTGAGTGCTTCGGTTTCCCCTTCTTTGATCTATTTTGAGTTTTGAAGCGAGGCGTGCGAGGGGGGAAAGGGTTCGGCGAGTGTTGCACTCAAATGATGGACGCGTCCCAGACAGGGGACGCGTTCTTTGTTATGATGCGAGGCCCTTCTTTCTTGGTGCAGGACATGACGAGGACCCTGGGCCAGGCCGATGAGTGGGCGAGTGCAGACGAGCCGAGCCGCGTCAGGAAGGAGAGTCGCGGCAAGGCGAAGCTTGAAGACTGGCGCATACGTCTCCCTGGACAGCAAGGGGGCGTACTGGTGCAGGATAGTGCCGACTTCCTGCGGCAATAGAGAGAGAGTTACGTGGATCTTCCCCGAGCCGGGGATACGCGCGACGTCAACGACTCTCGTGCCCAATTAGCCGAGGTCAGGCGGCAGCTGGCCGCCACTCAACAGGAACTATCGCTCCTGGTAAGCTAAGTGCTGCATTTTCTATTTTTAAATGTGGAGCTTAGCTGACTGCTGTTGTTTGTTCGTTCCAGCGTGCCCAGCAGACAGCGATGGTGGGAGTGGCTGTCTGCGCATCTTCCAGTTCCTCGGCCCCTTTTCTTGAGATTGCCTCCCTCCGGGAGCAACTTGCCGGTGCGGTGGCTCGGGCTGCCCGGGCGGAAGAGGAGCGTGATGCCTGGGTGGCGACTGTAGCAGAGCTGCAACATCGCGGTGAGGAGAGACCTTCTCCAGACATCCTGGAGTTAAGGGTTCTTCTGCAGATGACGAGGAGAGAGGCAGAGAGAGAGAGAGTCGAGAGAAAGGCCGAGCGTCAGCGGGATCAGACCGAGAGGAGGGCCTTGGAGGCCCAAGTGAGGGAGCTCCAGCTGGGCCTTCAGGCCGTCGTGCAGAGGCTAGGAGGGATGGAGATGCACTACGAGAGAGCGCGAGAGTTCGGGGAGCGACTGCGCCAGTCTGGTCGCTTTGCCGCTAGTGGCTTCTTTGCCACGCCAGGGGAGGAGCAGCGAGTCATTACTGTGGAGCCGGCGCCACGAGGCGAGGCGGGTGCTACAACACGGGGATCCAGAAGGCTTCTGAGGGACCCTCACCTCAGGGGAGAGGAGAGGGACGCCTAGAGGGACGAGCATGAAGATAATGGCAAGAGTTGGCGAGCTAGTGGACCCGCCTCCTCTCTATGATTGTGATGTCTATGACAGCTTATGTAGAATGGAGTGATTTGATTTTTTGCTGCTTGTTTGTTCTCTTGTGCGTTCCCTCTTCGCCATGCTTCCTTTGTACTGTTTCCATGTGATGTACCTGTCGAAACCTCGCCCTAGAACGGAAAAATGCGTCTCGCTCCGATCCCATTTTACAGAAATCTACTGCGGGAGTCAACAAAGACGGCCCTAGCTTTTCTTCTCGGGCGGTTTGCCAGCCTTTGCAGACAACCTTCAAAAGGATAGGGCATCTTGTCCAAACAATCACCTTGTGTGAGTGGTGAAGTAACACATGTGGGACCGTATGGAAGGTGCCTTACCACAAGGGCTATTGGAGGGATCTTGCTTGGCACTCCTCCCTTTTTCTATAAATATTCGCTCTTTTGTTCTCCCAGGGTCCTTGAGAGCCAACTCGAGGAGTACAGATTCCCACAGAAGAGGAGGGATTCAAAATCCTGAAGTCGAGATGGAGGGTCAATCTTCCCATTCCTCGAAGAGGAGCAGGTCCAGCAGTAGCAGTTCCAGGAAGCTCTCGGATCTCGAAGGGCACTTCAGTGAAAGGTCCCGATCGCAACTCGTAAGCCAAGTTTTCCTGCCCTTTTTTCCATCTTTTTTCTTCCTGACCAAACCTCCTCTCCATTCCCTGCCTGCGTAGAGTGTGATGAAATCACAGATCTCATGGGAGTTGGTAGTGGCAGCATACCGAGGTCTCCCAGATTTTCAGAAGGCGAGACTAGACGTGATGGGATTTGGCACCTTTCTTCGGATCGAGCCGCTCGAGCTCGACCTGGCCCTGATCCAAGCCTTGTGTGAGAGATGGGACCCAGTGAATCGGGCATTCCTGATGCCCTGGGGGCACATGGTGCCCAGCTTGAAGGATGTGGTCCGGATCACAAGCCTGAAGGTGGAGGGCGAGGCAGTGACCGGGGTCACTTATGCGGATTACCGAGAAGGTGCTCGGAAGCTACTGGGTTTGGACCTAGATGGTCGAAAAAATAGGTCGGTAGCTAGGGCGTCCCTCATGGATGCATTAGGGCTCACCGACACTCGTCGACGGGACGACGAATCCTCAGAAGAGTTCATGGAAAGGATGGAAATAGGATGCCGTGTCATGTACTGCACAGATTTCGACAACTGGGAAAGATGCAACATAGATTTGAGGAGATTTCTCCTCTTTCTTTTAGGGAGATTGGTACTGAGCTCGAAAGGGGACGGTATCCAATGTCGCTTCCTGGAGCTACTATCAGACCTTGAAAGAGTAGGATACTATGTCTGGGGAGCTGCCATGCTGGCACACTTGTTTGCAGGCCTGTTCCAAGAAGCGGATCGTGAGATGGCTGTGAGTGGTTTCACACCATTCATCCAGGTATTTTTGGTTTTGCTTGTTTTGTATTTTTTTTTTGTGTTTTTGAAAGGTACTGATGACCTGCGTCGAGCAGCTGTGGAGCTATTATTACCTCCCCATGGGGAGAGCTCGGCATTGGCGACCCGCGATGGTGCCGCTAGCCAGGCGGTGGGAACCCATCATGAGTGCGGCACCCCTATCCTACCAACTGATGGTGCTAAGGCGGGAGCTACAGGAGTTCCCTGCATCGATGGTAAACTGGAGACCCTACTCAGACATGATCGATGCCGACCAGCCGTGGGTTCTAGCAAGTCGTGCCCGGTTCGGACGAAAATTATGGATGTACTGCCTGAATGAAATTGAGCCGCTTCGGCTACGATTGGTTATGAGGACTTTGGGACTGGCTCAAGAATGGGTGGATTCAGCTGCGCCACCTCGCGTTGGAAGAGAGACGCGAGGACCGGCGACCTGCATTGACTGGCGTGTGCGATTCCCCGAACAGTACGAAGACTGGCAACGGGGTGGCATAATCGTGGAATCGCAGGCACGGGATAGCGAGGATTACCTGCGTCTATACAAGATAAGGTACGCAGAGTGGTTCCAACCCCGGGGACTTGTGGAGGTAGGTTTCCCCTTTTTCTCTTTTCTTCTTTCTCCTTTTTTTGGTTTTCTGGTGAAAATGCTGACTCGTATGGCTGCAGGATGTCCGGGATGCCATGATAGCGACTTTACGAACTCGCTTGGCAGAGATGGAGCAACGGTTGGGCGATGCCCGCGGAGATACGAGCGCCTTGGTAGGTGTACAGTGCGTTCCTAATTAAAACCCCAGATTCCAGATGTTGGCTGCTAATCCACGCGGTCGTAGCATGCCCAGATTGTCGCGGCTTCCCCAGCGATGGGAGTAGGTGGTGCCTCTTCCAGCTTGTGGATTCCCATCTCAGAACTTGACTTGCTTCATGAGCAACTTGCTCACGCCACGCAGCGTGCTACGGAGCCAGAAGGGATGCTCTGTATACAGGTAAAAGTTTCAGTGTTGAGTTCTCTTTGTTTACGCCTTATCGCGTATCTGAGATGGTACACTCGGCAGGAAAAGGAGACGGAAGAAGCGCTTGCCCAAGCTGCGCAGAGGGAGGCTGGGATAGCAGAACTGGAGAGGGAACTGTGGCGTCGTCCTGATGATGACTCCTCTAGGGATGCCGTGGAACTGAGGATCACTCTCCAGTTGGAGAGGGAAGACCGTGAGAGAGAACGTGTAGAGAGAGAAAGAGATGCAGAGAGAGAAAGAGCCAACAGATTGACTGAAAGGGAGGAACGAAGGGCCATGGAGGCCCAACTATTCGAACTCTGAACCAGCCTTGGTCTTGCTGAACAGTGGCTGAGAGATGGTGAGGAGCGCTACCGAAGAGCACGAGAACGTGGCTTTCGTGTTGGTAGCTTCTCTGCTGTTTCCGTGGATCAACGCCGGTGTGTGGGAATAGGAAGGGGAATACAGAGCAGTAGGAGTACCACTTTTTGTAGTTGGGTAGCACCCTTGAGAGCGTTTTGCCCGGAGAGTAGTGGGACAAGTGATGCAGAGAGAGAGGGCGGAACTTGATGTAATTTTTTATTTTGGAAAGGAATAAAATACAAGGTTTGGTCTGTTTGGTTTTCACCTTTACTTTTGTCGCCTCGAATCCCTGCACACATCACTGAAACAAACAAATCAGAATTTCTGATCTGACTTGGCCCCTTGCTCAATAAGCAAATGGTCACATTGACTGTCCTTGATAACTGGTCAAGGGGCCAAGCCTTTATTTAAGGAAGGCGAGAGAAAGATGCAGTGATGATAAATGCGACAGGCAAGCACACGAATGCAAGCGGTATTAAAAGTGAGATGCTGCACGCAAATGCAATCAAGCAAAATTGATTTATTTTCTTTTTCATATTTGGCATTTTTTTATCATAAAAAAGATTTTTTTTGTTTGCAAATATGTACATTTTCTCTTTTCCATTTTTGTTGTTGCTTTTATTATAAATTTTTTTTGTTGCTAATGTCTGTCAAGCACCCAAATGGCACCCAACCTATACGAGAATAGGGGTTTCTTACTAACCTCCCAAGTATCCTAAGTGCACATCTAGGTTGATTTGGGCCTCTAGACCCCTCGAATGATGATCCCGCCGGCTAAGACTTACCCTGATGACAATACCGTCATGCCATGCTTAGGCTCCCAGTCGCTTCCGACCACAGGGATTCACCCAAAAGGTGTTTGAGGTAAGAGATTTGCCCGACCCAGGTCTGTTTCCTCACAACTCTAGATGGTATATGATGGAACACCCTGGAACTCCAATGACCAACCGCGCGACGCTGACCCGGAATCAGACGCCGTCGCACCCATAGGTGACGCGCTTGCATTGGCCTAAGCCTGAGGTTAAACAAGAAGACATCAAGGTGGTAAACAGGGGTCTTGACCAGCCAGAAACACGGAGACTCCTTCGTAGTGATAGCTTTTGCTTTTCAAAGTAGGCAACCAAATGTGTATATTAAAATAAGGTCGCAGACCCTGGGTAGTTTTCACCATTCAGAAACTCCATCGAACCTTCATCTTTAGAGGGAGAAGGAAGAGTGTAGGGGATAAACCTCCTGAGAGGATCGGCAAAGCCGTTAACCTGGCGAGCGAATAAGGGCCCATTAACTCTTTCCTTTCGGACAACTTCGGACCAAATCTCGAGCATTTACATTCCATAGCCCCCCCCCTTTTGTGGATTCGAACTTTTGCTTTGAGGGGTTCCATTTATCGCATCAGGCACAGTCACGACCAGGCTCTTGATTTTGATTTTGTATTTCTTTTTGTGAGGGAGATATAGTCGTTTGACGTTTGTGGGCTCCCTTTCGTATGCCTGCGGGGACACTGCCCTCTTCTCGGGCTCTGATCGATGCTCGAGGAAATGGATCCTACTCTTGCCTTTGGGGTTTGAGTTTCGGTTTCTCATGCTCAGCGTTTTAAGGGCGTCGACTGTCTCATTTGGTCGAAGAGAAAAGAATAAAGATTACAGCTTCCGGAGATCTTCTGGGTGGGGCCCCACCGTAGGTGATGCTACCGACTTTTTTTTTTGAATAAAATACATAAGTGAGCACATGTTAGCTTCCTTCGAGCGAGCATAGGCCGACGTGGCCGGACAGGGATCTCCACGGTTCTGGCAAACCAAGACCCGGTGCCTACCAAGCCTTAATGGGCCCTATTCTAACATTAAAGGTTAGATGCAGTGACTTGACTACATGGTGACCACCAGGCATTGGCATTTTGAATTTTCCATATTTTTAGTGGTTTTCAATATTTCTTTTTTTTGATGTTTTCTATCTTTTCATCATTTTTTTTGTTTTGTGCTAAGGGTAGTATTTCCTAAGATAAAGCCCATTCCAAGGGTGGGGTAACTCGGTCCCTTCGGCGTTGACTATCTTGTAGGCATTGCCAGGGTACACGGCTTGAATTACAAATGGTCCTTCCCAATTGGGTTGGAGCTTAGAACGCGGACCTCCAGGTTTGACAAAAATTCTTTTTACGACCATCTCACCGACTTTGAATTTTCTCTCAATGACTTTCTTTTGGTAAAAGCGAGCGAGTCTATTTTGATACACACGCGCGTGTTCGACAGCGGCCAGCCGCTTCTCATCCAAGAGTTCCAACTGGGCGAGGAGTGAATTACGACGATCGTCGAGGGGAAATTCCTCGTCCAATTGTACCCTGAGAGAAGGGATCAGAGTCTCGTACGGGACTACCGCTTCCATACCATAAGTAAGGGCAAATGGAGTCTGCCCGGTGGGGGTACGGATTGAAGTGCGATAGGCCCATAGGGCTTCGATAAGTTTTTCTGGCCAGTCTGAAAACTTACTAGACTCGTAGGTTTTTTTGATGATTTTGAGCAATGTTTTATTGGTGGCCTCCGCTTGGCCGTTACCTTGTGGGTAATAAGGTGATGAATGATGCAATGTAATTGCGTACCTTTTGCAGAGGTCGTATAGGTCCTGAGAAATGAACTGTGGCCCATTGTCGGTGACGATTGTGCTTGGGACGCCGAATCTGGCGAGGATGTTCTTCATGATGAACTTACAGACTGTTGACGCCTTGATTTCTGCGTAAGCTTCGGCTTCGGCCCATTTGGTGAAGTATTCCGTCGCAGTAAGGATGAAAGATTTCTGCTTGGTGAGGGAATTGGGATCACCTAGGGGACCAATGATGTCGAATGCCCACATGGAGAAAGGCCACGGGGAGGATATTAGATGAAGTGAGGAAGATGGTGAATGGATTTTATCGGCGTGAAGTTGACACTTGACACACCTACGGACATAGACAGCACAATCCTCTTCCATAGTGGGCCAATAAAAGCCTTGGCGAATGATCTTCTTGGCGAGCATCTGACTTCACGTGGCCATCGCACACACCCGAGTGCGTCTCCTCTACACATTTCCAAACCTCATCGTCACCAAGACATCTTAACAGAATACCAGTAAGGCTCCTCCTATAGAGTAGACCTCCAACCATTGTGTATTTCTGAGCCACCCTTCTTATGGCTTTCTTGTCCTCTGTAGTGGCCTCTTCAGGATAAGACTGATCTTGGCAGTATTTGACGATTTCATAGAACCATGGTTTCTCTTCATTAGCCAGTTCTTCTTTGGCCTCCGCCAACATGATTTCCCTCTTCTCAAGGATATCTTCCTGCAGGATCTTCCTTGCTATCCTGTCTTTGATATTTACGTAGGAAGCATCATCGATTGCAGGGGCGTGAAGTTTGTAGATGGAAATAGACTCAAACCATCTTCCTAGAGGGAACCTTATGGATGATGCCAACGAGGCGAGGGCATCGGCGAGAATATTCTGATGACGAGGGACATGAACAAAGATCAGTTTGGTGAACAGTTTGGCAAAGGAAGCAGTGAGTTCTTGGTATGGCTTGAGTTTGGGATCGCGAGTGCGATATTTAGTGAGCACCTGGCGAAGGATGAGTTGACTATCACCTACGACTCGTAACTCAGTGATACGAAAAGAATGAGCGAGTTCTAGGCCAGCTAGAAGAGCTTCATATTCGGCTATATTGTTGGTAACTGAAATTTGAGCTGGTATGCCAATGGGAATGTGAGGCCTTCAGGCGACAGGAGGGCGACGCCGATTCCTCTCCCTTGAGAATTCAGAGCTCCATCAAAATATAGCGTCCACATTGGCTCATCAGATTGAGTGACGGACATTAGTTCCTCATCTGGAAACTCTGATTGGACGGGATCGAACTTGGGAAGAGGATGGTGAGCGAGATACTCGACTATGGCATAGCCTTTAATCACCTTTTGCTGGATGTAGGTGATGTCGAACTGAGAGAGAAAACTTTACCAGCGTGCTAGCCTATCTGTAAGGACGGATTTCTCCAGAAGGAATTTGATAGGATTCATTCGAGCAATCAAGTGGACCTCATGAGCCAAGAAGTAGTGCTTCAATTTCTGCACTACCCAAACGAGGGCAGCACAGGTTTTCTCCATGACGGTGTACTTCTGCTCACAGGGATTGAGAAGTTTGGACAAGTAATAGGTTACCTTCTTCATCAGCTTGTGCGAGGACGGCTCCCACGGAGTCATCCAAGACTGAGACGTAAAGGATCAGAGGTTTTTCTGGTTTGGGTGGAATGAGAACGGGTGGACTAGCCAGATATTCCTTCAACCCTTCAAAAGCTTTCTGACATTTAGAATTCCAGTGGAATTCTACTCCTGACTTGGTCAACTCGTAGAGAGGTCTACACCTTTGTGAATGTTGGGACACAAACCGACGAATAAACTGTAACCTCCCGATTAAACCTCAGACTTCCCTCAAATTCTTGGGAGGCGGCATATCCCTGATAGCCTTGGCTTTGTCGGGATCTATCTCGATCCCTCTTTTACTCACAATGAAACCCAGCAATTTACCCGACGACACACCAAACACACACTTCTTCGGGATCATTTTCAATTGGAACTCCCTTGACCTCTGCAAGACCTTAGCCAAAACTTCTGGATGTTCCATCCTGGTCCTTGATTTCACCAACAAATCATCCACATACACTTCTAGGTATATGTGCATCATGTCATTTAATATGGCCATCATAGCTCTTTGGTAAGTAGCTCCGGCATTCTTTAACCCAAACGGCATGACCACGTAACAATATGTTCCCCAAGGGGTAGTGAATGATGTCTTCTCCTGATCCTCTTCTGCCAAACGAATTTGATTATATCATGAAAATCCATCCATGAATGAGAGGGTCTCATAACCTGCCGTGTTATCGATCAACACATCAATGTGAGGCAAGGGAAAATCATCCTTTGGACATGCACGGTTAAGGTCCCAGAAGTCGATACAAATCCTGACTTTCCCATCTTTCTTCATGACCGGGACAATATTCGCCACCCATTGAGGATAAAGGACGACTCTAATGAACCTGGCTTTGTGGAGCTTATCGACCTCTTCTTTCATTTTCAAAGCCATCTGAGGGTGGAAACGCCTTAACCTTTATTTTACCGAGACGGACCCTGATTTTAGGGTTAAACGGTGTTCGACTAAGGTTGAATCTAGACCCGGCATATCCTCGTAGCTCCATGCAAACGTGTCCTTATATTCCTTGAGAACTTCAATTAATACCTTTTCTTCAGAGGGTGGTAGATTGTCACTTATGAGGATGATCCTAGGGTCTTCCTCAGTTCCCAAGTTGACTTCTTTGGTGGATTCTTCTACGGCGGTTGACGGCTCGTCGAATCTCTTTATTCCACTAGCGTATGCGCCAGCCGCGTCCTCATATTCCTCACCCTCATCTTCGGTAGGGTATTCTTCATCCGTGATCTCGTAGACTCCGTACCCTTCATCAAATGCACCGTCGCCCTCACATTCTATTTCCGGTAGCTGGATGGGATTTTCTAGCAACTGAGGGATGGCAAGAAGGGCTTGACACCTGGCGGCTAAATCCAGAAGGAATCGGCGAGAGATCTGCCTACCCTTAGATTTCTTCCTAGGTACTACCCTTGACCTATCATTCCTAGATTGACTGAAAATATTTACAGAAGAAGAGGAAGACGAAGAGGATGGTGTAGAATGTACAGGAGAAGACCCCTCAGAGGAGGGGTAGAAAAGGTCGCTCATCGGACCTTGGACGGGTGGTCCGCAGGGCGGGACGCACCCGTGGGAGATGTAAGAGGTTTCCTCAACGAAGATGTGTTGTTGAGGAGTTTGAAAATTGACGTTTTTTTTTCATTTTTATTTTTGATGACAAAACAGTGAAAAGAGATCGGAGGAGAGAGAAAAGTGGTTATGGCTAGAGGATTGCGAGGCTCATAGAGCAGATCATGGTTGAAGACCTGGTGCGGGTTGAAAAGCCCGCGTAGGTATGTAAGCAAAGAAGGGGACCTGGGAAGATCATCAGACAACTGTCTGGCCCAGGAAGAAAATATCAGCAAAGGCTGAGACGAGTGGATAGAGAAGATGGCGGCTAATGAGCCGTCAACGGCAATGTTGAGGACGGATGAAGATCCGTCGATGACAGGGTCCTTCTGGCGAGGACGAGGATAGTTTGGAACCTTGGCAAGAGTGGTAATATTCTCTGGTATTCCGGAGATCAATGGTGGTCCTTCAAGCTGCGGAGACAAGAACATCCTTTCCAGTGCAACGAAAATGTCCCGTATGTCGAACCATTTGTTCCACTCGCATTCCGGATCTTTGATCTTACCTCTTTTGGTGATCCTCGGATATTTTTCAGCCAAATATACAGCATGTGATCCCCCATATGCTTCTCGTGGGTAATCTCCCATCTGAACAACGGGCCCTCTGTTGAAGTGGTTTGATAGAGTCCATGTGAGGGGCTTCCAATCCGCCTTGAACGGTCCTTTGAAGCCTAGGCCAAACCTACGGTTCGGCCTAATTTCCTTTGGCGGTTTGAGCCTACCCTGTAACTGTGTGCCCAGACCTTTACCCTGTTTGTAGCCGATGTTCCTCATAATCTCCCAACCTTTGGAGTGAAAATGGAGATATGATGTTGCGGTTGCCCTGACCGGCTCCTTTGGTGCTAGTGGAACGTGAGATAGATCACGCACGTCCAGCAATGATAATATGGGCCGATGAGATGGCCAAACAGAGGGCAGAGAGGTGTTGATAGCATCCACTGTGTGAAGGACAGGAGTGCTGACCACTTTAATAATCCTCCCATTGTAAGGAAACTTCAGGCACTGATGGTTGGTGGAAGGCACAACGTCCATGGTTTCAATGTAGGGGCGACCCAGTATAGCCTTGAATGTGGGGTCCATGTCGAGGACATGGAATTCCGTGAGAACTGACATAGGGCCTAGTTCTGCCTTCAGAATAATCATCCCCTACGACGGCCTTTTGCTATTGTCATAAGCCGTGACCGTGATCGAGGAAGGTCTTATTTGTTCCTCGTTGACCCCACACAACTGAAGGGTGTCCATGGAGATCACATTTATGGACGCACCTGTGTCCACAAGACATGGATTTATGGATACCCCATTAATTTTTATTGAAATGCACAATGCATATTTCCGAGCTTCCTTGGGAGCGAGCTCGTAGTTGTGGAACATGATGGCCGGTTGTGTGTCTGTTGGTGTCAGGACGGTCGAAATCTTCTCCACGGGGAGGTCTTCATTAACCATGACTTTTTGAAGATATTCCATCAAGGCCGCCTGGTGGGATGTGGATCTTTGAAGTAGCTCCAGGATGGAGATCCGAGCAGGCGTCTTGTCCAAGTGTTTCAATAGATCATACTGTGTTCCAGGGATAGCCCTTTCTGGTTGTTCTCCATCATCCTTCTCTGGCTGAGATTGCTCAGGATTCTGACTATTGTGGGGGAAAACCCTGTGGAAAATCCTTCCACTCTGGAGCACCATTGCTTGCGGCTTTTGTACCTCTGTGGGGGTAGCAGTGGGTTTTAACAGGGATTTGAGGGGTAGTGGTGGAGGAATGGTTGATGAAGCAGGGGTGATGATGGGAGCAGGGATTCTGATGAGGGGTTTGTTAGGTGGAGGCATGGTGGAGGTAGAGGGGATATCACACGGATTATGGTGGATAAGAGGTCTGGAAGGTGGAGGTGGAGACGAAGTAGAAGTGGGTAGGACTTGAAGCGGGCAATGATTTTGAGGTGGGTGATGGGTAATGAGTGATTTTGAAGGCATTAGTGGTGATATGGTGGAGAAAGACGGGGTTATGTATGGTTGACGGATGATAAGGGGTTTAGAAGGCGTAGGGGTAAATGTGGTAGAGGTGGATGGTAAAGTGGGGGAGTGAGAGAAGATGAGAGGGTGTGAAGGCGTAGTGGAGAGTGTCGGTTGATAGGAGATCGGGGTGCGGATGAGAGGGCGTAATGGTAGTGGAAATGGTGAAGGTGATACTGACGCGGGTTGATGAGAGAGAGGTGCTACCCGGGCAAGGCAAGGGTGTTGCGTGATGATAGGATTGGCGATAGAAAGAATGGAGGTACTTTTCGGGTGCCACACCTGCTCTCTCCCGACTTCTGGGAAGGAGGAGATGGGGTTAACCTGGTGATTAGGCTGTTGGTGCTCCAGTAATAGATTCTGGATTATGCCCATGTTGGGCTATTGTTGTGGGGCCTGCTGAGGCTGCTATTGTTGTTGTGGTTGCTGCTGCTGCTGCTGTTGTAACTGCTACTGTTGTAACTACTGCTGTGGCCTATGAGGAGGTCTCCTAGCCTTGAGAGCGGCGACGTATCGTCTCATTTCATCCCAATCTATTTGATGTTCATCATTCATATCGTGGATGTAATCTTTGAAATGGAAACAGTAATCTACTGTGTGTCCTGGCTGCCTGTGGTAGACGCAGTATTTGGAGGTATCAACATTCGGGGGTCACACGGGTGTTGATTGTTTGTTTACCTATCTCTTCTTATCTTCTTTCTTTTTTTGTTGATTGTGAGGGTTTTGAGAAATGATATGGCGAGATGATAAATAAACTACCAAAGATCAGCTCAACCTATGCACATGTGAACATGAACCTAGGCAATCAAATCTAACTCTAGCATGGGCATGCTATCTCAATCAAATTATGCTAAGGGAAAAACAAAAACACACGCCGGGGCGTGGAGCAAAGATAAATAAAAACACACCGCTAGGGGTGGAACAACTAAGGGGAATAAAGAGATTTGATGAAAAAGACAGCTAGTGCCCAACACTAAGGAAAGTCGTGATCGCCACCAAAGTAAACACGAGTCAAAGACTCGAATATACCTTGGAAGTAGGTGGATGAAACACCCGCCCACGGGAGAGAAAACCAAGGAAAGCCTGCAGATCAACTTGCAAATAACGGTCCAAACCCTGTGCGTCGCTTGGAAGTAACGGTCGTGCGATAGACCGCCAGAAGGAAATAACGCTCCTGCACCTGACCGTCAGATAACCTGCAGTGAAAAGATGTGAATTCTTTGAACTCCAACCCTTCCAGCCGGCTAGAAGGCTTGGGCCTCGTGCTAGTGATCCTGTAAAACCTGCCAAGGATGTAGAAAGCAAAACAACACAACCTCAATTAGCCCTCAACATAAGTATAGCATCAATCCTTAAAAAGCTTAAGAACATCAAAAGGAGAGGGGATTACCGGGGAGTTGTTGGTTTTTTAACCCCTCTGGGCGTTTTTTAAGTTTAGGAGGATATGTGTATGCTTAGCAACAGTGAAAAACGTGGAGGAAGAGGAGGGACAATGCTTTTGATTGATAAAACCAAGGGAAACTTGAGCATGCAAAGATGATGATCTTGACAAGCTAAAACCCAAAATTACTCCCTTGACTTGGAAGATGGACGTGGGAAGCAGCTCCTCCTGGATGTAGATGGCTCCTGAATTTGGCAGCACTTCGTCGTGAATCAAATCTTCCTCTCCTTGGTCATGAAATCAAGGGTTCTATTTATAGACTCCCTCAAACTCTCAGGTCGAGTTGAAGATAAATCAGCCAAGAAAGGAGGATAATCCTTAGCAAATCCTTGAGGATAATATCAACAAGAGTCCAAAGAAACAAACGAGAGGTCCTGAGGATTAGAATTGAAGGAGATAATGCCAATCCAAAACCCTATCTCGTCCACGGAGTAGCAGAGAAAAGGCCTGAACTGTCAGGACTCTCTGAAGGAAGTAACGGTTGCACGATAGACCGCCACTTGGAAATAACGCTCCAAGGAATGACCGTCATTTTCAACCCTATCCAAAGGATAAGATCGACGGGAAGAAGATCTAAACAATAGGACTCTGCAAGTAAGTAACGGCCAGGGCATAGGGCGTCATAAGGAAACAACGGCTAGGGAGTAGACCGTTATTATCAAAGGACAACGAGGCCCTAAGTCTTGGGACTCTTCAAAGAGTAACGGCCTAGGCTTCATGCGTTATTATGAAATGACGCGCCTAGTCCAGACCGTTATTATCATTGATTTTCAAGAAAATAGAATGGAGGGATTGCCAAGCTTTTGAACGAAGTGCCACCAGGAACCAGGTCTAATCCAGGAATTGAGACCCAGAAAACAGGCTTCAACTGATTAAAAGGAATTCAATGAAGAGTGAACAACTCGGAGCATCATATTGAATGAATAAGGAGATGACCCGACTTATTGGGTATAAAACGGGTGTCAACAGATGCCCCTCCTTAACGTCCTCTTTGCAGGGGAACGAGCGGAAGTGAAGCGAAAGTGAAATGGAACATGGAGATGAAGCGGAAATGAAGCGGAGTGGATCAAAAAGAGGGCGTTAAGGTAAACGACACCCGTTCTTCACCAACAAGCGATAAGAATTTTCTGGAAAAACTTCAAAACTGATCACAAGGAAATAGCTAACCAAAGGATGCAAGTCTGGAGGATTTAATTAACTAAGGAAAGGAAACACGGCTGGCCGCCGGAGGCAACGGAAAGGAAAGAGACTAAACTCCAGACAGGAATCTTCAGTCAACCAGATCAAGCGAGCAAATCGAAGGAAACCTTCAAATTCAGAGTGGAATAATTCTCCTTATCCAGGATCAAGAACACAGCTGTTCACCGTCAATGAGACCTCTTGAACAAATGAAGCTCATGAATGCTCAAAGAATGCGTATGATGCATGCTGGGCTAAAGAAAAACAAATCTTCAAAGCAAATGCAAAGAAAGATAAAATAACAAGATACTCGAGAATAATATTGCTAGATTGGGGAAACCAGAGTCAAGACACTATCTGCAACCACGGCGTGCAAGATAGAACCATCATCCCCAAATTTTCCAACCTAACGGCCTATCCAACGATTATTCATGTGAACTTAGATCATCATCATTTTTGTTTAAGGGGAACATCAGATCCCAGGACACCTGAATGACCAGCCGGTTCTCGAGATAATATATCATAGATAACATATAGTAATGCATTAAGGGATAAGGGAACGAGATACAATACCTGACTTACCTGCTTGACGGACGGCGAAGCGTGCCTTCTGTTCATAGTTCCTTTCATGAAAGATAGGTTAGCCAATAAGATAGTTATGATAATAGTTAAGGCATAACCATTGTCTGTGTGATAAACTCATCAAATGTTTTTATGATGGAGATAAGTTTAAACATTAATTTTGACCATTCATTCATCAAGAAACTTGCAAGCATATAACGGCCTGACTCAGGAGCGTCACATGAAAATAACGGATTAAGCCTAGTCCGTCAACACCGAGTCGATTAATATTCTTCAATAAAACAGTCCGTCACAAGCGACGGCCTTAGAGGGGGGCGTCAGGATGATGTGACGGTCTAACGATAGACCGTCGCTTCTCCTGAGTTTTCAAAAAAAAACAAACCGAACGGCCGTTCGGTCTCATTCCATGCTCAAACAACCAAAACGCCAAACTAGAAAAACCCACCGGCGACCTCCATCTCCACAGTCCAATGGCCGGCGACGAGGCACCGCAGCCACCACCTCAGAAGAGAGGGAGAGGAAAGAAGATGGCTATAAGGCGGTTCCACCGCCGGCTCGAACGAGAGACCACCCCGCCGCCCGTGGAGGAAGAACCGAGGGGAAGGGAGCCAAGGGAAGAGGAGGAGGTCCCCACGGTCGTGGAAGAACCAACCGAAGCCTCCTTGGGTGCAGAGGAGCCCAAGGAACCAGAGAAGAAGAAGAGGAAGGTCCTCGACCATGAGGTAGGCCCTCCGCCCTAATTTTTAAATTTTTGATTTTTATGTTTTTATTTATGAATGCATGTGGGGGATAAGGGTAGAAATGGGTCTATGAACCCACTAGGAACACTTGTAGGCCATTTGGCCAAAGTGGGAAGTCATGGGGATGCAGGGGAGAAATTCCCTACTGGCAGACTAAGTGACGGTCCCGCCAGCGACCGTCACTCTCTGACGCTCCAGGCTAAGGCCGTCAGAGACAAGTAACGCCCCATCCCAGGGCCGTTACTTCTGCCAGGGTTCCAAACTCTTTTTAGGGTTTTCAATTTTCAAATTTTTGTTTTTCTTTTCGATATTTAATGTTTATGCAATGTCTATATGATGCAAATGGACTAATTAGTGCTCTAATATGCAATGCAGGGAAAGAGGAGATCGAGGATCTCATGGCTGCAGATTCGGGCGGTGTACCAGGCACTGCCCGATTACCAGAGAGACAGACTTGCAGAGATGGGTTTCGCCGAGATGCTCAGCATCGAGGTGATCCGGATGGATACGCCGTTGCTGTACGCATTGCACGAGAGGTGGGACCCGGTTAGCAGGGCATTCATCTTCCCGTGGGGCCACATGATCCCCACGCTAGAAGACATGGCGAGAATTACAGGCTTGAGAGTCCACGGCGCTGCAGTGACAGGATGGACGTACGGCGACTATCAGGAGATAGCGCAGCAGCTACTGGGGTTGGACCTGATCAGGCCGGGCCAGTCTTCATCCCAGCTCTCGAGATCGGTGCTGCAGGAGAGTTTGGGGCTGAGAGGGGCAGCGATTGCCGTGGGAGAACTGCCCGAGGAGCATCTAGGCAGAGTGATTGACCAGGTGCGCCCTCGTGTGGCGGCAGAGGCAGGAGAGGAGGGGGATCGAGTGATGAGGCGCTTCTTGATACTGTTGTTCGGGAAGCTCCTGTTCGCGACCAGAGCGGATGTCATCAGCTGCAGACTGCTGCCGCTGATAGAGGATTTAAGCAGAGTGAGGAAATACGCCTGGGGAGCAGCGGTCTTGGCCTTCCTGATCAACTCGTTGAGCACCACGGACCGACTGACGATGCTGGGAGGCTTCTCGCCCTTCCTACAGGTAAAAATGTGCTTAAGTGCTTTCTATTATGCCATGATGTATGCTATGATTGATGATTTATGTAACTGACTTGATTCCTAAATGCAGATCTGGAGCTATTTGTACCTCCCGGGCATTGGGAGAGGCGCATTACTCCATCCTGGCCTGATACCGATCGCGAGGCGATGGTCGGTGGCGAGGGATACGGGGTCGGTCTTGAGACAGACCCGGATGATCCAGGAGGACCTGGACTCCTACCCACACACATCGGTGAGCCCAGAACTTAAATGCTTTAAATGCTTTATATGCCTATATGTGCTCATGCTATGCGAATGCTAATGGATCTAAATGCCTGCAGGTGAGGTGGACCCCTTACCGCGGTGAGGGTTACACAGGACAGCCATGGGTGGAGGCGTCTCTATCGTATCGGGGACGAGACGTCTGGCTGCACTGCCTCCACATCATCGAGCCTCTGCACTACAGGCTGATCTTGCGGACCCGAGGACTTCACCAGCCCGAGGTGACCTTTCCATGCCGCACCGACGACCATCCAGGCAAGTCGGCGAGAGGTATTAGTGGGAATGTGGATTGGCGTGCCCGGAAGGCGAAGTACGTCCTCGACTGGAGGCAGCGAGGCAGGGCTGTGAAAGAGCGGGCAGAGAGCGACGAGGCCTACCTGAAGGCCTTTGCTCGACACTACGGCGACCGGGTATACCGAGGTACCCGACGACCGGTATGCAATTCTAAACTAAGAAACTCTTCTATATGATGAAATGCGGATGTGACATGCTGGCTCATGCTTTCTACATGCAGCTCGATCCTGAGGGGCGGATAGCTGAGCTAGAGGGACTACTCCACTCTACCATCCAGCAGCGGGATGAGTACCGGACTGCTTTGGAGCTCCTAGTGAGATTCTGAATGCTTATGATATGACTATGATTATGCATGATGCTAATGTTTTGGCTATGACAATGCAGCGGGCAGAGGGAGCTCAACGAGCAGGACCGGATGCCCCATCGTCGTCCTCGCAGCCTGCGGGAGACAGGGCTGGGCGAGATGCTGACTTTGCTCGGGCGGTTGCCCGGGCCGAGGAGGCGGAGGCCACCCTCGCGGAGCGGGTAAGATACTTACATGCTTTATGATTATGCTTATGCTAATTAAATTTATATGACTAACCTATATGCAATGCAATGCAATCTACAGGCGATAGAGCTGGCAGCGGCAGTGGCGGAGGCCACCCAGGCGAGGGCAGAGGTAGAGAGGAGCCGGGCCGAGACTGATCGAGCTCGAGCAGAGACGGAGCTCGTGCGGGCAGAGATAGCCCGACTGAGAGCGGAGACCCCTCGTCATGTGGACGATGTGGAGATGGAGCGACTTCGAGCAGATTTAGCACGGGCGCAGGCCGAGGTGAAGGACCTTCGCCTTGGGACCGCGGATCTTGATCGCTACCGGACCGAGGCACGGGAGACGCGACGCCAGATCTTCACACTGAAGATCAGGCTGCAGACAATGGAGCAGACGGTCCGGATGCTAGGCCGGGCACCAGAGCGGAGTTCTTCCCGGAGCGGGGCTCATAGGAGTGCTGCCCCTAGTGGCTCGGTTGGGGATTTCCTAGTTAGTTCCGCCGGCCAACAGAGAAATGAGAGGGCAGAGAGAGGACAGCAGGAGGAGAGTGCTTCCATAGCACCGCCACCCAGGAAACCCGAGGGTGGAGAGGATGAGGGCGGCCCGACGGATAAGCCGGCCGAATGATGTACTTTTATGCTTTTCTTACCACTTGTACATGCCTTTTTATGAAAATGAAATTTTTGTTGACTTTTTATGTGGATGTATGAATGGATATGCACGAATGAGTGATTGAAAGTACGCATGATGGATGTGTATGTGTGAATGAATGCTTGTGTGGAGAAGGTGTGGTGTACAGATGTGAAAGACCGCCAGGTCTAGGCAAAGGATAGACTAACTGCCTGAATTTAGTAGCAGAGGAAATGACGGTCTGATCTTGACCGTCATAATAAAACGACGCGCCTACCTTAGGCCGTCATTCGTGAAACATCTTATTCTGATAGCCGGGCTGCAGAAGAAATAGCGGCCCATGGTAGGAGCGTTAAAAGAAAACAACGGCCCTAGACCAGACCGTTGTTCATGGCAGAACATGGTTTAGAACTACTCGCAGAAAATGCGACGGCCTGAAGGAGACGCGTCATAACGAAACGACGGTCCTAACCTGACCGTTACATGGCGTTCAGCCCAGAAGAGAGAGACTTGAGCGATTTGAAGGATATAACGGATTAGGGTTCGTCCGTTGAAAGGCGACGGTCTGAGACCAGACCGTAAACAACCACAGAACAAGTTCTAAGGAAAACCCAACTCACAGAAAAAGTGACGGCCCAGGGTAGACGCGCCAGAGTGAAGTAACGGCCCTACGACAGACCGTCATAGACTGGGTCGTTTCCAAAACGGATTCGGCCGTGAGAGCTTAGAGTCCGAGGTTCAGCCACTTAATCTCTTGCTAGGACTTATCCAAATTTCAGATAAAGCCTCCCAACTCCAATCTTATCCTTCCAAAGTTAATAAAAAGCCCCAGCAACTTGGGAAACTTATCCAAAATCGCAGCTTGCAAAAACCTCTGTTCTAGGGTTGAAGAATTCTCCCTAACAAGCAGAAATCAAGATGAAGAGATGCTTCGAGATGGCGGCTATGGAAGAGAAGATCTACACCGGCCCTAAGGCTGCAAGGAGGGAACATGGGGAGCTTCAACGGCTGTCCTCGATCCCCAAGCATCTAAGCTCTAATGTCCAAAGGGTGGTAAGCTTGCATGACTTCATCTAAAGTTCAGATTTTTTGCTGCACTTTAATTTTCTTCGTAACTTTCCTTCTTCTTTTCTTCTTCAAGCCTCTTCCTGGCCCAAGGTGTTACTCCAACCTGAAGTGGGTGGCTCCCATGGTAAAGGCACTCCCTTTAGAGGTGGTATCAATCCTCAAAGCATGGCACCTCCAACCCCTCTTGGTTCTAGGCAAAAACTTCCAGAAATTGTCTTTGGATTGGCCATGCCTTTCAGCCCTTGTGGAACTATGGCATCCACAAACTCATACCTTCATCTTCCCCTCCTTTGAAGCAACCATCCTATTGGAGGAGGTAGAGACCTACCTAGCCCTTCCTAAGACTAAGTTGGGGGATGAGGATCGGGTTTGCTATACAATAGAACCTATTGATCCGTCCTTGATCTTAAGCGACTTCATTCATAACCCAAAGGACGTGCGGACCATGATCAGCCCGCGCCACATTCACTTGATCCCTATGGCACAATGGATAGTGTCTCACTGTAAAAACAAGTGGGAGAGACACGAAGCAATAGCCAAGGCGGTGGCGGTTTGCTTGTGCGGGGTCTTCCTTTTCTCCACAACCGACCACCTCTTAGATATCCAAAATCTTAGCATTATTAGTGGACTGTGGCGGGGTATGTCTATTTCTCAAGCGGTCCTCTCATACCTCTATGAAGGACTAAGCTCGGCTTGCCTTGGAGGGCCTTTGTTCGGTTCTATGATACTCCTTGAGTGTTGGATAGGAGTGAGAATCAAATTCCTTCCCAAGGAAGATATAACTTCGGCGAGCCGGATCTTCGGGAACCACCCCCTCTTCTTTATTGGAGGGGCATTTGGATATTCTTCTCATGTTGAATGCAGGACGGCGGATAAGAAAACTCGGGATGAATGGCGCCTCTTCTTCAATGCTTTACCAATGGATAAGTTCATCATGCGACCAAGAGTTCTTCGAAACATTCTTCTCAAAATACCGCGGCGCCAAGGCCTCGACCTCCAGCTAGTAGGGAACACTACCATGGCGATCTACAACCCGCACCGATGCTATCTTCAGATCGGATTACCTCGAATCAACATTTCTGCACTATCACACTACCCTTCCCTTCTGCCTAGGAAGATGGGGACCGAGGAAGATGAAAGAGCGATCCGGAACGCGCTGACCATGTGGGAGATCAGCAAGGTGCGCCCGTGGCAAGTAGAAGTTGAAGAGAACGACGAAACACGCCGAGAATATCTGAAAGATTTGAGAAGAATCCGCCCTCTTGCGGATAAGAAGTTGAATGTACCTTGATTTTCTTTTGCTTATGAAAGATGTTATGAGATTGCCACCCAGAACTTGGTTTATCATGAATTATATTTTATTAAGCTTGCTTGAATGAGATGAGATTGCCTTAATTGAAAGAACTTGAGTTGTGTGCTTTGGAATATTAGATTGATGTGAGTAATCAGAGTTTCTGGGGGGAGTAACGGATGTACCAAGGGCCGTTATAAGGTAACAACGGTCTTACGATGCACCGTCAGAATGGAGGCAGGGAGGACCTGATTTCTGAAGGAAGCGACGGAGAGGATTGGGTCCGTCATAATGAAGAGACGGTCCTATCCCAGACCGCCACAATGTTGATGGTCGCAAGAAATAGGGTTCAAGTTAAAGGGAGAGTAACGGTCCGAGAATGGTCCGTCACACTGAAGTAGCGGCCTGAGACTGATGCGTTACATGCTTTGATCCTGCATAACTGTGAGTTCTGGCTTTTGAACTGGCCCCTGCATTCTGCACACACTTAAACATGAGACAAGTTAGATCCGTTCTTAGACTCAACCCCTTGCCTTGGAGCAAGTTAGATAATGACCGTTTCTTGATATTTGGTCAAGGGGTGGAGCCTTATTAAATAGGTGGAAAACAAAAAACAATGCATGTTATGCAGATGATGGAAGTATTGAATGCTTTTGATTTTTGAAAATATTTGATTTGTTTGGATTTTTTTTGAAATATTCGATCTGTTTTTTGGATTTTGAAAACATATTCGATGTTTTTGGATTTTTGAAAATATTTGATGTTTTTGGATTTTGAGAAATATTTGATATTTTTGGGTTTTGAAACAGATTTTGAAAATATATTCGATGTTTTTGGATTTTGAAAACATATTCGATGTTTTTGGATTTTTGAAAATATTTGATGTTTTTGGGTTTTGAAAAACCAGTGCCTCTCTAGCAACACGAGACCTCCCTTGTTTTATCTTGAGTCTCGAGACCGGCGTGCAAATAGTGTGACAACCCCTGGCTGAGACCTGGTCATTGTGACGGTGTTTTTACCAACGTCATACCTAGGGTACTCGTCTCAGTCCTAAAAGAAAAAAAAAGAACATGGGGGGTAAGATTAGGCCAGGTATGGAAGTTTTTAGAACTTGATTCCCTCACCGTGCAACCTTATTAGAGATTTGGTCTGTTGTGCCGGGGCTTTTTATGTCCGTCATCGAACCTTTGTCCACTTAGGCATGCATGCGACCGGGCTCATAACGTCCCGCGGGGAACTGTACTGCCACTCTTGTCATGCCTAATTTTCTTTTTCTTTTGGAGCTTTTGAGAATTCATTCACAGACCTTGAGATGATGCTTTTGATTTCATGGTAAAGAGCACTCCTTTGTTTTTCTTTTCTTTTCTTTCTTGTGGAGTCAGGTCATAACGGACTTGCCCCTATTTGAGACCTTTTCTCATTAGGGAGTTTGGATCGGTTGTCTCCTTCTTATTTACTCCTTGCCCCTGGATGCAGCCGAAGAATGAAACGTACAAGGACTTTGACTTTCCCCCAAAGCATGGCCGAGGAAAAACGGTGTCTTTTTAAGCAAGGAACCCGACCAGGGGCGTCGTGTAGTGTGTGTTTACCTTACTCAAGACTCTCTTTTGAAGATAGGGAGGCAGTTCTTATTGCCGGAAAAGCACATGATTTAGATTTTTAAGGAAAGAAATGCTTAAGATACAACCCATTCCACGGGTGAGAGAGCTCCTCACCTTCCGCGTTGATTAGACGATAGGCATTCCCTGAATAAGCTTCTTTTATTACGAACGGCCCTTCCCAGTTAGGTTGCAATTTAGACCTAGGACCTGCAGACCGAATGAATTTGCGTTTCAAAACCATTTCACCCTTGCAAAATTTTCGTTCAATTACCTTCTTTTGAAAATAACGCGAAACTCTCTTTTGATAAACAGATACGTGATCGGCCGCATTCATCCTCTTCTCATCTAAGAGTTCTAGCTGGACCAGCAACGCCTCTCGACGTTCATCGAGATTAAGTTCCTTATCGAGCTGAACCTGAGGGAAGGGATTAAGATCTCGTATGGGAGTACCGCCTCCATCCCATAAGTTAAAGAATAGGGAGTTTGTCCCGTAGGAGTACGGACGGAGGTGCGGTAAGCCCACAGAGCTTCCACCAATCTTTCAGGCCAATCAGAAAACTTATGTGCTTCGCATGTTTTCTTAATGATTTTAAGAAGGGTTTTATTAGTGGCTTCGGCTTGACCGTTGCCTTGAGGGTAATATGGTGACGAATGATGCAATGTAATTTTGAACTTCTTACAGAGGTCTTTAAGCTCCTGGGAGACGAACTGGGGTCCGTTGTCGGTGATGATGCTGCTTGGCACTCCGAACCGCGAGATGATATTCTTCATGATAAAGCGGCACACCGTTGTAGCTTTGATCTCCGCGTACGCCTCGGCTTCGGCCCATTTGGTGAAGTACTCAGTTGCTGTGAGAATGAAGGATTTCTGCTTGGTCTGAGAATTAGGATCACCGAGTGGGCCGACGACGTCGAAAGCCCACATAGAGAATGGCCAAGGAGCGGTCATAGGATGAAGAGATGAAGCTGGAGAGTGGATTTTATCAGCGTGGAGTTGGCATTTAAGACACCTCCGGACATAGAGGGAGCAATCTTCCTCTAGAGTGGGCCAATAGTAGCCCTGCCTAAGGATCTTCTTTGCTAGAGCCTGGCCATTGACATGACCTCCACACTCGCTAGAATGTGCTGCTTCCGCTACTTTCCAAGCTTCCACATCATCTAGGCATCTCATGAGCATTCCATTAGTAGCGCGCCTGTATAGTTCTCCTACAATGATAGTGTACCTTGCGGCGGCTCTTCTTATTGCTTTGCGCTGCTCAGCTCTTGCCCCTTTTGGGAATGCCCCTTCTTTGCAAAATAACTCGATTTCATGGTACCAAGGCAATTCTTCTTCATCCAAAATCTCCTCTAGTTCTGCCAATGATACCTCCTTGAGATCTTCCTTTTCAGCTCTCACTTCTGCAGACTTCCTAAGGTTGGTGAACCAAGGATCCTGGAGAGAGGGTGCGTCCATCCTCTGGACGACGACAGTCTCAGTACTACGACTGAGGGGGAAGGATAAGGAGGAGGCCAGAGATGCCAATGCATCCGCCAGAATGTTCAGAGAACGGGGAGTATGGATATAGATTAGCTTGCGGAAGCGCTTAGCGATGAGCGTGACCAAATCTTGATAGGGCTTGAGCTTGGGGTCACGGGTACGGTAAGTGGACAGAACTTGCCATAAGACGAGCTGAGAGTCTCCTATGATGTTTAAATAATGCGCGCCTAAGAGATAGGCGTGCTTCAAGCCGGCCAGGAGAGCCTCATACTCAGCGATGTTGTTGGTAGCAGGAAATCGAAGTTGATAAGCGAAGGGGATGGTTACTCCCTCTAGAGTAAGCAAGACAGCACCGATCCCTTGGCCCTGTGAGTTAAGCGCACCATCAAAGTGCAGAGACCAGAAGGGATGCTGAGAAAGGACAGAGAGATGCTCATCAGGGAAATCGTCCTGAATAGAGTCGGTGTGAGGAATAGGGAGATGTGCGAGATGCTCAGCAATGGCATATCCTTTGACTACCTTCTGAACGACAAAGGTGATGTCAAACTGAGAGAGGAAGCTCTGCCAGCGAGCTAACCTACTAGAAAGAACAGGTTTTTCTAAGAGATAACGGATCGGGTCCATTCTAGAGATCAGCCTAACTGGGTGGGCGAGAAAGTAATGTTTAAGCTTCTGAACTACCCACACTAAGGCGGCACAAGTCTTCTCCATAGCGGTGTACCTGGATTCAGCTGGATTAAACAACCGAGAAAGATAGTATGCAGCCCGCTCTTTTCCTTCGTCATCCACTTGTGCTAAAACCGCCCCTAGGGAATCCTCAATGACCGAGATGTATAGGATCAGGGGTTTCCCAGGGACAGGAGGTTGCAAAACGGGGGGATTGGATAGATATTCCTTGAGGTCCTCATAGGCCTTTTGACAATCTTGATTCCACTCGAACTTGACCCCTGCCTTGAGCAATTCATAAAACGGACGGCATCTTTGAGAATGCTGGGATATGAATCTTCTAATGAATTACAATCTACCAATTAGTCCTCGAAGTTCCGTAATGTTCTTTGGCGGAGGCATATCCATGACGGCCTGTGCTTTGTTAGGATCAATCTGGATCCCCCGTTTGCTCACTATGAAACCTAGCAGCTTCCCCGAGGAGACTCCGAATACGCACTTCTTCGGATTCATCTTTAGCTTGTACTCCCTGGCTCTCTGCAGCACTTTAGCCAAAATAGAGGGGTGTTCTTCCTTTGATCTTGACTTCACCAGAATGTCATCCACGTAAGCTTCCATATAGATGTGCATCATGTCGTGGAAGATAGCCATCATCGCCCTTTGATAGGTGGCGCCTGCGTTCTTTAATCCAAAAGGCATAACTACATAGTAGTATGTGCCCCAGGGCGTGGTGAAGGAAGGTTTCTCTTGATCTTCAGGAGCGAGACGGATCTGATTATAGCCCGAGTACCCATCCATGAACGATAGAGCTTCGTACCCGACAGTGTTATCAACAAGGACGTCTATATGAGGCAGCGGGAAATCATCTTTAGGACATGCTTTGTTAAGGTCCCTGAAATCAATGCATATGCGCACTTTTCCATCCTTCTTGAGGACAGGGACTATGTTCGCCACCCACTGAGGATATAAAACTACTCTGACGAACTTGGCCTTGTAAAGCTTATCGACTTCTTCTTTGATCCTTAAGGCCATGTGGGGGTGAAATCTTCTCGACCTTTGTTTAACAGGTGTTGCCCCTGGTTTAAGCACGAGTCGGTGTTCCACTAAGGAGGGGTCAAGACCTGGCATGTCCTCATAAGACCAGGCGAAAGAATCGCTATACTCCCTCAGTACCTTAATTAGATCCTCTTCTACCTGTGGAGGGAGATTAGCTGAAATATTGATGGGCCTTGGATCTTCTTCTGTTCCCAAGTTGATTTCCTTCGTAGGTTCATCCACTGCCGTCGACGGCTGGTCGAATCTCTTCAGTCCCTTTGCATATAAGTCGGCAGTGTCCTCTACATCGCTGTCTTCATCAATTGGATCTTTCTCATCCAGCACTTCATAGACGCCTAATCCGTCATCGCTCCACACCCCTTCTATTTCCTCTTCATCTTCAATCGCAATCGCCGTGGCGACGAATTCTGGGCACTTCAAAAGAGCATGACACCGCTGAGCTAGATCTTGCAAGAACCTATCAGGAATAGATCGGGAAGGATGCGCAAGCGAGCGCGGCTCAGGAGGGGAAGGGTTGAACGACCTAGAACAAGACCCTACTTCTTTAGACCTAACTGACTCTACTTCTTTAGACTCGCTAGACCCTAACTCTGACTTAGGAGAGAGGAAGCTTAATGGAAGGGAAGGAGCAGGGGACTCGTGCCCCTGGGAGGAGGAGGATGGAGATAGGACAGCGTAATCTTCCACTGAAATCTCTGTTTTAAATTTGACATTTTTTTTTGGAGATCAGTAGAGACTATGCAGCACGACGGAGGAGGCGGGAGCTGCATAGGGAACAACTCAGGAAAGATGCAATCGAAGAAAAGATCACAAGAGGAGGAACCCCACATCTCGTGGATTTGAGAGTTAAAAAACGGAGGGATGGGGAAAGCAGGCAGATTAATGGGGCAGCGAGGCCCATAAGCAGGAGGATTGACTGGAATCTGGAATGGATCACTGAAAGATGGATTAATCATAATCGGAGGAGGACGGGGTACAAACCCCTTCAGCTGGATCATGCACTGAAAATGAGAGGGAGATAGAGAAAGAGCAATCAGCGAGCTCCCTTCTTGCTTCTTCGGCCTCCACTGCATAAGCTGAACCTTCTGTGGCTTCTGGCTGCTTCTTTCACAAAACAGCCCCTGGAGGGCCCAACTGTAGTCGATCACATCGTCATTTAGCCCCCTTGGCAATGGGGGTGGACTGGTGACTGGACAAACCGTGTCGGTTTCTGACTGGACTGGCTTCGCAGCTAACGTGCCCGACTGTGGGGGCCCTCTGACAAAATGCTGACGGTAATCCTAGGTAAGCGGCCCAGAGTCACCCAACATTGATAATGCTGTCTCCTTGTAACCGAGACCTCGTCTGCCCATTTTCTTTCCTTTTGGTATGGGCTTGGTCATCCCTTGCAGCTGTGCACCGAGACCTCTCCCCGGTTGATAGCCCAGTTTCAATATAATGTTCCACCCCTTTGAATCTCGAATCTGCGGCTTTGCCTTGATATTGACCGGGGTAGTGACGGGCTTAGGAGTGGTGTACGCCCAAGGAAAGTTTAGGTCTAGCACTGATAGCACGGGCCGGCTGCTTGGCCAGAGAGTAGGAAGAATCTGTTCAGAGATGGCCTTCACTGACTGTACCGTGGATAAACTTTGAACTTTGATGACCCTCCCTTGAAAAGGGAATTTAATGCATTGGTGCGCGGTAGAGGGCACGGCGCCAAGTGTGTCGATCCAGGGACGACCCAAGATAGCCTTGAACATAGGGTCGATATCAAGTACATAGAATTCTACAGCCATGGAAAGAGGGCCGAGCTCAGCCTGAATAGTGACTACCCCGTGACATGCCCGCCTTGAGTTGTCGTATGCTGCTATAGTGGTGGGGGTAGGCCGTAGTAACTCCTCAGATATATTGCAGGCTCGGAGAGTGCTGAGGGGGCAAACATTAATTGAGGCCCCAGTGTCGACCAGTGCTGCTTCAACGTCGACTTTGTTCAAAGTAATTGTTATGCAGAGCGGCATTTGCCGAGCCCCCGGAGGTGCAAGCTCGGTCTCAGAGAATGTGATTGCCGGCCCTTTAGAGATAGTTGCTAGTGCCGTTGGTAGACTGTCGACTGCCATGTCTTCACTAACCATGACCTTCTGCAAAAAATCCCTCAGTGCATCTTGATGGAGAGTGGACCTCTTGATTAACTCCAGCACAGATATCTTGGCGGGTACCCGATCTAGATGATGCAGTAAATCATATTGAGTCCCCGGTAACGGTTCAGCTTCCTCTTGCTCGACCACCGGTTGGGAAGACTGGGGATTGCTAGTAGTGGCGTAGTTCCGATGGAACATCTTCCCGCTCCTTAGAGCACAATTTGCCACGGCATCGGGGGATAGTATGATGGGCCCTGCGGGGCGAATGAGTGGAATAGGTGGCGTGGGGGAGGTAGTTTGGTAAAGCAGAGGGTTGGTGAAGTTAATGGGGGATGCGCGGATGATAGGTGAAGGATTGGTGGGTGGTAGGGTGGTGATGGACGTGGATGCTGGTGAAGGCAGGGTGAATGGATGGGTAAGGATAGGTGTGGGATTGGATGGTGGTGTGATGATGGTGATGGGGGTTGGCGAAGGATACGACGGGATGGTGAGCGGATTTGGTGGAGCGGGTGTGAATGGTGGGATGAGCGGAGAGGGTGTTGGTTGTGTAGGGAGGATGAAGGAAGGTTTGTGGTGGAAGGCCATGACCTGTGGTGCGGCGCCATCATCATCAAATGACCACCCGGCGTTGGAGGCCGGTGGTTGGACTACATTAACTTGTGCCGGTGCTGGCGGCTGTTGCGGAGGAGCGGGTTGATGGTTTGGCATTGGATTCTGATGGATGCCCAGATCTTGTGCTTGCTGCGGTGGCTGCTGTTGTAGCGGCTGATGCGGCTGCGGTGCTGGATGCTGCTGCACTTGCTGCCCCTGCGGCTGCCTTCTCTTCTCTTTGATTTCCATAATGGCCCTATGCATCTCGGCCCAGTCTATTCTCTGTCCTTCGTGTAAGTCGTACACGAGATCTCGGAAGTGAAAGCATCCTTCTATAGTGTGACCCGGCTGCCGGTGGAACATGCAATACTTAGTTTGATCAACAGCTGGGTTCCAAACAGTCCTTTCTGGAGGAGTTGAATTGCATTTACTGCCATGAGCGCTGAGAAGATGTCTGTAAGTGTCTCTGGCAATGGAGGATACTGGGCTCTTCTGGGAGCCGGGCGCTTGCTGTTGGGATTATTATTGTTGTAGCTGCCGGGTGGAGGGACGTTATGGTATTGCGGTGATGGCGGTGGTTGTTGTGGTGAGGTGAAGGCGTTTTGCGGGATGGTGAAGGTAGGCGGAGGGTTTTGTGGAGTGTTTTGAAAGTGTTGCGGAGCGGAGTTTTGCAGATTGCGGGGGCTTTGGTTGTAGCGGAATGGTGCGGCTTGGTAGGGAAAAGCAACAGCTTGTACTTGCTCATTTGTCTGGACTCCTTCGGTAACCGGCCCCTGTGGTTTCTTATGGTACTTGGGCTTTTGGTTTTCGAAAAGAGAATGGATAGGGGAGTCCTTAAACTGAGTTTGTATAAATCGCGCTCGGCTATACAGTTGATGCATATTGGCTATATCGTTCATTGCCAGGATGTTCTTGAAGGTGGGCGAAGCATTTGAAATTAGCAGCTTAACTTTTTCTTCCTCTGGAATATGGCCGGGCACCCTGGCGGCCATCTGCCTCCATCTATCTGCATAAGTTGCGAATTCCTCATCCGGCTTCATTTTCTCGGCCACCAGGTCTGTGAATGAATATTCCGGGCCGACCCGGTCTTGAAACCGCTGAATAAACTTGTCCTTGACCACTTTGAAGCTCTCGGCCTCTTCTAGGGGCAGAGAATAGAACCATTCCAGAGCAACGCCATCCAATGATCGGCGGAATAGGTACGCCATAAGGCGATCATCATATTGGAACTGCGCCGATTCATACAGAAAATCCCTCACATGGATGAAGGGATTGCTGTTCCCATCATACTTACGGTAGTTGGGGAGCTCAGACTGCGGAGGGAAACGGATGTTCTGGAAGCTTGGGACAGGAATATCAGCCAAGGATTGTGGGCCCACCTTCTTCTGAAGAAAATCAAGTTGTTGCTGCATGGTGGCCCACTTATTAAGCAAATCCTGCTCTCGAGAGGGAGCAGGGGCAGTGAAGGGAGTTGATTGTATCTGGTGAGCAGGAGGAATGGCGGCTGCCGAGGGGGGGAGCCCATAGGAAGGAGCAGAAGGATAACTAGTGGAATTAGGGGGGCCGTAAGAAGGATACTGGGCCTGAGATAGACCCGGATTGGAGTGAAATTGGGCCACCCCGTGCTGTTGGGGCAAGAAATCGGATGGGCCCACGAGGACCTGTGGAGCCGCCAGAGCAGAGGGGTGATAATCCATCGGAAGAGAGGGGATAGGCGATTTCCCCTTATCAAAAGATTGATGGGTCGGATTGGAGGATTGACCCGTCTCCATGCCAGCAAAGGTGATGGTCCGGGGCTGGACCGGGGTGAGCTCAATCGGGGTGGGCTGAACAGACGGCCCAGTAATGGAAGAATTAGAGTGCCCCTGGACGGTAGCGGAGGGAGGAGGATTGGACCCTTGCATGGCCTGATAGAGGACCTGGAGTTGGGTCGGATCCAACTGGGCCATCATATGGAGGACAGAGCCCGCGGAAGGAGCGGATAAAGAAGGGATGACCTGACCACCTTCTATGGGAGTGGAGGATGAGAGAGGGGCGGTCCCCTCTCCGGCGGAGAAAGAAATAACCCTCGGGGGGTTCTCAAGGAGCCCTTGAGGAAGGGAATCCTCTTGGGAGCGAGGAGGATTGCAGGATGCCATGGTAGATTCGAAGAGGGGATTGGAATAGAATGTGAAGGAGGAAGCGACTCGAGGAGATGATTCGGACGAACGAAAACAACTCCACATGCAACGGACAACCTTGATAAATGCAAAACAACAAACACAACAAACACACAATGAGCAACCGCACCTAGGTGATTCAAACAAGATACAAGTGATAGGGAATAAAGACACTCAAAAGCCAACCAAGTTGCTTAAGATGATGCAAACAAAGTTTCTTTACGGTTTCTCCTTTGGAACTTTTAGTGAATTGATTGATATGTGCTCTCTCCAAATGGGTTCCTAATAGGAGGTGGATATGGACTTGGCTTGACTTTAAGTGTGACCACTCCTTCACTTATGCAACCCTAGACACAAGGGGGGAAAGGTACAACCGGCCCGGCGTCCGTGTGGGAATCCACGGCTCGCGGGGACTTATGGAGGTCCCTGCTGTGATTTCCTAGTCGGCCCCAAGGAATATGGAGACGAGAGGTCCTCACAACAAGGTAGGAAAATGCAATCTAATATATGAAAAGATGGATGACCCTATGTGCACCGGAGTGCATGCAAAGTCTAGCCTAGAATCTAGCAAACAATGGTGCACATAATGATATGAAGATATGAATGGAATTATGGCAGAAATCAAGCAGCACCCAAGTAATAAATCACAGCCAAAAACTGCGGAAATAACTGCACCTCGGATGCGTACCTGCCAGGAGAGTGACGGACGAAGGCCCCTGCGTCAGAGCCAAATAACGGTCAGAGACCAGACCGCCATAAATAATGTAACGCAGGGGTTCCAGACCGTCGTATGAGCCAGGGAACCAAAAAACAAACTGAAGTAACAGGAAAACCCGTGAAAGCTCACACCACAGAGACAAGTGACGGCCTGATGTCCCCGCGTCAGAACACTGTAACGCGCCGAGACAGGGCCGTCATATGATTCAGAAAACCAGAAAGAGGGGTGAAAACAAAGGGATCAAAAGACAACTGAACAAACAGATGATGGCAGGTTTAAACAGGACTCAGAAGCACGATTGGCACTAGTTGTCCCACCGTGATCGCCAAAAAATTATCTGTTGATTGTTTGTTTACCTATCTCTTCTTATCTTCTTTCTTTTTTTGTTGATTGTGAGGGTTTTGAGAAATGATATGGCGAGATGATAAATAAACTACCAAAGATCAGCTCAACCTATGCACATGTGAACATGAACCTAGGCAATCAAATCTAACTCTAGCATGGGCATGCTATCTCAATCAAATTACGCTAAGGGAAAAACAAAAACACACGTCGGGGCGTGGAGCAAAGATAAATAAAAACACACCGCTAGGGGTGGAACAACTAAGGGGAATAAAGAGATTTGATGAAAAAGACAGCTAATGCCCAACACTAAGGAAAGTCGTGATCGCCACCAAAGTAAACACGAGTCAAAGACTCGAATGTACCTTGGAAGTAGGTGGATGAAACACCCGCCCACGGGAGAGAAAACCAAGGAAAGCCTGCAGATCAACTTTCAAATAACGGTCCACACCCTGTGCGTCGTTTGGACGTAACGGTCGTGCGATAGACCGCCAGAAGGAAATAACGCTCCTGCACCTGACCGTCAGATAACCTGCAGTGAAAAGATGTGAATTCTTTGAACTCCAACCCTTCCAGCCGGCTAGAAGGCTTGGGCCTCGTGCTAGTGATCCTGTAAAACCTGCCAAGGATGTAGAAAGCAAAACAACACAACCTCAATTAGCCCTCAACATAAGTATGGCATCAATCCTTAAAAAGCTTAAGAACATCAAAAGGAGAGGGGATTACCGGGGAGTTGTTGGTTTTTTAACCCCTCTGGGCATTTTTTAAGTTTAGGAGGATATGTGTATGCTTAGCAACAGTGAAAAACGTGGACGAAGAGGAGGGACAATGCTTTTGATTGATAAAACCAAGGGAAACTTGAGCATGCAAAGATGATGATCTTGACAAACTAAAACCCAAAATTACTCCCTTGACTTGGAAGATGGACGTAGGAAGCAGCTCCTCCTGGATGTAGATGGCTCCTGAATTTAGCAGCACTTCGTCGTGAATCAAATCTTCCTCTCCCTTGGTCATGAAATCAAGGGTTCTATTTATAGACTCCCTCAAACTCTCAGGTCGAGTTGAAGATAAATCAGCCAAGAAAGGAGGATAATCCTTAGCAAATCCTTGAGGATAATATCAACAAGAGTCCAAAGAAACAAACGAGAGGTCCTGAGGATTAGAATTGAAGGAGATAATGCCAATCCAAAACCCTATCTCGTCCACGGAGTAACAGAGAAAAGGCCTGAACTGTCAGGACTCTCTGAAGGAAGTAACGGTTGCACGATAGACCGCCACTTGAAAATAACGCTCCAAGGAATGACCGTCATTTTCAACCCTATCCAAAGGATAAGATCGACGGGAAGAAGATCTAAACAATAGGACTCTGCAAGTAAGTAACGGCCAGAGCATAGGGCGTCATAAGGAAACAACGGCTAGAGAATAGACCGTTATTATCAAAGGACAACGAGGCCCTAAGTCTTGGGACTCTTCAAATAGTAATGGCCTAGGCTTCATGCGTTATTATGAAATGACGCGCCTAGTCCAGACCGTTATTATCATTGATTTTCAAGAAAATAGAATGGAGGGATTGCCAAGCTTTTGAACGAAGTGCCACCAGGAACCAGGTCTAATCCAGGAATTGAGACCCAGAAAACAGGCCTCAACTGATTAAAAGGAATTCAATGAAGAGTGAACAACTCGGAGCATCATATTGAATGAATAAGGAGATGACCCGACTTATTGGGTATAAAACGGGTGTCAACAACGGGCCTTTCCCTGGGTAGCACAAGTATGTTTGAGGCCATGAGGGCGTTGAAAATATCCGCCAGAGTTTCTGGCAACGGTGGATAGTAGGCTCTCTTGGGACCGACCGGCCTCCTTTGTTGCTGTTGGGGACCATAATTCCCCGGGAGTGGAACTTGGTTGTACTGAAGTGGTGGTTGTTGTTGCTGAGGTTGTGGTTGTTGTTGCTGGGGTTGAAGTAATGGAGGCATATTATCCTGGGGTGGATTATTTTGGGGTGGAGGACGAAGAGGGAAATGACCTGGTTGGAGGGGAAGTCGGGGCATTTGTGGAGGCCTTGGGTTGACTACATAGTTGGCATTGTTGACCGCACCCACTTGCTCATTTGTCACGACCCCTTCTGTGGCTCTACCCGGGACACCAGCGCCTGTCTTTCTGACCACTTTGGGCTTCAGCGACTCAAACATGTTCATAATGGGGGAGTCTTTTAATTAGGTTTGGATGTACCGGGCTCTTTCATATAGTTCCTCCATTGTAGTAAGTTTATTCATAGCCAGGACGTGTCTGAACTGTGGGGTTGCATTAGACACAATCATCTTCACTTGTTCGGGTTCGGAGAGGGTATCCCTTATTCTTTCCGCCAGAGACCTCCATCTATCAGCATAGCGGACAAAATCCTCATCGGGCTTCATCTTTTCAGCCACTAGGTCGGTAATGGAGAGTGAGGGACCGACCCTATCCCTATATTTTTGCAAGAACCTTCTCTGGACTATGTCAAAATTCTCGGCCTCGCGGGGCTCCAAAGAATAGAACCACTCTAGCGCGGGACCATCCAATGATCTCCGAAAGAGGTATGCCAGGGACCTCTGATCGTTTTGCCAATAGGAGGATTCATACATGAAATCCTTGAGGTGAATGAAGGGGTTGCCAGTACCATTGTATCTGTGGTACGTGGGCATTTCGGAGGGAGGAAGATGAATGATGGGAAGGATTGGCAAAGAAACCTCCGGGGTGGCTTTCACGTCCACCATTCTTCTCAGATTTTGAAACTGCTCGTCCATGCGATTGAACCTATTGAGGAGCGATTGGGCGAGCTCCTCTGGAGGTGAAGGTGGCACTTGCCACTGGGGGAGAAACTGTCTCCCGAGACTTGAGGGGGGAACCCCGAATGAGAGGGAGCTGTCGGACTGCCGACCGTTGGCCCTGGCTGAAGCGGTATGTGGGGAACAATGGGAGTTTGAGATTGTGACGGGAACTGGAATGAGGGTGGTTGTTGGCTCGCTTATCCTTGATGCGAGGGAGACTGGATGGCTTGCGCCAATGAAAGAGATGGAATGGCCTGCACGGACTCTTGGAGAGGTGCGATGGCCGGAGTTAATTCCTGGGGCGTGGGGGAAACAGATTTCCCCTTCAGAATGGCCTGGAAGGCCCGGAGCTGTTCAGAGGTAAGCTCCGTGTTGGCGAGGATGCCCAGTAAGGAAGAGATATCATGTGGTGGGGATGTGTCCTCGGCAATAACCTGCACCTCATGCGAGGGCTCATGAGAAGGACCCGAGTCCATAGCATAGACTCGCGGGTCGGCTGACAAATCACGACTAGGGTGGTTCTCCTCAAAAGACTCGTGAGCCATGCTCACAGTTTTCCCAGAACGCAAAAACATACACTAGCAAGCAGGTAGCAGAGATTATCAAACAAGTGGATGCCTTTACGCCCCTTTTTTGTGTTTTGATTTTGATGATTTTTTTTATGTTTTTAGCGAGATCTGAAGTTCACACAAAATAGGGACCCTAGTTTATTTTTATTTCACCGCCGTGACAGCTAGGGTCTCTCGTCTCACCACGAATGGGATGACTAACTCCGGGGAACTTCAATGGTACAACCAGCCTAGTGAATGAAGAGGAGATTCTTCGATGTCGGGGACTTACGGAGGTCCCAGTGGAGGAGATTCTAGTCCGTTGAGAGGAATTCTCAAACGGAGAGTCCTTCCTTCACTGGGAAAGGGTGATCCTTAGAAAAAATGAAAAAGATATAAAAGAGGGATGGATGTATGCAATGGAATGCTGATAGAGATATAGAGTAATAAAATAACAGAAATAACAAACATATAATAAACACCCAACCAATCACAACTGACAGTGCTGCCGTGAGCACAACGGGGGCGCGCGAGGGCGCCAAGGTGGAGAGGCACGGACGGTGCCGAACTTGCAAGGGTAGCCAAAAGGAAGCAGTAGACTCCCACCGTGATCGCCAATCTGTGAGCGACGTCACGCAGTTCGAGGAGCGAAGAAGACGCGGAGCGCGCGGGCTCCTTTTGTTTGCTGCAACACAGAAATAAGAGAAAAGAGAAGGGGCCACCACGGGAGATTGCTCCGGCGGGGCGAGCGGGACAAATGCAATATAGTAAGATATGAGGGTTAAACGGCCATAGCGGGAAGTGACTCGCCGCGGCCTCGGAGGGACGGGAATGGTGCAGAAATCAAATAGCAAGAATTGAAACGGCCATTGCGGGAAGTGACTCGCCGCGGTCTCGAGAGTATAGTAGATATAGCAGCACTTCAAGATATACAAGAGAAAGGACAGAATTCAAACGGCCATTGCGGGAAGTGACTAGCCGCGGCCTCGAGAATATGAGCAGATAAGAAATTAACAGGATATAAGGAGAATATAAAGAACGAGAATTTAAACGGCCATTGGAGAAGTGACTCGCCGCGGCCTTGAGAATATGAGCAGATAAGAATATAGCAAAATATAAAGAGAATATAAGAACGGGAATTTAAACGGCCATTGGGGAAGTGACTCGCCGCGGCCTCGAGAATATGAGTAGATAAGAATATAACATGATATAAAGAGAATATAAGAACGGGAATTTAAACGGCCATTGGGGAAGTGACTCGCCGCGGCCTCGAGAGTATACCAGAAGAGAGATATGGCAAAATATAAGAGATATAGCAAGATATATAGATGATAGAATTCAAACAGCCATTGTAGGAAGTGACTCGCTGCGGCCTCGAGTTTATGATGTGATCGCCAGGGGTCGAGGACCCAAAAATGAAAGAGTGATCGAGCCTACCTCACTAGCAGGAAGTGGCGGGTTGCTTCTTCCTCCCCCTTCAGCCGGCCGACGGAGAGGGCTTTCTTTAGTTACCCTTGCAAAACAACAGACAGTAAATAAACGGAATTAGAAAATGGCAGTGTAGTATCAAACTCTTGCAATGAAAGTAATGAAATCGTGGCGGGACACACACCTGGTTGGTGTGGTTTTAAATCCCTCTCGGACATGAGTAGGAGGAAAATGCAATGATGAATGCAAGAAGTATATAAGAGAAGGCGCCCTTACAAAGGGAGTTAGAGGATGCGAGATGATGAATGCAAAGAACTACAGAGAAAAAGGGGAGAGAATTGGCTTATTGGATGTGCCGATGGCGAGATCCGGCGGAGCTTCGGCAGCGTAGGGACGACGTAGGAGCGCGGTGGACGAAGATGACCTTCCTCTCGCGAGCCTGGGCACCCGAGAAGCCGGCAGAACCTCCACCTACAAAAGACCCCACGGGTTAGAAATGACTCCGGTAGCCTCTGGGCTCCGGCAGCCTATCGGATCTCTTCTTAGCTTTTTCAGAACTGAGGGGGTGGGCCTCTATTTATAGGGCTCCGGAGGATGGAGGCGTCCAGGACCCTGGACACCTCCATCAGGGCCGAAGTAATATTTTATTCTATTTTTATTCATTTTTTTCAAATATTTTCGTGGAGGCGTCCAGGGTCCCGGACGCCTCAATAAGGTCCACCGAACTCCACCGAAAGCCGCACGCGGTTTGGCACAACGCGTGGTTTTGTGAGCGGCGTCTCGTGATTCGGAAATGGGCGCGTCCAGTTGTCTGGACGCTTCCACAATTGGATTTTTTCACACACGACAAACCATCGGTCGGTGGACGGGGCCCGGTGGGCAAGTTGATGGAGGCGTCCAGGGTCCTGGACGCCTCCAAAAAAATATATTTTTTATTTTTATTTTGTTTTTTTTGCCAAAGCTGGCATTTTTATATTTTTTATATTTGTTTTCATGGAGGCGTCCAGGGGCCTGGACGCCTCCATTAATATATCATTTTTTTATGTATTTTTGGTCTTAAGAAATAAATTAAAGTAATGGAGGCGTCCAGGAGACTAGACGCCTCCATTAAGACCCCCCCGGGTCCGCTGAAAAGGCGTCGACAGCTCCCCGACAGGCACCCTTCCTGGTTCCGGAAATTTTTGGCGTGTCTGAATGGTGTTGATGCCGTCCGAATGCTGCAACGAGACGATTTCGAATGCTGAAAAGGGCGGAAGAAGACTCAAGAAAAGGAAGCACTCGAGCGATTCAAAATGCGTAAGCCGTCGCGGGGCGTCGTATAGTAATATGAGACTTTCTCAGGAGACGTCAGGAATGGCGTGTCTACAGTCATAGGACCAAGGAATGCTGGAGGAAGCTAGGAGCCTGTCTCCGATGTGGAAGCTGAGATCACCGAATCCCTAATTGCCCATTGATGAATGAGCAAGCTACTAAAGATGAGAAGCATCTGACAAAGAAATAAGGGTGTTTAGAAGCTCTCCACAAGACGGAGCCAACTGAAGGCAGAATCGTGGAAGGTACACTAACTATTTGCTCTAAGACAACTAAAGTTTTATTTGATACCGGAGCAACTCATTCATTTATTTCAAAGAAATTTGCTGCTAAATATTCTAAAGAGCCAGAATGGTTAGATTTAGTCATATCTACACCTCTCGGGAACAAGTCCGATATCATACATCACTACCCAAATTGTGAGGTTATGGTTAAAGGAAACAATCTACCTGTCGACCTGATATGCCTTGGAATGAAGGGGTATGATGTCATACTAGGTGCTGACTGATTATCCACGTATCAAGCAACTGTAGATTGCCGCAATGGCAAGATAACTTTCGTGGATTACCTCGAGCTGGTTTACACTAGCCCTCAGAATAAATCCCCTCTTATCTCAACTCTTCGAGCTAGCAAACTTATAAGTAAAGGATGTGTGGCTTTCATTGGATTTGTGACTGCCACGGAAGTCAAGGAGACTAAACTTGAAGGCATCAATGTAGTTTGGGATCTTCCCGATGTTTTTCCAGAAGAATTACCCGGCATACCCCCAGAGCGGGAAGTGTCATTCACAATTGACCTCGCTCCTGGTGTTGGTCCTGTTTCTAAGGCACCTTACAGAATGTCCCCTGCTGAGCTCAAGGAGCTAAAAGAGCAGCTGATGGAGTTATTGAATAAGGGTTTCATCAGGCCAAGTACTTTCCTATGGGGAGCACCCGTGCTATTCGTCAAAAAGAAGGACGGATCAATGAGACTATGTATTGATTATCGGCAGCTAAATCACCTTACAATCAAGAACAAGTACCCGCTGCCAAGAATTAATGAGCTGTTCGATCAATTATCTAGAGCTAAATATTTCTCCAAGATTGATCTTCATTCTGGTTACCACCAACTAAAGATCAAAGAAGAAGACATTCATAAAACTGCATTCCAAAGCAGGTATGGGTATTACGAATTTATTGTTATGTCTTTCGGACTGACAAATGCCCTTGTAGCTTTTATGCAGTGAATGAACAGTATATTCAGGCCTCACTTAGACCAATTTATTGTGGTCTTTATTGATGATATTCTGATCTATTCAAAGACCGAAGAAGATCATGAAGTACATCTTGACAAGGCATTACAAATATTGAGGGAAAATAAATTATATGCCAAATTTAGCAAATGCAAGTTCTGGCTAGAGGAAGTATCCTTCTAGGGCCATGTGGTCTCGAAGGATGGGATTTCTGTTGATCCTACGAAGGTTGAAGCTGTGAAGAATTGGGAACGACCAACGAATGCAACGGAGATCCGAAGCTTTTTGGGTCTAGCTGGTTACTACCGGCGTTTCATCAAGGACTTCTCTAAAATTGCTGTTCCTCTCACTCGGTTGACTCGCAAGGAAATGCCTTATGAGTGGAATGAAGACTGTGAGAAGACCTTCCAAACTTTGAAGGATCTCTTGACCACTGCTCCAGTCTTATCCCTACTAATTGAAGGTGAGAAGTACAAGGTGTATACCGATGCTTCTAGTATTGGCCTCGGATGTGTCTTGATGCAAAATGGAAGAGTCATTGCTTACTCTTCCCGGCAATTAAAGAAGCTCGAAGAGAACTACCCGGTGCATGACTTAGAGCTGGCCGCTGTGGTATTTGCTTTGAAGACTTGGAGACACTATCTCTACGGAGAACAATTCACTGTATACTCCGATCACAAGAGCCTCAAGTATTTAATCTCCCAGAAGGAGCTAAATATGCGGCAAAGGCGTTGGCTCGAATATCTCAAGGATTTCAACTTCACTATACAATACCATCCTGGTAAGGGTAACTCCGTAGCTGATGCCCTTAGTTGAAAGTCGAGAGCAATATTGGCCAACTGCATGATTCAAGAATGGAAGTTGTTGGAGGAATTCTCTAAACTCAATATTAGCACTGATAAGTAGAACGGTTGTATCACTCTATCCCATATGAATCTACATCTGGATTTGCTACCTGAAATTATGAAGCTGCAAGAAGAAGATCCCGTACTAGTAGAAATAAAGGACAAGCTGGATGAGAGACTTGATTTCAAGCTGGCACCTGATGGAAGACTGCTATTCCATGAACGGACATGTGTACCCGACTGTCCCGAGTTGATGAAGAAGGTTCTTGAAGAAGCTCATCGATCGAGGTACACGATCCACCCTAAAGCTACTAAGATGTACCAAGACTTAAAAAGAACTTTCTGGTGGCCTAATATAAAAAGGGAGGTAGCAGACTTCGTATCTCACTGCCTGACATGCCAACAAGTGAAGGCAGAACACTAGAAACCTGCCGAAAAATTACATCCTCTAGATATTCCCAAGTGGAAGTGGGAAGACATCGGCATGGATTTTATCATGGGCTTGTCCAAGTCTAAGGGCAAACATGATGGAATTTGGGTAATCATCGACCGCCTAACTAAATCGGCTCATTTCTTGCCCATCAAAAGCCGATGATCAGTTGATATCCTTGCTGCTTTATATATCAAAGAGATGATCAGATTGCATGGAGTCCCTGTGTCGATTGTATCCGACCGAGACCCATGCTTTACCTCTCAATTCTGGAAGAGTCTACAACACTCTCTGGGGATGAAACTCAACTTCACCACTCCCACTGTTTTCCATCCCCAAATCGATGGACAGACCGAAAGGATAAATCAAGGTGTTGAGGATATGTTAAGGGCATGTATTATAGACTTCGACGGAAGCTAGCATGACCACTTACCCCTAGCCGAGTTTGCATATAACAACAGTTATCAAGCCAATATCCAAATTGCACCTTTCGAGGCACTTTATGGCAGAAGTTGTCGATCTCCAATATGTTGGGATGAAGTCAGTGAAAAATAAATTCTAGGCCCATATATGGTAAGAGATTCAACCGAGAAGATACACCTCATTCGAGAAAGGCTAAAGATATCACAGTCCAGGCAGAAGTCATATGCTGACGATAGAAGGAGAGATCTGGAATTTCAAGTTGGAGACCATATTTTTCTCAAGGTATCTCCTCACCGAGGTATTAGAAGATTCGATGTTAAGGGAAAGCTTACACCGAAGTCTATTGGTCCATTCGAGGTATTGGAAAGAGTGGGTGAAGTGGCTTACCGCATTGCTTTGCCTCCACAACTATCAGAAGTGCATGATGTATTCCATATTTCTATGATGAAGAAGTATGTGCACAATCCTTCCCATGTCATTGACTAGACTGATTTAGTGATACAAAAGGATCTGACCTACGAGCAAAAGTCGATGAAGATCCTCGACCGAGAAGTTTAAGTTTTGAGGAACAAGACGATCCCTATGGTGAAAATCCAGTGGAATCGATGCTTAGACCAAGAAGCCACATAGGAAACCGAGGAGTCCATGAAAAGGAGATTTTCGGAACTATTCTAGTCTGTAAGTACTCCACACCCTCCATGTTTCCGTATATTTAATTGAATTTGGGGACCAAATTCTTTTAAGTGGGGGATGGTGTAGCACCCTGAATTAAAATAATAGAGGAATTAATTTTTTTTCTCTAAATAAATAATCCTAATGGAAGGCTAAATACAAAGAAATATACCTTACTAGGGCCCCTATATAAATATACATCAATTAAAGTTCATCATATAAACAAAACGTATAAGGCTTTTCCTTTTCCAAACACAAGAGAAAAGGGCGCCCCTAACCAGGGCGCCATTTACCTAAACAAAGCCCCTGTGCAAGGGCGCTAATTCCCTAGACCACAGGGCCACCAAGCAAACAACTGTATACATATAGATATAGATATATATCTCTCTCTTAAAGACCCCACCAAATATATATATATATATATATACATCTTAAAGACACCTAAACACCCAACATCAGACGGCACGGCGACACAAAACCCAGTAAGAAATAGCGCCCCTGACTAGTCTCAATAGGGCGCCCCTATCCCAGGCGCCATTTTCCATCCCATTAAATATTTAAAAAAAAGGAGCCAGAGGATATAACGCCCCAAGCCTGGGCGCTATTTCCTATATAGAGTCACAGGCCTGGGCGCCATTTCAATCAGGGACAGGCTGTCCTCCTGTCCTTCTATGAGGGCTTTAAGGACAATAATAGATTCCTTCTGCTGGCAAGGGACCCTGGAGGGAACAAACATAGCAAGGTTTTCAGATCTAGTTTCCAATGGACCCTAACGATTTATTCCCTATAAACAACTCCCTCCATCCAACGTAGATGACCCTTACTGTCATCCTGCCGCAGAAGAGAAGGTTGTCTGTGACTTTTCTCGTCTCCACCTGTAGAAGAGAGATCTCATTTCTTCTCTTCACGTGCAGGAGACGGGAAGGTAGCTTCATCCTACGTACCACGTCCTGCTGTTGAGAACCTGGCTGCAGAGAATGTGGAGGGCTAGGATTCTGATTCTATTCTACTATTATACCTCGTTAACTGCACCAACATGTAGGTGTTCTCAAGATCTGGCCTAACCGTAGCTAACATGGTAACATACATATCATGCATGATAAGTATAATCCATTCTTGTATAGCATGTTTTACATGCCTTACGTCAGATGTATAACCTGTTTAGCCATCACACTATTTTACATGCCTTACGTCAGACATATAACCTTTTATACATAACCTGTTTAGCCTATCGCACTGTTTTTACCTGCTTTATGTCAGATATATAACCCGTTTTATATAACATGTTTAGCCTGGCACACTATCTTACGGATATCAAACATATGTATAGCATGTATGTTTTACGTCACAGATATCAAATATATTTATAGCCTGCTTTACATAATTTACGTCACAGATAATAGCTTGGATTACATATTTTAGTTGAGAATTATGTTTTAAGGTAAACAACGACCATCACCTGGTCGTTAATTCATCGCATATTTAAATATCACCCATACTAGAAAATTAATATCTATGGAACCAAATCATAAAAATTCTGCATGAGTATGATTCTGTGATCCCGATAATTTTCTACGTCTATCAATGTCCTTAGATCCAGATTCCTGAACCTTTAATATGGTGAATAGTGTTTTGTGTCTCAAAAACATCACCAGAGAAGGGCGCCCTAGCCTAGGGTGCCATTTCCCTGAATGGTGACCCCTCAGAGGGCGCCATTTCTTCCTTATAAAAAAAAGGATCTGGAATAGGGCGCCCCTTCCCACAGGCGCCATTCAGTTAAAACATGGCACCTGTGGGGGCGCCAATTCCCCTGACAGGGCCTCCCCTGACTGGGCCACGTATATATATATATATATATATATATATATATATATATATATATATATATATATATAAAGAGAGAGAAGGGCGCCCCCTGTTCAGGGCGCCATTTAAAGAAATAGCGACATCCTGCGGTGTCTTCATTTAAATGAAGACACTACAGAAGGGCGCTATTTGCGACCCTTTAAAGAAATGAAGAGTCCTCGCAGAGTCTTCATTTAAATGAAGACACTGTAGGGGGCGCCATTTCTTCTGAGCCCTGAAAGAAATGGAGACTCTCTGCAGATGCAGAGTCTTCATTTAAATGAAGACACTACAGGGGGCGCCATTTCTTCTGAGCCCTGAAAGAAATGGAGACTCTTTGCAGAGTCTTCATTTAAATGAAGACACTACAGGGGGCGCTATTTACATAATGAAGGCAGCCCCCTGGGTGCCATTTCTTCTGAGCCCTGATTCTCTCGGTGTTTCAAACGTCAGACAGTAGGTATAGTGCCATGAATGGGCACCCTCTTTGAAGGTCGCCAATTCTAAAAATGAAGGCAGTCCTCTGGGCGCCATTTCCTAATAAAATGGCAGCAAGGAGGGCGCCATTTTCACACTGCAGATTTTCACCCTGTTCCCGAGCCTGTATGTTCACAGTCACAGCCTTTGAGGCACTGATATCACCCAGATTCCCGATATATCGTACATTTGTTGTGGTTTACTCGTGGTTAATCCCTACATGATAATATGTCCTTGAACTCCATTCCATAAAAATCTACCTTATAAATCCTACAATGGTTAAACCCTTGGAATTCTTTATTGGCTATAACAAGAGAGTGGATGTCTAAAAATATACATTACTCAATGCTGTGCATATAGGGCCAGGTCTGGTCCTGGGAGGAGCGCCCGAAGGTACTTATGCCCATGGGAGTTTATTGACCATAGTGTTTAAGCATTGCACTAAAGTACTTGCTTGCTTGACTATAGACATTCCCACTCACTCTCCCGTGACATGACTTGCTTGACTTGACTTGACTTGTGGCCCGCAGAAGGGCAAAATACTTGCTTGAATGAAATAGCTAATTCCATTACACGTACTTGATATTACATGTGCTTGATATTACTTGCTCTTGCTCGAACATGAATTCTTATTGTTCTTGGAAATTGTCATCACTTGCTAGTGCCTTATTAATACTTGAAATCATGCGATAGTCCTTCTATATAATTCTTGATGTTTTGCTTTTCTTTTTATCCCGTTCATGTTTTTGTCGCTTACCTAACATGCATAGCTAGCATTGCACATAACCTGTAATTTACTTAAAGACTGCTTGAACTTGAGATGTAATTCCTACTGAGCGATTCGCTCATCCAGTTGCTTCATAATATTTTTCAGGTGATTTAAATAACGACCACCATCCGGATGGGAATGAGATAGAGTGAAGAGTGCTAGAGTCACCGATCATCTACTGCCAACTAGCCGTGTCCTTTGTGTTTTAAGTCCTACCTTGTATTTCTAGTTTTGATTGGTCTAGTCGAATGAACCTGTTGAGGCTTGTAGCCCAGTAGATGGATTTGAATAATGATGTCATGGACTAGAATTGTCGTTAATGGATTAATTATATAATTTTCATATTGGACACTTGGTATCATTTTAGAAATTCAGTATTTTGCACACTCTATCTTTTGTCAAAAAAAATATGTATAAAAAAAAATTACTGCTCTGATTGATTGGTTCTATATAAAGTTGCCACGCCACTGGGTATCTTCCGCGCTCGGGGCGTGACAATGTTTCGTGGTATCAGAGCCTAGGATTTCAATTTCTTAGGAAAAACCCAAGTCCAAGGATAGATTTATACCCTACCCGGTGAGATGGGTAGAGCCATGGGTTAAGTTCTATAATGACATTCGACCTTATAATTAAACTCGATATTTATTATACTTAAACTCTTTTGTAGGATCATGGCCGCTGAAAGAGCACAATGGCGCGAGATGCAACGTACCGTGCAAGGTCTTACACAGACGCTACAGCAAGTGGCGCAAGGTGGAACTAACCGTGGAGCTGGTGATCTTCATAGGGGTTTCCGCAACATGATCCCACCAAGGTTCACGGGCTCAGTTGACCCCGAAGATACCGATAACTGGTTAAAAGAAATCAAAAGAATTTTCCGTGTGATGCAATGCACAGATGAGGAGAAGGTTCTATTGGCTATATTCCAACTGGAGCAGGACGCTCGATGTTGGTGGGATTCTGTGGAAGCAACATTGCCCGATGACCATGTCGCATGGGATGAATTTGTTGAGCATTTCAACAACAAGTACTTCTCTGACCACACTAAGGAAAAGAAGGCCACGGAATTTGCCGCACTAAAACAACGGACTTTGAAAGTGGCTGAGTATGAGGCCCAGTCTTCAAGACTGGCCAAGTATGCACCCCACTTGGCGTGTACGGAAAAGATGAAGGCAAGAAGGTTCCTCAACGGGCTTTGGCCCCATTATATTACACAACTTGCTCCGATGGACATCCAAGTCTATTCGGAAATGGTTCGGCGTGAACAGTTGCTCGAGGACACCACCGAATAACCGGAGAGGATCCGAGGAAGGGACAAGAAGGAACCTGTCACAAGCCTAGGAAATTTCAAAGCCTCATTCAACAAGAAATGGTCTTACAACGGAGGGGAATTTTCCAAAGGAAAGAGATTCCAGAAGAATGACAAGCCAATCTCCACCATCACACCTTCCAAGGAAGTTTGTAAGTACTGTGACAAAGCTGGTCATAGGACCAAGGAATGCTGGAGGAAGCTAGGAGCCTGTCTCCGATGTGGAAGCCGAGTGCACTGAATCCCTAATTGCCCATTGATGAATGAGCAAGCTACTAAAGATGAGAAGCATCCGACAAAGAAACAAGGGCGTTTACAAGCTCTCCACAAGACAGAGCCAATTGAAGGCGAAATCATGGAAGGTACACTAACTATTTGCTCTAAGACTGCTAAAGTTTTATTTGATACCAGAGCAACTCATTCATTTATTTCAAATAAATTTGCTGCTGAATATTCTAAAGAGCCCGAATGGTTAGATTTAGTCATATTTACACCTCTCGGGACCAAGTTCGATATCATGCATCACTACCCAAATTGTGAGGTTATGGTTAATGGAAACAATCTACCTGCCGACCTGATATGCCTTGGTATGAAGGGGTATGATGTCATACTAGGTGCTGACTGGTTATCCACGTATCAAGCAACTGTAGATTGCCGCAATGGCAAGATAACTTTCGTGGATTACCCCGAGCTGGTTTACACTAGCCCTCAGAATAAATCCCCTCTTATCTCAACTCTTCGAGCTAGCAAACTTCTAAGTAAAGGATGTGTGGCTTTCATTGGATTTGTGACTGCCACGGAAGTCAAGGAGACTAAACTTGAAGGCATCAATGTAGTTTGGGATCTTCCCGATGTTTTTTCAGAAGAATTGCCCCGGCTTACCCCCAGAGCAGGAAGTGTCATTCACAATTGACCTCGCTCCTGGTGCTGGTCCTATTTCTAAGGCACCTTACAGAATGTCCCCCGCTGAGCTCAAGGAGCTAAAAGAGCAGCTGATGGAGTTATTGAATAAGGGTTTCATCAGGCCAAGTACTTCCCCATGGGGAGCACCCGTGCTATTCGTCAAAAAGAAGGACGGATCAATGAGACTTTTACCTTACAATCAAGAACAAGTATCCGCTGCCAAGAATTGATGAGCTGTTCGATCAATTATCTAGAGCTGAATATTTCTCCAAGATTGATCTTCATTCTGGTTACCACCAACTAAAGATCAAAGAAGAAGACATTCATAAAACTGCATTCCAAAGTAGGTATGGGCATTACGAATTTACTGTTATGCCTTTCGGACTAACAAATGCCCCTGTAGCTTTTATGTAGTTAATGAACAGCATATTCAGGCCTCACTTAGACCAATTTATTGTGGTCTTTATTGATGATATTCTGATCTATTCAAAGACCGAAGAAGATCATGAAGTACATTTTGAGAAGGTATTACAAATATTGAGGGAAAATAAATTATATGCCAAATTTAGCAAATGCAAGTTCTGGCTAGAGGAAGTATCCTTCTAGGGCCATGTGGTCTCGAAGGACGGGATTTCTGTTGACCCTGCGAAGGTTGAAGCTGTGAAGAATTGGGAACGACCAACGAATGCAACGGAGATTCGAAGCTTCTTGGGTCTAGCTAGTTACTACCAGCGTTTCATCAAGGACTTCTCCAAAATTACTGTTCCTCTCACTCGGTTGACTCGCCAGGAAATGCCTTATGAGTGGAATGAAGACTCTGAGAAGAGCTTCCAAACTTTGAAGGATCTCTTGGCCACTACTCCAGTCTTATCCCTACCAATTGAAGGTGAGAAGTATGAGGTATATACCGATGCTTCTGGTATTGGCCTCGGATGTGTATTGATGCAAAATGGAAGAGTCATTGCATACTCTTACCGGCAATTAAAGAAGCTTGAAGAGAACTACCCGGTGCATGACTTAGAGCTGGCCGCGATGGTATTTGCTTTGAAGACTTGGAGATACTATCTCTACGGAGAATAATTCACTGTATACTCCAATCACAAGAGCCTCAAGTATTTATTCTCCCAGACGGAGCTAAATATGCGGCAAAGGCATTGGCTCGAATATCTCAAGGATTTCGACCTCACTATACAATACCATCCTGGTAAGGGTAGCTGATGCCCTTAGTCGAAAGCCGAGAGCAATATTGGCCAACTTCATGATTCAAGAATGGAAGCTGTTGGAGGAATTCTCTAAACTCAATATTAGCACTGATAAGCAGAATGGGTGTATCACTCTATCCCATATGAGTCTACATCTGGATTTGCTACTTGAAATTAAGAAGCTGCAAGAAGAAGATCTCGCACTAGTAGAAATAAAGGACAAGCTGGACGAGAGACTTGATTTCAAGTTGGCATCCGATGGAAGACTGCTATTCCATGAACGGACATGTGTACCCGACTGTCCCAAGTTGAAGAAGAAGGTTCTTGAAGAAGCTCATCGATCGAGGTACACGATTCACCCTAGAGCTACTAAGATGTACCAATACTTGAAAAGAACTTTATGGTGGCCTAATATAAAAAGGGAGGTAGCGGACTTCGTATCTCGCTACCTGACATGCCAACAAGTGAAGGTGGAACATCAGAAACCTGCCGAAAAATTGCATCCTCTAGATATTCCCAAGTGGAAGTGGGATGACATCGGCATGGATTTTATCATGGGCTTGTCCAAGTCTAGGGGTGGATATTATGGAATTTGGGTAATCATTGACCGCCTAACTAAATCGGCTCATTTCTTGCCCATCAAGCGCCGATGATCTGTGGATATCCTTGCTGCTTTATATATCAAAGAGATGATCAGATTGCATGGAGTCCCTGTGTCGATTGTATCCAACCTAGACCCATGCTTTACCTCTCAATTCTGGAAGAGTCTACAACACTCTCTAGGGATGAAACTCAACTTCAGCACTGCTTTCCATCCCCAAACCGATGGACAGACCGAAAGAACAAATCCAGTTGTTGAGGATATGTTAAGGGCATGTATTATATACTTCGGCGGAAGCTAGCATGACCACTTACCCCTAGACGAGTTTGCATATAACAACAGCTATCAAGCGAGTATCCAAAAGGCACCTTTCAAGGCACTTTATGGCAGAATTTGTCGATCTCCAAGATGCTGGGAGGAAGTCGATGAAAAATAAATTCTAGGCCCAGATATGGTAAGAGATTCAACCGAGAAGATACACCTCATTCGAGAAAGGCTAAAGATATCACAGTCCAGGCAGAAGTCATATGCTGACAATAGAAGGAGAGATCTGAAATTTCAAGTTGGAGACCATATTTTTCTCAAGGTATCTCCCGGCCGAGGTATTAGAAGATTCGGTGTTAAGGGCAAGCTTACACCGAGGTTTATTGGTCCATTCGAGGTATTGGAAAGAGTGGGCGAAGTGGCTTATCGCATTGCTTTGCCTCCACAACTATCAGAAGTGCACGATGTATTCCATATTTCTATACTGAAGAAGTATGTGCACGATCCTTCCCATGTCATTGACTAGACTGATTTAGTGATACAAAAGGACCTGACGTACGAGCAAAAGCCGATGAAGATCCTTGATCGAGAAGTTCGAGTTTTGAGGAACAAGACGATCCCTATGGTGAAAATCCAGTGGAATCGATGCTTAGAACAAGAAGCCACATGGGAAACTGAGGAGTCCATGAAAAGGAGATTTTCGGAACTATTCTAGTCAGTAAGTACTCCACACCCTCCATGTTTCCGTATATGTAATTGAATTTGGGGACCAAATTCTTTTAAGTGGGGGAGGGTGTAGCACCCTGAATTAAAATAATAGAGGAATTAATTTTTTTCTCTAAATAAATAATCCTAATGGAAGGCTAAATATAAAGAAATATACCTTACTAGGGCCCCTATATAAATATACATCAATTAAAGTTCATCATATAAAGAAAATGTATAAGGCATTTCATTTTCCAAACACAAGAGAAAAGGTCGCCCCTAACCAGGGTGCCATTTACCTAAACAAAGCCCCTGTGCAAGGGCGCTAATTCCCTAGACCACAGGGCCACCGAGCAAGCAACTGTATACATATAGATATAGATATATATATCTCTCTTAAAGACCCCACCAACCAACCAATCATATATATATATATATATATATATATATATATATACATCTTAAACACACCTAAACACCCAACATCAGACAACATGGCGACACAGAACCCAGTAAGAAATAGCGCCCCTAACCTGGGCGCTATTCTCAATAGGGCGCTCCTATCCCAGGTGCCATTTTCCATCCCCTTAAATATTAAAAAAAAAGAAGCCAGAGGATATAACTCCCCAAGCCTGGGCGCTATTTCCTAAATAGAGTCACAGGCCTAGGCGCCATTTCAATCAGGGACAGGCTGTCCTCCTGTCCTTTTGTGAGGGCTTTAAGGACAATAATAGATTCCTTCCACTGGCAAGGGACCCTGGAGGGAACAAACACAGCAAGGTTTTCAGATCTGGTTTCCAATGGACCCTAACGATTTATTCCCCATAAATAACTCCCTCCATCCAACGTAGATGACCCTTACTGTCATCCTGCCGCAGAAGAGAAGGTTGCCTGTGGCTTTTCTCGTCTCCACCTGTAGAAGAGAGATCTCATTTCTTCTCTTCACGTGCAGGAGACGGGAAGGTAGCTTCATCCTACGTACCACGTCCTGCTGTTGAGAACCTGGCTACAGAGAACGTGGAGGGCTATGATTCTGATTCTATTCTACTATTATACCTCGTTAACCACACCAACAGGTAGGTGTTCTCAATTTCTGGCCTAACCGTAGCTAACCGGATAACATACATATCATGCATGATTAGTATTATCCATTCCTATATAGCATGCTTTACATGCCTTACGTCAGATGTATAACCTGTTTTACATAACCTGTTTAGCCGTCACACTATTTTACATGCCTTACGTCAGACATATAACCTATTATACATAACCTGTTTAGCCTATCACACTATTTTTACCTGCTTTATGTCTGATATATAACCCGTTTTATATAACCTGTTTAGCCTGGCACACTGTTTTACAGATATCAAACATATGTATAGCCTGTATGTTTTACGTCACAGATATTAAATATATTTATAGCCTGCTTTACATAATTTACGTCATAGATAATAGCATGGCTTACATATTTTAGTTGAGAATTATGTTTTAAGGTAAACAACGACCATCACCTGGTCATTAATTCATTGCATATTTAATAATCACCCATACTTGAAAATTAATATCTATGGAACCAAACCATAAAAATTCTGCATGAGTATGATTATGTGATCCCGATAATTTTCTCAATCTATCCATGTCCTTAGATCCAGATTCCTGAACCTTTAATATGGTGAACAGTGTTTTGTATCTCAAAAACATCACCAGAGAAGGGCGCCCTATCCCAGGGTGCCATTTCCCTGAATGGTGACCCCTCAGAGGGCGCCATTTCTTCCTTATATATAAAAAAAAGGATATGGAATAGGGCGCCCCTTCCCACAGGCACCATTCAATTAAAACATGGCACCTGTGGGGGTGCCAATTCCCCTGACAGGGCCACGTATATATATATATAAAGAGACAGAAGGGCGCCCCTGTTCAGGGCACCAATTAAAGAAATAGCAACATCATACGATGTCTTCATTTAAATGAAGATACTATAGAAGGGCGCTATTTACTACCCTTTAAAGAAATGAAGACTCCCCGCAGAGTCTTCATTTAAATGAAGACACTGCAGGGGGCACCATTTCTTCTGATCCCTGAAAGAAATGGAGACTCTCTGCAGAGTCTTCATTTAAATGAAGACACTGCAGGGGGCGCCATTTCTTTTGAGCCCTGAAAGAAATGGAGACTCTCTGCAGAGTCTTCATTTAAATGAAGACACTGTAGGGGGCGCCATTTACAGAATGAAGGCAGCCCCCCTGGGCGCCATTTCTTCTGAGCCCTGATTCTCTCGGTGTTTCAAACGTTAGATAGTAGGTATAGTGCCATGAATGGGCGCCCTCTTTGAAGGTCGCCAATTCTAAAAATGAAGGCAATCCTCTGGGCGCCATTTCCTGATAAAATGGCAGCCAGGAGGGCTCCATTTTCACACTGTAGATTTTCACCATGTTCCCAAGCCTATCTGTTCACAGTCACAGCCTTTGAGGCACTGATGTCACCCAGATTCTCGATATATCGTACGTTTGTTGTGGTTTACTCGTGGTTAATCCCTACATGATAATATGTCCTTGAACTCCATTCCATGAAAATCTACCTTATATATCCTACAATGGTTAAACCCTTGGAATTCATTATTGGCTATAACAAGAGAGTGGATGTCTAAAAATATACAAGACTCAATGCTGTGCATATAAGGCCCGGTCTGGTCCTGAGAGGAGCACCCGAAGGTACTTGTGCCCATGGGAGTTTATTGACCACGATGTTTAAGCATTGCCCTGAAGTACTTGCTTGCTTGACTGTAGACATTCCCACTCACTCTCCCGTGACACGACTTGCTTGACTTGACTTGACTTGTATCCTGCAGAAGGGCAAAATACTTGCTTGAATGAAATAGCCAATTCCATTACACGTACTTGATATTACAAGTGCTTGATATTACTTGCTCTTGCTCGAACATGAATTCTTACTGTTCTTGGAAATTGTCATCACTTGCTAGTGCCTTATTAATACTTGAAATCATGCGATACTCCTTCTATACAATTCTTGATATCTTGCTCGTCTTTTTATCCAGTTCCCATTTTTCTTGCTTACCTAACATGCATAGCTAGCATTGCACATAACCTGTAATTTACTTAAAGACTGTTTGAACTTGAGATGTAATTCCTACTGAGTGATTCGCTCATCCAGTTACTTCCTAATATTATTCAGGTGATTTAAATAACGACCACCATCCGGATGGGAATGAGACAGAGTGAAGAGTGCTAGAGTCACCGGTCGTCTACTGCCAACCAGTCGTGTCCTTTGTGTTTTAAGTCATACCTTGTATTTCTAGTTAGGATTGGTCTAGTTGAATGAAACTTGTTGAGGCTTGTAGTCCAGTAGATGGATTTGAATAATGATGTCATGGACTAGAATTGTCGTTAATGGATTAATTGTATAATTGTCATCTTGGACACTTGATATCGTTTTAGAAATTTAGTATTTTGCGCACTCTGTCTTTTGTCAAAAAAAATATGTATAATTTTTTTTTTACTGCTTTGATTGATTGGTTCTATATAAAGTTGCCACGCCACTGGGTATCTTCCGCGCTCGGGGCGTAACAAGAAAAGCCCTAGAGTTTAAGTCTGAGATGAAGACCAAATATAGGGGATTTAGATGCACAAATCTCCAGATAATAGTGGGGATAAGAGTCCTGGATCAATTAAAGTCGATCTGGAAGCTTCTCTTCAGAGAAAATAGATCAAACAAGGTCTCCAAAGAGTCCCACGGTGAAGAAATCGGCGTTCAGGAAGTTCAGGACTCACTCTCTGGCAAACGGTCTATCGCACGACTGCATACGGATGAAAATGGTCTAGGAACGACAGCAAAGCTTCACCAAACGGTCTAGGAAGTGCCCGCAAGGCTCTAGGGGTGAAACGGGACGATTTCCGACAAGTTTGGGGCCTAGCAGTCTAGTGATGACCATTTTTTATGGCCTAGCGGTCTTCCAAGGACCGCTAGGCTGCTAGAGGAAAATTTCTGAGTAGACTTTGCGCGACTTTGGAAATCAGAACATATCGTGAAAACGGTGTAGAAATAGTAAAAGTGGTAGAAGAGGAAATTTTAGATAACAAAAAGATGAACAACTTTTATGAAGAGAGAAAGATGAGAAAATGATTAGAAGAGGAGAAAAATGGGGCAGTAATACAGAGAAAAAATGCTGGGACGCAGGTGAACAGCGCAGCCTGCCAGAAAAATACGAAGAACTTAAAATCGGTGGAGAACAAGCTAATGGTGTAGACAAAGGAATTGTACGACTTTAAAAGATGAACAACTTTGATGAAGAGAACTTAATGAATAGAGGAACAAAATGGGATGAAAAATGGATATTTTCAAGACTATGCAGTGAAAGGGGCTGAATGCTTGATGGAAAGTTGACCTAAATGGGCCGCAAGTTGACTTGAAAGGCAGAGAGTTGATAAGATAAGCTCCAGGGCTCTAAGAAATCATGATCTCCGAAGTCTAAAGGCTATGGAACAATGAAATGAGCTCGAAATCTATCCAAGGAAGGCTCCAAAATAATGGGTAATTCGAGACATCAAAAATGATGAATAAGAGAAATGACGCAACTTGCGGGCTAAAAACGGGTGTCAACAAGAGGGAGAGAGGCGGGTGAGGGAAGAGGGGCTCTAGTGCCGTGGCGGGTGATGGTGATATGGTGTATGCCGGTAGAGAGGGAAGGAGAGAGGTGGCTAGGTGCAGCAGGTTTTGCTCCGGCGAAGGGAGAGGGAGAGAGGGGTCAAGCGGAGGCCGTGGCAGGCGGTGCGGGTTAGAGAGAGAGAAGTGGAAGTGGGACGCCGGCAGGGAGGTGACGGAGAGGGGCCAGCAGGGTGTCGGTGGTGTGTGGGTGTTACAATGGTGAAGACTTGGAGGTGGAGAGGTGAGAATGGAGATCCGATGGGAGAGAGTGGGGAGAGGTCCGGCCTCGAGGGTAGGGTGTATGCAGGGAGAGAGGTTGAGTGAGAAGTGAGATCCCAGAGAGGGGGAGAGAGAGCGTGAGAAAGAAGAGAGAGGGAGTGTGACGGTGGAAGATGAGAGGTGTAAAGGAGACGGGGAGAGCTACGTGGGAGGGCCGTGGTAAAGGTGGAGGTGTGGCTACGGTGGTCTTGCAGACGGAGGGGCTGGTGTGTGTAGGGGAGTGCGAGTGGACTGAGAGACGTAGGAAGAGAGAGGAAGAGAGAGAGGGAAAGAGCGAGTCCGTGGGAAAGAGAAGTGAGAGGGAGAGAGAATGAGTGAGAGAAATCTGCTATGGGGGTGAGGAGCTACAGGGAGAGATAGAACATGAGAGAGAAAGGGAGAGAGGTGGAACTGACAGAGGGAAGATCGCGGGGGTTCCCCCTGATCTATCGGTGGCGCTGGGTTCTTGTAGGGAGAAGAAGAGACGGGGCCATGCCACTGCCATAACTCGCCGCTTATGTGGTTGCTGCCATAACTCCCCGCTGAAGTTGTTGGTGGGCTGGTGCATGGCTGGCGGTGGGGTGTATGTGTGTGTGGAGTGAATGGGAGAGAGGGACGTGGGGTAGATGGGTGCATGGGCATGGGGGAGTGACGTGGGTGTGCATGTGAGGTTTTGGAGAGGGGGCCATGCATGGGGTACTACGTGCATGATGGTCGTGTGGGAGAGAAAGGTGGAGAGGAGGGTGGCCGTGTGTGCATGGTGAGAGGGGCAGTGACGTGCATGGTTGTGAGGTGGTGGCTAGAGAGAGAAAGAGGGGGGAGAGAGTAGGACTGAGATTAATATGCCAGCCCACCGTCTCACCATAGTGAAGGAAGGGCACTGTTCAAAAAAGAGAGACTTTAATCAAAGTTTGTTTAAATGTAAAAAAAATTACAATTAAGTCCCTCCAGCATATGAATATTAACCATACAATTTCTATGTATCTCAAGTCCCATAAATTATTAATTATCAAAAGATCTCAATTTTATGTAGGACTGAGATTAATATGAAAAACTTACATAATTAATTATATTTAAGCCAATAAATAATGAGTGTGACATGAATAAATGTACAAAAATACACACTTATTACGCCCCTGGCCTCAACCTCAGGAAACACATAAAAACGGTCCGGGAAATCACGCTTCGCTGTCAGAAAATAGACTCTCGGGTCACAGAAACTCACGTCCCGTGATGGGGGCACCTACCCACTAAAAGCACGGCTGGAAGCGTCCACCGACGACTTATTCCACGCCTCAGGTGTCTCTCTCGCCCCAGGTGGAAATTGAGACACAACATAAACCGCACTAAAAACAAGGGTCTAGTCCGGGTCGTGCTCGTCAGCACGCGTCCGAAGTCCCCAACCATGTGTGCACACACTAAACGCCTGTACCACGTCAGGACCTCTAGTTGGTTTTCCGCCCGACCCAGACTCGAGCCGCTACAGGGGAGTCCCTATGGCAAACCAGCCTAAAAATCATCTCTAACGGGTGTAGCTCTCCACCTACCCCCTAGGTGGGTTAGCACAAGCGTGCCCAGGCAAGCCACTGTAGCTCTCCACCTACACTCAGGTGGGTTGGCACAAGCTTGCCCAGGAAGCTACGACTAGTGGGGGTCGCCACACAAACGACTCTCGGTGGAAACCACCGAAACGCGGACAGGCTACTCACAAGCCCTGTCGCACGTGGCTCGGAACACAGGTGGCATGATGCCACCAGACTCTAGGCAGTCCACTACACCTATTAGACCAACGGTCTTTGAGTCACAAGACTGAGGGTCAAGATTGTCGTACAGGAGAGCTCCAGGCCGTCAATCTGGCCTATCCCTAGGTCAGAAACCACAGTCCAATATAATTCGTAAGGCGGGACATAGCCACCGACTCAATCCCTTCCAAAGGGGAGCTATGAAACCCTCCAGCCCCAGGCCGGGTAATTGGACTCATAGTCCACATGACATACGAACGGCCCACATGAAAACCACGTTCCAATGAAGCTATCGACGTGCGGGAATAGCCCTCCACACTCATGCCAACCCGTGGCAACTCGATCTAGCGTAATCACGGAAGCTCGAAACACAAAGGGTCACCCGAACCCTTAAAACCCACAGGGATGCCAATCGAGGTAAAATGGTACCTCCGGACACCCAAAAACACGGTCACGATACCCACGAGGTGTCTGGGGCACTCACGGGGCCAAAGGTCGGTCATTGGGTCTCAATCGGGCCGACCGGGACCCAAAATGGGCAAGGGGGCGTAGTTCGGTTGACCAAAGCCCCTTGGTCGGTCGATCGCCCTCCAGCTGCGTCAACCCTACCCAACAGGGCGTCAACGCACCCACAGGGGTTCAGTCGACCGCCGACGAGCGGTCGGTTGACCGAACCCTCCTGGGTTGGCCCCTAAGCACTGCGCCATTCGATCGACCGAACCCAACCGGTCGGTCGACCGATTACGGTGAAACCCCAAACCGAGCTCCACCGTTCGGTGTTGATCCACGCCCAATCACCTCCAGGTGATGTGGAAAACATGGGGAACCCTTTCCCCAGCCTCTGGACCACCAAGAGGCGCCATTCAAACCCCAATAATGTGGCTAAAACGGAAGATCCGTCATTCACCCCAAAATCGATCATTTTAACCCCCGACGAGAAATAAACCCTCTCGGCTCACCACGGCCTACCAAAATCATGGGAAATGAAGTGCAGGGGCTAAGAATCCATCCCCCTACCTCCACCAAAGATTTGACGCATCGTGGAAGCCGTTCCATCACGAAACACCCCGCGAACCACTGCCGGCGCCTCGAACTCGCGAACGACGAACACTGCGCCACTGTCCCTCGATCCTTAACCTGTCCTCGTCATCCCTCGCCCTACGAACCTCACCGCCTCACCCCCGTCCTCCTCCGTCGGCCGCCGGAGAAGAGAGGGAGAGGGGAGAGCGTGAGAAGAGAGAGGGAGAGAAGAGAGAAATGAGAGTGTGGGGAGAGAGAAAAGGGGTGGGGGTTATTTATAGAAAATTTAGAATTTCTGGAAAATATAAAAATTAGGGAAAAATCATCTCCCTAATCCTCGAAAAACGCACAACACGCCTGCAACGTTCCGGAGCCTGACAAGACATCGGTTCACCCTGCACATGGTTTCGAAGGTCCGACAGGCAAAAACACACATAAAGCCCAAAACACTCTCCACGACTTGCAACGACGCTCCGAACTCACGAATCCTGATCCGAAAAAATAAAAAAAAATCAGGGTGTTACAGGCTAGCTCAACCGTTGCGGCAGAGTGAGCTGGCGATCAGCTGAGCTAGTGCTCGAGGCATGGTGAGAGTTAGTTCGGGGAATTGCAATGATGTGCCGAGAGATGCTACGGGTGTAGTCCAACAGGACACTTGGCGAGTGTTGTCAGAGGAGCTGACCTGATGATGGCGATGGTTTTTGTTGGTGCTGGAAGGTGAGGTTTCCAGCATGCACGAGGTTCAAGGTCAGGTCAAGTGTGGAGACCTCCCGCTTTGTAGGAGGTATGTTTGATTAGGACATCTCACGCCACTCTCTCTGGCTCGGGTCGCCTGCACTACCATGAGGAGGACCGGCTATGAATATCACATTTTATCTTTATTGTGGAGTCTTATTTCATGTATTTCCCTTTATTGAGTCATGAAGTTATAGTCCAATTCCCATGTTTGTGCTTAATTGGGCCTTGGAATCCTAGTTTGGGCCCATAGATTGAGTCTAGGATGGTCTTGGTCTTTTATCTATTTGTCAAGGCCTTTTGGCCATGAAAAAGTAGGAGCCTATAAATAGGACCCATCCCACCTCATTTGTACAAATTTTGATGAAAATTTAAGAGAAGGCATTCCCTTGATCCATTTCTTCCCCCAATCTTATTCTCCCTCTCTCTCCCTCTCCCTACAAAAAAGGGGGGCGCACCCCATCTCTCTCCTCCTCCCCTCTCCACTTCCTACCCCCTCTCTATCTCCTCCACCTCATCAGGAATCTTCTTCTTCTTCCACCAGTCAAGCCTCCAAAGGAGACCTTCTAACCCCAAGGTAGAGAAATAGCCCCCAAGTTGGACTTCTCCACCCCTCCCATCACCTTCCACCACCCAACTTAGACTTCCACACCCTCCCCATCACATCCCACCCACACTTAAGACTTTCTTTCCCCTCCCATCACATCCCACCACCAAAATTTCCTAGATTCCCTTAGCTAGCAACCCTTTAGGACCATAGAATTCAAACTACACCACCACCCCTTTTGGACTTAGTTCCCCACCACCAAAATTCGTAACTCACCTCCACCCCCAAGGAGAATAACCCCTAACAGCCCATTTTCTCTTTGTCACAGCCTGGAAAGCCCCCTCCCTAACCCCCTCTCACCCAGGGACCATCCTCAACCCTTTCCACCCCATTTCCCCCTCTCATCCTCCCCATTTCCCACCTCCTTTTCTTGCTGCCACCAAGGCAGACAAAGCAGTATAACAGACACCCTGATTACAGTGATGCCCCACCTTTTCTGAGTACCTTCTGGTGCCCCACCTAGCACCTGAAGATTTTCCTCTAAAGTGGCTTTCTAACGAGTGGTCGTGCATCCCCAACCGAGGTCGGAGCTGGGCAGGAGGCCCATTTCCGCCAGGCTGCGCAAGATCAACTCCGACTGGGCATAGAGGAGAGTTACAGAAAATCCGACGACCGCTCCTTTAAGTTTCCTGGCGAGCCCTTTGGCTGAGGCGATCCTCGTCCAATCCTCTTTTAACTCCGAGAAGAAGGAGGTCAATCGGATATCGGAGCACCCCATTCCGACCGTTTTCCTCAGCGTGCGCCGACTGCACTTGCCAGATCCAGGTTGGACCACTCCCCATTCAATTGTTCACCATGCTCATCTCTGATCTCGGTTAGAGTAACTTTTACCTCCAGTATGAAGCCAACTTGCCCACGGTCACGTCAACGCCAACCCCGTCCCCATCGGAGCTCGGATCAGCCCGTGGCGCCTTCTACATCAGGCGGTTACCTTGTTGGGCCAGACAGGGGTCACACAAGACCAGCCTGATCCGGGAGCTCCAGCAGTGCAACCAGGTCATCGGACGGTGCCAAATTTCTCTGGCGTGTTCCCTGGCCACCCAGGGACGTTTTTATACTAGTCCCACCTCCGGCGGAGTTCGAAGGAGTTCGTGGCACCCTCGGCACCGACCTACTATCAGCCTGCACCAAACAGGACAGAGCAGGACAAGTTCGTGATCTCCGACCTGTAGCGGCCCCCATCGGACCCTGGACGGCTTGCAACTCTTACAGTGGACTCCTACCTCATCCCGGAACAAGTCGGCATCAACTCCGCATTCTGCAGAGCTCCGAAGAGTCCGTGGCATCCTCGGCTCTGGCTTGCTGTCCAGTAGGATCCAACCAGATAGAAACGACCTTCGCTCAATTCTAGCCCCTCGCCTGACCGGCTGAAAGCCGCTCCCTGTGTGGAGGTACATTTTGGTTGTAATTAACTACGCCCCCACCCCAAGATCACCCCTCCTGCATGAGGTGTAGTGTTGTAGCCATTCATCACAGGTCAAGCAGCACCAATGCACGTGAGGGCATCGCACGTTCCCCGCTCACCTTCATCTCCGATCGGAATTGGTGTCTTCACACCGATTAGGTGTGCATATGGTATTCTCCCCCCTGTTGGTTGACTCTTGCTTGTTTAGTATCGCATCTTAATGCCTGTCAGATGGTGAGGTGAGCGCTCGCCCCATATTCCACCATTTGTGAGCCCACCGCTGAGCAAGTTGAGAGACCCACCACATAACCCACGCCCTCGGTGTGCCGGCCGCCCATGGATCGTGGGAATCCCAACCCCTCCAGGGGTCAGCCCAGGCATAGCCAAGCCCTTAGAACTGCAAGGCCCCGCCCCGGACCCTCACCACCCTCCCGAGATGCCTTCGGGAGAGAGTGTGCACCACGTGAGCGAACCCGCTGAAATCGAATATGTTATCTTGTGAATGTGCTTGGGGGTCTAGGTCCGAGGATCATTCGGTCATCCCATTGCACCCCTAGCTTGTCTCACATCAAGTGGTATCAGAACAAGTTATAAGTTTGTTCTTACAGGCCTAGTCCTTGGGCACTGTCACACTAAGTCGCACATATGTGCACACCCGTGCATAGCCCGCCCGACACTTCATGTCCACCTGTAGAGGAACCCATTATCACTCCGATCCTTCTTCTTCAAATCCCCCAATGAATCCCAATCTCCAAGGGAGCCCCGCTACCAGCCAACAAGAACTCCCTAACCATGTCAAATTCCTCATGGCGGCCATGACCTATGTCTTAGGGCGACTTGATGACATAACAACCCGACTCGACCAAATTGAAGAAAATTGGCCCGCCCCAAGGGCGGATGATAGAAGGGCACCTCCCGCACAGAAGGAACCAACCATGAGAGGGCTTAACCCCGACCATCCACCTGAGCATGGAAGGGATCCACCCCCGAGGAGAAATGATGGATACCCCCGGGACAACTCGGACGACCACCTCATGAGACTCGTGAAAGTCGATGCCCCCACCTTTGATGGGTCTTACCACCCTAGTGTCTATCTAGATTGGGAGACATCAATGGACCAATACATTGATTGGTATCCCATGACCGAGGATAGGAAGGTCCGGCTTGCCAAAATGCAACTGACCAAATTGGCTAAAACCCATTGGTTGAATGTTGAGGGGTTAAGGATGGTTAGAAGGCAAGCTCCCATTACCACATGGGAGGGCATGAAAGAACAACTCAGAATCAAATATGTTCCCCCCTCCTACCACCAATACCTTCTAGATGAATGGCAGGCTCTGACCCAAGAAGGGAAGTCCGTGACGGAGTACATTAAGAAGTTTGATTATTACCTTCTCAAGTGCGGAGTCCAAGAGGATCAAGCGGTCACATTATCCCGGTTTAGGAATGGGCTTCAATTCCACATAAAGAAGGAGCTCTTCATGCGCCATGTAACCACCCTAGAACTGGCCTATAAAATAGCTCGGGACGCCAAGAAATTCTCTCGATATTCTCGAATGGTTCCCCCTCGTGTGACGGACCCCAAGTCCATGGTGCCTCGGACCAACACACACCCCCCCCTCAACGGGGCATCCTTCCCACTCCCATGGGAACTCCTTCCATCCGGGTAGCCCCTCCTAGTGGAACCCTTCCCCGTCGGCCCACAAACGGCCCTCCCAACCCCACTCCCAATCATCCCAACACGGGACAATCTCACCCTCCCACTAGAGCTACCCCTATAGCGGGTAGCAATGCTTTAGGTGCCTCGGATATGGGCACTTCGCCAACCAATGCCCCACAAAGGGAGCATCCAGTTTGCTCATTGAAGAGACTAATCTCCTACCCCAAGTTGGGGTTGAAGAAGTGGAGGTACACGAGGCTTCTCCCAATTTGTAGGAGTATGAGGCCCACTACAACAAGGACAACCAAGAGCAACCCCCCCATCCACCGACCCTCACCTTGGAGTGGTTAGGTGCACCCTCACTCAAACCCAAGAGCATGATTGGAGGAGAACCACCATCTTCTACACCTACATCTGGATAGGGGACTGTGCCCGGAAGGTCATATTAGATAATGGGAGTAGTATGAACGTGGTGTCCCCTGGCACCGTCAAGCTTCTAGGCCTTGCCGTCTCCTCACACCTGAATCCCTACCGGGTAGCTTGGATTGATGCCACATCCGTACCCGTTAGTGCCCGCTGCCTTGTCCCCATTACATTCCAATCATACCATGGTCAAGTATGTTGTGACATTCTACCTATGGAAGTAGGGAGCATATTTCCAAGGCGGCCCTGGATCTATGATGTAGATGCCACTTTTCTCGGGAGGACGAACACTTGTATTTTCACCCATGAGGGGTAGAAGATCCAACTCAACCCCTCGCCACCCCGTCCCCTCCCTAAAAGGATACCACCCTCTCTGGAAAGATCCCCTTCCTTCACTCCAGCCCCACCCCTCCCTCCACCAAGCCCCACACCCTCGAGTCCTAGCCCTAGTGTGACCATTGGGACTACTAGGAGTGTACACCTCATCACTAAGTAAGAGCTTGAAGAGGAAGTCAACCAAGGGGCACAATTGTGTGCCATTGTCATTTGTCTTGGGGAATCCACCCCAACCAACACTCACCCATTGGAAATCAAACAACTCCTTGAGGACTTCCACGATGTGTTCCCCGATGAGCTTCCGGATAAGTTACCACCCATGCACGATGTGCAACATGCCATCGACTTTGTTCCCGGAGCTACCCTACCCAACCTTCCCCACTATTGCCTCAACCTCACCGAGCATGCCGAACTTAGGAGGCAAATTGAGGAGCTCATCAAGAAGGGCTTCCTCCGCATTAGCAAGAGCCCATGTGCTGTCGGGCCCCTCCTCGCACCCAAAAAGGACAGGACTTGGCACATGTGCGTGGATAACCGGGCCATCAACAAAATCACGGTCAAGTATAGGTTTCCCATTCCCTGACTAGATGACATGCTAGACATGCTCGCTGGAGCGACCATCTTCTCCAAAATTGATCTCAAAAGTGGCCACTATCAAGTTCGGATTAGGTGCGGGGACGAGTGGAAGACCGCTTTCAAAACCAAGGACGGCCTCTATGAATGGCTTGTCATGCCCTTTGGCCTTTCCAATGCACCTTGTTGTGTATGTGATTTTGATGATTACAAAATGACTCTGTTGCTTGGCCTTGTGCGTGAATGGTTACTCATGTCTTCATGTGTATGAAGTATGTAATGATTGTGAAAATGATTACAAACTGTTTCTTTTGGGATATCATCATGTGAATGCATCTGTGACTCTTTGAGGTTCATACGTGCTTTGAGGTTAGCACATTACATATACATTCCATCTACACTTGGTGCGGTTGCTCTATCTTCAATGTGAAAGACCTTTGTGAAAAGCACACTCGAGCATCATGTCCTATTGAGCCTCATGTACATCATGTCATATTGAGCCTCATATCATGAATGTGTACTTTGGTAATGCTAAATGAATGGAGGGAATGATATGTGGTTTGATGAGTTTAAATGATGGTTCCTTGTCCTTCGGATCATATGGCTTAAATGGTTGGTGAAATGGCTTGTAGGAGAATTGGGTTGAAACTATGTCCTTCGTAACATTTAATCAATTGTTTCCCTTTGGTTTGATGGAGGTTTAGTTATTTTTCAAACTCAAACTGTCTTAAAGTCTTCACCATTTTCAATCCAACCGTTGGATCTCCCCTCTAAAAATTATATGTTGTAGCTCTGGGAGTCCTCTTTCCAATGCCTCTAGTCTTGCTTCGATCGGAGTTCGGAGCTAGGAGCATTAATTCCTGTCGCCGAAGCGCGCAGAGCTATTTTTTGTGTAATCTGCCTGAAAGGGTCGACCCCTGGGGTCGACCCCTTTAACCCAGAACTTGTTTTTAGTTCTGTTTGGTTTCTGGCAGTGCGAGGGTCGACCCCTGGGGTCGACCCCTGTAAAATAGAACACAAAAAGTGTTCTGTTTGGCTTCTGATTGCCCGAGGGTCGACCCCAAGGGTCGACCCATTCCGGTCGGACCTCGAGCCACACTTTTTGACCGCCATTTTCTTGCTCCGAAAGTCCAACCAATCAATTCCAAATGCCCTATATATCTTCCTAATTCGTGGATCTGGTCCCTAGGCTGTTCCTTGACCATTCTAAACACTTATATACAATTCTTGGGTTGTAAACCCTAAGGGAGATGATGCTAGATCTGAAAATTGTTTTCTTCTAACCCTTGTGTGTGCATGTTCGGAGTTGAAGCTCCCAAGCCCTCTTCCACCTTGCTCTGAAGCTGAAATTGAAGGGAAGAAGCTTGAATCAAGGCCCAAGATCATATACAACTGAAGGCAGCATCTGAAATCAAGATCCAACCTCTGTTCGTGTTGCATCTCTTCAAAATTGCTTCAAGAACGTTCTTCATCCTGTAGAAGCATTTCATGAGGGAGTAATCTTGATCTTTCACTTCTATATCTTTTGTTTGAGATTGTTCAAGGTTTTGAATGGGCATCTAAGATGTGTAATAATCATTTACATGTTCTTTGTTCACTCTCTCTTGCATATATATATGAGCTACAATCTTTGTGATACAACATCTCTAATGCTCATATATTCTTTTGTATAGGTGAAGAAGAGGGGAATCTCTAAACCATTCATGTCTATATTCTTGTTTGAGATTAGCTTAAAGATTGAACTCATTATGTCTATCTACTCTTTCAGGTGAAGAGAGGAGATTGGAATAAGGAAAAGAGAAGCGGCTAGAGGAGAGGAAGACGATGATGTCAAGATTATGATCATCCGTCAACGAGCAAGGAGAATCATATTTTGATGAAGAAGGGGGAGCCTTATACTTGATGCATTCTTCTAGTTTACATCTATAGAATTTGTGTGGAAGGTCATAGCATATATTTATGATTGTTACATATACATTTGACAGAATATTTTGTGTGGGTGTTTGGAGAAAGGGGTCTCCAAGTGTGTGTGTGGTCTTATGTGTGTCGATTTGTGCGGAGTATATCCGTGTGTGTTGTTGGGAGTTTTCTCCCGTGTGGTTGTGTAGGCATTGCCCTATGTGTGTTTGGACGGAGCTGTATCTCTGTGTAAGGTATATTGTTCGGGGTGTGTTCCCCTGTGTGTGTGTATGTGTGTGTGTGCTGCTGTGGCAGTAGGTTGAGGCAAGGCCTCATGTGTGTGTTTTGCTGTGAAAGCAGCGTGTGTGTGTTGGGGTTCGTCCCCGTGTTGCTATTTTTTGTAGCGTGTAGTGAAGCCTCACCGGTTTGGTGAGGGGTGGACGTAGGGAGCCTGTCGTGGTCCCGAACCACCTTAAAAATCCCCGTGTCCTGTGGTTTGTTTCTTGTGATTGTGTGTTCACTATCATATCTATTTGTGCTATCGTGTGAGCTCGGCGAGATTGAGTGAATCAAGTTTAAACTTGTTTAGATTAATTTCCTCAATCCTATCAATCTGGTAAATTCCATTGTGTGCTAGTTTATGTTTTTAATTGGACATAGTTTTTAGTAGTAGGATCTATTCACCCCCCTCTAGATCCGTGTTCCTGCACTACGAGACCCAACACACCTATCACTTTCATGCGCCTCATGACTGAGGTCCTCCGCCCTTTCATTGGCATCTTCCTTGTTGTCTACTTTGAGGACATCCTCATCTATAGCCAGTCCTAGGAAGCCGACCTTGATCACATCAAGCAAGTTTGCACCGTTCTTAGGAAGGAGAGCCTATTTGCCAACCCCGGGAAGTGTCACTTCATGACCAATCAATTGGCATTCCTAGGATTCATTGTTTCAGCCCAAGGGGTATTCATGGACCCCGAGAAGGTCTAAGCCATTCATGAATGGCCCGAGCCCAAGACTCTCCATGATTCCCGGAGCTTTCATGGGCTAGCCACCTTCTATAGGAGATTCATTCGTGGGTTTAGTACCATAACAGCCCCTAACACTAATTGCCTTAAGAAGGGCACCTTTGTATGGACTAGGGCGGCCTCCAAAGCATTCTTAAAACTCAAGAAAAATATGACCCAAGCCTCGGTCCTTTGTCTACCCGATTTCTCTAAAGTCTTTGAGGTCACTTGTGATGCATCTAGGGTAGGGATTGGAGGCATTCTTATCCAAGAGGGTCATCCCGTAGCCTATTTCAGTGAGAAACTTTGTGAGGCTAGGACTAGGTACTCCACCTATGACAAGGAGCTCTACGCCGTGGTCCAATCCCTTCGGCATTGGAGGCACTATCTCCTACCCAAGGAGTTTGTAATCTTTTCGGACCACGAGACATTGAAGTACCTCAACACCTAACAAAAGCTCAATGTCCATCATGCCCGGTGGGTTGAACACATTCAAGCTTACACCTTTGTCTTAAAGTACAAAGCGGGTAGTGATAATCGCGCCGCTGATGCGCTAAGTAGGCAGATAACCTTACTTTCCACCGTCCAAGTGGAAGTCACGGGCAACCCCACAAGGAACACGAGGGATTCATACTCCAAGAGGGGTATCTCTTCAAGGGGACTAGGTTGTGTGTACCTCGGACTTCACTTGGGGATTTCTTGGTTTGGGAGCTACATAGTGGTGGCCTGGCTGGTCACTTTGGGGTCCAAAAGACAATTGAATTAGTTGAGAGACGATTCCATTGGCCGAGTCTTAAGAGAGATGTGGCCAACATTGTGGGTCAATGTCGCACTTGTGCCTCTACCAAACAGGTGAAGCAAAACACTAGCCTTTACACACCCCTCCCCATTCCAGAGCAACCTTGGGAGGACTTGAGCATGGATTTTATCCTTGGCCTACCTAGGACCCTTCGAAAGCATGATTCCATTTTTGTGGTCATTGATAGGTTCTCTAATATGGCTCACTGATGGGGACATCGAAGCAGGGCCGCTCATATTTTGTTTGCATTTATGTCATTTTATATTTGTATGTATACCCCTTGTGTTATAAGGGTACACAATTGTAAGTCTTAGTGGGTTTTTGTACAAAACGTCAGTAGGACCAGTAAGGGGGCCCTCACTCCTTCCTCATTGGTTCAATTGGCACCATTTGGGTCCATGTGGGGCTGGTCAAAGTCCTAGGTGGCATCTAGAAGGTCAATTGGACACATGGGAGACAAGTGGATTAAAATTTCAAAGGAGGCCACCTACCTTACCTACCCATGTCCCCTTGGTCAAGGGGGCGCCCCCTCCCTTTTTATTTTTGAAAAATATGCGATTAGAACTAATTAGTTCTAAACCTTGTATACCCCTCCCAACCCTAGATCTGAGGGCATTAGTGGTCATTTTCCATTTATTATATAAGTCATGTATTTCTATTTTTCATCAATTAATGAGAAGAAAATTTATTGAATTGCCTTGAGCCAAGGAAGATTGCGCACCCCCCTCTCTCTCCTCTGGTTTTCCTTCTCCATCCTCTACATTTCAGGGTTGTAAACCCTTCTATCTTAGCCCCTCCACATCTGAGTTCATTTTGTGCCGCCGCCGCCGCCGTTCGTGCTGCCATCGAGCCACCGCGAGCGATCTACTGAAGGGCTGTCCATGTTCTATTTTTCTAGATAGAGGTCCACTCCATGAATTTTGGCTCCTAACTCCGACATCATCTGGAGCTGAGATTCTCCGGGTTGGTTCCCCTCTTGATTCCCAACCTCCAGTAAAAAAATCATGTCATTCAGAGTTCGTTTTATATTTTTCCATTTTCGTGTCTTTCTATCTTCCTGATATGTCCCTTTTCAGATCTGTGTAGCAGGAGCTCAGTTCTTCCACCTTTCGACCCCTTTTTTGATTATTTTTGGAATCCCAAAATTTATTGGAGGGTCTGTCCATCATACCTACCCTCCAAATATTTTCGTCGAATTTCTAAAGTCCTCTACCTATTTTTAGAAATTCAGTCTTTCCCCCAAATTCAGATATGTTTCTGTTGTCCAGATCCGACCCCCAATCAGTATAAAATCCCCATAAAATCGAAACTTCCACCAAATCTTGCATAAGATATATCCCCGATTTCCTCTCTTCGGTATCTACAACTTTCATGAAGGGCCCAAAGGCTGAATCAAAGTTTTACATTGCGGTCAATGCCAACTCTCAGGAAAACTTGGTTCTGCCCTGAGTTTTCAGATCCTGTGAGCCAGCAGCTTGAAAATTAGATAAAGGCCATCAATGGGAAATTTAATTTTATCTCCCTGGCCCTAGATCGAAGTACTTCGAAAGAGCTTTGCAACGGTACCTCTTGTGCGTCGATCCGACGTTAGGAGTGACCGCAGCAGCAGATCTTGCCGGGTCATGCGCTGCAAAATAGAATTGTAGATCCGTGGCCAGCAACTCCGGCGGGTGACGATCGGAGCCGCCCGGCCTCCGACCGGCGAACCAACACACCGCCGTCCCAGGGAGCGCCCCTCCAGGCGTCCCCACCATAGTGGTGCCACCCCGGTCCCACACGGCCCCACTGACCAGCACGTGGGTCCCACGGTCGTGAGTACGTGTGCCGCCGAAGCAACACAAGAAGTGGCCCGTCAACCCGAAACCGCTACTCCCGGGTCCTGCTGTGTCGCCCTTTACCTCCCTGCGTGGAGTGGGCATTCATATTTGCTGTAATACTTGTGTAATAATTATTCCGGGAGTACGAGATCGGCCGGGATCGTCTTCCCCACGCCAGGCGCGTGGAGGTATCAGATTCGCTCCTTTACTCGGCATTTACTTTATTCGTATATCCTGTATATGCCGATGCTAGAGAGCATGCATTGGGGCTGTTAGCTTGATATCTTTTTATATCACCACTGCTGCGAGAGAGAGCGTGACCCGTCCCGTGACCCGATCCGGGCACGAAATAGTGAGTTGACCACCCTAGCTCTTGCCGGTTTCTCAACCGCGCATGTCCGACGCTTCCCTCGAAAGGGACTATCGCAAGCTTGTTTAGAGTCTGAGGGTTGCATTCCCAATTGGAGTCGAGTCCGTGGTCCGTCCTGCATCAGTTTGGTATCAGAGCGAGTTTGAGTCTCGGGTAGTCCTTGTGTCTAAAATCAAAAAAAAGAGAGTGTCATTTACGTCTAGTCATCGTCTAAGTCGGTCTAGGTTGCATTTCATCCCAATAACCCGGTATATAAAAAGGTGTTGTCCGAACGTTAGGCTACGCCTATCGGGAAGGCCGCACACTTGCGCGAGTGATCTTCGGATCGATTAACTCCGCCACGTACCGAGTCTTAGTGTCTTGTCCTTAGTGTGCATGCATTCCACCCTTGCATAGTCGGTCTAGTGTCTTGTCCAAATGGCCTTGCATATCCATTCCTAGGGATCCATTCACATCTTTTCGGCACCAATGGCCAACCCATGCCGACCCGTCCAAGGTGATAGGTCCGTGTCCGAGTACATCCGGGACTATGATAAGTACCGGTTGGAATATGGAGTTGGAGAGGAAAGCACCACGATTGCCTTTCAGTTTCAGAGAGGTTTACAGCTTTACTTTCGAATCCAATGTCTTGACCACGATGCATTCTCTCTGGCGTAGTCCTATAAGGTCGCTCTGGAGGTCGAGCCATTTGAGTCTCAATTTAATGACGACCTACAGCAAGCCGATGCTGCCCTGGCTGCCCTTCGGCAAACATCTACCTCCCAACCGAGTCCCGAGTCGATCGGACTACCTACCCCATTGCCTTCACCACCCGTGAGTGCTCCATCACCACCCTCTACTTCCGAACTTTATTCGGAACCATCTTATTTGGAGCCACCAAAACCCGAGCCACCCGTGTTTCTAACGGGTACGCTTTTCATTGTCGAGCCACTACTTAGTTGGCTCAAGGATGGCTTGGTCCCACCTCCTTACCCATCCATGGACCCCACCCTACCATTGGTGTCCGTCAACTCCTACCACACGACATTCCGGTCTAGTCACCATGTTGATACATTGGGTGACCTTATTCTTGGTTTAAGTTGGCAATGGAAGTTGACGCACTTATTGGCCCGAGGCTTCGACCAGCCCACTAGTCATAGCTTCACCCATCTGGCCATAGGGTCCATTACCTCCGTGTGCACCGTGGTTTGTGTCACCATGGAGATTCTCTTGTTCCTTCCATTACCGGCCGAGCCTACCTTGGCTTCATTTATCCCGAGGGAGGAACCATATCTTCTATACACGGTCCCATTTACCACGAGGGATGGAGGTGACCATCACCTTCATGAATTTCAAACATGGGACTATGTAACGGAGGAACCGAGGGGTCACACATTCTTTGACCCATTCGACCCCTTCTCTAGTGGGCCTCGCGATCCATCACTTCCTTCATACCTTGTCGGGGAAGTCCACTTTCACACCCCTTTCCCACAGGACGGGCCATCTATACCCACCAAGCCCATCCTCGATACACCCACACCCGGCTCTCCTAGCCCTCTCAAGTCTCCCAAATCCAAAGGGCCGTCCATGCATGACTGGGTCATACTTGGTCGTTTAGGTGTTCCCCATGCCACACATCTCCGGTTACATAACATGCATGCATGGCACACGTTCGGGTGTCCTGGTCCGCCGTCACCCATGTACGGGTCGGACTAACAATCGGTTTGTCTAGAGTCATGCATGAGTCAGTTTTTTGTTTGTGTGGTTTATGGTTTGTTAGGAGTCTGCATGTGTCTTGTGCGAGCTCGTTGATGTCAGTCCCTTAAGAGGCGAGTGGACTCGCTCGATGAGTATGAGATCAATTCTACATCTATGCCCCGGATCTAGTCACCTACAGGTATCCAGCGGTGATTCCTAGTGAGTCTTCGAGCCGCCTCCTTCCCCTTGATAGTGACCCCACCCCGGAGTGTTCTGCCACTAGCCTCTTCTCATAGCAGCATGCACATATCGAGTATATATGGAATGAGTAGGTGACGATCACTTGGAGTGGAGCATACCCGCGCTACTTGGTACGGTGACGGATCCGCCGGAGCAACTCGAGCAGTCACCCCCTTTACTCGACGGGGTCGAGTTCTTCCCACCCAGGGAGAATTGATGGGGACATCGAAGCAGGACCGCTCATATTTTGTTTGCATTTATGCCATTTTATATTTGTATGTATACCCCTTGTTTTATAAGGGTACACAATTGTAAGTCTTAGTGGGTTTTTGTACAAAATGTCTGCAGGACCAGCAAGGGGGCCCTCACTCCTTCCTCATTGGTCCAAGTGGCACCATTTGGGTCCATGTGGGGCTGGTCAAAGTCCTAGGTGACATCTAGAAGGTCAATTGGACACATGGAAGACAAGTGGATTAAAATTTCAAAGGAGGCCACCTACCTTACCTACCCATGTCCCCTTGGTCAAAGGGGCGCCCCCTCCCTTTTTTATTTTTGAAAAATATGCGATTAGAACTAATTAGTTCTAAACCTTGTATACCCCTCCCAACCCTAGATCTGAGGGCATTAGTGGTCATTTTCCATTTATTATATAAGGCATGTATTTCCATTTTTCATGAATTAATGAGAAGAAAATTTGTTGAATTGCCTTGAGCAAAGGAAGATTGCGCACCCCCCTCTCTCTCCTCTGGTTTTCCTTCTCCATCCTCTGCATTTCATGGTTGTGAACCCTTCTATCTTAGCCCCTCCACATCTGAGTTCATTCTGTGCCGCCACCGCCGTTCGTGCTGCCATCGAGCCACCGCGAGCGATCTACTGAAGGGCTGTCCAGGTTCTATTTTTCAAGATAAAGGTCCAGTCCGTGAATTTTGGCTCCCAACTCCGAGATCATCTGGAGCTTATATTCTCAGGGTTGGTTCCCCTCTTGATTCCAAACCTTCAATAAAAAAATCATGTCATTCAGAGTTCGTTCTATATTTTTCCATTTTCGTGTCTTTCTGTCTTCCTGATCTGTCCCTTTTCAGATCTGTGTAGTAGGAGCTCAGTTCTTCCACCTTTCGACCCCCTTTTTGATTGATTTTGGAATCCCAAAATTTATTGGAGGTTCTGTCCATCATCCCCACCCTCCACAAATTTTCTTCGAATTTCTAAAGTCCTTTACCTATTTTTAGAAATTCAGTCTTTCCCCCAAATTCAGATCTGTTTCTGTTGTCTAGATCCGATCCCCAGTCAGTATAAAATCCCCATAAAATCGAAACTTCCACCAAATCTTGCATAAGATATATCCCCGATTTCCTCTCTTCGGTATCTACAACTTTCATGAACGGCCCAAAGGCTGAATCAAAGTTCTACATCTCGGTCAACGCCAACTCTCAAGAAAACTTGGTTCTACCCTGAGTTTTCAGATCCTGTGAGCTAGCAGCTTGAAAATTCGATAAAGGCCATCAATGGGAAATTCAATTTTATCTCCCTGGCCCTAGATCGAAGTACTTCGAAAGAGCTTTGCAACGGTACCTCTTGTGCGTCGATCCGATGTCAGGAGTGACCGCAGCAGCAGATCTCGCCAGGTCACGCGCTGTAAAATAGAATTACAGATCTGTGGCCAGCAACTCCGGCGGGTGACGATCGGAGCCGCCCGGCCTCCGACCGGCGAACCAACACACCGCCGTCCCAGGGAGCGCCCCTCCAGGCGTCCCCACCATAGTGGTGCCACCCCGGTCCCACCCGGCCCCACTGACCAGCACGTGGGTCCCACGGTCGTGAGTACGTGTGCCGCCGAAGCAACACAAGAAGCGGCCCGTCAACCCGAAACCGCTACTCCCGGGTCCTGCTGTGTCGCCCTTTACCTCCCTGCGTGGAGTGGGCATTCATATTTGCTGTAATACTTGTGTAATAATTATTCCGGGAGTACGAGATCGGCCGGGATCATCTTCCCCACACCAGACGCGTGGAGGTATCGTATTCGCTCCTTTACCCGACATTTGCTTTATTCGTATATGCTTTATATGCCGCTGCTAGAGAGAATGCATTAGGGCCGTTAGCTCGATATCTTTTTATATCACCGCAACTGCGAGAGAGAGCGAGACCCGTCCCGTGACCCGATCCGGGCACGAAATAGTGAGTTGATCACCCTAGCTCTTGCCGGTTTCTCAACCGCGCACGTCCGACGCTTCCCTCGAATGGGACGATCGCAAGCTTGTTTAGAGTCCTAGGGTTGCATTCCCAATTGGAGTCGAGTCCGTGGTCCGTCCTGCATCAGTTTGGTGTCAGAGCGAGTTTGAGTCTCAGGTAGTCCTTGTGTCTAAAATCAAAAAAAAAGAGTGTCATTTACGTCTAGTCATCGTCTAAGTCGGTCTAGGTTGCATTTCATCCCAATAACCTGGTATATAAAAAGGTGTTGTCCGAACATTAGGCTACGCCTATCGGGAAGGCCGCACACTTGCGCGAGTGATCTTCGGATCGATTAACTCCGCCACGTACCGAGTCTTGGTGTCTTGTCCTTAGTGTGCATGCATTCCACCCTTGCATAGTCGGTCTAGTGTCTTGTCCAAATGGCCTTGCATATCCATTCCTAGGGATCCATTCACATCTTTTCGGCACCAATGGCCAACCCATGCCGACCCGTCCAAGGTGATAGGTCCGTGTCCGAGTACATCCGGGACTATGATAAGTACCGGTTGGAATATGGAGTTGGAGATGAGAGCACCACGACTGCCTTTCAGTTTCGGAGAGGTTTACAGCTTTACTTTCGAATCCAATGTCTTGGCCACGATGCATTCTCTCTGGCGTAGTCCTATAAGGTCGCTCTGGAGGTCGAGCCATTTGACTCTCAATTTAATGACGACCTACAGCGAGCCGATGCTGCCCTGGCTGCCCTTCGGCAAACATCTACCTCCCAACCGAGTCCCGAGTCGATCGGACTACCTACCCCATTGCCTTCACCACCCGTGAGTGCTCCATCACCACCCTCTGCTTCCGAACTTTATTCGGAACCATCTTATTTGGAGCCACCAAAACCCGAGCCACCCGTGTTTCTAACGGGTACGCTTTTCATTGTCGAGCCACTACTTAGTTGGCTCAAGGATGGCTTGGTCCCACCTCCTTACCCATCCATGGACCCCACCCTACCATTGGTGTCCGTCAACTCCTACCACACGACATTCCGGTCTAGTCACCATGTTGATACATTGGGTGACCTTATTCTTGGTTTAAGTTGGCAATGGAAGTTGACGCACTTATTGGCCCGAGGCTTCGACCAGCCCACTAGTCGTAGCTTCACCCATCCGGCCATAGAGTCCATTACCTCCGTGTGCACCGTGGGTTGTGTCACCACGGAGATTCTCTTGTTCCTTCCGTTACCGGCCGACCCTACCTTGGCTCCATTTATCCCGAGGGAGGAACCATATCTTCTATACACGGTCCCATTTACCACGAGAGATGGAGGTGACCATCACCTTCATGAATTTCAAACATGGGACTATGTAACGGAGGAACCGAGGGGTCACACATTCTTTGACCCATTCGACCCCTTCTCTAGTGGGCCTCGTGATCCATCACTTCCTTCATACCTTGTCGGGGAAGTCCACTTTCACACCCCTTTCCCACAGGACGGGCCATCTACACCCACCAAGCCCATCCTCGATACACCCACACCCGGCTCTTCCACACCCGGCTCTCCTAGCCCTCTCAAGTCTCCCAAATCCAAAGGGCCGTCCATGCATGACTGGGTCATACTTGAACATTTAGGTGTTCCCCATGCCACCCATCTCCGGTTACATAACATGCATGCATGGCACACGTTCGGGTGTCCTGGTCCGCCGTCACCCATGTACGGGTCGGACTAACAATAGGTTTGTCTAGAGTCATGCATGAGTCAGTTTTTTGTTTGTGATTTGTGGTTTGTTAGGAGTCTGCATGTGTCTTGTGCGAGCTCGTTGATGTCAGTCCCTTAAGAGGCGAGTGGACTCGCTCGATGAGTATGAGATCAGTTCTACATCTATGCCTCGGATCTAGTCACCTACAGGGATCCAGCAGTGATTCCTAGTGAGTCTTCGAGCCGCCTCCTTCCCCTTGAGAGTGACCCCACCCCGAGTGTTCCACCACTAGCCTCTTCCCATAGCAGCATGCACATATCGAGTATATACGGAATGAGCAGGTGACGATCACTTGGAGTGGAGCGTACCCGCGCTACTTGGTACGGTGACAGATCCGCCGGAGCCACTCGAGCAGTTACCCCCTTTACTCGACGGGGTCGAGTTCTTCCCACCTGGGGAGAATTGATGGGGACATCGAAGCAGGACCGCTCATATTTTGTTTGCATTTATGTCATTTTATATTTGTATGTATACCCCTTGTGTTATATGGGTACACAATTGTAAGTCTTAGTGAGTTTTTGTACAAAATGTCAGTAGGACCAGCAAGGGGGCCCTCACTCCTTCCTCATTGGTCCAAGTGGCACCATTTGGGTCCATGTGGGGCTGGTCAAAGTCCTAGGTGGCATCTAGAAGGTCAATTGGACACATGGGAGACAAGTGGATTAAAATTTCAAAGGAGGCCACCTACCTTACCTACCCATGTCCCCTTGGTCAAGGGGGCGCCCCCTCCCTTTTTTATTTTTGAAAAATATGCGATTAGAACTAATTATTTCTAAACCTTGTATACCCCTCCCAACCCTAGATCTGAGGGCATTAGTGGTCATTTTCCATTTATTATATAAGGCATGTATTTCCATTTTTCATGAATTAATGCGAAGAAAATTTGTTGAATTGCCTTGAGCCAAGGAAGATTGCGCACCCCCCTCTCTCTTCGCTGATTTTCCTTCTCCATCCTCTTCATTTCAGGGTTGTGAACCCTTCTATCTTAGCCCCTCCACATCTGAGTTCATTCTGTGCCGCCGCCGCCGCCGTTCGTGCCGCCATCGAGCCACCGCGAGCGATCTACTGAAGGGTTGTCCAGGTTCTATTTTTCTAGATAGAGGTCCACTCCGTGAATTTTGGCTCCCAACTCCGACATCATCTGGAGCTGATATTCTCAGGGTTGGTTCCCCTCTTGATTCCCAACCTCCAGTAAAACAATCACGTCATTCATATTTCTTTTTATATTTTTCCATTTTCGTGTCTTTTTGTCTTTCTGTCTTCCTGATCTGTCCCTTTTTAGATCTGTGTAGCAGGAGCTCAGTTCTTCCACCTTTCGCCCCCCTTTTTGATTTTTTTTGGAATCTCAAAATTTATTGGAGGTTCTGTCCATCATCCCCACCCTCCAAAAAGTTTCTTCTAATTTCTAAAGTCCTCTACCTATTTTTAGAAATTCAGTCTTTCCCCCAAATTCAGATCTATTTCTGTTGTCCAGATCCGACCCCCAGTCAGTATAAAATCCCCATAAAATCGAAACTTCCACCAAAGCTTGCATAAGATATATCCCCGATTTCCTATCTTTCGTATCTACAACTTTTATGAAAAGCCCAAGGGCTGAATCGAAGGTCTACATCACGGTCAACGCCAACTCTCAGGAAAACTTGGTTCAGCCCTCAGTTTTCAGATCCTGTGAGCCAGCAGCTTGCAAATTCGATAAAGGCCATCAACGGGAAATTAAATTTTATCTCCCTGACCCTAGATCGAAGTACTTCGAAAGAGCTTTCCAACGGTACCTCTTGTGCGTCGCTCCGACGTCGGGAGTGACCGAAGCAGCAGATCTCTCCGGATCACGCGCTGCAAAACAGAATTGCTGATCCGTGGCCAGCAACTCCGGCGGGTGACGATCGGAGCCGCCCGGCCTCCGACCGGCGAACCAGCACACCGCCATCCCAGGGAGCACCCCTCCAGGCGTCCCCACCACTGTGGTGCCACCCCGGTCCCACATGACCCCACTGACCAGCACGTGGGTCCCACAGTCGTGAGTACGTGTGCCGCCGAAGCAACACAAGAAGCATCCCGTCAACCCGAAACCGCTACTCTCGGGTCCCGCTATGTTGCCCTTTACCTCCCTGCGTGGAGTGGGCATTGATATTTGCTGTAATACTTGTGTAATAATTATTCCGGGAGTACAAGGTCGCCCGGGATCGTCTTCCCCACGCCAGGCGCGTGGAGGTATCATATTCGCTCCTTTACCCGGCATTTGCTTTATTCGTATATGCTTTATATGCCGCTGCTAGAGAGCATGCGTTAGGGCCGTTAGCTCGATATCTTTTTATATCACCACTGCTGCGAGAGAGAGCGAGACCCGTCCCATGACCCGATCCGGGCACGAAATAGTGAGTTGACCACCCTAGCTCTTGCCGGTTTCTCAACCGCGCACGTCCGACGCTTCCCTCGAAAGGGACGATCGCGAGCTTGTTTAGAGTCCGAGGGTTGCATTCCCAATTGGAATCGAGTCTGTCGTCCGTCCCGCATCACTCACTTTATCCTATGTTCCAAAACTTCGGATGCTTCTAGGGTAGCCCGTTTATTCTTTGATGAGGTGGTCCGCCTCCATGGACTACCTAAGACCATTGTGACAGACCGGGATGTGAAATTCACTAGTTACTTTTGGAAAACCCTCTAGCATTTGATGGGAACACTCCTCAAATTCTCTACTTCCTATCACCCTCAAATTGACTGCCAAACTGAGGTCATCAACTGAAGCCTTAGGAACCTACTTCGTTGCCTAGTCGGGGACCACCCCGGGAATTGGGATCTTCTCTTACCTCAGGCCGAGTTTGCCTACAATGTTTCTGTCAATAGATCCATAGGCAAGAGTCCATTTGAAATTGTGCATGGCTACAGGCCCAAGAAGCCCTCAGATCTCATTCCCCTTCCCCCAAATGCCAGAGTGTCAGCCTCAGCCGAGTCTTTTGCACAGCATATCAAAGAGTTGCATGATGACATCCGCAAGCATATAGAGAAGAGTAATGAGGCTTACAAAAGGCAGGCAGATGCTCGACGGCACCACTCTGAGTTCCAAGTGGGGGAATCGGTGATGGTGAAGATGGAGCGGCTCCTGCCGGGGTCTGCCTCCAAATTGAGGGCACGCGGGTCGGGACCTTTTCGAGTTCTGAGACGGCTAGGCTGTAATGCATATGAGCTGGACCTACCTGAGAGTTTTGGGGTACACCCCACCTTCAATGTGGCAGACTTGGTATCCTACAAGGGCCCTGCGGTGGGACCCAGTGTGACGACCCAAGATTTGGATACCGGGAGGAACCCGATACCATTCGAATCTTGGCCCGCCGCCCATGAGCGGGGAGGGCTCGGAAGGGCTAAAAGGAGTGTGAAGGCACAAAGAAATAGGAAATAAGGCAGGACAATTCAACAATTAATAGAAATAAATAAACAACTACTACAATAGAGTCCAGTCTAATAGAAAGTACAGTCTAAAGCAGTAAAACGTACCACATGCCAAGTGAACACTCGACCCGGTGAGCTGGCAACTGAGAACCTCCGTACAGCACCCTCGAACCTCGAGGAAGAACCGCCGCACCTGAAAAGTAGGGATGAGTCTCCAAACAGAGACTCAGTAGGGGTCCCGCGGAACCCCAACTGGAACCAACGGCGGTAGCGGAAAGGAAAGCTACAACTACAGCAGGAACAACGAACCGGTGGTCAGTCAAAACGTGGCACTACAGCTACTCCTACTCTACTAGAAAAACACACCCCGATCTCACGGTCGGGGGCTACCGAACCACACTAGTACCACTTACCAAAGAAAAAACCCATGGCGATCTCGCCGTAGAGGCCTGTCTCCCAGAACACGGCCAACCTGGACACGTTGTCCAAGGTGTAATCCCGACCACCCGGTCGCGGACACCGCACCAACAAGACGCAACCTTGGTAAAGCTACTAGCACCCTGACCACTAACTCGAAAACACCAGCCGGTCTAGAAAACCACATCTCGCAGAGGGGAAACGGAACCCAGAAATAGGAGAGTCACGTCTCACGTGACAGGAGTACCTACCCACCAGAAGCAAGGCCGGATGCGTCCACTGACGTCTTAGACCGCACCTCAGGTGTCCCCCTCTACCCCTGGTGGAACAGGGACACCGTACTAGTAACCATAGAACAAGTGACTAGCTGGGGTCGCGCTTGTCAGTGCGGGTCCAACCGCCCCCAACCACGTGTGCACACACACCGTGCGTACCTGGTCTGGCCCACTGACTGGTTTTCCCCTCAGCCAGACTCTGGCTACAAGACGTGGGGCCCAAGAAAAACCAGTCTAAAAACCGTCTCTCTGGGTAGCTGTGGACGTCAAAAAATGATGATGAAGATCATACGGCGCGTACGTCTCGGCACTCGAGAGAGCAAGTCGAAGATGGGACGTCCGAATATACCCTACACACTCTCCGGATGGGACGAGCACGCGCCTGATATCCTACCGTCCAAGATAGAGCCCCCTCAAGCAAAGGACATGGCCGCAACCCTCCAACAGGCTGTGCCGAAGCCCGAATCGAGAGAAAACCTGAGAGTTCAGACACGGGTTCGGCATGTGCTAAAAATCATCCGAACTCCTAAACCAGGGCTCAAAGGCTTCAAACCAAACACCGCGGAGGCAATGCATTGTAACCGAAGCATTTCGAGAATACAAGCGGTCGTTTGAATGGCCGAGACCTTGAGGTGAAGCCAAAACGGGCGCGGCCATCACCTAAACCGGTGCGCCCCTTAAACCGGCGCGCTCCTTCCTCTTTGGATGTTAATACGGCGCGCTCCCTTGCATAGCCCCTAAACCGACGTGCATCACTATTCACATCACTATTCATGCCACTATTCATATTACTATTCACACCTTACTATTCAAGCCATTCTCGTTGTGTTGTTAATCCGGCGCGCACAATGTCGCGCCGTTTTCACCCGAAGCCGTCCCATCTTGCTTTTGGCCCCCTATTTCCCTCAGACAGATGGACTGAGAGTTGTGTGAAGCAGAGAAGTCTCCCGACAGCTCCCGATTATCCGTCGGCCAAGCTCAGGGAAGTCAAAAATAGCTTGCTACCAACTCCTTTGTTGGGGGAAAAGAAAGGAAGAAGCTTCAGAGAGCTTTCTTCCCCAGATGAGCCTCCCCTGCATCCTGCACGGTTCGAGAACAAAAAGAAGAAAGGAGGAGAGAACTTCCTCCGGAACCACGGCTTGGGGGGATCGAACACACACCAGGAGAGAGCTCTCGGGAGGGGAGAGAGCTAGCCAACATAGAAGAAGAAAAAGAGAGAAGAGTGCCAGAGGTGAAGAGAGGAGAGTCGAGCGAGAGGTGAGTCGGAGGAGAAGGGCTTGTGCTCTCTTCCCCTCCCCCATCGGTGTATCTTTTCCTTTTCCCCCCTGCAATGTATTTCCTTTCTATTTTGAGATGAAACCTCCTCCCCTGTATCCATCTTTCCCCCCTGTGGTGGATGAATAAAAAGAAAAGAGAGTCTTTGCAAGCACGGCGTTTTATTGTTGAGCCTCCATTCTCTTCTACTCTTAGTCTCCCATTGATGTGACACCACCCTTGGACCTATTTTGCAAGCATTCAAGTTGGGCAGCGGACTCACACTAGCGAGCTCACTCGCTTGGCGCACATTAGTGCCCGAAGGCAACTCGGCGATGATGGAGAGGGTCCGAGGCGGGACCTTGAGGCTCCAAAGGTTGGCTAGCTTGGGGAGAACCCCAAATGGGCCTGGGATGCCCAAATCATGGGCGGCCAGCACACCAAGGGTGTGGGATGTAATGGTTCACTCACAACTCGCCCGCGGTGGTCACTCACGGCACTAGCAATTTAGGACCGAGCTCTCATTCACCGTCCGACGAAACAATGGCGATAATACTATGCTAGCAATGAATTGAAACCAGCCAAGAGAGGGACCGAGGCTCACCGAGCCGGCGTGAAGACGCCGACTCCGGCCGGAGACGGGGGCGAGCGGGAGGCATGGGTATGCACCCGCACGCCGCGTCGACGGAGCTTCAAACCTGCGACCTGAATTAATACATGAACTACACACCTTGCAAGGGGGGGGATCTCGGGGTGGGGGTTAAGTTGATACAGCCAAAACTACCTCCACGCAGGGAGGGGCCTTCAGTCGGCCAAGCGAAAGGGGGAAAATCAAGCTAGAAACAAGAAAAGGTTGCCGAAGCCGATTCTGACCATTCTCTACACTTCTGGACAGACAGTCGGTTCTCTTGACACTGCGGCAACTCTGGATTTTTTCTGAAGACGAAACCAGTGGGAAACTCTTCGTAGCTGGACCGGGAAGACACCAGAATTTTCTTGATTTCTTCTGGTACCGCTGCTGGTCGGGTAGGGGCTTGAACTAGATAGCAGATCATCTGTTCGGACAGCTGCAGGTTCCCAATAGAAGGAAGCAGAGGGTGCCACGAACGCTCCCGAGCTCAGAATCAGGTGCCGTTAGAGCCGTTGGAACTGTTGTTGGGTGTAATTTGAACCCGAACTGATGGGGATGCCAAATGATGTCGGAGTAATCTGGTAGCCCCTGAACACTGAAGGAGGGTCGGTGCAGATAGAGTGGAAGCAGAACCGCGCGCTCGGGGAGAAAATTGATAACTTTCATCTCCGGTCTCCAAAATGAACTCTGCTTCTTGGGGATGGTAGAAGACTCGAAGCAGAAGACTTTTGCTGAAGAACTCTTGATCATATTCCCAACAGGAACGTCGCAGACGAGCTTCAACTCTGGCTCTGGTCTCCTATCAAGGCAGCTTCGCGCAGTCGGGGGAGAACGGCTCTCACGGGCAACTCGGTGTTCGGACGATGACGAAACCACCGCCGTTGGAAAGCTGACTCGAAGATGATTTCGACGATGTATGAAGAACCTTCAGAATCTTCAGGATGACGACGTGACACCTTCTGCAAGTCGCTGGACTTCTGCCACCTGCAACCTGCAAACTGTAGGTGGAAGGTGGTGGGAGAAATGGGGTAAATGGAAGCGAAAATGGGGTGAATAGGTGTGGGAGTAACCCCTAGTTGTGAGGGGGCCTGGGAGGGGGTGTTCTAAGGTGTGGAAGAGGGAGAATGGGGTCTGGAATGGGGTGTTTTCAGTGGGTGAGAGAGAAGCTACGAATTTGGGACTTGAAGGGAGAGGAGGAAGGTGGGGGAGGCACAAGTGGGTGGAGGGAGTGTGAGCTTGAAATGTCTTTGATGGGGGGGTGATCAATGGTGGTCTTGGGGATGAGAAGAGGTGTCTTGGGAAGGTGGAGTGATGCTTGGGGAAGGGAAATGGGTAGTTGGGGGTTGGAGGGTGGGGTGGGGATTGGGTGGAGCTCTCTTGGGACTAGGGGGTGGAGTAAAGTGGGCTATGGGGAAGGGGAGAGGCCTTTAATGGGGTAGGTGGGAGAGGGGTGGTTGGTAAGGGGAGGAGAGAGAGGGTAGGGCGCACCCCCCCTTCAGTGGAGAGAGAGAGAGTGAGAAGAGATAGAAAGAGAGAGAGGGGAATCCACCCCAATAGAGAGAGAGATAATGAGAGAGTGGTCTAGTGGGATTTGGAATTCTGGATTTCAATATTCATGCAAAAGTTGTTACATATGAGATGAGTGGGGGCCTATTTATAGGCATTGGACTTTTCCTAGGATGAAAATGACCCTGACTAAACAACTATTGACCAAGCACTCCAAGGGAGGGGCGCCCCTGGGCCTAGCCCATTAGTTGGGCCCAATAGCCTAACATACCAACATAATGACACAAGACTTTGGTAGATAACCTACTAACCTAGGTACATGACTCAAATAAAGGGAAAATTACATGATGATGACTCAAATAAAATATAAAAATTACATGACTAGACTCATAAAATTATGACGAACATAATGGCGCACGCTGATGAGCAATCCGAGCCTCAAAAAAAAGTGGAGGAGCGAGGGATGCCCCCATCATACCCCCGTGGTGGGGAAAACTCGACCCCGTCGAGTCTGGGTCCACCGGGGAAGTAGTACACCAAAATGCAGCTCCGGGTGAACCACGATCTCCAAACTCAACCTTTGCTCATAGCCGGAGAAGGGCGCTTCAGCTCGTCAAAGTGGCTCGGACACACCCTCATGCTGGCAATGGGATCTTGCTTGCCTAGTATTACCGCCGTGTGCTCACGTCGGGCTCTCAGGCTAATTTGTGGTGGCACTCCGAGGGTGTCTCTCGCAAGGATAGGTGTAAACTCAAGGCACTCACTAGGATCCACCGCGGTGCCCTTAGAGAGTGCCGGATCCGCCACATGAGAAATGTGGTGAATCCCAAAACCCATCGGTAAGTCCAACCCGCAAGTCGGGTTGTCAAAATCACTCAGAACTTGGCAAGGTCCAAGTCCTCGTGCCCTCAAATTGGAGGTGACCCTAGGGTAGAGCCACTCCAAAGTCATCATCGTCAAGTTACCAACTTATAATTCCAAGTGGCGCCCATGAGTTTTTACCCGCTTGTTGTGAATCTCACCGCTTGTTGCTTGATACTTGCTTGGATGCAAATGCCATGCACTATGATGCGGTGTGAGTGGACAATGTATGGTATGCAAAGGTGGTCTAGGGCAATCACATATAGACCTATCATGCATTGATGTTATGAAGACTTTGAATGATTTAGGAGGACCGGGGCATCCATAGGTGTCCCTCTTATGAGTGAGTGTGATGAATGTTGGAGGACCCGGACACCCATGTAGATTCCTAGCATACATAAGACCAATGGTGAATTGGGGAGGACCGTTACACCCAAATAGGGGCCACTCATGCTTCCTACTTGACATGTGGGTGGTGTGAATGAATGGACCTGATTTTCTAATCATGCCAAGTGGTGTGTTGTGCCAAGACTTATGCACTCCTATCCTAGAGATGACTTCCATGTGTATGGGAGTGGGGTGGCCCTTGAGCTTCCACTCGTATGGATCAAAGGGATCTAAGAAGGTGGGCATTATGGCGAGGAGCTCTTCCTTGTTTCTGAGGCATATGTTATTTATGGCGATGGTTCCCTTTGTGGGGCCCGAGTCTTGGAAGTGGTGGTTTTGGTCCAACATGGTTGGTTGGGGTAGAGAAAGGTGGGTTGTGGGTAAGGTGGGTGGGTCACATGGGTAACTAGTCTCCCATTGGAAGGGATCAAAGGGGTCATGGATTGGGCTTCCTAGAAGAAGGAACTCTATGTCCACAAGGTCCATACAAGGTGGGTCATCCTCCTCTAATGAAGTAATTTGGCCGAAGCTCTTGGGAGGTAGATCGACCATGAGGGGAGGGCTTGGCTTTCTACCCGAGATATGAAGCTCCAATTTGAGGAGAAGGTCAGGCTCATCGGGTGTGGGGAGGAATAATAGAAGGTCACTAGTGTAGCAACCAATGGTGCACATTGAGGTGATAGACCCAACACATAGGTGTAGGAGGTTAAGGCTCCTAGGTTGTTCGGTCATGGGGGTCAACATGCCAGTCAACTCTAATTGCCATGCTAAGCCCTTGAGAAAGTCCCCTAGTGTCTCCACTTGATAAGATGATTGGATGGTGGTGTGATAGGAGTTGAAGGGCACTATGGGGAGGTGTTGCTCCAAGGATGGGTAGGCCATGATCGAGTGAGCTGGGCCCTCTTTTAACCATCTAGCCAAGGACCCACTTATGATGAGTTCACTCCCTACTAGAGGAGAGGGCATGGAGTTAAGATCGTAATGCAAAGCTTTGTCCTCATCTTGGGCATGTGTTTCTTTCAAAGTGGGGGTTGGATCCGGGGTGTTCACCACTATGGGGTCGGGTGTTAGGATTATGGGTTCTTCTACCAAGGAGGGGGGTAGGTACTTTGTAGGTGGGGTGATGATGATCGGGGCATGGTGCATCTGGGGTGGTGAACGAGGTCGGACTTGGAGTGGGGTTGGGAGTAGTGGTGGCCTAGGTCGGGTAAGATTGGGGTTGGAAGAGGAAGGCGGGGTGGGTGTGGAGGCTTGGTTTGATTGGTTTTGGGAGGTGTGTCTTTTTTAGGGGTGAAGGAATTGAAGGGTTCCTTGGGCTTTGGTGATCCGAATAGGAAGGGGACACATATCTATCCCTAAGGTGTTCCTTCATGTTTTCCCAAGTGGTGATGGGATCTTCCCTTCTAATTATCCTTAAGCCTTCAATTTTCAACCAATGAGTTTGAGCCCTTTTGGTTAGTTACATTTTGGCACATCGAACCTTCCTATCCTCGGACATGGGATTCCTCCCAAAGTAATGGTCCATTGATGCCTCCCAATCTAAATAGTCATTAAGATGAGTTCCATCAAAAGTTGGAGGTGGGGGACATGTCCTTCCATTGTCTGTACTTGGGGCGGGCCCATTTTCTCCAAGTTGGTTGAGTCGACCCGATATGTTATCAAGCCGCTCAGTGGCATAGGTCAAGGCCTTCATGAGGTAGTTGACATGGCCAGGGAGGTCATGTGTGTTAGTGGTAGGCATCCCTTGGTGGTTTGGACTTATGGAGAGGGCCGACTGGTAAGGTCGGTATGAGGTGGCCATACTAGTGGACAAGAGCGATGCACTGGAAGACTCTAAATGCATATGCACGCCCTAGGACCAACTTGATAGAGATAAGTTGTGAACTTACTCTAATACCACTTGATGTGACACCACCCTTGGACCTATTTTGCAAGCATTCAAGTTGGGCAGCGGACTCACACTAGCGAGCTCACTCGCTTGGCGCACATTAGTGCCCGAAGGCAACTCGGCGATGATGGAGAGGGTCCGAGGCGGGACCTTGAGGCTCCAAAGGTTGGCAAGCTTGGGGAGAACCCCAAATGGGCCTGGGATGCCCAAATCATGGGCGGCCAGCACACCAAGGGTGTGGGATGTAATGGTTCACTCACAACTCGCCCGCGGTGGTCACTCACGGCACTAGCAATTTAGGACCGAGCTCTCATTCACCGTCCGACGAAACAATGGCGATAATACTATGCTAGCAATGAATTGAAACCAGCCAAGAGAGGGACCGAGGCTCACCTAGCCGGCGTGAAGACGCCGACTCCGGCCGGAGACGGGGGCAAGCGGGGAGGCGTGGGTATGCACCCGCACGCCGCGTCGACGGAGCTTCAAACCTGCGACCTGAATTAATACATGAACTACAAACCTTGCAAGGGGGGGGGGATCTCGGGGTGGGGGTTAAGTTGATACAGCCAAAACTACCTCCACGCAGGGAGAGGCCTTCAGTCGGCCAAGCGAAAGGGGGAAAATCAAGCTAGAAACAAGAAAATGTTGCCGAAGTCGATTCTGACCATTCTCTGCGCTTCTGGACAGACAGTCGGTTCTCTTGACACTGCGGCCACTCTGGATTTTTGCTGAAGATGAAACTAGTGGGAAACTCTTCGTAGCTGGACCGGGAAGACACCAGAATTTTCTTGATTTCTTATGGTACCGCTGCTGGTCGGGTAGGAGCTTGAACTGGATAGCAGATCCTCTGTTCGGACAGCTGTAGGTTCCCAACAGCAGCAAGCAGAGGGTGCCACAAATGCTCCCGAGCTCAGAATTAGGTGCTGTCACAGCCGTTGGAACCGTTGATGGGTCTACTTCGAAGCCGAACTGATGGGGATGCCAAATGATGTCAGAGTAATCTGGTAGCCCCTGAACACTGAAGGAGGGTCGGTGCAGACAGAGTGGAAGCAGAACCGCGCGCTCGGGGGAGAAAATTGATAACTTTCAGCTCCGGTCTCCAAAATGAACTCTGCTTCTTGGGGATGGTAGAAGACTCGAAGCAGAAGACTTTTTCTGAAGAGCTCTTGATCAGATTCCCATTAGTAACATCGCAGACGAGCTTCAACTCCGGCTCTTGTCTCTTGTCAGGGTAGCTTCATGCAGTCGGGGGAGAACGGCTCTCCCGGGCAGCTCGTTCTTCGGACGATGACAAAACCACCGCCGTTGGAAAGCTGACTCGAAGACGATTCCGATGATGTATGAAGAGCCTTCAGAAGCCTCAGGATGATGACGTGACACCTTCTGCAAGTCGTTGGACTTCTGCCACCTGCAACCTGCGAACTGTAGGTGGAAGGTGGTGGGAGAAATGGGGTAAATGGAAGCGTAAATGGGGTGAATAGGTGTGGGAGTGACCCCTAGTTGTGAGGGGGCCTGGGAGGGGGTGTTCTAAGGTATGGGAGAGGGAGAATGGGGTCTGGAATGGGGTGTTTTCAGTGGGTGAGAGAGAAGCTACGAATTTGGGACTTGGAGGGAGAGGAGGAAGGTGGGGGAGGCACAAGTGGGTGGAGGGAGTGTGAGCTTGAATTGTCTTTGATGGGGGGGTGATCAATGGTGGTCTTGGTGATGGGAAGAGGTGTCTTGGGAAGGTGGAGTGATGCTTGGGGAAGGGAAATGGGTAGTTGGTGGTTGGAGGGTGGGGTGGGGATTGGGTGGAGCTCTCTTTGGACTAGGGGGTGGAGTAAAGTGGGCTATGGGGAAGGGGAGAGGCCTTTAATGGGGTAGGTGGGAGAGGGGTGGTTGGGAAGGGGAGGAGAGAGAGGGTAGGGCGCACCCCCCCTTCAGTGGAGAGAGAGAGAGAGAAGAGATAGAGATAGAGAGAGGGGAATCCACCCCTATAGAGAGAGAGATAATGAGAGAGAGGTCTAGTGGGATTTGGAATTCTGGATTTCAATATTCATGCAAAAGTTGTTACATATGAGATGAGTGGGGGCCTATTTATAAGCATTGGACTTTTCCTAGGATGAAAATGACCCTGACTAAACAACTATTGACCAAGCACTCCAAGGGAGGGGCGCCCCTGGGCCTAGCCCATTAGTTGGGCCCAATAGCCTAACAAACCAACATAATGACACAAGACTTTGGTAGATAACCTACTAACCTAGGTACATGACTCAAATAAAGGGAAAATTACATGATGATGACTCAAATAAAATATAAAAATTACATGACTAGACTCATAAAATTATGACGAACACAATGGCGCACGCTGATGAGCAATCCGAGCCTCAAAAAAAAGTGGAGGGGCGAGGGATGCCCCCATCACCCATTCATCCAGGGTCTTTGAAGCTCGCTTTTCCATAGCGTGGCCTTCAAAGGAACCCACAGAAGGATGAACATCCATAGCCCCGTTAGGAAAACATTCGTCCCGCTTCGCGAATCATCACCCGTGAGTTGTGAGAGCTCTCGAAGGCTAGTCCTCGAGCTTTTTCCACACTCACATCTGGATTATCGGACTGCCGTGAGGTCTGCATTCTGAGGTTCACCCCAGGGCAATCTGTTTGGTGTTCCTCTATTTTCTCGGGCAAACCTCAGTCCGGGGAGATGCTGCCCAATTTTTGCCAGGGCCAATAACACATAAGAACAAACGAACAAACTAAGCTCTCTGGGGATAAGAACATCATATGTTTGAAGCCCCTGAATCAAACTGAGCCTCTGAGTTCCTGCACGACAAACTTTTCTAATAAAACATCCAAACTCTCATGCTAATTCACCTTAATAAATGATCAAAACACTTAAGCTTCCTCTCTACAAGCCCAATCCATCAATTGGATGAACAAATCAGTCATCAAAGTAACCTACGGGTGAAAGAAAGAATAAATAGAATGAAATAAAACCCATAGAACCTAACCCGGCGCGCCCCTAATCCGGCGCGGGCTTATCCGACACGGTACCCCCCCCCCCCCCGCGCCGATTTAGCTTTACACTCAAAACCACTTTCAAAATATTGGAATGAAAAGTGACCCTAATCCGGCGCGCCATTCATCATTGAGCCTATTCCGGCGCGCCCCCATTGCTCCATTTATTCCGGCACGCCCCTCTTGGGCCCCTTATCCGGCGCGCCCTCTTGTTCCACTCTATTCCGACGTGCCCCTATGTTCTACCCCATTCCGACGCGCCCCCATGGCTTCTCCCTTAATCCGGCGTGCCTGAAAGAAAGAAAGTGATTAACCAAATAAAAAAAAAGACTTGAAGTTAATGGATAAAACAAATGAAAGGAATATGAAGCCAATAGATAAAGTTCCCCCTTGACCCCCGCGACCTGACCGGGCAGGTCTAACCCCGCGACCTGACCGTGCAGGTCGATCCCCGTGCGAGGGCGCACGTTGGCGCGTTCGGGCTTCACACTTAACAATTCGCTTCCCCGGACTGTGTGTGAAGAGAAAAGCAACGGTGCCCCATGGTACTGGATGTGGACCTCGGAATCCCCGACATGGTCATGATCTGGGCACATCTTGGGCCGATAGTTCATCAGCTTGACCCACCTCTACCAGGATCCAATCCCGCAACCATATTAAACTTGCTGTACCTGCGGCAGACATCCGTATGGCTTTGTCGTTGTCTTCGATGCTTCAAATGCGGACTCTCGTCCGAACAATGAATGGTCCGTTAGTGACCGACATATATACCGGGGTGTAATCCCGCACTTGCATTAAACTTGCCGTACTCATGGCAGACATTTGTACGGTTTGTCACCGTCTCTTATGCTACAAACGCGGACTTCCGTCCGAACAAGAAATGGTCCACCAGTGACCGACATGCATACATCTATGAATGATTACGCCCCGACGCGGGGTCTGTTTAAATGCAATCCGAGGTTTTGGCCCTTGCTTCCGTTGTTATGAATCTCAGGCCGTAGGGCCCCCTTTTTCGGTGACTAATCAAGGGTTTTCTCCTCTCCGAGGGGATTTATTTAACGTCATAGCCTTTATGGTATGATGGGTTCTCAGTCCTGACACGATACACACAATCGTCTGATTAGTCAGATCAAGCGCACCACGGGCTTCTTTAAGCCCGCATAAAGCGTCACCTTGGTGACTGGCACGCCCTCGCACTAATAAATCGAACAAACAAACAAAAGGATGAATAAACTAATAAACATGAGCAATGTCCTAAAAGTGCATCCACAGTAGCCTCACCAGCACTCCCTGGTGGGACCACTCGCGTGTCGGAAGGTTACGACTAGTGGGGAGTCACTGATGTGACCACTCTCCAAGGAGAAACTCTGAGAAACATGCACACACCCTACGCGAAAGTCGAGAAGGATCAAGTGACACCGAGCCACTGGACTCTGGACAGTCCTCTAGACTCACTAAATCCAACGGTCCTTGAGTCACAAAACTTGGGGTCAAGACCATCGTACGCAACAGCACAAGGCTGTCAATCTAGCCTAATCTCTAGGTCTAAAACCACGGTATCATGAATACCGAGGTAGCTCACGAGCCGTTGAGACCATCCCCTCAAAAGGGAACTCAGAAACCCTCCAGCCCCAGGCTGGGTAATTGGACTCTCAGTCCAAGGCCACACATATGGCCCACGCGTAAAACACAGAAGCATGATTCCCGAGGCAGCTCTGATGTGACACCACCTTGGGGGTGATAGTCACAAGACCGAAGACCCCTCGGATCTAGTAAGCAAGCAATGCAACGGACCGGCAACTTCACTCGGGTGGACTCAATCGCGTAGCCCGCACCCGGGTCTGTAGGTTGACCGGCGATGGGGGTGAGGGTCCGAGGTTGGACCTTGAGATTCCAGGGGGTTGGCTAGCCTAAGATTGAATCCCCAAGGGTCCCGGGATGCCCACTCTCGTAGGCGGCCAGCACATCGAGGGCGTGGGATATAATGGCTCTCCTACAACTCACCCGCGGTAGTCGCTCAATTATAAGCAAATTTCGGATCGAGCACTCTCTCACCGCCGATGGCACTGAGATGCAATACTAATTAAGCAAATGAAACCAGCCAAGAGAAGTGTTCAGTAGCTCACCTGGTCGACGTGAAGACACCGACCCCAGCCGAAGACGAGGGCGAGCGGGGAGACGTGGGTACACACCCGCACGCCGCGTCGATGTCGCTTGACCTGAAAATTTGTAGAGTACACCACTACTCCTCGCGCAGGAGGGTTGAAAAAGGGGTTGGGGATAATGTGATATAGTCAAACACGAAGGGAGGGGTGGTAAGCCGGCAGGCGGGAAGGGGAGAATCAATCTAGGAACTTAATGAAAGAAAAATAATGGTTCTGTCTGCGCTCTAGATCAGAGAATAGGCGGTCGAAGTCGGCACCACTGCGGCCTCTCCCGAACTCCGTTGTCGACAAAACTAGTTGGAGATCCTTCGTAGTTGACCCAGGAAGATGTCCTATTTTTGGGGGAATTTCTGGAAGGTGGTGCTGGTCGGGGCAGAGGCACGAACAGGGGCTCTGCTTGCTGGTTCTGGTAGCTTCTGCACCCCTACAGCTGGAAGACGAGGCAACCACGGACGCTCCTCAGCTCCGATTCAGGCTTGGCCGGAGTCGCTGGATTAGTTGTCAAGTCCTATTCGAACGGAGACCTACGGGGGTGCCAGAGGAGGTTGGAGTAGATAGAGATAGCCTGAACAGTGATTGAGTGTCTGTTCAATCCTAGGAGGAACAGAACTGCGCACCCGGGGAATAAAAATGAGAACTCTTAGCTCCGGATGCCGAACGGGGTTCGGCTTCTTGATCATGGAAGTAGACTTGTCGTAAAAGATGTCAGCCAAGCGTCGCCTCCATATCTTTAAGAGCATGGCTATGGTCGAACTTGATCTGGAGCTCTAGTTCTCTGCCTGAGTTGTTCTATGCAGTCGAGGAAGAATCACTCTCACGGGTGTTGACACCCGTTTTAGCCCACAAGTTGTGTCATTTCTCTTATTCATCATTTTTGATGTCCCGAATTAGCCATTATTTTGGAGCTTCGTCGGATAGATTTCGAGCCCATTTTTACCATTCCATACCCTTTGAGCCTTGGAGATCATGATTTCTTAGAGCCTCGGAGCTTATCTTATCAAATTCCGGCTTCCAAATCAACTTTCGGCCCATTTAGGCCGACTTCCCTCAAGTAATCGGCTCTCTCTCACTGCGCAGTCCTGAAAGTGGTCCTTTTTCACCCTCTTCCATTCCCTCTTTCAAAAAGTTATCTTCATCAAAGTTGTTCCTCTTTCAAAGATCTACAATTTCTTCTTCTACACTGTTGGCCGGTTCTGCCCCGATTGTGAGCTATTCGCATTTTTCTGGCATGCCGTGCTGTTCACCTACATTCCAGAATTTTCCTCTCTCTTACAGCCCCATTTTCACCCTCTTACAATCATTTTCTCACATTTCTTTATTCATAAAAGTTGTTCCTCTCTCAGTTATCTACAACTTCTATGTTTACCACTTTTTCTAATTCTCCACCGTTTGAGAGATATGCTTCAATTTCTAAAGTCGCGCGCAGTCTGCCTAGAATCTGCCTTCATCGATGTGAAGGTCATTTGCAGGTGCGTTACTTCATTGAAGTGACGGCCCAGTGAAGACCGTTACTTCAGTGTGACGGTCCTACGATAGACCGTCACACCAAAACTTGCCCAAAACAGCCCGGTTCAACCCCTAGAGTGTGGCGGTCCTATCCTTGACCGTTAGACCAAGTAACGGCCCTGTTTAGGTGCGTTACATCCAATCTCATCCGAAAACGTCTCGTTCGACCTCCAGAGTGTGACGGACCTACCCTAGTCCGTTACATCACTCTGACGGTCCTATGATAGACCGTTACATGCACCAGAGAGTCCAATTCGTGCTGGACTCTGCTCCATTTTTGTGCGCCGTGGCCCTCTTGAAGAGTCCATAACTTCTTGAATTCTTATCCAAATTGATCCCCGTTTTTTCCTACTTCTAGCCCTTGGTATTATCTTGAATTTGGTTCATAGGAATCAAATTTTTATTGGCAATATCTCTTGGGATCTGGGTCGCAAGATCAGGATTTATGTTTCCTAGTTCAACTCAAACTCTGCAGATAAGGCTCCGGGGCTGCCTTCCAAGACATATCTTCTAGAATCCTCCTCTGAATTGATCCCCGTTTGTTCCTATCTCTTGTCCTTAGTATTATCTCGAGTTTGATCCAAAGAACTCGATTTATCTTGGACTCTATCTCCGGAAATCGTGATAAGAAGATGAGGATTTCTTACAAAACTCTATAAAAACTGCCCAGTTCGCAGTCGCGACGGGGGGCTCTTTTCGGACGTGGGGCGAAGCCATGCTGCACCGTCGACTCACAACTTCGACCCCATCTTGAAGAGGGAAGTATTGGCTTTCTATTCTATCCTTCTGGGCTTGATTCCATGATCTCCACTCTTAGTTCTAATCTCCTCAAAATCACAAATCATCACAATTTTCTGCACTTTCTGCTACACAAGCGTTTTTCTCCGTTTTGCATCATCGTTTTCTCTCTATTCTCTCAATCAAATCTCATGATTTCAAATCTCATGCATGCACAACACACACACCTATCTTTTCCACCCTTCCATAGGGGTTAAAAACCTCCCCCCGGTGCGTTCTCCCTCATTTTCTACCATTATTTTATCACTTCGGGATTGATACTACACATGCATGTTCTAATGGGTTTTTACCTTTGTGTTTTGTCTTTGTTTTGCAGGAGAGCATGAATACAACGTGAGGCCCTCTTCCTCTAGCCGGCTGGAAGGAGAGGAGGTCGATCCCACACCATTCCCCGCATCCCGTTCTTAAGCGCGATCAAGTTTTCTTTCCAAGGTACACGGCGCCGTTGCACTCCTTTCTTCATCCTTGCGGCGTTGTTAATCCTTGGTGGCGATCACGGTTAGTATTTCCATCCTTTCATCCCCTTGTCTTTGATTCACATGTTTATGCATGTATGTATTTAAAAAGGGGGCGGGATAGGAATCTAATCTAATTAAAAAAACAAATCAACAGTTTTTTGGCGATCACGGTGGGACACCAATGCCCATCACGCTTGTTTTCATGCTCTTTTGTAGGTTGGGTGGGTGCATGTTCATGTTTAGGTGATATTTCTTCCATTGTCCAACTATTTTTGGTGTTTTAAGGGCTTTGGTTGTGTGACGGTCCTGCAGTAGACCGTCACATGCATGTAACGGTCCTTTGGTAGACCGTTACACGGCTTCTGGCAGTCTTGCGTGCATGCTCACATGGCCGTGTTCATCGTGGCATAACTTTTGATCCCGGAGTCCGATTGAGCTGATTCTTGTTGCGTTGGATAGCCCTTTGTATTGTCTTTCCATCCATATATCATTTGCATCATTTGGTTAACATTTGCATATTCTAATATTGTCCAACTTTTTGAGTTTTGTGCATAAGTTCTGCAAGCAGGCTCAGGGACAGGTTCACAGGTACATCTTTAATGAGTGATTTGACTACCTTCCCGAAGTCTGATTAGACTGATTTTTGATCCATTGGATAGTCCTTTGTATTGTCTTTCCATCCATAGCTTATTTGCATCATTTGGGTCTCATTTGCTTAGTTACAAATTGTCATCATTTTAGCATTTTATCCATAAAATCTGCATGTGGTCTGCGCATAGGTTCACGGGGGCATCTTTGCTTAGTGATTTGATTGACCTCCCGGGGTCAGATTGATCTATTCTTGGGGCCGTTGTGCAGACCTTTGTATTATCTTTCCATCCATATACTATTTGTTTTAGTTGGATCATGTTTGCATAGTTTTATCTAGTCTTGATTTTCTAGTTTTAAGCTAGAATTTGCATGCACTCCGGTGCACATAGGGCCATACATTGCATATCATAGTTGCATTTCCTACCTTGGTGCGTGGACCTCTCGTCTCCATATTCCTTGGAGCCGACCAGAAAAATACATCAAGGACCTCCATAAGTCCCCGTGAGCCGTGGATTCCCACACGGACGCCGGGCCGGTTGTATCTTTCCACCCCTTTAGGCTTGCATTTGCATAAGTGTGAGGGAGTTAACCTTAGTCAACCCAAAGTTTGGACCTTATTCCTATGAGATTCTTATCTTGAGGGAATTGTTATTAATTCAAATCATTAAAAGGTCTATTGAAACCCCTAAAAGATTTCCCATCATATTAACTTGTTTGACTTGGGTGAAAACTCTCACATTGCATTGTTCGTGTTGATTGGGCTTGTCCAAGCCCATTAGTGTTTTTTGTGTTGCATTCTTTCATCATCCACATGTTTTGTTATTATTAGGCCCATTTAGCTTAGGCCATTTTGTGTGTCCATTGTCTAGTCCATTGTCCCGTGGTCCGTTGTCCATTCATCTTTACATTAGTGGGTCGGCCCCCCTTGTTCTCAAGCCCATTAAGCCATTGCTTCCCCATTTGTATTGTCCTTGATCTCCATGTATTAAGTCTCCATTTGCCCTCATGGAGCAGTATTCTAACCCCTTGTATCATTCTTTTTCCCAATCTGCTTCCTATTCCCACGTGGAATCCTCTTCCCGCTTGGGTCCATCTTCTCGTGGTCCCCCTGACCCATCTGAGGAACAAGCTAATCTCATGGCCCGTATTTCAAGCCTTGTTTTCCAAATGGACCCGGCCCAGGCCCAACGTCTTATTGCATCTCATCTTCATGGGCCTTCTTCTCATAATGGGCCATCTCCTATTCATGGGCCTCCTCCTTCTCCTTCATATTTTTCTGGCCCAATTGCTAATGGGCAATATTCTCTTAATGGGCCTCATCCTTCTGCCCATGTTGCTGTTGGCCCATTCAGCCCATATGCTCATGTCTCTTCCAAGCCCACATATCCTTCCATTCCCGGAATGGGCCCTTCTTATTCTCAGCCCGGATCCTCTTATTCGGCCAAATATCAATCTCCTGGTCCTAATTCACACCCTCTTGCTCAAGTTGGCCCATATTCTTCTCAATCTCTCCCTACCCAGGAGATGATTGCTCAAACCCAACGCCAACTTGATGAGCTTCAACGTCGGATCGATCCCAAATCCTCTTTAAGTGTTCCGTTCGCATTTCAAGGTCTTCGGCTTCCACCATCTTCGCAAATTCCCGCATATCGCCGTTATAGTGGAGTTGCTGACCCATATGTGCACTTGAAGGAGTTTGTTTATGAGTCGGCCCAGTTTCGACATGACCAACACTTGATGGCTTATCTGTTTGGTCTGTCATTGGAAGGCCCGGCTCGGGATTGGTTCTTCTCTCTTCCGCAAGAGCAAGTTGTGAGTTTTCATGCCGTTCAAGAAAAGTTTATTCAGCAGTATCGAGACCAGGTTGGGCCCAAGTGTTCTATCGCGGATCTGGCCCAAGAGATGATGAAGCCCGAAGAGGATTTCTGCACCTTTGCCGACCGCTGGCGTCACCTTGCCGCGCAAGTCTCAGGACACATTCCGGAGGGAGAACAAATCAAGATGCTGATATCAAATGCAACACCCGAGTATCGGTTCATCTTAGCCCTCAACGACATCACCTCCTGGCAGCAACTTTACAGCCGAGCCCGCTTCATTCGCCAACAAATCCAAGATTCCCTTGACCTCGAGTCTCCACCATCCACCTCCACATATCAACCTTCACCCTCCACATTTCAACCCTACGCTCCCATGAGTCAGCCGGCCATGAGTCAGCCTTCTGCCACATATCCCTCCTCGAGTCTCCACCAACCTCCCGCCTCTACGTACCCATACGCCTCCGCATATCAACCTTCCATGAGTCAGCCTCCCGCATCCACATACCCGTCTCCATCTCCACTTCCGGTCAAGGGAACACCACATCCCGAGCAAGTAGATGCCGTCTACATACCCCCTCATCCTATTCCACACATGCCATCACCAAAGCCCTCCACCACTAGCCACGCACTCCTGCCTACGCAACCCCCACTTCCGACTCCACAACCTTCTCCACCATTACATATCCCTCGGCATCCACCTTGCCCGAAGCAGGCTCCTCATCTTCCGTTGCCAGAGTGTTTCACCGATATATTTCGGGCTTTGATGGCCACTCATGCGTTGCCGCTCTCTCCGGTTGTGCCTTGCCGACCCGCAGTCGGGGATATGCTTCAGTTCTGTGATTTTCACCGCCAGCCGGGGCATTTGGTTGAGGATTGTCCTGAGTTCCGGGATTATGTTTATGATCTGGAAGCTAAGAAAAGGATTGACTGGGCCGCTATTCACAAAGTCATTTTACATCTTCGCAACCAACAGCAGCAGCAAGAAGTGCCGCCGGGGCAGCCGTCTCCCTTACTTCAAGGCCAGGGGCACCCTTGTGATTCCTCGTCTAGTTCTGCACTCGCTCCATCACCTACTACCTCGCCTACTCCATTACCTCCGCCATCTCCTATCCAATCTCCGCAACCTCCACAAACCCAAGCCTCTGCTCAGGCTAGTGCCTCCTCTTCTTCTCCCACCGTCACTACCACTACTTCTACCCTTAACACCGCTCGACGCGTTGTGTCGACACGTCGACGGTGGACACCACAACCTCCCTCTTCACCCTCTCTATCTCCATGTCCACTACCCCCATCGCCTTCATCACTATCCTCACCATCTCCATTGCCATCACCATCACCTCCCTCTCCACCACCAGTGCTTCCATCACCACCTCCATCTCCACCCTCGCCTCCATCTCTGCCATCACCTTTGCCCGAGCCTGAGCAAGCCAAACCTTCTCCTTTATCTCTACCCTCAGCCACGCCTTCGTCGTCGCCTTTATCGCCACCCGAGCCTATCATCGCCACATCACCTGCGCCTTCACTTTCCATCACCACTCCCGTTGGAGCCTCCATGCCTTCCAAACCTTCACATGTTCCACCGAAACATATTCCCTTTACTTCTCCAACCACTACCACCCCACGGAGCGGGTGTGCGCTTCCTTTGGTGCCCCTTGGGTCTAATCCCCAGGGAGACAATAAGCCAAGTCAGGATGATTCAGTGCCGTCCATGCATTTCAAGATTCAAGATTTTGTATGTCGGATGCCGGTTTGTGTCCTCGTCCCTGGTTATTTTGGGGATGATGCGCCTACACTTTCAAAGATGACAGTTGCTCAGAAGAGTTCCCTTGAGTTGATACCAGCTTCTTCCCGAGCGAGGCCGGTGGCAATCTCTTTGCTCGCCGAAGAGTTCACCGTTGATGCTATTATTTCTCCTCGCTCTATTGCTGTTCAGATGACATGCCAAGAAGGGTTCTCTACCCGTGTTTTGCTAACGCAGACGGCCGCCAAGCAGATTATGGATTCTATGTTCAAGGGGCAATTGGATGTATCTTCTACACTTTCCAAGGATATTCTGCACTTGTTATGCAATCTTCCTCAGTTTATTAGCAAACCGGCCATGTCAACGCCGTGTATTACTCTCCCTCAGCTTCACCTTTTACCAAGGGAGTTGTGCTTCAAGGCTGAGTTCCGAGTGGAGTTGCCGAATCTCATGCTACTTGTGCCAAGTAACAAGACTCCATGGTTTTATGATATTCAGTATTATGAGGAGTTAGTTGTTCAAGAACGTCCTACTATTGTTAGCTTTGGGAGTCTAGGGGCAACCGCCCCGATGAAGCTGCATGTCCACAGTCGGGCAAGGCCATCTGCTAGATGGGCTCGCTATTTGAGAAGATATTGCAAGGCAAGGTACCCAAGGGTCCTAGTCCGCGCCAGGCGAGTCCATGTTCAAGAAGTATCAGCTAAGAAGAGGCGACGGCGTAAGCTTAAAGGCCGTCAGTTGTGCACTCAGGGGTCCATTTCTCTTCCTTCTTCTTCATTTCACTCATCATTTCTTCTACTTAGTTCCCACCCCTGGGTGGTGTATCTGCCCTCTCCTAATTCTCCCCCCACAATTCTCTCCTCCCATCTCGGGTCCGCGAATCCCTGTTCTTCTTTTTCCTATCCGGATCCTCCAGATTTTTCCTCCTCTCACGATTCTAGGCCCTGGCCTATGTCATCATTCCATCCTAATCTCGGGACATCACCTGATTATTCTTCTCCGAGACTTCCAGTGTTGCCTCTGATTCTTCCCCTCCGGTATCTCCGGGTTCTTCTTATTCCCTGACCTTGTCGGGTGTCTATCGTTCTTCTTCTCCGGCCCTGTCGGATGATTCTCGTCCCTCTTGTCCGACCACGTCGGATGATTCTTCTTATCATCTTTCTACTCATTCTTCTTCACCCTTTCGGGGTCTTCGCCCTTTCTCTTGCTGTTTTCGAGGCTTTAGTCCGCCTTGATCTCGGCTAATCTGGTTTCTTCTGTAATTGGTTCCTTGTTATCAGGGTCTCGGCACCTTAACGAGGGAGTTCTAGCCCTCGTCTCTCTTCCTTTTTATCCTCCTTCGTCCAATTTGATGTCTGCCGCTCCTCCGTGTCAAGGAATCTTTAATCCTTTATTATCCTCTCCCTTTCGTCCTGTCAAGCAAGGAATATGAAGCTCGTGCTGCGCGAAGCTCGATGATCACGATTGCTTCAGGATGCTAGTTTCGTTCCGTGGATTTGCAAGGTATCTTTATTTTGTGCAAAGAACATGCTATTATTATCACTTATTTACTCCTGCACATTGTTAAGATTAACGTTGGTTCCTTACATGGTTAAGTGGCTTTTAGAAATTTGCTTAGTTCATTTAAAATGAGTTCGCTTCTGCAGCATCCTTAGGCTGGTGATAGCTCCGTGCTACGAGTCCAGTTCATTCCCCGATCGTTGAGAGTGACCTTTGAGCATGGGTTTTTCACACACTACACGGCAAGCCATAGCCAATCTCTCTAGTGCAACACCGTTGCTGCTTTGGCCATACTTTGGGTATGCACGAAGGCGTTTTCTCTCCTCTACTAGGTCAAGTGTAGGGGCAAGAGATGGATGGATGAGATGACCGACCTAGGTACTCCCTAATACGAGAGAGGTCTCAAATAGGGGCAGTCTTGACCGTCGAAAGTGAGCTTTCATGTAATATCTAGCCAATAAGGGCTGTCAAAATCATATATGGATGAATCAATGATGAATCAATGCAACATTATGAAAATCCAAGGCATGGCAAGAGTGGCGAAGCCCCGCGGGACGTCATGAGCCTGGTCGCATGCGTGCCTAATAAATATGGGTCTCAAAATCAAAGACACAAAGCCCCGGCGCAACAGACCTATCTCTTTGAGGGGTGGTGCCGTGGAAGGAATTCAAGTCTTGATATCTCCCATCCTGCATAAAGCTTGTCTCCAATTTTTCTTCTGCTCCTCCCTCTTAGGCTGGGTTGTATCCCGGGTATGGCCTTAGTAGGGGCACCGTTCTTTAGAGGCGGTTGGTTATGATAAGCCACCCTCACATGCACGCCCTGCTTAAGGGAAGCCTTTAATGAGAGGGGAGGGACGGCGATCCCCGGCCAGTAGTTCGAGCCTGTCTTTGGGTGCTGCAGATTGCTATGTCAAAATCCAAAAAAATCAAATATGTCAAAAATCCAAAAATGAAATATGTCAAAAATCCAAAAAAATAAATATGTCAAAATTCCAACAAAAAAAATTGAATATGTCAGAAATATTGCTCAAAAAATTCAAATATTTTCAAAATCTAAAAAAAAAAATCAAGAAAATTGAAAAATCCAAAAATACTTATCTTTTGAGGACAGATACTTAATCTGTTTGCTAAGTGTGCAGGCTGCAGGTTGCAGGTTCAAGATTTCCTTGCTCTATCTTTCACTCTGCCTCTGCTCACATTCTTCGATCTGTTCTCATCTCTTCAATCCTATCTCTGGATCTATTCTGAAGCTCATGCCTTTCTCAGCTTTTGCTTATCTGCTTAATCATGTCTCCATGAGAGGGCATTGTCCCACAATTTTGAACCTGGCGGTTTTGCTTCATCTGATCTTGGGCTTTGATTGAAGAGTGTGTCCTTGTCATGGTCCTCCATGTCTTTTGTCCCGCCGTGTCATTCGTCACACGTATCCCTATCCTGCCGTGTCATTCATCACACGTGTTGTCCTCCGTGGTATTGTCATCCCACGTGTCTTTGTCCCACCATGTCCTTATACCACTGCATGTGTTGTCCCACCGTGTGCATGTTGTCTTGTCCCACCGTGCCTTTAGTCGCATGCATATTTGCCATTTGTTTGTTTGTTATATTTCATCCATCTTTGTTATGTTATGTTGTGTCATGTTTTGTTCATATTTCTCTTATTATGTTATGTTCATGTTATGCTCGTTCATATTCGTTCATGTTCACATTATATCATGTCAATGTGGTTGTTGTCTTATGATGAAAATCCACAAAAATCAAGAAATCGAAAATCTAAAAAATGCCGCTTCGCCTGCACAGGTAAGTCAGGTATGGCTCTCTATCCTTGCTCATTGTTACATTACTATATGGTATCTACATTATTATAACCTCTCAAGGACCGGCTGGTTGCCCGTGTGTTCTGGGATCTGATGTTCCCCTTTAACAAAAATGATGATGATCTAAGAGCATACGGTTAATCGTTGGATAGGCCGCTCGGTTGAGTCGGGTGGGGGACGATAGATTCTGTCTCGCACGCCGTGGTTGCAAGAAGACTCTTGACCCCGTCTTGGCTCAGTCTAGCAATATTATCCTTGAGTACTTTCTATTTTATCTTTCCTTGCATTCGTTTTAATGATTTCTTTATTTTAGCCTAGCATGCATCATGTCATTTTGAGCATTCATGTCTCGTGATCCATTCAAGGATTTCTCCTCAGCAATGGTTGATTGCACCTCAGTTCTCTTGGATAAGAGATTCTTCATTCCACTCTGAATTCAAACGATTTCTCTGATCTTGCCGCTTGGTCTAATTGGCCAGTGTGATTCCTGTCTGGATTTTATCTCAGTCTTATCTCTCCTTTCCAGCTCTTATGCTGTGTTCCTTCCGACCCACTCATTGTCCGTGGATTGTGTCCCCGATGAGGCTGGTCGTGTTTCCTTTTCCTCCTTTAGTTTAGTTCTCCAGACATGTCTCAGCCTTGTCAATCATTTCAGGTGGTTAGTTTGGCGTTTTCGGGAGAATTCCTGTCGCTTGTTGGTTGTAACGGGTGTCTTTTTTGGCCTTGATGCCCGCTTATCAGTTCTCTCCGCTTCATCTCCATTTCACGTCGCTGTCGCTTTCACTCCACCTCCTTTCCATTTCGCCTCCACGTCGCTTTCGCTCGTTCCCTTGCAAAGCGGACATCAAGGAGGGGCATCTGTTGACACCCGTTTTAGCCCACAAGTTGTGTCATTTCTCTTATTCATCATTTTTGATGTCCCGAATTAGCCATTATTTTGGAGCTTCGTCGGATAGATTTCGAGCCCATTTTTACCATTCCATACCCTTTGAGCCTTGGAGATCATGATTTCTTAGAGCCTCGGAGCTTATCTTATCAAATTCCGGCTTCCAAATCAACTTTCGGCCCATTTAGGCCGACTTCCCTCAAGTAATCGGCTCTCTCTCACTGCGCAGTCCTGAAAGTGGTCCTTTTTCACCCTCTTCCATTCCCTATTTCAAAAAGTTATCTTCATCAAAGTTGTTCCTCTTTCAAAGATCTACAATTTCTTCTTCTACACTGTTGGCCGGTTCTGCCCCGATTGTGAGCTATTCGCATTTTTCTGGCATGCCGTGCTGTTCACCTACATTCCAGAATTTTCCTCTCTCTTACAGCCCCATTTTCACCCTCTTACAATCATTTTATCACATTTCTTTCTTCATAAAAGTTGTTCCTCTCTCAGTTATCTACAACTTCTATGTTTACCACTTTTTCTAATTCTCCACCGTTTGAGAGATATGCTTCAATTTCTAAAGTCGCGCGCAGTCTGCCCAGAATCTGCCTTCATCGATGTGAAGGTCATTTGCAGGTGCGTTACTTCATTGAAGTGACGGCCCAGTGAAGACCGTTACTTCAGTGTGACGGTCCTACGATAGACCGTCATACCAAAACTTGCCCAAAACAGCCCGGTTCAACCCCTAGAGTGTGGCGGTCCTATCCTTGACCGTTAGACCAAGTAACGGCCCTGTTTAGGTGCGTTACATCCAATCTCATCCGAAAACGTCCCGTTCGACCTCCAGAGTGTGACGGACCTACCCTAGTCCGTTACATCACTCTGACGGTCCTATGATAGACCGTTACATGCACCAGAGAGTCCAATTCGTGCTGGACTCTGCTCCATTTTTGTGCCCCGTGGCCCTCTTGAAGAGTCCATAACTTCTTGAATTCTTATCCAAATTGATCCCCGTTTTTTCCTACTTCTAGCCCTTGGTATTATCTTGAATTTGGTTCATAGGAATCAAATTTTTATTGGCAATATCTATTGGGATATGTGTCGCAAGATCAGGATTTATGTTTCCTAGTTCAACTCAAACTCTGCAGATAAGGCTCCGGGGCTGCCTTCCAAGACATATCTTCTAGAATCCTCCTCTGAATTGATCCCCGTTTGTTCCTATCTCTTGTCCTTAGTATTATCTCGAGTTTGATCCAAAGAACTCGATTTATCTTGGACTCTATCTCCGGGAATCGTGATAAGAAGATGAGGATTTCTTACAAAACTCTATAAAAACTGCCCAGTTCGCAGTCGCGACGGGGGGCTCTTTTCGGACGTGGGACGAAGCCATGCTGCACCGTCGACTCACAACTTCGACCCCATCTTGAAGAGGGAAGTATTGGCTTTCTATTCTATCCTTCTGGGCTTGATTCCATGATCTCCACTCTTAGTTCTAATCTCCTCAAAATCACAAATCATCACAATTTTCTGCACTTTCTGCTACACAAGCGTTTTTCTCCGTTTTGCATCATCGTTTTCTCTCTATTCTCTCAATCAAATCTCATGATTTCAAATCTCATGCATGCACAACACACACACCTATCTTTTCCACCCTTCCATAGGGGTTAAAAACCTCCCCCCGGTGCGTTCTCCCTCATTTTCTACCATTATTTTATCACTTCGGGATTGATACTACACATGCATGTTCTAATGGGTTTTTACCTTTGTGTTTTGTCTTTGTTTTGCAGGAGAGCATGAATACAACGTGAGGCCCTCTTCCTCTAGCCGGCTGGAAGGAGAGGAGGTCGATCCCACACCATTCCCCGCATCCCGTTCTTAAGCGCGATCAAGTTTTCTTTCCAAGGTACACGGCGCCGTTGCACTCCTTTCTTCATCCTTGCGGCATTGTTAATCCTTGGTGGTGATCACGGTTAGTATTTCCATCCTTTCATCCCCTTGTCTTTGATTCACATGTTTATGCATGTATGTATTTAAAAAGGGGGCGGGATAGGAATCTAATCTAATTAAAAAAACAAATCAACAACGGGTAGCTCGGTTCATGGACGAAGACAAAACCATCTCGGCTGCGAAGCTGACTGGACGACGATTCCAACGGTATATGGTACGCCTCCTAAAGCTTCACGATAACATTGTGGCCGCTACTGCAAGTTGTTGGTACACTGCTGCCTGCGAACTGGCTTGTGCAGAGTGGTGATAGGTGAGGGGAAATGGGGGTAGATGGGAGGGGAAATGAGGTGGATGTGTGTGGGGGCAACCCCTGGCTGTGAGGGGTCTGGGAGGGGGTGTTCCAAGGTGTGGGAGTGGCAGAATGGGGGCTGGAAGGAGGTCTAGCAGGTGGAGGGAAGGAGAGCTGTGAATTTGGTTGGAAGGCAGAGAGGGAAACAGTATTTGAAAATGGGTTTAAGGGTGGGATTAATTTCTGGTCTTGGGGATGAGAAGAGGTGTGTGGGGAAGGGAAAAGGATGCTTGGGGAAGTGGGGAATTCTCCCTTAGGAGATGAGAGAGGTGCTTGGGGAAGGGGGTGGGTGGTTGGTGGTTGGAGGGTGGAGTGAGGATAGGTGGAGGCTACCTTGGGGATGGGGTGGAGTAAAGAGAGGGGTTGTGGGGAGTTGGAATGACTTTAATGGAGGGGGAAGGGAGAGAGAAAGTGGTTGGGAGGGGAGGAGAGAGAAAGGGGGCACCCCCCCTTAGAGAGAGAGAGATATGAGAGAGAGGAGAATCCACCCCTTAGAGAGAGGGAGAGAGGGATGGCGAATCCACTCCAATTACACTAAAATGCACTCAATTTTTTTGATTGACCAAAAGATTATAAATGAGGGGGTGAAGGGGGGGTATTTATAGGGACCAGACTTTTCACATGACCATACCGACCCTGACTAATGAGTAAATGAGCAGACAAGTCCAAGGGGGGGCGCCCCTGGGCTTAGCCCACTAGTTGGGCCCATTAGTCTGCTTAATTAATCACATGACTCAAGACTTAGTTAAATGACCCTTATACCTAGGTACCGGACTCAAATAAAGGGAAAATTACATAGTTTATGACTCAAATAAAATATGAAAATTACATGGATTGACTCAAAAAAATGTGGAGAACTCAATGGCTCAAACTGACGATCCATCAGAGCTTCGCAAAAAAGTGGAGGGGTAAGTGATGCCCCCATCATACCCCTGGGGTGGGGAGAACTCGACCCCGTCGAGTATGGGTCCACCGGGGAAGTGGTACACCAAATGCAGCTCCGGGTGAGCCACGATCTCCAAACTCAACCCCGCGTCCATGGCCGGGGGATGGCGCTTCAGCTTCACAAAGTGGCATTGACACACCCTCATGCTGGCAATGATACCTTGCTTGCCTAGTGTTGCCTCCGTGTGCACACGTCGGGCTCTCAGGCTGATTTGTGGTAGCTCTCCGGGGGTGTGTCTCTTAAAGGAAGGTATAGGTTTAAAGCACTCACTAGGATCCACCGCAGTGCCCATATAGGGTGCCGGATCCGCCACATGAGAAATGGGGTGAATCCTAAAACCCATCGATAAGTCCAACCCGTAAGTCGGGTTGCCAAAGCCACTCGGAACTTGGCAAGGTCCAAGTCCTCGTGCCCTCAAATTGAAGGTGACCCTAGGGTAGAGCCACTCCAAAGTTATCATCGCCAAGTTGCCAACTTGGAATTTCAAGTGGCGCTCGTGACCTTTTGCCCGCTTCTTGTGATTCTCACCGCTCGTTGCTTGATGCTTGCTTAGATGCATATGACATGCACTATGATGCAGTGTGAGTGGGAAATGTGTGGTATGCAAAGGTGGCCCAGGACAACCACATATAGACCTATCGTGCATTGATATTATGAAGACTTTGAATGGTTTGGGAGGACCGGGGCATCCATAGGTGTCCCTCTTATGCGTGGGTGTGATGAATGCCGGAGGACCCGGACATCTATGAAGGCTCCTAGCATACATAAGACCAATGCTGAATTGGGGAGGACCGTTACACCCAAATAGGGTCCACTCGTGCTTCCTACTTGACATGTGGGTGATGTGAATGAATGGACCTGACTTTCTAATCATGCCAAGTAGTGTGTTGTGCCAAGACTTATGCACTCCGATCCCAAAGATGACTTTGATGTGTATGGGTGTCGGATGGCCTTTGAACTTCCATGTGAAAGGGTCGAAGAGATCTAGGAAGGTGGGCATTATGGAGAGGAGCTCTTTCTTGCTTCCTAGGCATATGTTGCCTATGGTGATGGTTCCCTTTGTGTGGCCCGAGTCTTGGAAGAGGTGAACTTGGTCCAACATGGTTGGTTGGGGTAGGGAAAGGTGGGTTGTGGGTAAGGTAAGTGGGTCATATGGGTAACTAGGCTCCCATTGGAAGGGATCAAAGGGGTCATGGATTGGGCTTCCTAGGGAGAAGTACCCTATGTCCTCAAGGTCTTCATAAGGTGGGTCATCCTCATCTATTGGGATGATTGGGCCAGTGTAGTGAGTGGGTGGGTTGGCCAATGTCCTTGGGATCTCAATGGTAGGGGAGTGGACTGAGATGGGTTCTTCCACCATGGGGAGAAGGAAAATGAGGTCGCTAGTGTAGCTACCAACAGTGCAAATCGAGGTGATAGACCCGACGCATGGGTGGATGAGGTCAAGGCTCTGGGGTCGGTCCGCCCCTAAGGTCAACAAGCAAGTCAAGTCTAATTGCCACTCTAGACCCTTGAGGAGATCATTGTTGGATATGGACTGAATAGATCTAGAGGGGGGGTGAATAGATCTTTCCCCCTTTTTTTAAATTATAATGCAATAACCTCGAGCAAATGATTGATTTTGAGATTAATCCTGAAGTCAGATACGTTAGCAATTATAAGGAGCAACACACACCACAAGCACATCCACAAGACAGAAGGTTTTTAGGTGGTTCAGTCTCTTCCTGAGACTTACATCCACCCCTTGCTTAACTCAAGCAAGGCTTCACTATGAGAATCTCTGATCTCAACCAAAACACAGCTGACACACAGCTTGTACCTGCTGACACACAGCTTGACTCTGCTGCCTCACAGCTTGACAATAATTGTAATCAGAAATGAAAAGATGATAAGAACGGGTGATGAAAGACAGGACTGAATATTGACGTGTGTAGAAGAATAGGTGTTCAGCCTGGGACTTGATCACGCTTATGAAGAAGCCTAGACTCCCTGTTGATCTTCCAGTCAGTTGCCTTCGATTGTTCTGCTGCTGGAGATCGCACAGTCTTGAGCTAAGTCTTCCTTCTGCAGCAACGAGATTGCCTTTAACCTTTCTGCAGATTTTTGATTGGTGGAGAGCTCCCTCTTCCTCTTCTGTGTGTATCTTTCTTGGCTTCTATTCCGTGCTCTCTCACTGCTTCCTTGTTCGTGATTAGTTGCCTTATATTCTTCATACAGCTCTTTTTATTTTCAAGAATAAAGTTCTTCCCGCTCAATTTTCAGATCGAGCGCCAATCTGCTAGAAAACAGGGATCGGTTTAAATCCAATCGTTAGAACGAGTTTGACCACTTCTAAGCAAGATTGTTTCCTTGATTCCCGTGCGGAAGCTTATCTCCTGAGCAGCCCAACAACCTGCAACAACCATCTGCAGGTTTTAAGGAACCAAAACAGAATTCGGTTAGAGTTCGGTTTTGGACGATATAAAAACCCGTGGTCGACCATGACACTGTCTCTGGTCGACAACGAGCTGTGTCCAGACGGCTGTTCCATTCTGGCTGACACCTGCGTTCCCCGTGGTCGACCACAGCCTTGTCGCTGGTCGACAAGGGGCAAATATCAGGTGGCCATTGGTTCTGTCTAATGTTCTGTCTTTTCCTGTGGTCGACCAGAGGTGGGGCTATGGTCGACATCCAAGGTGCTTCCAGAAGACAGATGACTTGATGCTTTTCTGGTTGAGTTCGTTGGTCGACCATAACTTCTTCAGTGGTCGACAAACAGTCTTTCACGCTTATACTGATTTGTTGATTCCACTTGGATTTCAGTGAACCTGAAATTTGCTTAACTTATAAGATTTGACTTGAAGTTCCAAATGTATATAAAAGCATATTTGTCATCATCAAATGGGCATTAATTCAATGCACTATCTTTACAAAAATAACCAAACCATTTGCTTTAAGAAACAAGATAGAACTTAGATTAGTCAAACATATCCTATTGTCATCATCAAAACCAAGGGATGCACAACATTCTCCCCCTTTTTGATGATGACAACCATGAGTCATTGTGACAAACAACAGATTATAAAATTCATTTGATATTGCATGCAAGGCTATCATAGCACAGATTTCATTCAGACAATTCGTTTGATGTGTCTTTCAAAAACAATAGCACTAATTACATGAGAGACTCAAAAAAAAAAGGATAAAGACACTGAGGACACGTAGACAAAGTAAACTTGACAATCTAGACTCACATCTAGACACACAACAACTAGACACACTAGACACACAACAACTAGATGCAGAAAACGAGCGGTCAGGATTTAATCAGCATTACTCAACTTTTTGGAAGGTATTAAAGTGTACGCCCTTTCTTTAACAGAACACTTATGGAACCTTTCCACCCTTATGCAAAGACCACCTTGTGACCAAATAGAGTGGGTATAGTGGTTCAATGAATTTGAAAGTATTGCACCAATAAATTGACTCCCCATATCCAATTTCTTTCACATGGCTCCTTGAACTTATAATATATTTCAAGAGATAATTGGACTAACTATGCTAGCTGAACAGTGTTTTTAAACTTGTATTTGCATGCTATGCTTTAGGTCAACCATTTTCTCTGCCTTTGTGATGCTTTAAATTTTTCTTTTTGAATCATTTGAGAGCTGTGGTCAGGTTGATCACATGCTTTTCTACACGAGGAGACACGCTTTGTACACGCCAGAAACCCCGGCTACTTAGCATGCCTAACCATTCCACAAATGACTGGGACACACCTTTTATCCGTGAGGATATACGTTTATCAGACGCCAATATCCCCAGTTACTCAGTATGCCCAATCAATATCAGCAGAGTTAGATTGGATCTTCATGACACACTGGTCTCCCATCTATTTTTCAGCTAATTTTTTGCTTTGAGATGAAGAACAGTAGTTTCTCAGACCTCAATCCATTGCTCTACCATGAAGGCAGAATTATGGCGTATTCCATGTACATACATGTTAAATTTAAGTTTATTTTTACTGTTCAGCACAAACACAGGTAGAGAAACAGTCTCATTACTAAAAATCATAAGTCCTCAAAATCTTGTGACAGAGTCATAGTTATGGTTTGAATTTATTGCAGTAGTACAGTTCAAATTCTCATTACTGCACTCAACCTCTACTCTTAATGATTACCTTGGTGATTTTATTGAAGGATATGGTTAGGTTTTTCAATGTTTTATCAAGGAATGAGTTTACACTTTTTCTCCCCCTCAATTTATGAGTCCTTGCTGAAGATAAAAAAAATGTTGGCCATGAAGAGATATAGAGACACAAGGGATGGGAAGTATGGATAAGGATGAATGAGTGAAGAAACTGAGCACAACAGTTCACTTAGATCAGAGGATTTCCTAGCAGAACCAGTAGCCTTTTTAGATCCATTTTCCCTTGTTCAGATCCTCTGTCGACCATAGAGTTGCCTTTGGTCGACCTCTGTGCTGTCACAGAACCAACTATTTCCTGTCCTGATGCCTTGGTCGACCAGCGCCTTGCCTGTGGTCGACAACTGCGAAGTCACAGAACCAACTATTTCCTGTCCTAATGCCTTGGTCGACCAGCGCCTTGTCTGTGGTCGACCACAAGAGATGAGCCGTAGAGAACCAGTATTCTGTAGAACTTGCTGAAGTAGCACCCGACACTAGACTTCCAAACTCAAAAACCTGACTAGTACTAGAGACCTAGTTGACATAACTTAGACAGAAATGACAGAATCTATGCAGTGTACACATGAATATGATTATTTCAAGAATTTTCAGGAGAAATTCTACAAATTCCTAACTCCCTTCTTAGAGTTGAAAATCTGTCATTGTTAAGGGGTTTTGTGAAAATGTCTGCCAGTTGTTTTTTAGTTTCTACAAAATGAAGCATGAAATTTCCTTTGGAGACCTCATCTCTTAGAAAGTGATGACGGATCTCAATGTGTTTTGTCCTAGAGTGTTGAATGGGGTTTTTAGACAAATTAATAGCACTAGTGTTGTCACAGAAAATAGGTGCACATCCAAGATCTACATTGTAGTCTTGGAGTTGATGTTTTATCCACAAAACCTGTGTACCACAGCTCCCTACTGCGACATACTCAGCCTCAGCAGTGGAGAGTGCCACAGAATGCTGTTTTTTAGAAGCCCATGATATTAAACATCCACCCAATATTTGACAATAACCACTAGTACTCTTCCTATCAATTTTGCAACCAGCATAATCAGCATCTGAATATGAAATCAAATCTAGTTTGCAGTAAGTAGGATACCATAAACCCAATTCTTGGGTGCCGGCAATGTATCGAAGGATACGCTTGACAGCTCCTAAATGTGATTCTCTAGGGCTAGACTGATATCTAGCACACATGCATACACTAAACTGAATATCTGGCCTTGAAACAGTTAAATATAGCAGGGACCCGATCATACCTCTGTATTTCTTGGCATCTACCATGTTACCTTTTACATCAGCTTCCAATGTTGCATTTGTACCCATGGGTGACTCAATTGGTTTGCAGCTTTCCATGCCAAACTTCTTCAGCATCTCCTTTATGTACTTGGATTGATTTATGAAGTATCCTTCTCTACATTGTACGATCTGCAATCCAAGAAAAAACTGTAAATCACCCATTAAACTCATTTCAAACTCATTGGTCATTAGATTTGCAAATTCAGTACATAATGAAGCTTCAGTGGATCCAAACACAATATCATCCACATAGATTTGCACAATTAGTATATTCTTACCTTGGGTCTTGGAGAATAATGTTTGATCAATTTTACCTCTTGTGTAGCCCTTTTTGGTGAGGAATGAACTCAGTCTGTCGTACCATGCCCTAGGAGCCTGCTTTAAACCATACAAAGCCTTATGCAGTTTAAAGACATGATTAGGAAGATCATCATTTTCAAAACCAGGGGGTTGTTCCACAAAGACTTCTTCCTTTACAATGCCATTTAGAAAGGCACTTTTTACATCCATTTGCTGCAATTTAATTCCATGGGACGCCGCAAATGCTAACAATATCCTAATGGCTTCTAACCTTGCAACTGGAGCATATGATTCTTCAAAATCAACTCCAAATTCTTGGTTATACCCCTTAGCCACCAACCGAGCCTTGTTCCTCATAACAACTCCTTCTTCATTAAGCTTATTTTTATAAACCCATTTGGTTCCAATAACAGGATGAGATGAGGGTCTGGGAACAAGTTTCCAAACCTGATTTCTTTCAAATTGATTTAATTTTTCATGCATGGCATTTATCCAAGATTCATCTCTTAAAGCTTCCTCTACATTTTTAGGCTCAACTTGAGATACAAGGGCTAGCTGATCTAATTCATCAACTGTTTTAAGCTGAGATCTAGTTTTCCTCGGTTCATTAATTCCTCCAATGATGTTATCTAGAGGATGATCTCTGAGAAATCTCAGATTTTCAGAATTGTTACCTGGGCTGATCTCTCCTTCGGGTTGATCATTGGAATCACCTTGCTTTGGTTCTGCTTCAGTCTCCATTGGTTCCTCTTTGCCTTCCAGAAATTCCCCATCTTCATCTTTGCCTACCTGTCCAGTTTTGTCAAAGTCATTATTTTCATCAAATGTGATATGTGGGGATTCTTCAACTAGCTGATCTTTGGTGTTGTAGACTCTATAGGCTCTTAATCGGTCAGAGTATCCCAAGAAGATTCCTGGGTCACTCTTTGGTTCAAATTTGTCCAATGATCTCTTGTCATTGTTATGAATAAAACACCTTACACCGAAGATCCTAAAATGAGCTAGAGATGGCTTCTTACCTTTGAACACCTCATATGGAGTTTTCGCACTAGATGGTCTTACCATTGCCCTGTTTACAATATAACATGCTGTATTGACCGCCTCAGCCCAAAATCTTCTTGGAAGATTGGCTTCAACCAACAAGGTTCTGGCCATTTCAACAAGTGTGCGATTCCTTCTCTCCACCACTCCATTTTGCTCTGGCGTCCTTGGTGAGGAGAACCTGTGATTTATTCCTTTGTTCCTGCAGAATTCATCAAACTCTGAATTTTCAAATTCTCCCCCATGATCAGATATTATTGAACACACTTTGGACTTACCATCCTGCTTCATTCTTCTGTAAAAATCCTGAAATTCATGAAAGGCATCGTTTTTATGTGATAAAAACATTACCCAGGTAAATCTTGAAAAATCATCCACTAGAACAAAGCCATATCTTTTTCCACTAAGACTAGTAGTCCTTGTAGGACCAAATAAGTCCATGTGTACAAGTTCTAATGGCCTAGACGACTGATCTATAGTTCTATTTTTGAAAGATTTCCTTGTTTGTTTCCCTTGGGTACATGCTTCACACACTTTGACATTCTGTGCAAAAGAGATTTCAGGTAATCCAGAAACCATTTTATTCTTAACCAATTTGTGCAGCACCCTGTAGCTAACATGCCCTAGCCTTCGGTGCCACAACCAAGTCAGGTCTTCCTTCTTGGCGGTGAGGCACAAGTTGGAGTGGGCTGGATCATCCAAGTCTATCATGTAGACATTATTTACTCTCTTGCCCATAAACTTAACTTTATCCGAATTTGGTTCAAGAATTTTACAAATCTTAGAATCAAAGACTACTTGATGGCCTTTGTCGCATAGCTGACTGATGCTTAGAAGATTATATTCCAGGCCATCCACTAGCAGTACATCTTCAATGCAATTTGTAGATGTCTTACCTACCTTACCTTTCCCAATGATCTTGCCTTTGTTATTTCCTCCAAATGTCACATGTCCTCCATCTTTTGAGTTTAGCTCGGAGAATTTTGCCTTGTCTCCTGTCATATGTCTTGAGCAGCCACTATCTAAGTACCACTTGTTGTGTATAGCTGCCAGACACACCTGCATCACAAGTTACACAGAAACTTTTGGACCCCAATGGTACCCGGGTCCAAGATAGCTTGTGAAATCATGAAACTGCTGTAGCAGCCCCTTGGGAACCCAAATCTTATTGGAACAGATTAATTTTTTATTGCTTAAATTGTTCAGGTTAGGTGGCTTTGGATTAGTTGATTTTCTATTCTGAAACCACATTTTTGGGTTCCAATTTCCATTCTTTTTCAGCTGGTTAACCCTGTGAGTTTTGTTTGCGGGTCTGTTCATGGTCGACATCGGAGGGGTCTGTTGTCGACCAGCATGTTTCCCGACACCTGGTTTTACAGGTTTGTATTCGTTAATATTATTTGAAGTTTTATCTGTCTGATTTCTTTTGTAAATTTGCTGATTCTGCCTTATGTGGCCATTATTATTAGAGTGATTTGGATTTATCCCTTTTCCTTCAGATTTCCTCTCTTTTGGATTGACATTAATCTGGTTAGAGGAGCTGGCTTCATTATTTCTTTCGTCTTGATACAAATTTATCAAGGGGCCTTTTCCTTTAGGTCCACCAAGTTTACTTTGAGTTCTTATTTGAAATTCTTTCTTAGCTGTTGGATTATACCCTAACCCTTCTTTTTGAAAGTTTACTTTTATTCCTAAGACGGCATTTAAGTTGTCTTGGCCCTTGGTCATTTTTTCCAAAGCTTCCTGTTTATCTTCCAATTCACCTTGGATTCTTTCTATCTCTTTTAGAAGCTTACTGTTTTCTTCCTTAATGGAGTTGTTCTTTTCTTCAGTTTGCTTTGTTTTCTGTTCGCATTCCTGAGCTCTTAGTTTTAACTCATCAATGTCATTTTTTAGCATTTCATTCTCTTCGGACATTCTCTTGTGATTTTCTTCATCTAAGTCCATTTGATTCAGCTTGTTTTTCAGTGACTGGATTTCCATTTCTAGTTCAGTTTTGTTTTCTATTGAATTGCTGTCTTTATTCAGTTGACTGATCTTCTTCTTCAAATGTTTATTTTCCTTTCTTATTCTTTCATAAGTATCAAGCAATTCTGAATATACTGCTTCCCAATCCGAACTAGAGAAGTCTTGAAATGGGGAACTTACCTCAAGATCACTGTTGTCTCCCTTGGCCATCAGACAGAGCTTTCCTTCTTCTTCCTCGGAAGTTGTTTCCTCTTCACTGCTCTCTTCCTCCTCACTCCAAGTGCTAATCATCGCCTTGGGTTTCTTGCCTTTCCACTTGAAGCTTGATTTCTTAGGAGCTTCTGGACATTCAGCCTTCATATGTCCAGGCTGCCTGCAATTGTAGCAAATGAGTTTGTTAGAAGGAGCCTTATGTTTATCAGATTTAAACTGGGATGACTTCCTTACCATGCCCTTTGGATTTCTGAATCCTTTACCTTCCTTCCGCAAGAATTTTTTAAATTTTCTTGTAAGCATGGCTAGCTCACCAGATTCTTCACCTGAGCTAGATGAGTCATCATTGTCAGACACCTCAGAGGTGCTTGTTTTAGTCTTTAGGGCAAGTTGCTTCTTTTTCTTGCCCTCATCTTCCTTTCTCTTCAGATTGACCTCATAGGCCATCAGGGATCCTACTAACTCATCCACTGTCATTGTTGTGAGATCCTTTGAGTCCTCAATGACTGTGGCCTTGGTATGCCACATCGATGTGAGAGACCTTAAAATCTTCCTCACTAATTCCTGCTCTTTGTATGTCTTCCCTAAGCTCTTCAAGCCATTAGTCAGTTGTACTAATCTGGCATACATCTCAGAAATACTTTCATCATTTTTCATCCTAAACATTTCATATTCTGAGACTAGCATATTTGCTTTTGTCTCTCTTACCTCGGAAGTACCTTCGTAGATTACCTTTAGACGATCCCACATTTCTTTGGCTGTTGCGCATTGGGAAACTCTTGAGAATTCTGTGGGGTGTAGTGAGCACTGCATCACGTTCATGGCTCCCCAGTTGACAGGTGATTTCCTGACCTGTTCTCTGGTCCAGGTTTCTTCATCTTCCGGTAGCTCAAAAGGTCCGCGGCTCACTACCCTCCACATCTCGTGGTCTTGCGCACGTAAGAACACCTGCATACGATTTTTCCAATAAGAATAATCAGTTCCATCAAAATATGGAGGTCTAGTTACAGAGTGCCCCTCAGCTATGAGGCTTTTAGAATTCAGTCCGCCCGGTCTCTCCTGGTTGTTAGACCACATATCTGGAGAACCAGGCTCTGATACCACGTGTTGGATATGGACTGAATAGATCTAGAGGGGGGGTGAATAGAACTTTCCCCCTTTTTTAAATTATAATGCAATAACCTCAAGCAAATGATTGATTTTGAGATTAATCCTGAAGTCAGATACGTTAGCAATTATAAGGAGCAACACACACCACAAGCACATCCACAAGACAGAAGGTTTTTAGGTGGTTCAGTCTCTTCCTGAGACTTACATCCACCCCTTGCTTAACTCAAGCAAGGCTTCACTATGAGAATCTCTGATCTCAACCAAAACACAGCTGACACACAGCTTGTACCTGCTGACACACAGCTTGACTCTGCTGCCTCACAGCTTGACAATAATTGTAATCAGAAATGAAAAGATGATAAGAACGGGTGATGAAAGACAGGACTGAATATTGACGTGTGTAGAAGAATAGGTGTTCAGCCTGGGACTTGATCACGCTTATGAAGAAGCCTAGACTCCCTGTTGATCTTCCAGTCAGTTGCCTTCGATTGTTCTGCTGTTGGAGATCGCACAGTCTTGAGCTAAGTCTTCCTTCTGCAGCAACGAGATTGCCTTTAACCTTTCTGCAGATTTTTGATTGGTGGAGAGCTCCCTCTTCCTCTTCTGTGTGTATCTTTCTTGGCTTCTATTCCGTGCTCTCTCACTGCTTCCTTGTTCGTGATTAGTTGCCTTATATTCTTCATACAGCTCTTTTTATTTTCAAGAATAAAGTTCTTCCCGCTCAATTTTCAGATCGAGCGCCAATCTGCTAGAAAACAGGGATCGGTTTAAATCCAATCGTTAGAACGAGTTTGACCACTTCTAAGCAAGATTGTTTCCTTGATTCCCGTGCGGAAGCTTATCTCCTGAGCAGCCCAACAACCTGCAACAACCATCTGCAGGTTTTAAGGAACCAAAACAGTATTCGGTTAGAGTTCGGTTTTGGACGATATAAAAACCCGTGGTCGACCATGACACTGTCTCTGGTCGACAACGAGCTGTGTCCAGACGGCTGTTCCATTCTGGCTGACACCTGCGTTCCCCGTGGTTTACCACAGCCTTGTCGCTGGCCGACAAGGGGCAAATATCAGGTGGCCATTGGTTCTGTCTGATGTTCTGTCTTTTCCTGTGGTCGACCAGAGGTGGGGCTATGGTCGACATCCAAGGTGCTTCCAGAAGATAGATGACTTGATGCTTTTCTGGTTGAGTTCGTTGGTCGACCATAACTTCTTCAGTGGTCGACAAACAGTCTTTCACGCTTATACTGATTTGTTGATTCCACTTGGATTTCAGTGAACCTGAAATTTGCTTAACTTATAAGATTTGACTTGAAGTTCCAAATGTATATAAAAGCATATTTGTCATCATCAAATGGGCATTAATTCAATGCACTATCTTTACAAAAATAACCAAACCATTTGCTTTAAGAAACAAGATAGAACTTAGATTAGTCAAACATATCCTATTGTCATCATCAAAACCAAGGGATGCACAACAATCATCCCAACCCTCTATCTCATAGTAGGATTGGATCGTGGTGTGAAAGGAGGGGAGGGGCACAATTTTGGATTGATGTCCCATGGATGAGAGGTGTGGGGTTGAACTAAGGATGGTGGGGCCTCGCTTGAGCCATTGGAGTATGGACTCATTCACGGTGAGGGTGCCATGAGTGGTGGTGGTTAGTTTTTGAAGGATTGGGCTAGAAGAGGTGAATGGAATGGGAAGCCCTTGGATTTCTTCTATGGTGGGAGGTGGGTTCACCTCTTCTTGAGTGGGTGTGTGGGCCATGGTCTCCTCTACCAAGGGGCTGGGACAGTCATTTAGGGGTGGGTTGATGGTGATAGCCGGTGTGTGGTGCACCCGAGATGGTGAACAAGCATGGGCTTGGGTTGGGATTGGTAAGGGAAGTAGTGGAGGTCTAGGTTGGGGTTGGGTTGGGGTAGGAAGAGGAAGATGGGTAAGTTGAGGGGGTTTGGGAAGATTGTCCTTGGGAGGAGTGTCCTTGTTGGGGGACGATGGAGGGGTAATGGTGGCCGGGGTGGGAGAGGTTTCAACCACTAGGGGCATGGGAAGATGCTTCCTCGTGGGGCATTATCCGGCGATGTGCCCCAATTGGTGGCACATATAACATTCCGGCTCGCACTCACCCGTGGTTGTCTCATTCACTTCTATCTCCATAGGGCCTTTTCCTTTTTAGAAGGGGTAAGGTGAGGGGTGGACTTGGAGGTGGGGGCCAAAGGGGCTTGAGTAAGGTGGGTTGTGGAATTGGGTTTTGGTTGCATTGTGGGGAATCGGGGAATTGGAGTCTTGGGTTGGCCGGGTGGGGATGGTGGAGTTGAAGTGCTCCTTGGGCTTTAGTGATCCGAGTAGAAGGGAGTAGGTCGGGGAGTGTAGACTTTCCTAAGTTCGGCTTTCATGTTTTCCCATGTGTTAATAGGCTCTTGCCTCATAACCTTCCTTAATCGTTCAATGAGCTGCCACCTATCCTCGGCATGGTGCACAAGCCGACTCTTGGCAAGGTAGATTCTCATGGGTTCAGTCATTGGAGTCCTCCTAAAGCATTTGTCCATGTTTTTCTCCCACTCTAAATATGCACTAGGGTGATACCCGTCAAAGATAAGGTCCTCAAATAGGACTATGTCCAAATGGGTGTCAATCGAACCCTTGTGGAGGGCCGAGTGGGACAGATGTGACCAATATGAAGTAGCCATGCTAGTGGGCAAGGTTGATGCACTGGGAGATGAATGCAAATGTGCCCTAGGACCAACTTATGGAGAGACAAGTTGTGAACTTGCTCTGATACCACTTGATGTGACACCACCTTGGGGGTGATAGTCACAAGACCGAAGACCCCTCGGACCTAGTAAGCAAGCAATGCAATGGATCGGCAACTTCACTCTGGCGGACACAACCGCGTAGCGCGCACCCGGGTCCGTAGGTGGACTGACGATGGGGATGAGGGTCTGAGGTTGGACCTTGAGATTCTAGGGGGTTGGCTAGCTTAAGATTGAATCCCAAAGGGTCCCGGGATGCCCACTCTCGTAGGCGGCCAGCACGCCGAGGGCGTGGGATATAATGGCTCTCTCGCAACTCGCCCGCGGTAGTCGCTCAATTAAAAGCAAATTCGGGATCAGGCACTCTCTCACCGCCGACGGCAGTAAGATGCAATACTAATTAAGCAAATGAAACAAGAGAAGAGAAGTGTTCAGTAGCTCACCTGGTCGACGTGAAGACACCGACCCCAGCCGAAGACGAGGGCGAGCGGGGAGGCGTGGGTACGCACCCGCACGCCGTGTCCATGTCGCTTGACCTGAAAATTTATAGAGTACACCACTACTCCTCGTGCAGGAGGGTTGGAAAGGGGGTTGGGGATAATGTGATATAGTCAAACACTACCTCCACACAGGGAGGGGCGGTAAGCCGGCCAGGCGGGAAGGGGAGAATCAATCTAGGAACTTAATGAAAGAAAAATAATGGTTCTGTCCGCCCTCTAGATCAGAGGATAGGCGATCGAAGTCGACACCGCTGCGGCCTCTCCCGAACTCCGTTGTCGATGAAACTAGTTGGTGATCCTTCGTAGTTGACCCAGAAAGACGTCCTAGAATTGGGGGAATTTTTGGAAGGCGGAGCTGCTAGGGCAGAGGCGCGAACAGAGGCTCAACTTGCTAGTTCTGGTAGCTTCTGCACCCCTACAGCTGGAAGACGAGGCAACCACGGATGCTCCTCAGCTCCGATTCAGGCTTGGCCTGAGTCTCTGGATTTTTTGTCGAGTCCTCTTCGAACGGAGACCCACGGAGGTGCCAAAGGAGGTCGGAGTAGATAGAGACAGCCTGAACAGTGATCGGGTGTCTGTTTAGTCCTAGGAGGAACAGAACTGCACACCCGAGGAATAAAAATGAGAACTCTTAGCTCCGGATGCCGAACGGGGTTCCGCTTCTTGATACTGGAAGTAGACTTGTCGTAGAAGAGCTCAACCAAGCACCGCCACCATATCCTAGAGAGGATGGCCATGGTAGAACTTGATCTGGAGCTCTGGTTCTCTACCAGAGTTATTCTACGCAGTCGAGGAAGAATCGCTCTCACGGGCAGCTCGATGCTTGGACGAAGACGAAACCACCTCGACTGCGAAGCTGACTGGATGGTGATTCCAACGGTATATGGTATGCCTCCTGAAGCTTCACGATGACACCATGGCCACTGCTCCAAGTTTCTGGTACACTGCTGCCTATGAACTGGCCTGTGCAGAGTGGTCATAGGTGAGAGGAATTGGGGGTAGATGGGAGGGGAAATGAGGTGGATGTGTGTGGGGGCAACCCCTGGCTGTGAGGGGGTCTGGGAGGGGGTGTTCCAAGGTGTGGGAGTGGCAGAATGGGGGCTGGAAGGAGGTCTAGCAGGTGGAGGGAGGGAGAGCTACGAATTTGGTTGGAAGGGAGAGAGGGAAAGGGTATTTGAAAATGGGTTTAAGGGTGGGATTAATTTCTGGTCTTGGGGATGGGAAGAGGTGTGTGGGGAAGGGAAAAGGATGCTTGGGGGAGTGGGGAATTCTCCCTTGGGAGATGAGAGAGGTGCTTGGAGAAGGGGGGTGGGTGGTTGGTGGTTGGAGGGTGGAGTGAGGATAGGTGGAGGCTACCTTGGGGATGGGGTGGAGTAAAGAGAGGGGTTGTGGGGAGTTGGAATGACTTTAATGGAGGGGGAAGGGAGAGAGAAAGTGGTTGAGAGGGGAGGAGAGAGAAAGGGGGCACCCCCCCCTTAGAGAGAGAGAGATATGAGAGAGAGGGGACTCCACCCCTTAGAGAGAGGGAGAGAGAGATGGAGAATCCACTCCAATTACACTAAAATGCACTCAATTATTTTGATTGACCAAAAGATTACAAATGAGGGGGTGAAGGGGGGTATTTATAGGGACTAGACTTTTCACATGACCATACTGACCCTGACTAATGAGTAAATGAGCAGACAAGCCCAAGGGGGGGCGCCCTTGGGCTTAGCCCACTAGTTGGGCCCATTAGACTGCTTAATTAATCACATGACTCAAGACTTAGGTAAATGACCCTTATACCTAGGTACCAGACTCAAATAAAATAAAAATTACATAGTTTATGACTCAAATAAAATATGAAAATTACATGGATTGACTCAAAAAATGTGGAGAACATAATGGCGGAAACTGACGATCCATCAGAGCTTCGCAAAAAAGTGAAGGGGTAAGCGATGCCCCCATCAAGCTCACAGGCGGCCACACCGATTCCCCGTCCCTGGGAAAAGTGGGAAACCTCCAACTCTCGGCTGGATGACTGGACTCGCAGTCCAAGGCCTTACTCTCGAGGCCCACACGTGAACCTTCTTCCGTAGAAACTCACGACATGCGGGGAAATCCCGCCGCACTCACACCGATACACGGTGACTCAATCTAGCGTAACACAAGAGCCCGGAACACATGTGGTCACCCGGACCCACCACACCTATGGGCACGCTAGTCAAGGTAACATGGCACCTCCAGACACCTCAGAAACACAGACACGGAACCTACGGGGTGTCCGGGACACTCACGAGGTCGACCGCAACTCACAGGAACCACGGTCGAAGAGAAATGGGACTGTAAACCACTTGGTGTAGTCCAGAGTCGGGCGGTCCAACCTTGGGCCGCCACAGGCTCCGGCGGTCCAACACTTGTCCACCACAGGACTCTAGCGGTCCAACACAGGAGCGCTAGATGAAGTAGCCACACTGGCTCTGGCGCACCTACATTGGGCTGCCACAGTGCTCTGGCGGTCAAGCCTTGGCGCGCTAGAAGCGCTCTGGCGCCCGTACCTATGGCCGCTAGAGGCACGCAACTCCCAACGGTCAGAAAGCACGTGACTCGAGAAGTGTCGATCAAAAATGTGGTAGCAGTCTAACCCTAGGCCGCCACACCGTCTGGTGGTTTTTCGTGCGGCCGCCAGACGACGTTGGGACCTGCCGACAAAACAGTGCCCTGTGGCGCACCCTCCTTGGGTCGCCACAGTGTCTGGTGCACCTACCCTGGGCCGCTGTGGATGTTAAAAATTGTCGATGATGAGCATACGGCACCCGCGTCTACGCATTCAAGCGCAAGTCGAAGCCGGGAGGGCCGATCAAACCCATACCTCGCCCAATCAGGATGAGAGCTCATTTGGTGGTCCGCCATCCGTTAAGAACGCCCCCGGGCTGAAGATACGGCCACAACTCTACGACCAGCCGTGCCGAGAGCTGAATCAAAGAAAAGTCAGGAACTCCGGCACAGTCTCGGCATATGCCGGAAGTCACGCAAAGTTCTGGACTGAGCCCCAGAAGCTGCGAACGGAACATTACGGAGGCCGTGCATCGTAACTAAAACATCTGCACAGACCTTCTATATGCAAGAATAGTAATGTACACAGACCTTCTATATGCATGAATAGTAATGTGCACAGACCTTCTATATACATGAATAGTAACATGCACAGACCTTCTATATGCATGAATAGTAATGTGCACAGACCTTCTATATGTATGAATAGTAATATGCACAGACCTTCTATATGCATGAATAGTAACGTGCACACACCTTCTATATGCATGAATTGTAACGTGCACAGACATTCTATATGCATGAATAGTAACATGCACCGACCTTCTATATGCATGAATAGTAACGTGCACAGACCTTCTATATGCATGAACAGTAATGTGCACTGACCTTCTATATGCATGAACAGTAATGTGCACCGACCTTAGCCCTTTGTTAACAGTAATGTGCATTGACCTTAGTCCTTGGTGACCAGTAATGTGCACCGACCTTAGCCCTTTGTGAACAGTAACATGCACCGACCTATATGCTGGTAACTCAGACATGCACCGACCTTATCTACCATTAATGAAATGTGCACTGACCTTATAACTCTGAGACATAATCTGCACCGACCTCAACAGTAGCTGCACCGACCTTAGTTTGAATCTGTGCAAACTAGCATCGACCTTAGTTATGCATTTCTACATGAAAAGTAAAACGCTGCCTGACCTTGACCAGTTGACACCTTTGACCAGTAGCATTGACTTTGACCAATAACATTGACTTTGACCAACAGTCGTGTTGACCTTCTTTACATGACTTTTAGCCATCTCCTTAACCCCGATTTACCTATGTGTCATGCATTTTAAGTAGATGGTCATAATTCAACATTTACACTTGAGATGTCTTTTGACCTCTATTCCTGAAAATCCACCTTATGTTCCTACAGAGGTAAACTTCTTGAAATTATATATTGGCTATATAAATGAGAGTGGATGTCTAAAAGTATATATGAAATGTTGTGCATATAGGGTCCGGTCTGGTCCTAGGAGGAGCACACGAAGGTACTTGTGCCCATGGGAGTTTATTGACCACGGTGTTTGGCATTGCACCGAAGTACTTGCTTGCTTGACTTGACTTGAGACATTCCCACTCACTTTCCCGTGACATGCTTGACTTGCTTGACATGGATTTCTTGGCCCGAAAAAGGGCATTTACTTGCTTGAATGATATAAATGAGATAGCTAATTCTATTGTACTACTTTCTATTACACGAACTTGAGATCGCTTGCTGGATCTTTGTGGTATCAAAGCATGGGATTACAATTTTCTAGGTAAAACCTAAGTCTAAGGATAGATTTGTACCTTACCCGGTGAGATGGGTAGAGACACGGGTTAAGTTCTATTATGACATCTGACCTCTTAATAAAACCCAATATTTATTACACTTAAAACTCTTTTGTAGGATCATGGCCGCTGAAAGAGAACAATGGCACGAGATGCAGCGCACCGTGCAAGGACTGACGCAGGCGCTACAACAAGTGGCGCAAGGCGGTGTTAACTGTGGAGCCGGTGATCTTCACAGGGGTTTCCGCAACAAGAATCCACCAAGGTTCACGGGTTCATCCGATCCTGAGGAGGCCGAGAACTGGTTAAAAGAAATTGAACGGATTTTCCGTGTGATGTAATGCACGGACGACGAGAAGGTCCTGTTGGCTATTTTTCAACTGGAGCGGGATGCTCGGAGCTAGTGGGAATCTATAGTGTTGTGCCCCGGACTATTTTGACGAAGATCTTGTATGAAAAAGTCATGTGTCAGATAATATGATTTGTATTGATATATAAATGATGAATGTGGGCTTTGAAGGTTAAACTAAATGTTTGATCAATTTGAGTCTTGTTAATGAGAAATATTGAATGTTGAATGTTGATTCAAGTAGATCGACCATATTCTGGTGTGTTTCTTGATTGCACAGACCCTACACACTTCATTGAGTGAGCACTGAGTGTTTCTTATATGGTTTATCATATTCAATTGTATTCCCTTGGATGAGATGATCTTACTATTGAAATCAAGCTTTTCACTTGTGAATCTCGCTTATAAATGGGATGAGTGTTTCTTTTGATATGGATTGGTTTGGAAACCTGAATTGCTGACTTGACTTATTGAGATTCATGGAAATTTGAAAATGCAAGATCATTGTGGAGTTTTCACTCAAATTATTCAAGGCCATGGTATGAATACATGTCTAATTGGATTTCAATGTGGATGGATTGATTTGTGTTGAAATCAAGTTTTGTCATGACCGTCTAAGTTATAAGTGCATAAATGATTGATCTTGATACTTTGGTTCATGAAATGTGGAGTTTCAATTGGATTTATTGAAGTTTTCTGATTGTTAGGAAAAGTGTCGACCTCAAGGGTCGACACTTATTTTCACGCTCTCTACCTTCCGTCAAGTGTTAAGAACGCTGGCAGAAAGTGTCGACCCATGAAGTAGACACTTTCACCAGGGTTCTGTTAACTTACCAAAGTCAGAAGCGTCGGGAAAAAGTGTCGACCTCTGAAGTCGACACTTTCAGGTAAGTTCATTCAATTCTGTGAAAACAGAACCTTCGTGAAAAAGTGTCGACCTCAAGAGTCGACACTTTTCACCACGAATGTTGTTTTGATTCACATGCCAGAACACTTGGGAAAAAGTGTCGACTGAATGAGTCGACACTTATTTCACGTATGTTGTTTTTATGTGTTCTGGCAGAACACTCGTGAAAAAGAGTCGACTCTATGAGTCGACACTTTTTTCGAGCGACCCGACCGGGATTTCCGGATCTGTTTCGAACCGACCTAATAGAGATCCTATTGGCTTGGTTAATTACTATAATGGCCCTAGGGCATCCACCATGTTTTGCATGTGGTATGTAGAAGATTTGGCAAGGGCTTTTGTGTCTTATTGGCTTTCAATCCCTTTTGTATATAACGCCGCCCTTGTTCGATCGGAAGAAGAATCTTGGAGCTTTTACCATGTTCATCCTTTTGCTTGCAGGAGAAGAAGGAGTCACACCCTGCTGGAGGAGAAGGAAGGCTACGCCGAGTTCATCCCTCACAAGCCCGAGCCAAGATCGGGAGGCCGCGGTCGGCGTCCTCTTCATCCACTGCTTCGGGCGTTCATATCTTCAACACCGGCTTCTTCCATCCCTCGGTTCCATCGTTCTAGTGCTACTCTCTTTAATCTTTGAGTTTGTTTAAGGATTTATGGGGAAGATCATGTGTGCTATTATATCTTGTGCTTAGATTCCTATTTGTTAGGGTGCTAGGCCTGGATACAGAGGAGGGTGAATGTATCCCTCTAGAAAATATGGCCCATTTTTAAAAAAACTAAAGCTCAGATATGCGAAATAAAAACTAATGAGCTTTCCAAGATGAAATGATAAGGGAATCAAATGAACAAACAGTTGGACTGCAACAATGCAGCCACCTGATCAACCAGAAATGAATGCAGAGTAAAACAACCCACACACACTTAGCAGAATATAATGCTCAAAAATAACTCTCTAGATAATGCAACAGGCCAAACATGCACAACCTGTGAATGGGAGGTAGAAGATATGGAGCTAATGCAAGGCAAACCACTGCACAGATAATTTTTAGGTGGTTCGGTCCTCCAGACCTACATCCACCCCTCACTCCCAACCGGAGTGAGACTTCCACTAGTAACACTAGCACAGCAGACTCAGTCTGCAACAAATGCTGCCAAACAGCTTGACCAGGGGAACAACCTCCCCTCTTCCTCCCAACCGGAGGGAACCCACAAGCAACACCTAGCTACTTGCAACCGGAGATCAAATCTCCCTTCTCCTGACCCACCAGGAGGAATCCACAAGTAGCATCCAGCTACTTTCAACCGGAGATCAAATCTCCCTTCTCCTGACCCACCAGGAGGAATCCACAAGTAGCATCCAGCTACTTTCAACCGGAGATCAAATCTCCCTTCTCCTGACCCACCAGGAGGAATCCAATCCCCAACAGGGCAATCGAAAGAATCACAAGGAAATGTAAACGAAACTAAGAAAAGGAAAATACAGTAATCAGAAAACTGTAGCTATGGTAGCACCACAGTGGCTCTCAACTAGAGCTAACTGGGATGGATATGATCCATGGTACAGCAGGAACAAATATTCAAGTAGCTTTGCTTCTCTTCCCACTCTGCTCGAGCTCTCTATCTCTTTCTTTCTCTCTTCTTTCTCTTATGCTTCTTCTCTTCTCTCTCTTTTCTTTTCCTTTCTTCTTCTGGATCGTGGAAGCTCTCACTCTTCCTCTGCTTCAGTTGATTACGATCGGTCTCATTCAGACAGAGGAGTCTTCCTTACATATCAGCAGCATTTAGGGCGACATGCGCTCTCCACGATTCCCGCCAAGAGGCCTCAGTCCACGTGTCAGCATCCTGGTACCTCGTCCATCCTGGGATCACGAGCATGTCACCTAGGATCACGTGCCCTTCATTAGCACGTTCAGCAACTACAGTCTGGTGGCGTCAACTCACTTGCTCCAAAAGGTTGACGCAGCCTTCAAGGGCATTCTACCAGCAAGACTTAAGTCTGCTGTGTTGACTCCATCAGCCTGCTGTGTTGACGCATTGATACATTCCAGTGAGTAACCAGCCTAGCCTTTTTAACTGCTGCGTCGACGCTTCCAACCCGTGGCGTTGACGCATTGATACATTCCAGCGAGCAACTAGCCTAGCCTTTTTAACTGCTGCGTCGATGCTTCCAACCCGTGGCGTTGACGCATTGATGATCCAGTGATCAAGTCTTCAGCAGATGGGCGTGCTGCGTCGACGCTCTCATCATGCTGCGTTGACGCATTGCTATTCCAACAGCTGAAATTTGGATGGCTTCAGCCTTCTTGCGTCAAGGAGTGCGTTGACGCATTGTGCAACTGCGTCCACCCTCTGGTGACCTTGTCGATCCATCAAGCTGCTGCGTCGACCCAACGAGCTGCAGCGTCGATGCTGCCAAGGTACTCCAGAGGTTGCAAGGAGATACTTGAACTGCTGCGTCCACGCTGCCAGTTGGTGGCGTTGACGCACGAACATGTACTTCAAGCCTGTCTTGCCTTGTATATTGGCATCTCTTAAGCCGCTGCGTTGACGCTGCTTCATAGTGGCGTTGATGCATCGAGCACCCTGCATCCTTTTGTTCATGTTAAACATTCATTAAAACTTAATTGTCTATATCACTTAACTTATCGTTGTCATCATCAAAACCAGGAGTACAACAATCTCCCCCTTTTTGATGATGGCAACTCTGGACTGTTTTAAGGATGAGGCATCAAACAAACGCATGGACAGGTATCTAAGATTCATGAAGCTTCATTACATTGTATCACAGTTGTATCACAGATAAATCACAGGTAAACTATATGCTATCATTCATCAATGCGTTTGTCATTACAAAAAGAACTCAAGCTGCTTTAAACTCTTTTCTCCCCCTTTGACATCATCATGAAGGGGGCAATACGTGATCTGGCACGAGCCTCAATTGAAAAATCTGGCATGACTGGAAGAAGATCCGTGAGTCCTTGGTGGTTGACTTGGAGTAGAGTGAGATCGTGGAGTGGTAGATTGATCTTTGCCCAGCAACGTGCGAATGTCTTGAGATATAGCAGCTAAGTCATGTTGCAGTGAGGTCCTCACATGTGCAATAGCAGAGGACATATCATCTTGGACATTTTTGGTGTTCTTCAGTAGATTTCCAAGAGAGTTAAGCATGTCTGTCACAGTGTCAATCTTCCTTAAAATAGCTTTGATGCATTGGGGAAGAGCATTAACAGGACCCTTGATGGTTTCAACAGCAATCCTCACATCAAAACAAAGATAAGTAATCTTGGCAAGGGATTGACAAAATGAAGATTGATTGTTGTGTATGTCGGTCACCAATGTTGATAGTTTGTCAAGTAGAGATGATAGGTTTTTCAAGACGGACCTTGTAGCTTGGTCAGATAGCATCTTGGAGAGTAAGAATTTTTGCCACTCGGATAAGACAGAGACTTCAAATTGTATAACCCGAGCAGTCAGTTTGTTGAGATGATAATTTGTAAACTCCATTAGCTTGTCCATCTTTGCATCCTGACGCTGCAGCATCATAGACATGTGAGCAAACATCTCTTCAACAGTGGCTGGTGGTGGAGCTGCATCAGAAGTTGGAAAAGGCCTCCTATAAACACCAATTTCCATTGTAGGTGTAGAGCCACTGGGTTCCCCAGTTTCCAACTGAGGGCTTGATGATCTCACAAATGTTTCTTCAACTTCATGCTCTCCTCTTGCTGAACTACCATCTGGTCTGCCTTCTCTCACCACAGGTGGAATTGGTATCTCTGTCCTGTTCACTTGACTATCATCCACAATGACTGTTCTTGATGCCTGTCCTGTCTCTGATTGAGCTGATTTCTGACTGGGAAGGATTCTAACAGCCTTACCATCAATGACTTCGAAGCCCATAAATCTCTGAATGTAAGACATGGAATATATGTTTCCTTTGGGGATAACATGTTTCTTTTCAGTTCCAAAATCCACTCCTACCTTTTTGAAAATTGATGTGAGGTGTGCTGCATAAGGTAGTGTTCTAGAGTGGTGAAGACAAGTTCCAATTGTCTGAACTACAACATCAGTTAAAGAAATCTTAACTTCCTTTAGCATGTAGTACAACAGGAATCGCTGCATATCTGTGACTCTTTCTCTACCACTGCATTGAGGTGTGATGATAGATGTGCATATGTGATAAAGTAGTCTGACAGATGGTATAAATCTATTAGCTTTCAGACTGGACAGGTATGTCTATTTCACGTCAGAGGGGTCTTTGGTTAACCCAGTCAAAACAGCAAACGCCTCATGTTCATCTAGCTCATACGAATGAAGCTTTGCTCCTCCCATTGGTATTTTCCAAACTCGAGCAAGCAGGGCACTAGTTAACTCAAAATGAACATTTCTAACAGTGGAGGACAATTTGGGAATCTTCGGTTCATATTTCAAATTCTGATAAAATTCCCTAACGAGAGTAGGATAGTAAACAGTGTGCTTCGTCACAAACTTCCACCAGCCTTGAAATTCTAATGCAGGCCGTACCTCAGGAAATGCAGTTAGTAGCTCTTCATCGGAACTTACAATGTACCTGGGGATAAGAACGTTGAGAGGTTCTTCTATATTGATGACAACAGAAGACCTGGATTTCCTCTTCCCCGTTATACCAGAAGAGGTGCGTGGTTCAGCTGATATCGATTTTGAGGACTTTCTTCTCTTGACCGGCGGACTAGGGCTCCAAGGACGTCTCTCCTTCTCCTTTCCTTTGCGCTTCCTGGAAATAGCTGTAGATGGTGTCGCTTCTGGAGGGTTGGCCACTGGAGCATCAAGCGCATCCTCTGTGAGTGAGTCCATCGTCAACTGTGTCGCACTCGAATCCGTCAAGTTCTGCTCCATCAACAGCTTTCCCGACTGAGCACCCTTGCCGAAGATGATCGGAGACAAGAAATGGTGTGGGAGGGTGTTTGGAGAACACGGAAGGTAAACCGTCCAAGGGTTTCGAACATAGTGGAGACGAGTGGCGGTCAAGCTACTCTTTTAAAGAGACTACGAAGACCCTTTTAGTGAACGGTTCAGCAGGTTCAAGTCGGTGAACCGGGTTGAAGAAAGTTGCATTAGAGGCAATGCGTGGACGCCAAGAGGACATTGCGTCTACGCAGTGACGCATATGTGAGTAGAAACCACAAGACAAGTAGTCAGAAAGACACAAGGCGTGGACGCCAAGGGACATTGCGTCTACGCAGTGAGGCTGATATGAACAGAAGAAGCAAGACAAGTAGCCAGAGGGACATCCATTCAAGGGATTTTCTTAAGGTACTAAGATAGTGAGATAATCAGGCTTATATTCAAGGAATTTTAAGTGTTGCAGATCGAGTTCCCATGAGAGAGATGTAAGTAAATAGGCTCTAATTCATTTAATGATAAAGAGAAGAGATAATCTTAAAACATTGAATTAGAGGCCATGAACCACTAAAGCCACCTGCCTGGAGAAAAAATAGAACTCTTTTCACACTAGAACCATTTTCATTTCTGTCCCTTATATCTTTCAATTTTAAGAAGCCTTTCAGATAGAGAGAAATTTAACTAGCATTGAAGATAGACTCAGTTGAATAAGGAGTATCAAATCAACCAAACTCACATGTTTTAATTGTTTTCACATTTTCAGCATTTTCAACATCTTTTTATATTTTCATTTGCAGTCAAGTATTGCTAGCATTTTGACACGGGTACACATGTTTATCAGACACCCGAGTCCCCGGTTACTCAGCATAGCAAACTATTCTGCATTGGTTAGAGGTGGCAACTGACTTCATGACATGCCTATCAGCACTTCAAGTGCTTGAAGGTAGTTTCTCAGTTGATAGTTACCATTGCTCTGTAATGATTTGTTTTTCTCTTGAAGACAGAGATAGTAGCGCACCTCATGACTTGCTCTTCAGCACTTCTTTGGTGCATAGGGCTAATTTCTCAGTGAACAACTACCATTGCTCTGCATTATATTACATGTGAATAGATTGCATCTTTAGCGTTTATAAACAATTTCTGAGTTCATCATCAATACAATTATTAAATTCCTCTACACACATTGGTTTCTTTACTTTTGAACAATAAGGATCGAGAGATGATGAGGTCCTGGTTTTATTAAATTGTTCAACTTTTGCTCCATACATAGTGCCTAAATGGGTTCAAAAGTTCTTGAATTCAAACATCATAAGAATTATGGATCTCCTATCATTAACATATCATAGAGCAATTCAGAAAATATCTCATATTTCACAATAATTATCACTGTAACTCCCCCTGAATTTAAGACATCATCTACATATCTCAGTGCTCTAGAGATTTTTCCCATACACGGATGTCAAGGAAGCTTTATTGTGGGATAAGAACGAAAAGGACAAGATATATGGACAGAGCAAGTTGATGTGAGAAGGAAGTTTCCAAAAGAGGAAGATGTAACCCTGAGATTCCAATAAGGCACAGCTGTGTTAACTCACCCTCTTCACTACGTCAACTCATCCATCTAGACATCACAACCATTTGTTCAATTTCAGAACCCAGTTGCCCACAGCGTTAACTCAGTTTCACCATAGCGTCAACTCACTCCACCAGCCACAGACACTCCACATCAAGGTTCTCAAAGAGTAAGCTGTCTGGTGCGTTAACTCTATTTCCACACTGAGTTAACTCAGTCCTCCAACCAGCAGTAACAACTCTTTACTTTATTCAGCATTTTGTCACCAAGAATTTTATCTTAAGCTAACTCCCCGTTAGATCATGCAATGTTTGCCATGAAAATTGAATCTATGAAATTGTGATACATGCACATTCAGACTGCCCTAATAAGCAAAGTGACCCATGGTACTAGGCGGAGCACTTGGTCTAAAAGATCACTTCACACATAGTAAGAACCTCCAGACAGATCTCCCTGCCTTTTAGTAGCTTACCATTTAATATACCACAGAGGTCAATCATAATAATTCAACATGCAGTTCTGATTTCCAATCAATTCTCAATCTGAATTATGCACTGATATCTCAACATGTGCTCATGAGAAACAAGGCAGATTTTTAAATGTGAGCATGCATGCATGGATCAATTTTCAACTTTTCAGATTTTTCAGAATGCAAGTTTATTCTCTTTTCAATGTCTAAATAGACAATTAAGTATGAGCATTGAGAGACATGAATGTTCATAGTGTTCAATAGATGACAAGTGTGAAAGAACACATCAAACAAGATATGCAGTGAATTTCATTATAGGAAATGTAGAGAATTTACCTGAAAATTTCAGTCCTAGGGGTTTTCTTCTTGAGTGCCTTGGTTTATTACCCCTCTTTATTCTTCAGCTTCCAAGGCACACCTGCAGGTAAGCAAACTATTTTGCACAGATAGGCACCCAAGAAGTCTTGGGTCCTGACATGACAGTATTACTCCTAGCAGGTTTTCTCAGCACATTTCTAGCAGCATGGTCATCAGATTTCATCAAGTAGCAATTGTTCATTGAATGACCAATTTGTGTACAGTAATGGCATGAATTAGCAGATTTCAAATTCTTTTTATGCACATTACTGTTGTCATGAAATTTATTGATAGAGAAAAAGGTTTGTTTACTGAAGCCGGCCAGCCAACATTCAGCAACTCTATGACCTAGCTTCCAACAGTGATAGCATGCAAAAGACTTTTTGCTAATGGCAGGGAATTTATCAGTTTTAGAATTGAATTTTCTACCCTGAGCATGCCAGCATTCAATAGTCCTGTGGCCTGTCTTCCCACAGTTGACACATGCAGAATATTTTCTATTTGCAGCAATTTTATTCCTATCAACATCATTACGGTTTGTAGGGGATTTAGCATGATGTGAGAAAGACATTTTCTTACCATCTTTAAACCAGCATTGTGCAATGCTGTGTCCTAGTTTGCCACAGTGCAGACATTCAACTTTCTTTTTCTGGAATGAAGATTTTTTATCATGAAGTTTCTCAGCATTAATTATTTCAGCATTCAAATCATCCAGTTCTTTTAATTCACACTCATGCATCAAATGACCAATTCTATGGCAGTAATAACATGATATTTTCTTTTTTTGAACCTCATGATTTCTGACATGAGTTTTCCTAACATGCATTTCACTGGCATTCATGTCGTCTTTTCCTTTTAGTTTGCATTCATGCATTTGATGACCAGCTTTATGACAATTAAGGCATGACATGAGTTTCCTGTTAGCATGAGATTTAAAAACAGGATGCATGTAAGTAGTAGAAGCAATTTTGTTCTTTCCATTTTGTTTTTCAGTTGGCATCAAAATTCTTTGAGCAGCAAATTGAAACACTGAAGGATTGGCTGAACTAGCAGAGGCAACATTTGGAACAGCTGAAGTTTGAATCTTATTTTCAAAATTCTTTTTCTTGGTTGGATTATAGCCCAACCCTTCTTTTTGAAAATTGACTTTAACACCTAGCAGTTTATCTAGATTTTCTTGACCATGAACAAATTTGGACAAGGAATTTTTTAAGTCATGAATTTCATTTTCCAAGGAGGTGATTTGTAACTCATAGCTGGCGATTTCTTACTCACTGCAATTCACACATTCAGTTAACACCTTGTTAGCAGTTTTATATTTTTCAATTTCTTGTTCCAGATTGCTCAATTTTTCAGGAGTTTCAACACAAACCATTTTTCCTTTTTCTAAGGTTAGAAGTCTCTCAGACATTGCACTGTTTAACAACTTCAATTTTTCAATTTCTTCTTTGAGCTTATCATTTTGAACCAATTCATTTATTAGAAGTTGGTCTTCTGAATTGACTTCATACTTTCTTCCATTTTCAGTTTGGTTCATTTCTCTTTGTTGTGTTTCACACTCTTTCTGTAATTCTATGTTTACAGATTTTATGGCATTCATTTTTTCAATCAGTAAATCATTCTCTTGTTTGAGTTTCTCAAATTCTTTATCATTTCCTTTAGCATATTGTTTTAGAGAGTCATTTTCAGATTTTAGCTTGCTTAGTTCTGAGTTAACAGAATCTTGATTCTTTTTCCTTAGCAATTTAACTTGACTCTCAAGCTCACGAATTTCAGATATAGAATCATTATTTGTTTGTTTAAATTTTAAACAATTTTGACATGAAGAGGAATTTACACTGTTTAACCTAATACCCTTTTTTAGTTTCTTATGTTCCCTTTTTAATTTTTCATATAGCCCCAACAAGTCAGCATAAGTATTTTCCCAATCATCTGAAGTATAGTTTTCAAAGGGATTTACCTCATTATCATCATCATCTTCATCTTGACTGCTGCCTTGATTATATCTGTCTGCCATCATGCAGCTGTCCTCATTTGCCCTGTGAATTTTCTTCAGCATATCCAAGATGTCTTTAGCAGACCTGCAATCATGAAAGCAAGACCATAGGGCTCTGTCAGTAGCTGCTTTCATCAGATTAAAGGCTTCATGATTTTCTCCGTCTGTTGATCTGTGTCTGTCGGTCCATTTGGACACTTTCGTAGGTAAGGTGTGAGGACCTTGTGAAATTAATTTCCACAGATCAGGATTAACAGCATTAACATAAACATGGAGAGCAGTGTGCCACTAATTAAAATCATAACCACTAAAGACGGGTGGAGGAGCCATTGAAACAAATAGAAGGTAGATTCAATGCAACAGGAATAATGATGCACTAGAAACAAATTAGCACCTAAGACAGTAAGATCGGATCTACAGGTCGCTGGACCTTCTAAGCAGACACCGCTCTGATACCAATTGTTAGGGTGCTAGGCCTGGATACAGAGGGGGGTGAATGTATCCCTCTAGAAAATATGGCCCATTTTTTAAAAAAACTAAAGCTCAGATATGCGGAATAAAAACTAATGAGCTTTCCAAGATGAAATGATAAGGGAACCAAATGAACAAACAGTTGGACTGCAACAATGCAGCCACCTGATCAACCAGAAATGAATGCAGAGTAAAACAACCCACACACACTTAGCAGAATATAATGCTCAAAAAGAACTCTCTAGATAATGCAACAGGCCAAACATGCACAACCTGTGAATGGGAGGTAGAAGATATGGAGCTAATGCAAGGCAAACCACTGCATAGATAATTTTTAGGTGGTTCGGTCCTCCAGACCTACATCCACCCCTCACTCCCAACCAGAGTGAGGCTTCCACTAGTAACACTAGCACATCAGACTCAGTCTGCAACAAATGCTGCCAAACAGCTTGACCAGGGGAACAACCTCCCCTCTTCCTCCCAACCGGAGGGAACCCACAAGCAGCACCCAGCTACTTGCAACCGGAGATCAAATCTCCCTTCTCCTGACCCACCAGGAGGAATCCACAAGTAGCATCCAGCTACTTTCAACTGGAGATCAAATCTCCCTTCTCCTGACCCACCAGGAGGAATCCAATCCCCAACAGGGCAATCGGAAGAATCACAAGGAAATGTAAACGAAACTAAGAAAAGGATAATACAGTAATCAGAAAACTGTAGCTATGGTAGCACCACAGTGGCTCTCAACTAGAGCTAACTGGGATGGATATGATCCACGGTACAGTAGGAACAAATATTCAAGTAGCTTTGCTTCTCTTCTCACTCTGCTCGAGCACTCTATCTCTTTCTTTCTCTCTTCTTTCTCTTATGCTTCTTCTCTTCTCTCTCTTTTCTTTTCCTTTCTTCTTCTGGATCGTGGAAGCTCTCACTCTTCCTCTGCTTCAGTTGATTACGATTGGTCTCATTCAGACAGAGGAGTCTTCCTTATATATCAGCAGCATTTAGGGCGACATGCGCTCTCCACGATTCTCGCCAAGAGGCCTCAGTCCACGTGTCAGCATCCTGGTACCTCGTCCATCCTGGGATCACGAGCCAGTCACCTCAGATCACGTGCCCTTCATTAGCACGTTCAGCAACTACAGTCTGGTGGCGTCAACTCACTTGCTCCAAAAGGTTGACGCAGCCTTCAAGGGCATTCTACCAGCAAGACTTAAGTCTGCTGCGTTGACTCCATCAACCTGCTGCGTTGACGCATTGATACATTCCAGCGAGCAACCAGCCTAGCCTTTTTAACTGCTGCGTCGACGCTTCCAACCCGTGGCGTTGACGCATTGATACATTCCAGCGAGCAACCAGCCTAGCCTTTTTAACTGCTGCGTCGACGCTTCCAACCCGTGGCGTTGACGCATTGATAATCCAGTGATCAAGTCTTCAGCAGATGGGTGTGCTGCGTCGACGCTCTCATCATGCTACGTTGATGCATTGCTGTTCCAGCAGCTGAAATTTGGATGGCTTCAGCCTTCTTGCGTCAAGGAGTGCGTTGACGCATTGTGCAGCTGCGTCCACCCTCTGGTCACCTTGTCGATCCATCAAGCTGCTGCGTCGACCCAACGAGCTGCAGCGTCGACGCTGCCAAGGTACTCCAGAGGTTGCAAGGAGATACTTGAACTGCTGCGTCCACGCTGCCAGTTGGTGGCGTTGACGCACGAACATGTACTTCAAGCCTGTCTTGCCTTGTATATTGGCGTCTCTTAAGCCGCTGCGTCGACGCTGCTTCATAGTGGCGTTGACGCATCGAGCACCCTGCATCCTTTTGTTCCTGTTAAACATTCATTAAAACTTAAGTGTCTATATCACTTAACTTATCGTTGTCATCATCAAAACCAGGAGTACAACACTATTCTCAGACTGGGCTTTGTATTTCCAACTTATTTTCATCTTTAGTTGATTTCGGAGCTTGCTCCGAGTGTGTGTGGGGTTTCTCGTCGTCGAGCGAGAACCCACGTGTGTGGGGCCGTCGTGACCGTGTGTGGTGGTTGTTGCCATCGTGCAACGTGTTTTAGTGAAATCCTCTCAAGGTGAGAGGGGTGGACGTAGGATAGCACTTGGTGCATCCGAACCACCTAAAAATTACTGTGTCGTGGTTTGCTCTTGATGTGATTGTTGATATTTCCTATCCGTTCGTATTACGAGTGTGGGTCGGTGAGATGAGAGTTCCATTATCTGTCCGCTTATTTATTGTCATCTGAGTGTTTATTTTCTGCGCTGGGAAGTTGTGAGGGCTTGCTTGTTAATCATTCTCATTTTAATCAAGCTTGATCTAGGGTTTATTTACCATCTCTATGGTCTGCTTTAATTAAGTTTAAATTTCGTCGAAAGGGTGGGCAATTAATTCACCCCTCTCTCAATTGCCTCCTAACCGGGACAACAATTGTTATCAGAGCCTCGGCTCTATTTTCATCTAGAAACCTAGCGGTTTAGAGAGATCTGTTAGGAATGGCCAACAATCTGAACAAGGGGTTTATGCCCGAAGGGCATTCCATTCATAGGCCACCTTTCTTTGATGGTAGTAACTACCCTCATTGGAAGAATAGGATGACCGTCTTTTTACGTGCTCAAAGTCATGAAATATGGATTGTCATTGGGAATGGTCCGTATGTTTTACACCCTGATGAGGATATGTAGGATGATGATAGTATTAAGAAAGCCACTGTGAACTTTAATGCTTTAAATATTATTCAGTGCGTTATTCACCCCAACGAGTATGCTCGTGTCTCCATGTGCAGCAGCGCAAAAGAAATGTGGGACAAGCTCAAGCTTATCTACGAAGGTACCACAGATGTCAAGGAGATGAAGGTGAACATGTTGATCCGTGACTACGAGCTATTTCACAGGAAATAGGAAGAAAGTATCTCCGAGATGTTCGCACGTCTCATGGAGATCACAAATGGGTTGAAATCACTCGGAAGAGAATTCAAGGACACCGATTTGGTAAAGAAAGTGCTAAGGTCCCTATCACCAAGCTGGCACACCAAGGCGACTGTGATAGAGGATTCTAAAGATTTGTCTACCCTCACCGTGGATGCACTCATAGGGTCGTTGATGGCCTATGAGATTAACATTAAGAGAACGGAAGAGGACACAAAGAAGAAAAAGTCCGTTGCATTGAAAGCTTACTCGGAAACAATTTCAAGCCAAGAGGATTCTATGGGAACCACCGACGATGAAGAGGTTGCCATGTTAACAAGAAGAGTAAGATAGTTCTTGCGCCAAAGAAGACGATTTGGCGAAAAATTCAAGAAATGAAAGAGGCAACCAAAGCAAAGAAACGAACCATCAAAAGCGGCTGAAGTGATGTGCTACGAATGTAAGAAGATGGGGCACATGCGAGGTGAATGCCCCGAGCTGCAAAAGAAGAAAGGAAGGATGGTGAAGGGCAAGAAGCCCAAAGCGATGAAGGCCACGTGGAGTGACGAGGACGAGGATGAGTCCACGTCTGATGATGAACAAGACATTAAAGAACTGGTGAAGGACATGTGCCTTATAGCCAGGAGCGATCAGGAACAGGTAATCTCTAACTCAGAGCTAATTACCAATGAACAATGGGAGCTTGCCTATGAGGAATTAGATGAAAAGTACAAAAGAATGAAAAATGAAAATAGAACTCTAAAGAAGAAAATCCATGAAATCTTGCATTCATCTAATTCATGTGAGAAATGTAGTTTGCTTGACATGCAAGTTAAAAACTTCAAAAATGCAAATGATGTTTTGGAATCTAAATTAGTTTTGTTTGAAGATGAAATTACATGCCTAAAAGTAGAAAAGAACAATGCTTTTAAACTCAAAAATGAAATTCAAGAAAGGCATGACTTGTTGAAAAAGGAATTGGAAGAATTAAATGTTAAGTTGATTGAATGTGAGAAAGTGAAAGAAAGATTGAACAGCGAAAATGAAAGTCTCATTAGTGAAATTGAAAAAGTGAAGAATGCTAGTGAGAACATGTTGAAAGGAAAAGAAAAACAAAGTGTGAAGAGTTCAAAATTTGTGCATGGCAACAAGAATGGTTTTCACTATGCTGTTAAAAACTTCATTTCATCATGGAGAATGTTCACACACACACCACGATACATCAAGTGTTAATTCTAGTTTCCCCTCCACTTTTAGGAATGTAAATGACATAAGAAATTTTGGTAGGAAGAGACCCACTTGTTTTTACTGTGGGAAGATAGGGCACGACATGTACATATGCCAGTTAATGCAATATGATGATGACATATTTTTCAGTAAATACAATCAATCTTTTGGAAATGCTAACATCACGGGACCCAAGCTGGCTTGGGTACCCAAATCAAAATGAGCATGGTTGCTTATTGGTGCAGGTCTGCATGAAGGCTGGAGAGAATAAATGGTACCTGGACAGCGAATGCTCCAGGCACATGACCGAGAATAAATAACTTTTTGCAGACCTTGTAGAGAAAAATGGCGGTACGATAATTTTTGGTGGACATGACATAGGTAAGATAATCGGAATTGGGAGAATTGGTAAGGATCTAAACCATTGCATTGAAGATGTTTCACTTGTTAGAGGTCTTCGCCATAACTTGCTAAGTATTAGTGAACTCTGTGACATGGGTCACAAGGTTATTTTTGAGTCTTCTCACTGCACCATTGTCGATGCTAACTTACATGAAATCAAATTCATAGGAGTGAGGAGTAACAACACTTACCAAGTTGACTTTGATGAAATTGCTTCTGAAAAATTATGTTTAGTTGCTAACAAAGCTGAAGATGTCTGGTTGTGGCATCGCCGTCTTGGGCATGCCAGTCTTAATGTCATTAGGAAGCTGAATCGTCATTGTTTAGTTAGAGGTCTTCCTAGTTTAAATTTTGAATCATCAAAAATTTGTGAAGCATGTAATAAAGGAAAACAAACCACAACTTCTTTTAAATGCAAAAACATTGTTTCAACAGAAAAACACCTTCAATTGTTGCATCTGGATTTGTTTGGTCCCACCAGGACTCGCAGTCTTAGAGGGATGCTTTATGGTTTCGTGATTGTCGATGATTTCTCACGATATGCATTGGTTTTGTATCTAGCTAACAAAAGTGATGCATGCAATGAATTCATTGATTTTTGTGCTAGAGTTCAAAATGAAAAAGGATATTCAATTCAGAAAATTCAAAGTGACCACAGATAAGAATTTGAAAATCATGAGTTCGATGCATTTTGCAGGAATCAGGGGTACGAGCATCAATTCTCATCACCTAGAACCCCACAACAGAACGGTGTGGTCGAGAGGAAAAATAGGACGCTCGTGGAGATGGCGCGTACCATGCTTGCGGAGAACGGTCTTCCATGGTACTTATGGGCAGAGGCAGTGAACACTGCTTGCTACATCACAAATCGAGCAATGGTAAGACCGATCCTTAAAAAACTCCTTACGAGATATACAAAGGTAAGAAACCCAACATATCACATTTTAAGACATTTGGATCTATATGTTACATTTTGAACAATGGTAAAGATAATCTTGAAAAATTTGATGGGAAGGGTGATACAGGGATTTTCCTCGGGTACTCTCTATCATCTAGAGCTTACCGTGTTTATAACACTAGAACACTTGTTGTCGAGGAAAGTCCACATGTTGTTGTTGATGAATATACTATGAGGAAGTCGAATGATAATGATCATTTTATTGTTACAGGTGAGAATGAAATTGAAAAGTGAGAGTCGAGCAAACAAGGTGAGGCAGCAAATCAAGAGAAAGAAAAGGAACAAGAGGAGGAAGCGGAACAAGAGAAACATCCGAACCTTCCACACCAATGGACCACGCATAAGGACCATCCATTGGAGAATGTGATCGGCGGTGTGGATAAAGGAATTAGAATGCCGGCTTCAATGAGGGAAGTTGAAATTCACGATAACTTAGCTTTACTTTCTAGCATTGAGCCTAAGTCTTTAGATGATGATTTGAATGACAATTCTTGGGTTCTCGCCATGCAAGAAGAACTACACCAATTCTAAAGGAATCGGGTGTGGTTCGTCGTGCCCCGGCCTGATAACCATCCTATAATCAGAACTAAGTGGGTTTTTTGGAATAAACTTAGAGAAGATGGGGTGGTTGTGAGGAATAAGGCAAGGTTAGTAGCCAAGGGCTACTCCTAAGAATTTGACATTGATTTTGATGAATCCTTTGCTCCTGTGGCTAGATTAGAAGCCGTTAGAATCTTACTTGCTTATGCATGTCACAGGAACATCAAGCTATTTCAAATGGACGTGAAGAGTACCTTCCTCAATGAGATTATCAAGGAAGAAGTGTACGTGGAACAACCACCGGGCTTTGAGGATGAAACATATCCGGACCACGCCTACAGATTGGATAAGGCACTGTATTGATTAAAACAGGCTCCCCGGGCATGGTATGATCATTTAAGTTCATTTCTTATTGATAATGGCTTCAAACGAGGTAACATAGATTAGGATTTGTTTACAAAAACTTGTGATGAACACTCTTTAATTGTTCAAGTTTATGTAGACGCCATAATTTTTGGAGCCTCTAATTTGAAAATAAATGATGAATTTACCCAACTCATGCAGGGAGAGTTTGAGATGAGCTTGATGGGCGAGCTAAACTTCTTCTTAGGATTACAAATAAAGCAACTGGACGATGGCATTTTCATCAACCAGAAGAAGTACACAAAAGAAATCGTGAAGAAATTCTAACTTGAGACTGCCAAGCCCTTTGCAACACCCATGTCCACCTCACAGAAAATGGAAGAAGAAAAAGGTAACAAAATCGATCAAAAACTTTTTAGGGGTATGATTGGTTCACTGCTATACCTGACTGCTAGTAGGCCTGACATCCATTTTAGTGTCTGTCTCTGTGCAAGATATCAATATTGTCCCAGAGATTCTCATTTGTCGGCTGTGAAAAGAATCTTCAAGTATTTGAATGGTACACTTGACCTTGGTTTGTGGTATCTAAAGAATAATTCATTTGATTTACATGCTTTCACTGACTCTGATTATGCTGGATGTAAAATGGATCGTAAAAGCACAAGCGATCACTGTCAGTTTCTAGGGGGCTGCATGGTTTCATGGGCCTCAAAGAAACAACATTGTGTGGCTTTATCAACTGCCGTAGCCGAATATGTGGTTGCCGGTAGTTGTGCGGCTCAAGTGCTGTGGATCCAACATCAATTGCTTGATTTTGGTTTTTGTTTGAAAAACACTCCCATCATGTGTGATAACACGTCTGCTATAAATCTGTCCAAAAACCTTGTTCAACACTCTCGTACCAAACACATTGAGGTTAGACACCATTTCATACGAGATCACATAAATAAAGGTGATTTTGAGATAGTTTTTGTTGATACAAAAAATCAACTTGCAGATATCTTTACTAAACCTTTAAATTCTGATCAGTTTTGTTTTCTTAGAAGAGAATTAGGAGTGTGCAGGTTAGAGAGTTAAATCCTTTTGAGTTGGTTTGTACATACACACTTTTTCAGAAAAAAATTGTTCATACTGCTTTATCTTTTGCACATAAGTAGTTTTTCCATAGCATATACACTTCAAATCTTGCTTTTTGTGCATATCAAAGTGAATAACAATTTGATTTTCATATATGTTTTTATCTTCTCGCATCCGCATATACATAAATGCATATACTTCATATTCGTGTGCATGAATGCCATGATTCACCGGCATATCAAATGTCGATTGCCGAAGGTTGGAACAAGTCCAGCTGGAAGCTTTCCCTATGCGTGAGTTTGGCCTTCAGACCTATGTTCTCCACCACGTACCGGTAATCAATCTACTTGATAATATCATTTTCTTACGTGCTTGAGTGTATATAGATTACACACCTTTCAATTTTGATATCTCCTATGACCTTACTCCATTGCTAAATAAAAATGCTTTGATGTAGACATGTTGTTACATGGCACATATTAAGGGGGAGGTTTTTGTTATAATAGTGCATACACTTAGGGGGAGAGATCACAATGAATAGGATAATTCATCTCTTACATTCTATGCAATCTCTCACATAATTTGCACGTTTGAGTTAATGATTCTAACTAATAAGGATTCCACTTATTCCACTCAACACATTTAAGGGCTCTAGATCCCCTACATAGAAATCACGTGACTTGTGAGGAAAAAGCTATCAGTCCCGTCAAAAATTTCAATAAGTGTGATTTGACATCGAGTCAATCGGGAATCCCCCTTGAAATAAAGGAGGAAACTCGCATTGAAAAGTATCATATCCACATAATCATAAGTGACGATACCGAGTAATCAATAAATGCCCTTGAAACAAAGGGCATGACTCATGTCAAAAGGTTAGTCATCTTCGTTGAAAAATGAAAAATAATTTTGGGGTTGTGCGAAGCTACCAAAAGTCGAGCACGGTGTATGGAAGTGTAGGGAGGAAAAGTTCCTACTTGTGTTCTTTAAAAAATTTGAAAATCCATACTATCTAGACTTCATTACTCATATTTCACATATATAACTAGGGAGTGATTGTACGAATGTACATCTTGAATCAGTAATCTTTCATGAGTCTTGTAGTACCACTTCTTGTAAGCACTACCCTTTTACTATTGCTCATGAAATTCATGTTCTCGGTCTATAGCATATTTCTTAACTTGTCCATAGAGATGCTTGCTATCTTATAAAATAATGAATGCATATGTGCTTGCCTGCTCATTCCATGCTTTCCATATGCATCTCATAGAGTTAACTGTGCATATTGAGGCTTTACTTCCATGGTTTTAATAATCCCCTATTTGACTCTGACAAAAAGGGGGAGAAATGAAATCACATCAGCTTGGCCTTGCTTGGCCTTTGCATGAAGTTCAGTGTCTTTACATGATGTTTACTTGGCATGTTTACTTGGCAGGCTTGCTTGTGTCTTTGTCAAAAAGGGGGAATTAAATGTTTGAGAGTTAAATGTTTGAATGGTTGCATGTTAATTATGCAATTTCTGAATGGAATTCAAGCATCTTGTATGCATGAGAAAATGCTTGTTTTGGTTCAAAGAATGTCATCTTTCATGCAAATCTTATCACTACAAGAAAAGACGAGATTTTAGACGGCCAGATTCCGTCTGAAATCTGTCTGAAATTCCGTCTGAACTCCGTTTTGTAACGGATTTCAGACGAATTTCGGACGGAATGAGACAGTCTCATATTTTTGGTTACAAATTTCGGATAGATTATGTATCTGTCACAAATTTCGTCTGAAATTTTGAACGAAAAAATTTCGTGTCAAATCACGTCTGTAAATACAAGTTTCTGATAGATTAATATCAGTCACAAATGCTGTCTGAAATTTGACACGGAACATTTTCTGTCTAAAATACTGTCTGACATTTATTCCGTCTGAAATTTCACACGGAAAATATTCCGTGTGAAACACCGTTTATAATTATCCGTCTGAAATACCGTTCCAATATCCATCTGAAATTTCAGATGTACATTTCAGACGCATAGGCTGGAATCCGTCTGAAATTTCAGACACAGACGCACAAATACGTTCAGACGGATATATGTCATCTGAAATTTTAGACGTAGACGCACAAATAGTTTTATCTTCGTCAAAAAGGGGGAGATTGTTATGCCCCGAACTGTTTTGACGAAGATCTTGTATGAAGAAGTCATGTGTCAGATAATATGATTTGCATTGATATATATATGATGAATGTGGGCTTTGAAGGTTAAACTGAATGTTTGATCAATTTGAGTCTTGTTAATGAGAAATATTGAATGTTGAATGTTGATTCAAGTGGATCGACCATATTCTGGTGTGTTTCTTGATTGCACCGACCCTACACACTTCATTGAGTGAGCACTGAGTGTTTCTTATATGGTTTATCATATTCAATTATATTCCCTTGGATGAGATGATCTTACTATTGAAATCGAGCTTTTCACTTGTGAATCTCGCTTACAAATGGGATGAGTGTTTCTTTTGATATGGATTGGTTTGGAAACCTGAATTGCTAACTTGAGTTATTGAGATTCATGGCAATTTGAAAATGTAGGATCATTGTGGAGTTTTCACTCAAATTATTCAAGGCCATGGTATGAATACATGTCTAATTGGATTTCAATGTGGATGGATTGATTTTGGTTGAAATCAAGTTTTGTCATGACCGTCTGAGTTATAAGTGCATAAATGATTGATCTTGATACTTTGGTTCATGAAATGTGGAGTTTCAATTAGATTTATTAAAGTTTTCTGAATGTCAGGAAAAGTGTCGACCTCAGGGGTCGACACTTATTTTCACACTCTCTGCCTTGCGTTAAGTGTTAAGAACGTTGGCAGAAAGTGTCGACCCATGAAGTCGACACTTTCACCAGGGTTCTGTTAACTTACCAAAGTCAGAAGCATCGGGAAAAAGTGTCGACCTCTGAAGTCGACACTTTCAGGTAAGTTCATTCAATTCTGTGAAAATAGAACCTTCGTGAAAAAGTGTCGACCTCAAGAGTCGACACTTTCCACCACGAATGTTGTTTTGATTCACATGCCAGAACACTTGGGAAAAAGTGTCGACTCAATGAGTCGACACTTATTTCACGTATGTTGTTTTTATGTGTTCTGGCAGAACACTCGTGAAAAGAGTCGACTCTATGAGTCGACACTTTTTCCGAGCGACCCGACCGGGATTTCCGGATCTGTTTCGAACCCACTTAATGGAGATCCAATTGGCTTGGTTAATTACTATAATGGCCCTAGGGCATCCACCATGTTTTGTATGTGGTATGTAGAAGATTTGGCAAGGGATTTTGTGTCTTATTGGCTTTCAATCCCTTTTTGTATATAACGCCGCCCTTGTTCGATCGGAAGAAGAACCTTGGAGCTATTAATGTGTTCATCCTTTTGCTTGCAGGAGAAGAAGGAGTCGCACCCTGCTGGAGGAGAAGGAAGGCTACGCCAAGTTCGTCCCTCACGAGCCCGATCCATGATCGGGAGGCCGCGGTCGGCATCCTCTTCATCCACTGCTTCGGGCGTTCATATCTTCAACACCGGCTTCTTCCATCCCTCGGTTCCATTGTTCTAGTGCTACCTTCTTTAATCTTTGAGTTTGTCTAAGGATTTATGGGGAAGATCATGTGTGCTATTATATCTTGTGCTTAGATTCTTATTCTCAGACTAGGCTTTGTATTTCCATCTTATTTTCATCTTTAGACGATTTCGGAGCTTGCTCCGAGTGTGTGTTGGGCTTCTCATCATCGAGCGAGAACCCACGTGTGTGGGGCCGTTGTGCCCGTGTGTGGTGGTTGCTGCCGTCGTGCAGCGTGTTTTAGTGAAATCCTCTCGAGGTGAGAGGGGTGGACGTAGGACAGCACTTGTTGCATCCGAACCACCTAAAAATCACTGTGCCATGGTTTGCTCTTGATGTGATTGTTGATATTTCCTATCCGTTCGTATTACGAGTGTGAGTCGGTGAGATGAGAATTCCATTATCTGTCCGCTTATTTACTATCATCCGAGTGTTTATTTTCTGCGCTGGGAAGTTGTGAGGGCTTGCTTGTTAATCATTCTCATTTTAATCAAGCTTGATCTAGGGTTTATTTACCATCTCTGTGGTCTGCTTTAATTAAGTTTAAATTTCATCGAAAGGGTGGGCAATCAATTCACCCCCCTCTCAATTGCCTCCTAACCGGGACAGCACATAGAAGCGACCTTGCCAGAAGACCACGTCACATGGGATAAGTTCGTTGAGCATTTCAACAACAAGTAATTCTCCGACCATATTCAAGAGAAAAAGGTAGTGGAATTTGCCGCTCTAAAGCAATGGGGCTTGATAGTGGCCGAGTATGAGGCTCAGTTTTCGAGACTATCCTGGTATGCACTCCACCTGGTATGTACAGAAAAGATGAAGGTAAGATGTTTCCTCAACGGGCTTCGGACCCATTATATTACACAACTTGCACCAATGGACATCCAAGTCGATTCGAAGATGGTTCGGCGTGCACAGTTGCTCGAGGACGCCACCGAGCTTTCCGATAGGATCCGAGGAAGAGACAAGAAAGAACCTATCACAAGCCTGGGAAATTTTAAAGCGGCTTTCAACAAGAAGCGATATTACAACGGAGGGCAGTCATCCAAAGGAATGAAAATTTAGAAGATTGTCAAGCCATTCTCCACCACCAAACCGTCCAAGGAAGTTTGTAAATACAGTGATAAACCCGGCCATAAGATCGAGGAATGCTGGAGGAAGCTAGGAGCCTGCCTCTGATGTGAAAGTCGAGAACATCGAATCCTAAATTGCCCACTGATGAGTGAACAAGCCGTTAAAGAGGAGAAGTTTTCGGCAAAGAAGCAAGGCCGTCTATAAGCTCTCCAAGAGACAGAACCGACGGACGGAGGAATCGTGGAAGGTACACTAATCATTCGCTCTAAGACTGCTAAAGTTTTATTTGATACTGGAGCAACACATTCATTTATTTCCAAGAAATTTGTTGCTACATTCTCTATGGAGCCCAAATGGTTAGACATGGTCATATCTACACCTCTCGGGAACAAGGCTGACCTCACACTTCACTACCCAAACTGTGAGGTTATAGTTAAAGGAAATAATCTACCTACCGACCTAATTTGCCAAGATATGGAAGTATATGACATCATACTAGGTGCTGATTGGTTATCCACATACCAAGCAACTACAGATTGCCGGAATGGCAAGATAACTTTTGTGGGTTATTCGGAACTGGTATACTTTAGCCCTCGGGCTAGATCACCTCTTATATCAGTTCTCCGAGCTAGTAAGCTTATAAGCAAAGGATGTATGGCTTTCATTGCCCTTGTAACTGCCACGGATGTCGAGGAGTCTAAGCTTGAAGATATCTGTGTAGTTTGGGAGTTTTCTGACATTTTTCCAGAAGAATTATCCGGCTTACCCCCAGAGCGGGAGGTGTCATTCAACATCAACCTTGTCCCTAGTGCTAGACTTGTTTCCAAGGCACCTTACCGAATGTCCCCTGCTGAGCTGAAAGAGCTGAAAGAACAACTAATGGAGCTATTGAACAAGGGTTTCATCCGGCCGAGTACTTCCCCATGGGGAGCACCTGTGCTATTCGTCAAGAAGAAGGATGGATCGATGAGACTCTGCATCGACTATCGACAGTTAAACCACCTTACAATCAAGAACAAGTACCCACTGTCGAGGATTGATGAACTGTTCGATCAAATATCTGGGGCTAAATATTTCTCCAAAATTGATCTTCGTTCTGGTTATCACCAACTGAAGATCAAAGAAGAAGACATTTATAAAACTGCATTCTGAAGCATGTATGGGCATTACGAATTTACTGTTATGCCTTTCGGACTAACAAATGCCCCCGCAGCTTTCATGCAGTTAATGAACAGCATATTCATGCCTCACTTAGATCAGTTCATTGTGGTCTTTATCGATGATATTCTTATTTATTAAAAGTCTGAAGAAGACCATGAAGAACATCTTAAGAAGGCATTGCAGATATTGAGGGAAAATAAACTATATGCCAAATTTAGCAAGTGCAAGTTCTGGCTCGAGGAAGTATCCTTCTTGGGCCATGTAATTTCAAAGGATGGAATTTCCATTGACCCATCAAAGGTCGAAGCCGTGAAGAATTGGGAATGACCAACCAACGCAACGGAGATTCGTAGTTTCTTGGGGCCAGCTAGTTATTACCAGCATTTCATCAAAGACTTCTCAAGAGTTGTTGTTCTCTCACCTGATTGACTCGCAAGGAAATACCTTATGAGTGGAAGGAAGACTGTGAGAAGAGTTTCTAAGTATTAAAGGATCTCTTGACCACTGCTCTAGTCTTATCATTGCCAATTGAAGGAGAGAAGTATGAGGTATATACCGATGCTTCTGGTATTGGCCTCGGGTGTGTATTGATGCAAAATGGGAGAGTCATTACATACTCTTCCCGGCAACTGAAGAAATATGAAGAAAACTACCCGGTGCATGACTTAGAGCTCGCCGTGGTAATATTTGCCTTGAAGATTTGGAGACACTATCTCTACGGAGAATAATTCACAATATACTCCGATCACAAAAGCCTCAAGTATTTATTCTTCCAAAAGAAGCTAAACATGCGGCAAAGGCGTTGGCTCGAATATCTCAAAGATTTTTACTTCACTATACAGTACCATCCTGGTAAGGGTAATTTTGTAGCTGATGCTCTCAGTCAAAAGCCGAGAGTAATATTGGCCAGTTGCATGATCCAAGAATGGAAGCTATTGGAGTAAATTTCTAAACTCAATATTTCCACCGGTGAACAAGATGGATGTATTACTCTAGCACATGTGAGTCTACATCCGGATTTGCTGGCAGAAATTCAGAAGTTACAAGAGGGAGATCTTGCACTAGTGGAGATAAGGGAAAAGATGGGCGAGAGACCAGATTTTAAGCCGGCACCCAATGGCATATTGCTATTCCATGAACGGACATGTGTACCCGACTGTCCCGAGTTGAAGAAAAAGGTTCTCGAAGAAGCTCATAGATCAAGGTACACGATCCACCCTGGAGCCACCAAGATATACCAAGACTTGAAAATGACATTCTGGTGGCCTAATATAAAAAGGGAGGTAGCAGATTTCGTATCTCGTTGTTTGACCTGTCAACAAGTGAAGGCGGAACATCAGAAACCCGCCGGAAAGCTACATCCACTAGACATTCCCAAGTGGAAGTGGGAAGACATTGACATGGATTTTATGTTGTGCCCCTATGGTTTTGATGATTGGTTTTGATGTGAGTCAAACACTGTGAGTCACCATGTGATGTTCAGTCATTTTATCAGATCAAAAAACATTCATATATATACATCTGTAAGGTCCATGCATTTTCTTGTCATACATCTAGTCATGGTTTAAGGTCTATGCATCATTTGCTTTAAGTGTTCATCTGTCATATGACCTCGGTGCATTAACAGTAGCTGCATGCCATAGCACGATTGCATTGAGCATATAGTCTGTGCACTCATCTGTTCATCGTTCATGCATATACATTGTCTTGCACGCAAAGTCTTTACATGGTGCATTCATGCATATAAAGTCTATACACTCTGTTGCATACAGACATAAGGCAATGTCATGTACTCATAGTCCATTCATGCACACGCATAGTCTGAGCATTGTGCATTCATGCTTAACTCCAGACTTAGCAAGTCTGTACAACGTCTGCATATTGCGCATTCAAAGTCTGTACAGCCAGTGCATCTCTTGATTTCAAGTCTATACATTGTTGCATCATGTGCCTTATGCATATAAAGTCTGTACATCATATGCATAGTCTGTACAACTCCATCGTCTCACTTAGCGTCTAAGGTCGTGTGAACATTGCATCAGCTAAGTCTATACATTGCTCCGTCTCACTCAGCGTCTCATGTGCATAAATCAAAGTCTATGCATTGCTTGTTAAAGTCAGTCTCACTTAGCGTCTCACTTAGCGTCTCATGTGCATACGCAAAGTCTGTACCGCCAGTGCATCATGCGTCTCACTCAGCGTCACATGTGCATATGCAAAGTCTGTACATCCACTAGCTGAACTGAGCAAGTCTATACATCGCCACTTGTTCATGCATATGGGCAAGTCTACACATTGATAAGTCTCACACACATACAAAGTCTGTACATCGCATCGCATGCACATTGTATCCGTCAAGTCTATACATTGTCTGGTCGCACGAACATAAGTCTATACATTCATGGCATAGTCAGCACATTGTTTGCTAACAAGTCTGTACAAGTCTATACATCTGCATGATAGCAAGTCTGCACAAGTCTATACATTGGTTGCTGCATGGTCATCGAGTCTGCACACTAATGGCATGTCAGTGATACACAAAGTCTGTACAGCCATGCACTGCTTCGCTTGCATAAATAGAGTCTGAGCAGGGTTCACTGATGTTTGTGCATAGCTGCATCACAAAGTCCGTGCAGGACTTGTACTAAGCATAACCAAGTCAGTGCATCCATTTCTAATGTACATACTTTGCTTATTCAAACTGAAAATAATTTTAACCTGACATGACTTATACTTGAGGAGCTAAATGAGGGCACGTGATCCAAGAAGCCAGGATTGTGACATGTGTAGTGCAGCAGGCTGAAATGCTGCCACATGGTCAAGCCTCTCTAGGCGGGAATCTGGAAGCCACACGTCCTCCTACCTGCTGCTGCTATAAAAAGAATAGTGGTGTTCGAGAGCAAGAAGATAGTGATAAAAAGGAGCAGAGAGTGAATTAGAGCCTACACGATCCAGAAGAAGGAAAAAATTAGAAGTAGAAAGAAGAGTGAGCCTAAGCAGAAGAAGAATAGAGAGAGCAGCAGAGAGATCGAAAGAGAAAAGACAGAAGAAGAGAAAAGAAAGAATAAGAAGAAGAGCAGAGAGAAGAGTAGACAGTGAGAAGAAAAGAAAGGAAGGGCAGAGAGGCAGAGTGTGAAAGCAGAAGAAGAAAAAGAGAAAGAGAGAGAGAGTTTGTGGAGAAGAAGAAAGAAGACTTTATTGAAGATCTGTCTATTGGACCGTGGATCAAATCCAGGCCAGTCAGCTCCATGGGAGCCACATCTATGTTATTATCCTTTATAGATTTCAGTCACTGTGTTTTTATCATTTCTTGTTTTTATTTTTATTTGATCACCATGTTTTCCGATTCTCTGGTTTGAGATCGGGGTTCCTCCTGTGGTCTCAGGAGAAGGGAGATCTGTTCTCCGGTTGCAAGTGACGGCGTGTCACTTGTGGGTTCCCTCTGGTCTCAGAGGAAGGGAGTCTCTGACTCCGGGTTTGCAGGTAGTGGTTGCTACCTGTGGGTTCCCTCCTGGTCTGAAGGAAGGGAGACGTTAGTCTCTGGTTGCTAGTGACGTGTAGTCACTAGTGGTTTCCCTCCGGTATGGAGGAAGAGAGGAGTGTGTTCCTCTAGTCAAGCTGTTAGACATCACCTGTTTGCAGACTGAGTCTGCGGTTCTAGCTTTTGCTAGTGGAAGCCTCACTCCGGTTTGGAGTGAGGGGTGGACGTAGGTCTGTGGACCGAACCACCTAAAAAATCATCTGTGCAGTGGGTTGATTGCTTTCCTTTGCTTCCGCTAGATGAATGTTTAGGCGCGCTATACATATTTGCTCAATTGATTAAGCCATCTGAGTTTTTAATTCCGTAATATTTTTTGAGCGAAATTTTTTTGAGGGTGGGATTCATTCACCCCCCTCTGAATCCACCGCACCGAACCTATCAATTGGTATCAGAGCAAGTGTCTGCATAGAAGGTCCAGCGACCTGTAGATCCGATCCTGCAGTCTTCGGTGCTATCTCGCTTTTGGTGCATCATTATTCCTGTTGCATTAATCTGATATGTTTCCATGGGTGATCCACCGGTTTTCAACGGCTCTAATTTTAATGTGTGGTTTGTCAGTCTGCGCAAATATGTTATATCAGTTAATCCTGATCTGTGGAAGTTAATTTCACACGGTCCTCACAGATTACCAAAGAAAGTGTCCAAATGGACCGACAGTCACATATCAAAGGATGGAGAAAATCAGAAAGCTTTGAATCTGATGAAAGCAGCTACTAACAAAGCCTTACCTTCTTGCCTTCATGATTGTAGGTCTGCTAAGGACATTCTGGATGTGCTGAAGCTAGCTCACAGGTTAAATGAGGACAGCTGCATGATGGCTAACGGAAGTAATCAAAGCAGCAATCAGAATGAAGATGATAATGATGAAGAGGTAAATCCCTTCGAGAATTTTTCTTTAGATGATTGGGAGAATGCATATGCGGAGTTACTTGAATCTCATGAACATTTAAGAAAACAATACAAGAACTTGAAAAAAAGAAGTGATCGGGGTAGTTCAAGTTCTCCATGTGAAAATTGTTCAAATATGAAGCAATCTCATGATGCCTGTTTGTCTGATATCCATATGCATAAAAAATAGAATGAAAAATTGATGAAGGAACTTGAATGTGTTTGCTCTGAACTAAGTAGGCTAAAATCTGAAAATGACTCTCTTAGAAAATCTGTTAAAGAAAATGAAGAAAAATTTGGGAAACTTGAGCAAGAGAAGAATTTGTTTGCTGAAAAATTTAATGCCATAAAATCTGTAAATATGGAATTGCAGAAAAATCTTGAAAAACAGCAAAAAGAATTGAAAGAGTTTGAAGATGGGAGAGAAAGCAAGGTTAACTCAGAAGATCAGACTCAAATAAATGAGTTAATTCAAAATAATAAGCTTAAGGAAGAAAATGAGAAGTTAAAACAGCTGAACTCTTCGATATCTAAAAGACTTCTTACATTGGAGAAAGGGAAAATCATCTGTACAAATGAAACTGAAAAAGTAGATGATCTGAGAAATGAGATCGAAGAATACAAAATTGCCAACAAAGTTTTGAATGAAGCTGTCAATTGTAGTGAACAAGAGACTGCAAGTTATGAAATACACACTGCAGCTTTGAAAAATGAAATTGAGTTGTTAAAAGAAAAATTGGCTGGTTATGAGAAGGAGAAAGTTGATTTAGAAAATCTCATAATCTCTTTGAAAAGTAAAATCACTGAGCTAAACAATACTTCATCGAAGTTTGCTAAGGATAAAGACAAAATGAAATTATCTTCGGAAGATGAAGTAAGTGATCAATGTGAGGAGACTGATAGCATACCTATAATTAAGAAGATCATGAGGAATTAGATGTATACTACTTTCATTGGAAGTTCAGAAATGAATGGAACCTCAAGCCAATCTCCTAAACATGCTGTTGCTCAGGAGATTCAAAAACAAAATAAAAATCATAAAATACCAAAAATTCAAAGGAACAATCTGCATGCTAAGAACTCATCAGATGAAAGCCATGTTTTAAAGAAATCTAATGGTTCTTGTCATTATTATGGTAAGCATGGACACTTTATGAGTGGGTGCTTTGTGATGAAACAGGATGACAGAAAGCATGCTAGAAAACTTGTGTCTGATCAGAAAAAGGGTGATTTGAATGCTAAAGATTTCAAGCTAAAAATCATGCATATAAGAAAGTTCATTGTTTTCACTGTGACAAATTGGGCCACATTGATGCTCAATGTTGGCAGAGTCAGAGAAAGAAATTTCATTCTGAATTTGTGAATTTCCATGATAACAAAAATGTTCTTGAAAGAAATAATTTTGGTTCTCAGAGAAAGCACATTGGGTGCTTCGAATGTGGAAGGCATGGCCATACAGTCAAAGACTGTTGGCATGCTCAGGGAAGCAGATTTAATTCTAAATCTGTAAAATTTCCTGCTCCCAATGCTGCTGGTAAGAATAAAGTTCTTAATAAAAGAAAATTTTCTCTATGTTTTGGATGTGGAAAGCCAGGTTACAGGGCTACAACCTGTTGGCTGGCAGGATATCAAAACCAAACTGGTTGTGGTAAACAGAATTTTTATTCTGTTAACAAAAATATTCATGCATATGCACATAGAATTCATGCTAATAAGAATGTTCATAAATCTAATCCGAAATCTGCTACATCATGTCATTACTGTGGTCAAATAGGTCATTCAATGAATAATTGCTACTTGATGAGATCTGATGACCTTCATGCTAAAAAATTATTTAGAACACCTGCCAAAGGTGTCACTGTTAATTCAGGACCCAAGACCTCTTGGGTACCTATTGCATCAAAATGATGTGTTTGTTGCAGGTGTGCCTTGGGGCTGAGAAGTAAAGAGGGGTAAATAAACCAAGGCACCCAAGTTGATAAAACCCCATTCAGGTAAATTCTTCACATCTGTTTAAATGAAATTTATGCTTGATCTGATGAGTCATAGTTTCACGCATACATGTTTACATCTGAATTTAACTTTAATCATGGCATCTAGATAGGGGGAGTGTTTCATGCATATTTGGCTTCTTATGCCCTGATAAATTCTGATTGATTGGCTATTCATCTGTTTCCTTACTGACAAACTCAGTTGACCTGAAGTGGTCACTCCTTCAACCGATACTCCTCCTGAACAGCCACATTTTCACTCATTCATCAGCCTATGCTCTTCCTACATCATATACCATCAATTGATATCATTGATACTTTGGCTATCTCTGAAAGCCTTTTTGATGTAGTTGCAATTGAGAAGATCTCAAATTATATACCTTGCTCATAAATCTGAATAATTACTTCAATAAGGAATCTTCTATTATACAGATTTATGAATATCAGAAAGATCAAAATGATTTACATTTAATGTATTCGGTTAGGTTGGCTATAAATGTCCTGAAAAATATCTGAATCAACTTTAATAAACCTTAACCAATTGATTCATGTTAAGTCTTGTTAAATCTTCTATACTCTGAAAATATGGAAATCATGACTTTATTTGGATGAAATACATGAAATCTGTATTTTTTTTAAACATCTGAACTTCCTGAAAATATCTAAGGGTAAAATCTAATGAATCTTGCATGAGCAATGACTTTGATCACTGAGAAACACATGTCCAAAGGACTGTGTCATGAGGTGTCTTAGTTAACTCTGCCTAAAATTAATTGAAAACAAAATAGGCAGAGCAATGGCTGACTCACTGAGAAACATATCTCACTCGTCAAAGAAATGAGAAAAGACATGTCATGAGATGATCCGTCAACTCTGTTAATTATAAAGCATGACTGTTAGTCACACTAAGTGCTTAGGGATATTGGCGTCTGATCAACGTATATCCTCTAGTTACAAGGTGTGCACTGAACTTGAGTGCTCTTGAAATTTGTTGCATGAAAATTTTTGTTGAACATTGCAATATGTGAAAAAGAATGCAAAGGATAATCTACTATAACCCTTGATATGGTCAAATGGTTTCACGTATGTTTAAACTCAATACTTAAGATTGTATTTCTTAAAGAAGTCATTGAAATTGATTGAGTAAGATGGAGGGAGATTAATCAAGATGTACATATGAGTTTTTGGTTCATTTGTTATTAAATCTTGGTTTCAGATATGAGTACAGAACTGTTTGTCGAACCTGGTATACATCATCTTTAAACCATGGAGTTAAATAAAGTTTATTCATAAATCTTTATAATGGGAGACTCGCTGGAAAATTCGTTAGATTTATGAAATTGGTATACTCTTTGAAAATCTTGCTAAATGTGTTTAACTTTCACTACTCTTGCTAAATTTATCTCAGTGTTTGACTGTGGTTCATCTGTCTATCTGCGATCTACTTCAATTGGCTGTGAAACCTCTGTCAAATCTAAATATCCATGTGGTCTCCTTCTCATTCATCTCATAAGACTCCATTTATTCAGGGGGAGCTTCATTGTCATATGAATCATGCTGCATAGATATTCTTAAAGGGAGAGAATTGTGTGCTTGCATTCATATATTTAGGGGGAGATCTTGCATTTCTTGTTACATCTGCATCTCTGCATTAATACCTCCCCATGGTTCATCTTGATAATAACAAGGGGGAGAAATTGGTTTGAGTCATACACATGGTTGTACTAATGTTTTTTTTTCTGAAGTCAAAGGGGGAGATTATTGCCAAAGGGGGAGACTTTCATTCAAGCATTGCATGCAGGTTTCTTTTGCTATCTCAAACTATCTTCTTTTTGATGAAGTCAAAGGGGGAGAATAGTTTGAGAGTCATTCTGATGACTCACAATGTTGCCACTCACAGTGTTGCCATCACCAAAAAGGGGGAGATTGTTGTGCCCATGTGGTTTTGATGATTGGTTTTGATGTGAGTCAAACACTGTGAGTCACCATGCGATGTTCAGTCATTTTGTCAGATCATAAAGCATTCATATATATACACCTGCAAGGTCCATGCATTTTCCTATCATACATCTAGTCATGGTTTAAGGTCTATGCATCATTTGCTTTAAGTGTTCATCTGTCATATGACCTCGGTGCATTAACAGTAGCTGCATGCCATAGCACGATTGCATTGAGCATATAGTCTGTGCACTCGTCTGTACATCGTTCATGCATATACAGTGTCTTGCACGCAAAGTCTTTACATGGTGCATTCATGCATATAAAGTCTATACACTCTGTTGCATACAGACGTAAGGCAATGTCATGTACTCATAGTCCATTCATGCACACGCATAGTCTGAGCATTGTGCGTTCATGCTTAACTCCAGACTTAGCAAGTCTGTACAACGTCTGCATATTATGCATTCAAAGTCTGTACAGCCAGTGCGTCTCTTGATTTCAAGTCTATACATTGTTGCATCATGTGCCTTATGCATATAAAGTCTGTACATCATATGCATAGTCTGTACAACTCCATCGTCTCACTTAGCGTCTAAGGTCGTGTGAACATTGCATCAGCTAAGTCTGTACATTACTCCATCTCACTCAGCATCTCATGTGCATAAATCAAAGTCTATGCATTGCTTGTTAAAGTCAGTCTCACTTAGCGTCTCACTCAGCTTCTCATGTGCGTACGCAAAGTCTGTACAGCCAGTGCATCCTACGTCTCACTCAGCGTCACATGTGCATATGCAAAGTCTGTACATCCACCAGCTGAACTGAGCAAGTCTATACATCGCCACTCGTTCATGCATATGGGCAAGTCTACACATTGATAAGTCTCGCACACATACAAAGTTTGTACATCGCATCGCATTCACATTGTATCTGTCAAGTCTATACATTGTCTGGTCGCATGAACATAAGTCTATACATTCATGGCATAGTCAGCACATTATTTGCTAACAAGTCTGCACAAGTCTATACATCCGCATGATAGCAAGTCTGCACAAGTCTATACATTGGTTGCTGCATGGTCATCGAGTCTGCACACTAATGGCATGTCAGTGATACACAAAGTCTGTACAGCCATGCACTGCTTCGCTTGCATAAATAGAGTCTGAGCAGGGTTCACTGCTGTTTGTGCATAGCTGCATCACAAACTCCGTGCAGGACTTGTACTAAGCATAACCAAGTCAGTGCATCCATTTCTAATGTACATACTTTGCTTATTCAAACTGAAAATAACTTTAACCTGATAGGACTTATACTCGAGGAGCTAAATGAGGGCACGTGATCCAAGAAGCCAGGATTGTGACACGTGTAGTGTAGCAGGCTGAAATGCTGCCACGTGGTCAACGCTCTCTGTGCGGGAATCTGGAAGCCACACGTCCTCCTACCTGCTACTGCTATAAAAAGAATAGTGGTGTTCGAGAGCAGGAAGATAGTGATAAAAAGGAGCAGAGAGTGAATTAGAGCCTACACGATCCAGAAGAAGGAAAAAATCAGAAGAAGAAAGAAGAGTGAGCCTGAGCAGAAGAAGAATAGAGAGAGCAGCAGAGAGATCGAAAGAGAAAAGACAGAAGAAGAGAAAAGAAAGAAGAAGAAGAAGAGCAGAAAGAAGAGTAGACAGTGAGAAGAAAAGAAAGGAAGGGCAGAGAGGCAGAGTGTGAAAGCAGAAGAAGAAAAAGAGAAAGAGAGAGAGAGTTCGTGGAGAAGAAGAAAGAAGACTTTATTGAAGATCTGTCTACTGGACCGTGGATCAAATCCAGGCCAGTCAGCTCCATGGGAGCCACATCTATGTTATTATCCTTTACAGCTTTCAGTCACTGTGTTTTTATCATTTCTTGTTTTTATTTTTATTTGATCACTATGTTTTTCGATTCTCTAGTTTGAGATCGGGGTTCCTCATGTGGTCTCAGGAGAAGGGAGATCTATTCTCCGGTTGCAAGTGACGGCGTGTCACTTGTGGGTTCCCTCTGGTCTCAGAGGAAGGGAGTCTCTGACTCCGGGTTTGCAGGTAGTGGTTGCTACCTGTGGGTTCCCTCCTGGTCTGGAGGAAGAGAGTCGTTAGACTCTGGTTGCTAGTGACGGGTAGTCACTAGTGGTTTCCCTCCGGTCTGGAGGAAGAGAGGAGTGTGTTCCTCTAGTCAAGCTGTTAGGCAGCACCTGTTTACAGACTGAGTCTGCGGTTCTAGCTTTTGCTAGTGGAAGCCTCACTCCGGTTTGGAGTGAGAGGTGGACGTAGGTCTGTGGACCGAACCACCTAAAAAATCATCTGTGCAGTGGGTTGATTGCTTTCCTTTGCTTCCGCTAGATGAATGTTTAGGCGCGCTATATATATTTGCTCAATTGATTAAGCCATCTGAGTTTTTAATTCCGCAATATTTTTGAGCGAAATTTTTTTTATGGTGGGATTCATTCACCCCCCTCTGAATCCACCGCACCGAACCTATCATTTTATTATGGGCTTTCCCAAATCTAGAGGTGGACATGATGGAGTTTGGCTAATTATCGACTGCCTAACTAAATCGGCTCATTTCTTGCCTATCACAAGCTGATGGTCGGTTGATGTCCTTACTGCCTTGTATATTAAGGAGACAGTTAGATTGTATGGAGTTCCCGTGTCGATCGTATCCGACCGAGACCCCCGCTTCACCTCTCATTTCTGGAAGAGTCTACAACACTCTCTCGGGACAAAACTCAACTTTAGCACTGCTTTCCATCACCAGATAGATGGACAGACAGAAAGGACAAATCAAGTTGTTGAATATATGTTAAGGGCGTGTATTATAGACTTCGGCGAAAGTTGGCATGACCACTTACCTCTAGAGTTTGCATATAATAATAGCTATCAAGCCAGTATCCAGATGTCACCTTTCGAGACACTCTATGGCAGAAGTTGTCGATCTCCAATATGCTGGGATGAAGTCGGTGAAAAGTAAATTTTAGGCCCATATATGGTGGGAGACTCAACCGAAAAGATACACCTCATTCGGGAAAGGCTAAAGATAGCACAGTCTAGAAAAAAGTCATATGCTGACCATAGAAGAAGAGATCTGGAATTTCAAGTCGGAGACCATATTTTTCTCAAGGTATTTCTCGGTCGAGGTATTAGATGATTCGGTGTTAAGAGAAAACTTACACCTAGGTTTATTGGTCCATTCGAGGTATTGGAGAGAGTGGGCGAGGTAGCTTACCGCATTTCCTTGTCTCCACAATTGTCAGAGGTGCACAATGTATTCCATATTTCTATGCTGAAGAAGTATGTGCACGATCCTCTCCACGTCATCGATCACACTGACTTGGTGATACAGAAGGACCTTACCTATGAGCAGAAGCCAATAAAGATCCTCGATCGAGAAATCTGAGTTCTAAAGAACAAGACGATCCCTATGGTGAAAATCCAATGGAATCGATGCCTAGAACAAGAGGCTAAATGGGAAACCGAAGAGTCTATGAGAAGGAGATTTCCAGAACTATTCTAGTCTGTAAGTATTTCTCACCCTCCTTGTCTCTATATATGGAATTGAATTTGGGGACCAAATTCTTTTAAGTGGGGGAGGGTGTAGCAACCCGTATAAAAATGTAAGAAAAGTAATAAAAATAATAATAATATATAGACTTTTTCCCCAAATAAATAAAACTTTAGATAACTCTATAAAAAGATAACTCTATAGGAAGGTTAAGTAAGAAGTTAGAATACCCAATGAGAGTCATTATATAAAAATACCACCATTGAAGTTATCATACGTAATGGGGCTTCATCTTCCAGAAAGATTATTCACGTGACAAAGTGACTTCTTAGTGTAGTTGGTTAAGTGACGTGTTATCCAAACATGTGACCACAGTTCGATTTTTGCATCCGCCATTTCTTTTTGGGCAAAATAAAGGTCCCAAAGGATTAACACCCACCTGCCTGGGCATTATTTCCCTAAACAGAGAAGCCCCCATTTCTTCAAACCAATTAAAAATGAATATATATATGCCACCAACAATACCCACGAGAGGAGGGACCCCTCAACCACCAGATCTCGGTGGAGGTAATAACAGCCATTATTTGATGGCCATGGACCCCGAGGGAACATACACAGCAAGGATTTCAGATCTGGTTTCCCATGAACCTATTTATTCCCTATAAATAACTCCTTTTTCCTGGCAAAGGACCCATGGGGGAACACATACAATAAGGCTTCAGATCTGGTTCCCCGTTGAGGATATTCCCCTATAAATAACCTGGAGAGGGGGATCTCTGTAGCCCATCTAAGAGCAGCCAAACAAGGTCCATCAGGACCAAACGAGACCCAGCTCATCCAAGTGACAGCCCCACAGGGCCCACTTAGGCTAAAAAGCCCAATAAGATTACTCGGAATCAAATCCTTCCTCAGCGGCCCTTAGGCTCGGAAGGCCCGAGCGTCAGTCAGAACGGAGGAAGACCCATGCCCGAGTTATCCCCTCATCGGGATAGAGGCAAGCGCTCAGCGCCCACTCCGACCTATCTTCATCCGAGCTATGCCTATCGCCCGGACAGGGTTGGTACCTTTTATGCTCGGCTCGACCGACGATTGCTTATCCACGCTACCGTTGAGAGCCCTTTATGAGCAGGAGTTTATGAAGATAAGGGACCCTTGATCCTTCAAGGCTATAAAGATACCATGATGAGGACGTAAAGACCCCACGATGAGGACGTAACTCCCGCCTAAAACTCCTCGGCTTACGGGACTCATGAGGTGAGCACACTATATAAACCTAGGACTCCCTCCAATGAAAAGTAAGGACAATACACCCCTAAAATTCCCTGAGCAGGAACCACTTCACCACCTTGGTGTAGAGGGATCTTGTGCACCTCTTTCTTCCTTCATCCATATCTTCCACCATTGCTCTACTAACTTAAGCATCGGAGGGTTTTCCCTAGGGAACCTCCCCTGGGCCCCCTGATCTATTTCCTTTTCTCTACAGTTCACTGTTCGGTGATCATCTACCCCGCTCAGGAGCCGCGCGAGATCACGCCCCTTCATAACCCTTTCCATTTTACGTAGGAGACCTTATTAATAACCTGCCACCTCTCTGCCATTCCTGCCATAGAAGAGAAGGTTTTCGTGCCTTTCTCTTCTCCACCTGCAGAAGAGAGAGAGAGAGAGCTTAACATTTCTCTTCACGTGCAGGTTACGTACAACATCATAAGGTTGGGGGTTTGACTGTAGAGGACTTGGAGGGATAGGATTTCACGGTTTAACTAGTCAACCACCTCTACAGGTAGGTGTTCTCAAGATCTGGCTTAAGTAGTAGTTAAATAGGGTGACATGCATGAATAGGGTAGTTACGTATCACCTGGTGTCCATGTGTTCTTCCATTTTAATTCCTATAAATTACCTGGTGTCCATGTGTTCTCAAGATTGCTTATCCACGCTGCCGTTGAGAGCCCTTTATGAGCAGGAGTTTATGAGGATAAGGGACCCTTGATGCTTCAAGGCTATAAAGATCCCACGATGAGGATGTAAAGACCCCACGATGAGGACGTAACTCCCGCCTGAAACTCCTCGGCTTATGGGACTCATGAGGCGAGCACACTATATAAACCTGGGACTCCCTCCAATGAAAGGTAAGGGCAATACACACCTAAAATTCCTTGAGCAGGAACCACTTCACCACCTTGGTGTAGGGGGATCTCGTACACCTCTTTCTTCCTTCCTCCATATCTTCCACCATTGCTCTACTGACTTAAGCATCGGAGGGTTTTCCCTAGGGAACCTCCCCTGGGTCCCCTGATCCGTTTCCCTTTCTCTACAGTTCACTATTCGGTGATCATCTACCCCGCTCAGGAGCCGCGTGAGATCACGCCCCTTCATCTGGCGCCGTCTGTGGGAAACGACCGAAGAGCAAGTATGGTGCGAAGAAGTTTAGGGAGGAGGTCCGCCGGTGACAGGGGAAAGACCATGGTGGCGGCGGGAGAAGGCCCCTCTGAAGCCTCACAAAATCCCCCCTCCAATGCCAGCACCCCCGCCGACGGACCGCCCCCTCCCGCAGAGGCGGGAGAGGTACCGCTTAACGGCGGCACTGACGCCTTCCAAGCCCTCAACGCGAAATTGGATGTCCTCGTGGAACTCATGAGGACTCAAGCGACCAGAGATGGAAGGTCACGCGCCCCTCCAGAGAGCCCCCCCCCCGCGAGAACATGTCCCGGCACACCGCCGAAGGTCGCTTCAACCTCTGAGGGAAGCAGCTTATTCGCAACAATACCGGAGGACCTTCATAAGCCCCCCCTCCGGAGCAAGAAGCCTCCTCCACACCGAAACGGGGGAAACCTGGGGCACGTCGTCCACACCCGGGGATCGAAGTCCCCAGGGAACGCCAGGACAGCTTGCCATCACGCCCCCTTAGCCCTACGGCGCAACAACAGCCGGAGTTGTCCCTCCGTCTACGAGAGTTCGAGAGGTGCTTCGTAGCGCAGGAGCGCGCCTTACGAGCCTTGTAGAGGACCTCTCCACTAGAGGACGAGGAGAGATCCCCGTTCTCTGACTATATCTTAAAGGTAGAGGTATCTCCCAGAACCTCCATCCCGACCTTCAAGCCTTACAACGGCCAAGGCGACCCGGCCGACCACTTCGACAGCTTCGATGCCCTGATGAAACTTCACGGGGCGTCCGACGCCATCAAGTGCCGACCTTTCACGACCACCCTGGTCCAAGGCGCCCAAGCATGGTTTCGGGCCCTCGCCCCCGGATCCATCCGAGACTTCAAGCAGTTTGGGCGAGTATTCATGGAGAGTTTCACCGGCAGCGGCCCCCCGAGGTCGGTAGCGGGGCTTTTGGCTCTCAAACAGGCGCAAGGGGAGAGACTCCGGGCTTACATCAACAGATTAAAATCGAAAGCCCTGAGAATCCCTCGCCTGGATGTACCCTCGGCCATAATCGCCCTGACCGGAGGCACCCGGGACGAGAACCTCCATTGCGAACTTGTCCTCCACCCTCCCTCGACCCTTGCCGAGCTAGTGACTCTGGCCTTACGCCATGCTGAGTGCGAAGAAGTTCTCAGCGCATGCCGAAGGGCAACCGGCTCGGGTCGGGAGGGGGACAAGAAGCGAGCACCCGAGTCAAGCTCGGGCCAAGGAAAGAGGCGGAACCGAGACGGGGAGCACAAAGAACCATCCAGTAAGTACGAGCGGTACACTCCCTTAACCGCTCCAGTGTACGTAATATATGAAGACATCAAAGGATCGGGCCTCCTCCGCCAACCCGAGCCAATGAGGTCGAAAAGCCGTAATCGCAGCAAACATTGCCTGTTCCACAGTGACCACGGGCATCACACCGGCGACTGCCATCAGCTCCAGGATGAGATCGAGCGCCTCGTTCGCCAAGGACACCTATCCTGGTTCGTGGCCGGGCATAAGGAAGACCGAGGCGCCCCAGAGGAAATCGACAACGCCCCTCGTGGGGTCCATATCAACGTCATCGCCGGAGGAGCTGCATCAGGAGAAGACAGTGGCCGAGGAAGGAAGCGTCATGCTGAGCGGGGGAGCCGAGCCATCGATCCTCCCAAGGCCCCGCCAAGTGAGCCTCAGGTCATAATCTTCTCCGACCGAGACCTGGAAGGGCTGACCACCCCGCATGATGATGCCCTAGTCATATCAGCCATAATAAACCATTGTAACGTAGACAGAATTCTAGTTGACAATGGAAGTGCCCCCGATGTATTATTCTATGAATGTTTCCTTAAGATGGGGGAGGATCCATCTAAACTCCGCCCGATCCGAACCCCCCTGTGCGGGTTCAATGGCCAGGCCACTTATCCCGAGGGAGCCCTCAGCCTGTCGGTTACTCTTGGCACCCCACCCAAGACCGTTACAGTTATGGTGGACTTCATAGTGATCAAGGGTATGATAGCATACAATGTAATCTTCGGCCGAGAAATCCTCAGCCGAACGAAAGTAGTGCCTTCTACCTATCACCAAAAGATGAAGTTCCCCACCAAAAATGGGTTGGGGGAGGTCCGAGGCAACCAGGCCATGGCCAGAAGGTGCTACAATATCTCGGTTGAAGCCACAAGGCCGGATGGGAAGAACAAGGGCCCCGGGAAGTCAAGGAAAAATCCGCAACCGCCGAGCCTGGAGGCGAATTGCTAGTGGTTTTCCTAAACGATGACCCGACCCTGGGAGTAAAGATTGGAGCCGACCTAACATCTGAAGCCCAACAGTAATACGAAGAGTTTCTTTCCGCGTATGTCTGAGTCTTTGCATGGTCTGATGATCAACTCTCTGGGATACCAGAGGAGACGGTGATGCATAAGCTCAACCTCGATCCAGCCATCAAAGTCGTACAACAACGCAGAAGGAAGCACGCGCCAGAGAAGCAGGCGATCATCAAGGAGCAAGTCACCAAGGGGCAAAAGACTGGTCTTTTCAGACCGGTCCTGTACCCGACATGGCTGGCTAACGTCGTCCTGGTGCCAAAAGCTTCGGGAAAGTGGCGAATGTGCGTGGACTTCACCGACTTGAACAAGGCTACTCCAAAGGACTGCTATCCATTACCGAGCATCGACCAACTGGTTGACTCAACCTCGGGCAACGAGATACTCAGCTTCCTAGATGCCTATTCAGGTTACCATTAGATCAGAATGAATCCAGAAGACATCGAGAAGACCGCCTTTATCACCGACTTCGGCGTATACTGCTACACCCGGATGCCTTTCGGGTTGAAGAATGCTGGAGCCACATACCAGAGGCTGGTCAATCTTATGTTCGAGAGATAGCTTGGTCGGAACGTCGAGGCCTATATTGACGACATGCTCGTGAAGACCCCTAAGGCCGAGGACCACTTCGCTGACCTAGCTGAAACCTTCGACACCCTCTTAAAGTACAACATGAAGCTCAACCCTGCCAAGTGCGCCTTCAGAGTACGGTCCGAGAAATTCTTGGGCTTCTTAGTGACCCAGCGTGGGATCGAGGCCAACCCCGACAAGGTCCACGCCATCCTGGACATGCGCCCACCCACCTACATCAAAGATGTTCAACGCCTTATCGGGCGCATTGCCGCGCTCAATAGATTCCTGTCTCGCGCGGCTGAACGATGCCTACTCTTCTTCAAACTATTGAGGGGGCCTAAAATGGCATCTGCTACATTCACGTGGGATGAGGAATGCCAAAAAGTGTTCACCGAGCTTAAGGAGTTCCTGGCTTCGCCCCTGGTGCTTTCGAAGCCCGTCCCAGGTGAAACCTTGTATCTCTATCTCTCGACGACTCCATCTACAGTTAGCTCGATCCTAGTCAGAAATGACTTGGGAGTCGAGAGACCGGTCTACTACACCAGCAAGGTGCTCAATGAGGCTGAAAGAAGGTACCCCGCAACCGAGAGACTCGTGCTTGCATTAGTTACTTCGGCCAAGCACCTCCGACCCTAATTTCAAGGGCACTCCATCACCATGCTGATCGGTGAACCATTGAAGAGGATGCTCGCTCACCCTGAAGTCTCAGGATGCCTCGTCAAGTGTGCCATCATGCTCAGGGCCTACGATATATCATATCGGCCTCGCTCGTCTATCAAAGGCCAGGCGCTCGCTGACTTCATAGCCGAGAGCATCATCTCGACTGAAGAAAGACCTCCATCCGCGCCCAGGCCGACCAGGGAACTGTTCGTCGACGGATCCTCCAACTCATCCGGAAGCGGCGCCGGGATCCTCCTGAAGTCCCCCGAAGGAGCAGAGCTACAGTATGCCATGAAGTTCAACTTCCAAGCATCTAACAACGCTTCCGAGTATGAGGCCCTCATATCGGGAGCCCGCATGGCCCGGCGGTTGGGGGCTGAGCGAGTCAGGATTCACACTGACTCCCAACTGGTCGCTAGCCAGGTCAATGGCAGTTATGAAGCTCGAGAAGCATCGATGGTAAAATACCTCCAGCTGGTCAAAACCTTGGCACAACAGTTTGAGAGTTTTGAGGTAGTCCGAATAGCTCGGGAGGAAAACTCCCGAGCGGACGCCCTCTCTCGGCTGGCCTCCTCTCTTGACCCCGAGGGTACTTGATCGGTCCTTCTCGAAGAGCTAGAGCGTCTGAGCAATGATTCGGAGCTCCTAGCTGTTGACTCGGCCTCCCCAAGCGACTGGCGTACCCCGTACCTGTCGTGGCTCCGAGATTCTCAAGAGCCCCCCAACCCTCGGGAAGCCCGAAGGTTAAAGTACCAAGCTCGGTGATTCGTCACTCTTGATGGCGCTCTCTACCGGAGATCCTTCTCCGATCCACTCTTGAAGTGCCTCATCACTGACGAAGCCAACCGAGCGATCGGAGAAGTTCACGAAGGTCTGTGTGGAGCGCATTTAGGAGGTAGGTCGCTCACCAGGATCTTGCTACGGCTAGGTTATTGGTGGCCCACTCTGCAGCGCGACTGCTCAACCAACACACAACACTGTTACCGGTGCCAGCGATTTGACCACTTGGTCCATCAGCCAGATCGGAGCTCATCACCCAAGCCGAGCCTTATCCTTTCGCTCGCTGGGGAATCGACATCCTCGGGCCATTCCCCACGGCCCAGGCCCAGAAGAAGTTCATTATCGTCACCATCGATTACATCACTAAGTGGATCAAGGCCGAAGCCACAGCAAGGATCACCGAGACAGTTGTCTGGAATTTCATCTGGAAGTCGATCATCTGTTGTTACGGCATCCCCCGGGTGATAGTAAGCGATAATGGTCGGCAATTTGATTCTCATTATTTCTAAGACAGATGTGCCGACCTGGGCATTCGCAATCACTTCACCTCGGTCGCCCACCCTCAGGCTAACGGGCCGGTATAAAATGCCAATAAGACTATCTTAAAAGGTATCAAGACTAGGCTCGGCAAAGCCAAGGGAAGATGGCTTGAGGAATTGCCGAATGTACTTTGGTCACACAGAATGACTCCCAGAATGGCAACCGGTGAAAGCCCCTTTCAGCTGGTATACGGTACGGAGGCCGTGATCCCGTTGGAGATTGGCAACCCCTCCCTCCGAGTCATCTGCTTCTCGTCCGAGGTAAACGACCAGAAACTGCTCGAAAACCTCGACCTAGCAGATGAAGTCCGAGATATTGCCAGCATCCGAGCAACGGAATACCAATGCCGCCTCACTCGATACAACAATGCCAAAGTCCGAGATAGACACATTCAACCGGAGACTCCGTCCTCAGGAATGCCGAAGCTTCTCGACCACTTGAGGCGGCGGGCAAGTTATCCCCTAATTGGGAAGGCCCCTACCGAGTGGTCGAGACGCTCGAAAAAGGAGCATACCGTCTATCCACGATGGAAGGAGAGCTCATCCCTCAGACCGGGAACGTGACTACACTACGCAAGTTCTACTTCTGAATACTGAGCACTATGTAAGCGACATGAGATAAAACAAAAGCCTCCTTTCTTTTATTCAAACAACTCGCTTGTACATCAGGAAGGCCGAAGCCGAAAAAATACATGTCAAAAAAGCAAAAAATCCATCTGACACCGCCGTATGAGCCCATCGCTCGGTTGACTCGGTTGACCTTCCTGCGTCCGGCCACTGACTCTGCCTCGTGTAGAAACTGGCTCGGATAAAGGGTAGTCGACCCCGTTGGCTCGGGCAGCTCGGGACAAAGGTGACAGAGGGATTAGGAAGGAGAAGGCTACCTTCCAAGTTGAACTTGGAAGAGAAAGGGGAGAGGGAACGCATATGAAAGCATCCTCCCCGCCAACCTGCCAACTCTTTGGAAGGAAGAGAGTGCAGGGACCCTCCGAAGAGTGAAAGAAATGATGAGAAGAGTAGAAGAGGGAAAAAGAGGCTGCGGGGGGGGGGGGGGGGAAAGAAACCAGCAGAGTTGGACGAGGAGGTAGGGGAAAGCCCGGGAAGGGGGGAGCTTAATTGGCTTCCTCCTCCCCTCCATGGAGTGAGCAGGAAGGGACGAGTGGCAGGGATGCCGAATGCCCCCATCCGTCCACCATCTCACCCCCCTACAAGCGCAGTCGGAATAAATAAAAAGAAGATGACGTGCCTCCACACGTCGAACCTTCTTCAAACCCATCCGCCGGTTGTCGAACCTCCTTCAAACCCGAAGCAGCAAGGACTCTCTGCCCTCCATCATCGGCAGCTTTATCTTCTGGGGTGTCTTCCATGCTCCAAATATAACGGCACAATGCTACGTGAAGAAAGAATGAGGAAAGACTGTCAGGGAAAACCCTAAGCGGTGGAGAGGAAGGGACGCCCTTCAGACCTTTTGTAGGCGAAGGGAGGCTATTTGCCTTAAATGATTCTCTCCTCGAAAACACGCCAAAGGGATCTCTCCCTACGAACGGTCACCTTAAACTTCTCATTTCCGCCCCAGCGGGACACACGAAGGGGCCAAGCATTCACAGCATGAGAAAATAGAAAGACACAGTGTCAGACGCTCACCCAACCATCAGGCGAGATCCACGCAGAAAGTATCGGCTGTTTCCAACCACTGCAGATACGCTGAACAAAATACGGCAATGGCGATGTGGAACAGTTAAGTCTTCATCATAACGATATTGCCTTATCTATTTTTCTACACAAAGGAGAAAGTTTTTTCTTCAAAAGGAAAAGGACATACAAAAAGAGGAAGCAAAGCAGATACATCAGGCCTCTGGCCTACCTTGAAGCTCAGAAGTGGAAGGCTCAGGCGGTCTGCCCCTGGCATCCTCGACGACGGCTGACCCTGGCACTGACCCCACCGCCGTGGGAACTGCCTCGGTTGTGTGCCCTCCCGGGACGTCAAGAGCTGGCGACCCCTCGGGCGAAGAGCCCCCATGATTCTCTTCATCCGACGCCGAAGCAGAGGAACTGGAGGATGACAAGTCCGAGTCATAGCATTGCCCAGACGGGAAGTCAACTACCCCGGACGCCTGCTCCTCAGCATAAGAGACAGCCCGATCTTAGCCTTGCTAGAACCCCTTGCGGATGCCTCGACGAAGCGCTAACTTGTAGTAGGGAAGGGCAGCCTCCTTATGGTCGACCCGGTAGGCCTCTGAGCATTTGTACTGCTCGAGAGCCTCCACCCCGGATGATCCCACCCTACCAGCGAGCTCGGCCTTCTCCCACTCCGCCTCGGCTAACTTTCGTTCGGCCTCAGCCGTCCGCTTTTCGACCTCCACCGCCTGCTTCTCCGCCTAGGCCCGATCAGCCGTGGCCTCCCGCCGAAGGCGCTCGGCTTCCTCCACTCGGTCCACCAGCTCTACACGTTCGGTCTCCCACCGGCCATCCAGCTCAACATGAACAAGGTGCTCCTCTTCAAGAAGCCTATTCTTTCTATCGAGCGATTCGTGGGCCTTAGCTAGCTACTCGGTTAGCGCCCGGGTCTCCACCTGGCTCAACCGCACTAGCTCCCTAACTAAGGAAAGCTCCCTGTAAGACCCCGAATTATTTTATTAGATTTAATATATTTATTTAGCTCTTGTTAATTAAGAATGTGCATTTTTATGGATTTAATAATTGAATTTCAGATTTATTAATATTTAATTCCTTAGGAATAGAATAGTGATATTTTCGACCACCTTATAAAAATCCAGAAAAATAGTAAACAGGTTAAGGTCGATGTAGATTGCAATTTGTCTTCTGGCTTTAGGTCATTAAAAATCCGTGGTGAGATCTATTTAGAGATTAAGCCCTTAATTACACACTTTTTGACCCAAACCTAACCTTGGATTAAAACACGAAATTAGGGCTTGATACTCGACCAAATGAGCTCAAACCAGAGCCAAATGAACGGTGAGGATCTGAGGATCAAAAGCCCCCAATAAATTTAGTGAAACCCTAACCCTAGGCGGCGCTCTCGGCCGAGTTTGCTCAAGTCAACAATCACGGCGCCGTTTCTAACACGTCTCTTCCACGGCCGAATACTCCCAGTACAGAACTCTCCAGAAGGCCTATGAGCTATACATAGAAAGCTCTACGAGTCCTCTTTCTTTTGGTTGCTGTGGTGTCGGCGGAGGATCCAGATCTGGGGAGAATTCCGGCGATCTTTGTAGGTGTGTCGGCAGGCCGTCGACTTCCATCTTCCTCCCTTGTTTCTTCAATTAAGGTAGGCATTCTTAACCAAAACTCGATCATGAGTATAGGAAATTGATCCTCTCGACGAGATCTATCCATTGGGACTGAAAGCCCCAATTTTTATCAGGTGTGTAGAGAGCAGTCGAGGCTTTTCTGAAGGGTATTCTAGTTCGTTCTTCATATCTAGCACGTTTTTCAATCTCCGATTGAGGTAGGTGTAACAGACCAAACTTAAATTAACTTATATAATATGATAAGCATGATGTTAGCTTTCATTTAACGTAGAAAGCCCTATGTTTCATGAAGCATGTGTAGAGAATTTCTGTTTATAGTAACAGCATGTTTTAGACCTAGTTTGATGTGTTCATCCGAAGTGATTTATGATTTCGAAGTATTGATCTTGATCCACATGAACCATATCTTATATGGTTGGATTCACCATAGAAGTAGCTTTCATTTGAGCCAAGAAGCCCCAAATTCCATTCTGTATGTAGAGAGAATTTAACGTTTTAGTCACAGCATGTCAGAATTAGGGTTTCTTGTGTTCTTGCCTTAATAGATCTCGATTCCAGTAATTGATCATGAAATTGACCTTGCAGATAGGTAGAGTTTTGTATTAGCTTTCCATTGATACCAAAATCCCTTTATTTGGAGTCCAATTGCATTAGTTATGATCATCTTAGTGTAACCCTATCCAAACCCTAGTTCCCGGCGTTCATCGGAGGCGGCAGGGATGACCGGAGACGACCCAGAGATGGGCGGTCTTACGATAGACCGTCCAACTCCAGCCCACCTTTTGACCAATTTTGACCCTAGCATGCCCCTGGTTGAACGGTTTTTCAGGAACCACTCATCCCAGGATGAACGGTTCGTCAGGAACCACATATCTGGATGAAAGGTCCAGACTGGACCACATATACATAAACGGCCCGGCTATGGCCGCACAACCCAGGGATGGGCGGCCCTCCCAGGACCGCCCAACCCCTTGGGCGGCCCAGACAGAGCCGCCCAAAACCTTCGGCGGCCCAGACAGAGCCGCCCAACCATTGGGCGGCCCAGGGAGAGCCGCCCAACTCCCTGAGGCATGTTTGAAGCCCGTTCGCCCCCTGTTCAGCCCAGTAGATGTACGGCCCTTTAGCAACCGTTTATCTACCCAGTAATTGACTTAGTAATTATTTTGATGCATCCATTCTAGTGTCATAATGACAATTTATAATTTGAAACCCATGGACGGCCCCTGAGGAACCGTCCATCTCCCTGTGTCACAGAGGGACCCCTGTTCGGCCCCGGAATGCCCAGTAAGTTGTACGGTCCATATAGAACCGTTTATCCCCACAGAGAGTGACTTAATTTATGTTCTAGTGCATTCATTTGCATGTCATTAAGGGTAATTAGTGAAATAGAAACCCATTTAATAACTGTTTAAATATGCAACTAAATTTCTGATTATTGCTTGTCATTCGTGCCTATGCGACTTACGCGAACTCGTTATCATCTTAAATTGTTTTCTTGGCATCTTGGATTAATATATAACCTAATCCCTGTTAAATTAGCTTGGCATTAGGATTAATATGACTGTTAACTTGTTGTTTACTGCTGTACTACAGTAGAACATCATGTTTAACTTTCCCACTTCACGCGAAGCCGATTGGCCGATTAGCGTGCTAGTTTCGGTTCTACCCCCGGAAACTCTATCTGGCGGTCTTACCGTCATCTCAGAACATCATTATAATCATGATTAGAATCTGTTTAACACCAGCATACCCTATTTTTGAGCTTAAACCACTGGTTTAAGTCTTGGATCAAATCGGACGACGAGAGGCATGCGCGGTTATCATGTGACCGCATAACCTCTTAGGCGGCCCGTTCGTGACCGCATATCTTTATACGGCCCAGTATGGACCGTATATCTTGTTCTTGGGCCTCACTGTCTTTTAGACATGAGCGGCCCATATTGCACCGTTCTTACCTTAGGGCGGCCCACTGTCAGCCGTTCTTTTCTTGACTTCACGGGCTGAGTTTCAGTCCAGTTCCTGTACGTACGGTCCTATATGAACCGTATATACCCATCGAGCGGCTCCGTTACGACCGCACATCTCTTGAAGATGAGTTTGACCGTGTTTTGTACTCTTGAATCCAAGGACACGGTTAGTCCTTTAAATCTGAACTTATGACAGAAATTCCTCTGATTAATTGGCCATTAAAATTGATTGAATGTCTGGACGGATGGGACGTTGGGCCCAGTAAATCAATGCCATCGCATCTTAAGGGCCCGGTCTGGTACTGGGGAGAGCGCCCGAAAGTTAGTGAGCCCATGGGATGTTAATGACAAGGTGGGGCATTGCACCGAAGTACTTGCCTGAGTGTTGGCGTCTATGACAAAAGTATCTTGTTACTTGTTACTTGATCATACTTGGTTAATATTTAAATCACTTGCTTGTTGGCCAATTCCTTATTACTATATCATTGTTATATCTCTTGTTATATCTCCTGTTGTAAATTCTTGTATTTGTTATCCTTGATAATCATTATCAATTGTATATTTCTTGACCTGGCAAGATCTCGTTATTACCGTTGTTTATTGCATTATCGTTTGTAGCATGATATTTTGAAAATATAATTAAACTGTTAATCACTTATACATGTCTGTTATTTCCTACTGAGCGTCAGCTCACACCCCGTTGTTTCCCCCTTTCCAGGCTTCTCAGGTGACGCGCTTACCGACGGGGAAGGGTAGGAGTGATGTCTTGAGTGTATCAGTTCTAGTGTGTTAGCGGTGTGCTTATTGTTAGTTGTGTTTGGAGATCATTTAGTTTCAATTTGTTGTTGAGTCTTAGTGGTTGTTATTCCATGTTGTATTAAGTTGCCTTTGAGATTACTGTATCAGTTTGGTTGTTAATGATCATTTAGTATTTCCTTTCCATAGCACTTGTGTATTTAGATTAGTTCTCTCTCTTTCCTGCTTGCCTCTGACTGTACGTCCCGATATTTCCGCCTTGTTCGGGGCGTGACAGTTTAGTTGGTATCAGAGCCAGGTTTCACATTCCTAGGTTTTCTTAAGTTCTTAAGTTCTAGGTTTCCTAAGTTCTTGCATGGCATCCCAATAACCCGGTATATCAAAAGATGTTGTCCGAACGTTAGGCTACGCCTATCGGAAGGTCGCATACTTGCGCGAGTGATCTTCGGACCGGTTATCTCCGCCAGGTACCGAGTTTTGGTCGTGTCTAGGTGCATTAGACCCCTAATCTTGTTAAAGTCTAGGACCTGACCTGGTGAGAATGGGTAGAAACTTGGGTTAAGTTCGTTTCTTAATCGTGTAATTATCTATCTTGATTAAACCTAAGTAATCTATTTCTCGTGTAGATGGCAGCTGATCGCGCCGAATGGAGGAACCTGCAGCGCACGGTTCAAGGCCTTACCCAGGCCCTTCAGCAAGTGGCTCAGGCAGGAGCGGCACCACATGGCACCGGTGATCTATACCGGAACTTCCGCGGGATGAATCCGCCTAGATTCGCGGGTTCGACCGACCCCGACCAAGCCGAGCACTGGCTAGATGAGATGGGGAGAATATTTGAAGTTATGCAATGCACCAACCAGGAGCGTGTCCTTCTCTCGACATTTCAATTGGAGCGTGATGCACGTACTTGGTGGGATTCTATCAAGGCGACTCTCGGTGATCATCAGGTTACGTGGGAAGAGTTCGAGGAATTTTTCAACGGCAAGTATTTTTCTGACCGAGTGCAAGAGAAGAAAGCGGCAGAGTTCGCGGCTTTGAAGCAACGAGGTTTGTCCGTGGTGGAGTATGAGGCTCAATTTGCACGGCTTTCTCGATATGCTATACACCTTATTTTCACCGAGAAAATGAAGGCGAAGCGTTTTCTCAACGGACTGAAGCTGCATTATATCAACCAACTGGCACCAATGGAGATTTCCACTTATTCCGAGATGGTGAGAAAGGCTCAAGTTTTGGAAGATACCCTCGAAATGACGGAGAGAATCCGTGGAAGCGGTGCGAAGAAGGAGCAACCTACGGGTTCCCAGATTATCAAACCCGGGTATATCAAGAAGAGGCTTGTTAGTGGACCTAGTTCATGGAGCGGGTCCGGATCGTGGAAAGGTAAGATGCCGAAGTATGAAGATAAGAAACCTGGCCCTATTGTTCCGTTTAAGGGCGTATGCAGGTATTGTGATCGTCCAGGTCACAAGGTGGAGGAATGCTGGCGCAAGCTGGGCGCCTGTTTGCGATGTGGAAGCAAAGAGCACCGTATCCCCAACTGTCCTTTGATAGCGGAGCAAGCAACACCGGCAAAACCACAAGTCTTCAAGAAGCCGCAAGGGAAGCTCCAAGCTTTGTATGCAGAAGAAGCGGAAACAGCCGAAGATGGTGGACTCGTCGAAGGTACTCTTATTATACTCGACAAGCCAGCATTTGTTCTTTTTGATACTGGTGCAACACATTCCTTTATTTCTCGGAGTTTTGCTAAGTCATTAGCTATGGAACCGGTTATGATGGATACTCCGTTAGAGATTTCAACCCCTATTGGTACTAGATCAGCAATCCAGCATTTCTATCCTTCTAGTAAGGTTTTGATTGGTGAGCAGAACTTTCCAGCTGATTTAATTTGCATGGATATGAAGGATTATGATGTAATCCTAGGAGCAGATTGGTTGGCTCGACATGAGGTTGACGTTCACTGCAGTTCTAGCTCTGTGTCTTTTACTAGACACCCTGGACTTTCTTTTGTGGGAGTTAAGCACCATAACTCCGTACCGCTTATTTCGGCTCTTCGAGCTGATAAGCTGATGAGGCGAGGATGTGAGGCTTTTCTAGCCTTTATCTGCGCAACCCCTGAGTAGCAGATTGAGATCAAGGACATTCCTATTGTCCGAGATTTTTCTGATGTCTTTCCAGAGGAATTACCAGGACTTCCTCCTGAGCGGGAAGTTATCTTCTCTATTGACCTCTTTCCGGGCACATCTCCTATTTCCAAGGCTCCTTACCGTATGTCTCCTGCGGAACTGAGGGAGTTGAAGCAATAGTTGATGGAGTTACTCGAGAAGGGCTTTATTCGTCCTAGTACGTCTCCGTGGGGAGCCCCTGTATTGTTTGTTCGGAAGAAAGATGGCTCGATGAGATTATGCATCGATTATCGGCAATTAAACCAGTTCACTATCAAGAACAAATATCCACTGCCGAGGATTGATGAGTTATTTGACCAGATAGTGGGAGCTCAATATTTCTCTAAGATCGATCTTCGATCTGGATATCACCAGTTGCGGATTAAAGAGGAGGATATCTTTAAATCAGCTTTTCGCAGCAGGTATGGTCATTTCGAATTTGTCGTTATGCCTTTTGGTCTAACGAATGCTCCGGCAGCTTTCATGCAGTTGATGAACAATGTATTTCGGCCCTATCTTGATCAATGGGTCGTGGTATTTATTGATGACATCTTGATCTATTCCAAGAGTGAAGTGGAGCATGCTGAACATCTGAGGATGGCATTACAATTATTGAGAGATCATCAACTTTATGCCAAGTTTAGTAAGTGTGAATTCTGGTTGCAAGAAGTGTCCTTTCTCGGACATATTATCACCAATGAAGGTATTTCTGTGGATCCTTCGAAGGTTGAGGCAGTGAAGAATTGGGAGCAGCCTACCAGTGTGACGGAAGTTAGAAGTTTTCTTGGCCTGGCAGGTTATTATCGAAGGTTTATCTAGGATTTCTCTAAGATTGCGGTACCTATGACAAGGTTAACCCGCAAGGAGAACAAGTTTGATTGGTCAGACGATTGCCAGCGAAGCTTTTAGACTCTAAAGGATTGTTTGACTACTGCACCTATATTGGCTTTCCTTCTGGTGAAGGAGGATTTGTCGTTTATACTGATGCTTCAGGAATTGGCTTAGGCTGTGTACTTATGCAGCATGGGAAGGTGATTGCCTACTCTTCTAGGCAGTTGAAGAAGCACGAGGAGAATTATCCTGTTCATGATTTGGAACTTGCAGCAGTCGTCTTTGCTTTGAAGATTTGGAGGCACTACCTGTATGGAGAATCTTTCACGGTATTTTCAGACCACAAGAGCTTGAAGTATTTATTCTCTCAGAAGGAACTCAATATGCGGCAGCGCAGATGGTTGGAGTATTTGAAGGACTTCGACTTTTCTATTGATTATCACCCTGGCAAAGGCAATGTTGTGGCAGACGCATTGAGCCGGAGGCCAGTAGCTAGATTGTCAAGTCTCATGTTGCAAGAATGGAAGTTACTATTACAGTTATCTAGTCTGGATCTTAATATTGACAATGATCGGGTTTTGATTGCTCAGATTCAACTTAAACCTGAATTATTGATGGAGATCAAGTTCTTGCAAGATAATGATCCCGAGCTGGTACAAATCAAGGGAAGCTTGAGCAGCAGACCTGATTTCGGGTTGGCTGATGATGGTAGATTATTATTTAAAGGCAGAACTTGTGTACCTGATGAAGCTACAGTAAAGAACAAGATTCTTGTGGAAGCTCATAGATCCAGATACACCATTCATCCCGGAGGCACTAAGATGTACAGAGATTTGAAGCGATCCTTTTGGTGGATGAATATGAAGAGGGAAATCGCTGACTTCGTAAGTAAATGCTTGGTTTGCCAACAAGTTAAAGCTGAGCACTTCAGACCGGCAGGGAAATTGAAACCACTCGACATACCCCAATGGAAGTGGGAGAGTATTGGCATGGATTTCATTATGGGTTTGCCTAGAACTCGTGGTGGATTTGATGCAATTTGGGTGATTGTTGACCGATTGACAAAATCAGCTCATTTCTTATCCATTAAGTCTAAGTGGACAGTCGATGTATTGGCTGCTTTGTATTTGAAGGAAGTGGTGAGATTACATGGTATTCCAGTGAATATAGTATCTAATCGAGACCCTAGATTCACTTCTCATTTCTGGAAGGGACTGCAAGAGTCTTTGGGTACTCGTCTGAATTTCAGCACGGCATTTCATCCGCAGACAGATGGACAGACAGAGAGAACCAATCAGATAGTGGAAGATATGCTGCGAGCATGTATGATTGACTTTGGTGGTACTTGGAATGAGCATTTGGCCCTAATTGAATTCGCCTACAATAACAGCTACCAGTCTAGTATCCAGATGGCTCCATTTGAAGCCTTGTATGGCAGAAGTTGTCGTTCCCCGTTGTGTTGGGACGAGGTAGGTGAGAAACAGTGGCTTGGACCGGATCTTGTCTCGGAATCTTCACAGAACATCCGCATTATCCGGGACCGGTTACAAGTGGCTCAATCAAGACAGAAGATCTATGCCGACAACAGGAGGAGAGCATTGGAATTTCAGGTTGGCGAGCATGTATTCTTAAAGGTCTCTCCGACGAGAGGGATCCGAAGATTTGGCATTCATGGCAAGGTGAGTCCGAGATACATTGGTCCATTCGAGATTCTAGATAGAGTGGGAGAGGTGGCATACAGGCTGGCCTTACCGCCTCAATTGTCTGGCGTGCACAACGTCTTCCATATTTCTATGTTACGGAAGTATGTGTACGACCCCACTCATGTTATACAGCATGTGGATTTCGAGCTGAAGGAGGATCTGACCTACGAGGAAAGACCGATAAAGGTTCTGGACCGGAAGCAACAACAACTCCGGAATCGTTCAATACCGATGGTCAAGATTCAGTGGAGTCGGCGTGGGACCGAAGAAGCTATGTGGGAGTTTGAAGAGACTATGCGGAAGCGGTATCCCGACTTATTCTAGGTGAGCGATCTCTATCCCTACTCGCAGTGTTAGTGCAGTGAATTTGGAGGACCAAATTCCTTTAAGTAGGGGAGGGTGTAAGACCCCGAATTATTTTATTAGATTTAATATATTTATTTAGCTCTTGTTAATTAAGAATGTGCATTTTTATGGATTTAATAATTGAATTTCGGATTTATTAATATTTAATTCCTTAGGAATAGAATAGTGATATTTTCGACCACCTTATAAAAATCCAGAAAAATAGTAAACAGGTTAAGGTCGATGTAGATTGCAATTTTGTCTTCTGGCTTTAGGTCATTAAAAATCCGTGGTGAGATCTATTTAGAGATTAAGCCCTTAATTGCACACTTTTTGACCCAAACCTAACCTTGGATTAAAACACGAAATTAGGGCTTGATACTCGACCAAATGAGCTCAAACCAGAGCCAAATGAACGGTGAGGATCTGAGGATCAAAAGCCCCCAATAAATTTAGCGAAACCCTAACCCTAGGCGGCGCTCTCGGCCGAGTTTGCTCAAGTCAACAATCACGGTGCCGTTTCTAACACGTCTCTTCCACGGCCGAATACTCCCAGTACAGAACTCTCCAGAAGGCCTATGAGCTATACATAGAAAGCTCTACGAGTCCTCTTTCTTTTCGTTGCTGTGGTGTCAGCGGAGGATCCAGATCTGGGGAGAATTCCGGCGATCTTTGTAGGTGTGTCGGCAGGCCGTCGACTTCCATCTTCCTCCCTTGTTTCTTCAATTAAGGTAGGCATTCTTAACCAAAATTCGATCATGAGTATAGGAAATTGATCCTCTCGACGAGATCTATCCATTGGGACTGAAAGCCCCAATTTTTATCAGGTGTGTAGAGAGCAGTCGAGGCTTTTCTGAAGGGTATTCTAGTTCGTTCTTCATATCTAGCATGTTTTTCAATCTCCGATTGAGGTAGGTGTAACAGACCAAACTTAAATTAACTTATATGATATGATAAGCATGATGTTAGCTTTCATTTAACGTAGAAAGCCCTATGTTTCATGAAGCATGTGTAGAGAATTTCTGTTTATAGTAACAGCATGTTTTAGACCTAGTTTGATGTGTTCATCTGAAGTGATTTATGATTTCGAAGTATTGATCTTGATCCACATGAACCATATCTTATATGGTTGGATTCACCATAGAAGTAGCTTTCATTTGAGCCAAGAAGCCCCAAATTCCATTCTGTATGTAGAGAGAATTTAACGTTTTAGTCACAGCATGTCAGAATTAGGGTTTCTTGTGTTCTTGCCTTAATAGATCTCGATTCCAGTAATTGATCATGAAATTTACCTTGCAGATAGGTAGAGTTTTGTATTAGCTTTCCATTGATACCAAAATCCCCTTATTTGGAGTCCAATTGCATTAGTTATGATCATTTTAGTGTAACCCTATCCAAACCCTAGTTCCCAGCGTTCACCGGAGGCGGCAGGGATGACCGGAGACGACCCAGAGATGGGCGGTCTTATGATAGACCATCCAACTCCAGCCCACCTTTTGACCAATTTTGACCATAGCATGCCCCTGGTTGAACAGTTTTTCAGGAACCACTCATCCCAGGATGAACGGTTCGTCAGGAACCACATATCTGGATGAAAGGTCCAGACTGGACCACACATACATAAACGGCCCTGCTATGGCCGCACAACCCAGGGATGGGCGGCCCTCCCAGGACCGCCCAACCCCTTGGGCGGCCCAGACAGAGCCGCCCAAAACCTTCGGAGGGAGAGCCGCCCAACTCCCTGAGGCCTGTTTGAAGCCCGTTCGCCCCCTGTTCAGCCCAGTAGATGTACGGCCCTTTAGCAACCGTTTATCTACCCAGTAATTGACTTAGTAATTATTTTGATGCATCCATTCTAGTGTCATAATGACAATTTATAATTTGAAACCCATGGACGGCCCCTGAGGAACCGTCCATCTCCCTGTGTCACAGAGTGACCCCTGTTCGGCCCCGGAATGCCCAGTAAGTTGTACGGTCCATATAGAACCGTTTATCCCCACAGAGAGTGACTTAATTTATGATCTAGTGCATTCATTTGCATGTCATTAAGGGTAATTAGTGAAATAGAAACCCATTTAATAACTGTTTAAATATGCAACTAAATTTCTGATTATTGCTTGTCATTCGTGCCTATGCGACTTACGCGAACTCGTTATCATCTTAAATTGTTTTCTTGGCATCTTGGATTAATATATAACCTAATCCCTGTTAAATTAGCTTGGCATTAGGATTAATATGACTGTTAACTTGCTGTTTACTGCTGTACTACAGTAGAACATCATGTTTAACTTTCCCACTTCACGCGAAGCCGATTGGCCGATTAGCGTGCTAGTTTCAGTTCTACCCCTGGAAACTCTATCTGGCGGTCTTACCGTCATCTCAGAACATCATTATAATCATGATTAGAATCTGTTTAACACCAGCATACCCTGTTTTTGAGCTTAAACCACTGGTTTAAGTCTTGGATCAAATCGGACGACGAGAGGCATGCGCGGTTATCATGTGACCGCATAACCTCTTAGGCGGCCCGTTCGTGACTGCATATCTTTATACGGCCCAGTATGGACCGTATATCTTGTTCTTGGGCCTCACTATCTTTTAGACATGAGCGGCCCATATTGCACCGTTCTTACCTTAGGGCGGCCCACTGTCAGCCGTTCTTTTCTTGACTTCACGGGCTGAGTTTCAGTCCAGTTCCTGTACGTACGGTCCTATATGAACCGTATATACCCATCGAGCGGCTCTGTTACGACCGCACATCTCTTGAAGATGAGTTTGACCGTGTTTTGTACTCTTGAATCCAAGGACACGGTTAGTCCTTTAAATCTGAACTTATGACAGAAATTCCTCTGATTAATTGGCCATTAAAATTGATTGAATGTCTGGACGGATGGGACGTTGGGCCCAATAAATCAATGCCATCGCATCTTAAGGGCCCGGTCTGGTCCTGGGGAGAGCGCCCGAAAGTTAGTGAGCCCATGGGATGTTAATGACAAGGTGGGGCATTGCACCGAAGTACTTGCCTGAGTGTTGGCGTCTATGACAAAAGTATCTTGTTACTTGTTACTTGATCATACTTGGTTAATATTTAAATCACTTGCTTGTTGGCCAATTCCTTATTACTATATCATTGTTATATCTCTTGTTATATCTCCTGTTGTAAATTCTTGTATTTGTTATCCTTGATAATCATTATCAATTGTATATTTCTTGACCTTGCAAGATCTCGTTATTACCGTTGTTTATTGCATTATCGTTTGTAGCATGATATTTTGAAAATATAATTAAACTGTTAATCACTTATACATGTCTGTTATTTCCTACTGAGCGTCAGCTCACACCCCGTTGTTTCCCCCTTTCCAGGCTTCTCAGGTGACGCGCTTACCGACGGGGAAGGGCAGGAGTGATGTCTTGAGTGTATCAGTTCTAGTGTGTTAGCGGTGTGCTTATTGTTAGTTGTGTTTGGAGATCATTTAGTTTCAATTTGTTGTTGAGTCTTAGTGGTTGTTATTCCATGTTGTATTAAGTTGCCTTTGAGATTACTGTATCAGTTTGGTTGTTAATGATCATTTAGTATTTCCTTTCCATAGCACTTGTGTATTTAGATTAGTTCTCTCTCTTTCCTGCTTGCCTCTGACTGTACGTCCGGATATTTCCACCTTGTTCGGGGCGTGACACTCCCACTGAAGCCCATCACGCTCCTCGGCAAGCCGAGCCAACCTCCTGTCAGACCCACCTAGGGTCCAGGCCAGGGTCGGTCGCTCCAACTCCGATCGAGTGTACGCTTCTGCCAGAGTGGCCCCCATCTGGGACAGGACCAAGCCGCCCTCCATAACCGCCCCAAGGGCCATGGAAGGGGAGTGCTGCCTATCTCCCCCCTTCACCTTTGCGACTATACCGTGACACATTTGATACAGAGGGCCTTGGATGCCGAGCCTCTCCAGGGCCACCGGAATGGAGACCCCCTCTTCGGCCGGCGTCCCGCCGGACGGCCCGGATCGAGCCGCGGTTTCGTTCGCCCCTCGTGCCTCGGTCGGTCGGGGCTGCGTCGCTTCTTCTTGCGACCCCCCAACCTTGACCGGTTCGGCAACTACACCACCACCGGGAGCGTCACCCGCCTCGGTCACCGCCCCAATATTGACCGTGGTCCCAACGTCACCCGCCTCGTCTACGCCCCCCTCGGCTCCAACCGAGGGGAGAGCCGGGCCAGCACTGTTGCCAGTCGCAGGAGCAGCCTCGGCCCCCTCTGCTCCGGCCGAAGGAGGAGCCGAGCCAGCATCGTCGTCGACCGCAGAAGCAGCCCCAACCTCCTCGACCACCTCTTGCTCAGCGGGTGGGAGAGCTAGCCCAGTAGGGTCGGCCCCATCATGCTCGATGGAGGGGCGAGCCGCGGCAAGGTCGCCTTCGACTGTGAGTATGACCCCGGCCTTCTTGGCCCGCTTCCTGGCCTTCCCGGCAGCTCGGATCAGACCCTCCATGGGATCCTTGCGCTTGGACCCCCGCGGCCTGGAGGATTCACCCTGGGTCACCCCCTTGCCCTTATCTCTGGCTCGGGAGCGACCCGTGGGAGCAACCGACTTGTCGGCAGCCGAGTCATCGCCAAGGTCGATCACCTCTGTGACCTCTTCCAAAGCCAACCACATGGTGTCTACATAAAAAGGATGACATAGTCAGAAAAAGAAAAATGATCTCAACATCCAAAGGAGAACTTAGTTTGTGGCACCTGAACCCGACGGATGCAGCCGCGTAAGAAGACACCGCTCGATATTCTCTGGAGTAACCAGCTTCTCTGTGGATTAGCGGTGCTTCAGCAAGACAGTCGCATATTTCTCCACATGTGGAGGGAACTCATCCTGCCTGGGAGGGATATTCGGGTGGAAATTGTGGATTACTGGACACCTCCAGGTTTCCTCCACCGAACAAATCCCCACCCAGAAGAATTGAGTTTTCCACCCCTTATGCGAAGAATCCTTCGCAGCCAAGGAGATACAGCTCCTATTCCGCCTCGCCTGGATGAAATAGAAACCCTTCCCGGCCGAAGGATGTGCTTTCAACTCAAAGAAATAGTGAAAGAGGTCGAAGGAAGGAGGAACTCCACACTGGCGGCAGTGAATGCGGAAGACGGAAAGAAGAAGATAAGAATTGACTACCAACTGAATGGGCGCCAACAGGAAAAAATTGAGAAGCTGAAGAACGAAAGGTTCGATATGGCCTGTACGAGAGTCCAAGCTCGTCTCGTGTGGAGAGGCCGCGGCAAAGCAAAACTTGTGGGGTAGGCGATACTGGTGCTCCAGCCTTCTCACATCCGCCTCCCCCAGTTCACTACAGTTTAGAACCAGCGCCTTCAGCACTGGCTCATCCTCCCACTCCTCAGCATCCGAACGCTGGTCCGCCATGGAATCCGCAGAAGAGTTTGAGGAAAGGCGATCTCGGGACTCCGATGATTCTGGCGGAAGAGGAAGCCGCCGGACTTCCTCCGCGGTTATCTCCGCCAACTCCACGAATGCCGCTGCAAGCCTCTGCTCTTCCGTCGTGTCCTCACGACGCATCGAAGAGCCCAAAATCAAGAACGGAGGAGAGCCAAAACCCTAAAGACGGAGGGAGTCTGGAATGACAACAAGCGCCCAACGCCTATATCCCCACGCAGAAGGCGGTGCGTCATTCTGAACTCCGTGAAAAGGGGGCCCCTTCAGTTCAAATCCGTCAGGATCATCATTATTACGGGCCCGGGTGACCACGACACGTGGCTTCCTAACACCACCAGATCTCCACCCACCTGAGCCACGGTGGTCCAAAACCCCAAATAGCTACTCTTCTGAGCTTACTAAAGCTCGGGAGTAGGAGGGGGACAAGTGGAGAGGGGGATTTCTGTTGCCTATCTAAGAGCAGCCAAACTAGGTCCATCAGGACCGAACGAGGCCCAGCTCATCCAAGTGACAGCCCCACAAGGCCCACTTAGGCTAAAAAGCCCAATAAGATTACTCTGGATCAAATCCTTCCTCAGCGGCCCTTAGGCCCGGAAGGCCCGAGCGTCGGTCAGAACGGAGGAAGACCCATGCCCGAGTTATCCCCTCATCGGGATAGAGGCAAGCGCTCAGCGCCCACTCCGACCTATCTTCATCCGAGCTATGCCTATCGCCGGGACACGGTTGGCACCTTTTATGCTCGGCTAGACCGACGATTTCTTATCCACGCTACTGTTGAGAGCCCTTTATGAGCAGGAGTTTATGAGGATAAGGGGCCCTTGATCCCTCAAGGCTATAAAGATCCCACGATGAGGACGTAAAGACCCCACGATGAGGACGTAACTCCCGTCTAAAACTCCTCAGCTTACAGGACTCATGAGGCGAGCACACTATATAAACCTGGGACTCCCTCCAATGAAAGGTAAGGGCAATACACGCCTAAAATTCCCTGAGCAGGAATCACTTCACCACCTTTGTGTAGAGGGATCTCGTGCACCTCTTTCTTCCTTCCTCCATATCTTCCACCATTGCTCTACTAACTTAAGCATCGGAGGGTTTTCCCTAGGGAACCTCCCCTGGGCCCCCTGATCTATTTCCTTTTCTCTACAGTTCACTGTTCGGTGATCATCTACCCCACTCAGGAGCCGCGCGAGATCACGCCCCTTCATAACCCTTTCCATTTTACGTAGGAGACCTTATTAATAACCTGCCACCCCTCTGCCATTCCTGCCACAAAAGAGAAGGTTTTCGTGCCTTTCTCTTCTCCACCTGCAGAAGAGAGAGAGAGAGTTTAACATTTCTCTTCACGTGCAGGTTACGTACAACATCATAAGGTTGGGGGTTTGACTGTAGAGGACTTGGAGGGATAGGATTTTACGGTTGAACTAGTCAACCACCTCTACAGGTCGGTGTTCTCAAGATCTGGCTTAAGTAGTAGTTAAATAGGGTGACATGCATGAATAGGGTAGTTACGTATCACCTAGTGTCTATGTGTTCTTCCATTTTAATTCCTATAAATTATCCCATATTTAAAAATTCATATATATGAAATTAAATCTTAAAAATATTGTATGCGCATGATCTTGCAATCCTGCTATTTGTCCATGTCTAGCCATATCTTTACTTCCTGATTCTGTGAACATTTTTTTTAAAATCATGAATAGTAAGTTACGTAATTAGTGATCACCATGCTCAGAAATTCAAGTTTACTTAACCAAACCATGAAATTCCAGCATAAGCATGATTTTAAAATCCTTAGATTTTTCTCTATCTAATCATGTCCTTAAAACTCAATTTACCAAACCTTAAATTTTATGAATAGAAACTTGTGTCTAAAACGCACTGATTCTGGTGCATATATGTCAATTACGTGAAGGGTAGACGGAGGATACTATTCATGGCCCATTATAAAAAATTTAATATCTCACAAGATAAAAATGATTAGGAAATTGTAATTGTTACCCATTAACCACCTCGATTTACTCTACCATGAAAAATTATCAAATAAATATTTGGCCTTAAAAATGAAATTGAGTGAATAGTAAAAAGATAATATTCATGACCCACTTTAAAAATTAATATCTCATAAGAGAAAAATGATTAGGAAAATCTAATTGTTACCCATTAACCACCCCGATTTGCTCTACCATGAAAAATTATCAAATAAATATTTAGCCTTAAAAATGAAATTGAGTGAATAGTAAAAAGTCTTAAAACGAATAGTAAATACATTGGGCCAATGTTGACCGCCTACTACATAAGTGCACCGACCTTGGTCGGGTGCTACAGTGATGTGCACCGACCTTGACTTGTATGTGCACTAACCTTAGTATGCACAAAGAAAACCTACACAGACCTTATCATGCAACATGCACTGACCTTAGTATGGACAAAGAAAACCTGCACATACCTTATCATGTAACATGCACTGACCTTAGTATGCACAAAGAAAACCTGCACAAACCTTATAATGCAACATACACTGACCTTAATATGCACAAAGAAAACTTGCACAGACCTTATCATGCACTGACCTTAGTATGCACAAAGAAAACCTACACAAACCTTCTATATGCGTGAGCAGTAATGTGCACAGACCTTCTATATGCATGAATAGTAATGTGCACAGACCTTCTATATGCATGAATAGTAATTGTTGGATTTTCCAGCGTCTCCCTTAGGGATTTGCTGTTCCACGTGGATTATGGGGTCCACGTGGGGCGTCGGTGCGTTGGCAGCCCATCCCACCGCATGGATTATGGGGTCCATGTGTGAAGCCCCTCATGCCCGCCCACAGCACGATAGTGTGGGGTTCTGTAATGCCATAAGGAAATACATTCTGCCTTCGCTACCAGCTCGAGCTTTTAGCGCAACGGTTGGGGCATGATCTTGTAAAGTAGTATCAGAGCGAGGTCGCGGGTTCAAAGCCCCAGGTGCCGCTGGGGGGGAGATTGTTGGATTTTCCAGTGTCTCCCATAGGGATTTGCTGTTCCACGTGGATTATGGGATCCACGTGGGGCATCAGTGTGTTGGCAACCCATCCCGCCGCATGGATTATGGGGTCCATGTGCGAAGTCCCTCATGTCTGCCCACAGCACGATAGTGTGGGGTTCTGCAATGCCATAAGGAAATACGGTCCGCCTTCGCTACCAGCTCGAGCTTTTAGCGCAACGGTTGGGGCATGATCCTGTAAACTGGTATCAGAGCAATTGTTGGATGTCTGTGTTTTAATGATGCTAAACACTATGACTTGTAATGCATGATGTCATATGTGTTTGAACTATGGTTGTGTCTAAATTGTCATATATGTTTGACTTGCTGATCTACTTCTCCCTGTGGATTCGACTCAGTCTCATCACTTAACTATTCTATGCATTTAATTTGTGGGTCGGATATTTTAATTTGGTAGCGGGGCGTATTAACGACGTGCGTTTTTCGCGCATCAAATTTTGGCGCCACTGCCGGGGAGATTTGAATTTGAAGTTGATAACTTTGTGTTTTCTTTTGTATACATATTGGTGTTCACTCTTATTTTTGTAGAAAAATAAAAGGGTCCGCAAAAGCACAAAAAAATAGAAAATGTTGAAAATGCCAAAAATAAATGTTGTGTCTCCCCGAGGTAAGTCTTCTTTATCTTCTACTATTGTTGTTTTAAATTTGCCAAATAAAGAACGAGGGAATGCGATTAAGGTTAGTACTTTTACCCTCTTTCTATAGATTTAGTTTCTTTATTTTTACTTTCAATATGTAATTAAATTTCATGCTTAGAAATGTTCTAAAACAAAAATAAAAAAAATAGAAGAAATAAAAAAATTTGGTAGATTAACTCAGTTCACTAAAAAAAATAGAAAAAAAAAATAAAAACACAAAAAAGGTATCACTTGGGCTCACTATCATCTTTGAAACTGGTGTCTAAGGCTAGAGGTCAACGGCGAACGCTATAAGCGGGAAAGTGGTTACTTAATTAGGACCTTGTGAAAGCAAGGGGAGCCTCTCACTTCCCCACCTGTTACCTGGCCGGTGGACAAGTTTGATGGTGAAACTAAGTTGGACTTTGTTTGAGAATTTGTTTGTATAAACAAATCAAAAAAAGAAGAAAAAATAAAATATACAAAAAATGGTGAGGGCATAAATTTTCATCTATGGATTGGGCACACAAATTAGACATGTTTGACCAATTGGCTCATAAATTTGATCAATTTCTAGCCATGGATCAAGACCCTTTCATACCACCTAGTCACCATGACAATGATCACATGTGGGTTAACCCGACCCATTATGGCAGTGGTTGCCCAAACCCATACTCATCTCTCACACAAAATAGCCTGACCGATCATGAAAATCCATACTCGTGGTCGGCCGAAAATGAGATCCCGTCACCTATGATATCCGAGTTTCCATCATTTACCCAAGATCAGGCTCAAACCACTCAGTTCTTCCAAGGGGGCCATGATCTACCTTTCACCCCGGAGCAAGGCCAATATGATCAACGATTTTCTCAGCCCGATTACGAATCATCTCCAAATACTTATAACTTTAATTGGGAAGATCATTCACCAATCTCTTGGATGGACCAAGCAAGACAAACTCAAATATCTCAAGACCTCTCCACACCTTATTTTGACCCATGTCCACATACCTTGAATTCTGGTTGGAGAGATCGATATGATTCTTCTAGGGAGTCTTATCAGGATCAAGGTCAAAGTCCTCAAGAACAAGATTTTCCAAATTGGGAACCATACCCAAATGATTCTTACGATCAACCCTATTATGGAGTACATCCCATACACTCTCCACCATCTCATTCTCGGACTGAGTGCCCTTCAAACTACTATCCATCACAATCTAACTCTCAACCCACTTATCTATCTCCTCCATACACAGATTTGCATAAGGAGGAGATGTTTGATCAATTGACACGGCTCTTCCAGACTCAACAACAAGCCTTTCAGGAACAACTATAAAACTTTGAGGCTCATGTGAGTCGGGTTGCTAAAAACATCATAGAAATGAAAGTCGATCTAATGCCTAGCAACTCCACTACAAGTCTTGAGGACCAACTTCCTGCATTTGATGACAATAAAAGTTCATATGATCAACCTATGATCCCCCAATCTACCACTCATATCACTGTTAATTTTGAGGGAATCATAGAAGAATCTTATGAGGAGGACTTAAAGGAAGAGTTGCCTAAGATGCCTAAATCCAATTCCACTTGTGAAGAGGATTATGATGAGTTTGAGGATTATGATGATCTTGAGTCGTTGGGGGGAGAAGAAGAGGATGATGATTTGCCAGTCAATGACCAAATTCCATTACTTGCCATTCCTAAATTTGATGAATCTTCTATCCAAGTACATCATGATGAAAATATGAGTGTGGAGGGTGAATTAAGTGTATACATAAATCCATCTTCTTGGGTAATTGAGGAACCAAGTACTCCACTGGACAGTCACTCTGATTGGGCATCTCATGATTTAGAGAAGGATGTGGATCTTTTACCCACCCCTGACCTTGGTGAATCCACAATCATTCCAAATATTTTGCCACTCGCCAACTCGCCGGATCCATCAGACTCTTATGAGAATCCGTGTGTTAAGGAACACAATGATTTCATTCCTAATCCCCCTTATCTCCTTGACACTGGCCAAGTGGTGGATTCTCCCAAACTTCATAACACTCTCATCCTCTCTCACTTGAACGATATGCAAGTAACTCATACGAGTGAGGATGCAGAAGAAAAGCAAAGAAAAATTAAGGTCAGCGTTGATGTGTTTAACACTTATAAAGACCTTCCGTGTACAGAGGAATATTTTGTGATTGAAGATATGATAATTCCTCTGGCATTCTCAGACCGAGGGGGTCCGTCCAAATTCCTAGACACCTTGGCATAATTCTAGCCCACATGCACGTACATATAATCTTTTCCTCCAATGGTACAAGGGCTAGAGTTTATCAGAGGATAACATCATTTGGTGGCTTATTCTGAATGCCACCCGTTCGTTAGTGAGCTACATTGCGTCTAGCTGAAGACGTTAAATTTAGCGCTTTTTGGGAGGCAGCCCAACGTTTTCATAGTTTGGTGTGCTAATAAATGGCTTCTTGGGAGGCAACCGAAGTTTTTATTCTGGTTTTCTATTTATTTTGCAGGTTTGAATAAAAGATAAGTTGGGGGGAGAGAGGTGATTGCTTCATCTGTTTCTCAGATTTTCAAAGTCAAGTGACGCCTCTCAATCCAGCAAGCATGCCCGTCGAAGTCCACCTCTATCAGGTTGTCCCGTTCCTTCATAAACTTCTCCTGTCTGCATTGTTCGATTGTTCCATATTGTTCATGCCATTGAGGATAATATCATTTAAGTTGGGGGGACGGAAATCATGTTACACATGTTGCACTCATATACAACATCCATGGAATGGAAAAGACTAGGGAAAAGGATGATGAAAAATTAATCTAGCCATGGAAACTGATTTAAGAATTTCTTTAAAGTTCATGAGCACTTTAGAAAATAAAATCACTTTGCACGCTAATGAACCAAGTAGGACAAGCCTTCTGCTATTTTGGACATATTGTCTGATATTCTGCACTTTTTGAGGAAGAGATCTTTTATAAGCTTGCTGTTATGTTATCTATTGAAAAAAAAACACCATGAAAAATGCTCCGATTCTGAGTAACCGGGCCTACTTCACCTAAGACGTGTTGAGTTTCGCGTCAAAAGGAAAATGGAACTTTGATCTGTGTAACTGGGCCTTCTTCACCTAAGACGTGTTGAGGTTCGCGTAAAACAGTGACGGGTAGTGCGTCATCATGTGTGTATGTGTGTATATAAAAAAAAAGAAAAAGAGAGAGATCCCAAAAAGGACATAGTAATAAGGCAGACAAAAAGCTATTATGCTGAATACTCTATTTAAGAAGTGCACGATTGAAAGGCACTTGTTCGGAATAGCAAATGGGGGACGCAATTGTCTTCGCTGTAGACTTAACATTTCACATGCACAAGTGCTATTGACCTTTAAATTGACTTCTTGATCATGTACCTTAATTTCCAAATCTAAGGCTAGTATGTGTTAATGCTTCCAGATTCTTAATCTTTAGTTAACTCTATAAAAGATGATCTGAAAATGAGGCATGAATATTTTAAACTCTTGTTGGTCCTTAATTTCAAATTATTTGCATTGCTAAGGGATTAGCAATGAGTAAGTTAGGGGGTGTGATAAGTGTGCATTTGTATGAGTTAATTCATGATATTCACACTTTTTATGAGCTTTAATGTTAATAATTGTGCACTTATCACACTTAATATCGATTTCCGAACAAAATGCTTAGTTTGATGAAATTATTATAATTTGATCAATAAATATGTTATTTTACAGGCACTCGGCAAAAAAACTCCACAAGTCTGCGCTAAAAAATGAGCCAAAGTGCATTGCCGACCAAGCCCAAGTTTAGTCCAAATTCAAAGAAAAGAAAAAAAAGAAGAAAATATAAATAGATATATATTCATTTATCTATTTATATATATCTATTTATCTATTTATCTATTTATCTATATATCTATAATTCAAACAAAACAAAAAGATAAAACACTTATATATATCATATATAGTATATTGTTATATACATAGTATATATATATGATTTATATATAGCATATATTATAATATCCATAACATATTCAACAAGAATAGGCTTTCAACGTGAATGAGCTTCACGTGCAAATGGCCCTTGTTCTCTCACGTACGTGGGACCCATCCCCACCTTCTAAAGTAGCCATTCCATGCTAAGGTGGCCAGGCCAATTCTTCACGCATGGCCCCTCTTCACAGCACGTGGAACCCAGCGGCAGGGAAGCTTCTCTCGCGTAGGATCAACGGGTGATGAAGGCCTTCTCGCGGGTGACTTTCTTGCCGGCGGTTGGTTGCGTGTCACACGCGACAGGCGGAGTCAACGCGGGAGGCAGGTGTAGCTGGCATCTAACGCCGCACGGTCGACAAGGCTTCCGGTGCTTCAGGCGGCCTTCTCACGTGGCAGAAGAATGGAGAGGGGAGAGAGTAGAGACACATAGGGTTTGTAAAGCCTATAAAAGCGGTTGAGATGTGGTTTAGGGAGAAGAAGCTTTGTAATACGTTTTTAATTTCTATTGTTGTCATTTGTTTTTGTAAGAAGGTTCAAGTGGTGTATTTGAAGAATCAAGGGGAGAGAGAGGGGCAGGAGGCCCCTTCAAGTTTTAATTTCTTTCAATCTTATTATTCATTTAAATTATTAGAAGTTTTGGAATTTTGAGTGGTGATTATTACAAGTTCTTAAGATTTTAGCCCTTTCATAGCCATTTACGTATTTTTCTAATCGTTATTTTAATTTTTTATCTTCTTCAAAGTTGTTCATATTTTAGTTCTACACATTTTCTATTTTTTTCATTTTCTCTAATTCCTCTTCGTTTTTAATTTATTACACGTTTTTACAAACTCAGTCTTAATAGGTTACTGTTCATCCGAAGTGATAATTTTTGCCATGTCTCCATTTTGAAGTCCTTCCAGTCCTCTTTTTATTCTGAGTTCTTCATGAAAGTTGTTTCTATCTTATAGATCTAACTTTTATTCTTCTACCACTTCCTCCAATTCTTCTTTATTTTTGAGTTATTTTAATTTTCCCACAGTTCTATCTTTAACGTTTGTACTATTCAGCCGCGCGCATAGGTTCCGTGTTTTCCAAATTTTCACCTCCTTCCTCTCATTTTCTGTTTCTACACTCTTGATAAAAGTTATTCCTAACCCTATGATCTTTAACTTTGTCTTCTTTCACTTCTTCTAATTCTCACCGGTTTAAAAGTTATTTTCATTCTAATGTCACCCTAGTTTCATTATAATTTTCTTTTCGTAGTTCTTTCATTCACTTCCCTTTCTTTACATCCTTCACACACCCTAAGGCGGTTTCAATTCAATTCTCATGATTTTTAAATATTAAAAACTCAAAGTTTTCAACTTTCAGATCTACTTCTCCCTGTGGATTCGACTCGGTCTCATCACTTAACTATTCCATTTATTTAATTTGTGGGCCGAATATTTTAATTTGGTAGCGGGGCGTATTAACGACGTGCGTTTTCCGCGCATCAAATTTTGGCGCCGCTGCCGGGGAGGTTTGAATTTGAAGTTGATAACTTTGTGTTTTCTTTTGTATACATATTGGTGTTCACTCTTATTTTTACAGAAAAATAAAAGGGTCAGCAAAAGTACAAAAAATAGAAAATGTTGAAAATGCCAAAAACAAATGTTGTGTCTCCCCGAGGTAAGTCTTCTTTATCTTCTACTATTGTTGTTTTAAATTTACCAAATAAAGAACGAGGGAATGCGATTAAGGTTAGTACTTTTACCCTCTTTCTATAGATTTAGTTTCTTTATTTTTACTTTCAATATGTAATTAGTTTTCATGCTTAGAAATGTTCTAAAACAAAAATAAAAAAATAGAAGAAATAAAAAAATATGATGGATTAACTCAGTTCACTAAAAAAAATAGAAAAAAAAATAAAAACATAAAAAAGGTATAACTTGGGCTCACTATCATCTTTGAAACTAGTGTCTAAGGCTAGAGGTCAACGGCAAACGCTATAAGCGGGAAAGTGGTTACTTAATTAGGACCTTGTGAAAGCAAGAGGAGCCTCCCACTTCCCCACCTGTTACCTGGCCGGTGGACAAGTTTGATGGTGAAACTATGTTGGACTTTGTTTGAGAATTTGTTTGTATAAATAAATTAAAAAAATAAGAAAAAATAAAATATACAAAAAATGGTGAGAGCATAAATTTTCATCTATGGATTGGGCATACAAATTAGACAGGTTTGACCAATTGGCTCAAAAATTTGATCAATTTCTAGCCATGGATCAAGACCCTTTCATACCACCTAGTCACCATAACAATGATCACATGTGGGTTAACCCGACCCATTATGGCAGTGGTTGCCCAAACCCATACTCATCTCTCACACAAAATAGCCTGACCTATCATGAAAATCCATACTCATGGTCGGACGAAAATGAGATCCCGTCACCTATGATATCCGAGTTTCCATCATTTACCCAAGATCAGGCTCAAACCACTTAGTTCTTCCAAGGGGGCCATGATCTACCTTTCACCCCGGAGCAAGGCCAATATGATCAACGATTTTCTCAGCCCCATTACGAATCATCTCCAAATACTTATAACTCTAACTGGGAAGATCATTCACCAATCTCTTGGATGGACCAAGCAAGACAAACTCAAATATCTCAAGACCTCTCCACACCTTATTTTGACCCATGTCCACATACCTTGAATTCTGGTTGGAGAGATCGACATGATTCTTCTTGGGAGTCTTATCAGGATCTAGGCCAAAGTCCTAAAGAACAAGATTTTCCAAATTGGGAACCATACCCAAATGATTCTTACGATCAACCCTATTATGGAGGACATCCCATACACTCTCCACCATCTCATTCTCGGGCCGAGTGCCCTTCAAACTACTATCCATCACAATCTGACTCTCAGCCCACTTATCTATCTCCTCCATACACAGATTTGCATAAGGAGGAGATGTTTGATCAATTGACACGGCTCTTCCAGACTCAACAACAAGCCTTTCAGAACAACTACAAAACTTTGAGGCTCATGTGAGTCGGGTTGCTAAAAATCTCATAGAAATGAAAGTCGATCCAATGCCTAGCAACTCCACTACAAGTCTTGAGGACCAACTTCGTACATTTGATGACAATAAAAGTTCATATGATCAACCTATGATCCCCCAATCTACCACTCATATCACTGTTGATTTTGAGGGAATCATAGAAGAATCTTATGAGGAGGACTTAAAGGAAGAGCAGCCTAAGATGCCTAAATCCAATTCCACTTGTGAAGAGGATTATGATGAGTTTGAGGATTATGATGATCTTGAGTCGTTGGGGGGAGAAGAAGAGGATGATGATTTGCCAGTCAATGATCAAATTCCATTACTTGCCATTCCTAAATTTGATGAATCTTCTTTACAAGTACATGATGATGAAAATATGAGTGTGGAGGGTGAATTAAGTGTATACATAAATCCATCTTCTTGGGTAATTGAGGAACTAGGTACTCCACTGGACAGTCACTCTGATTGGGCATCTCATGATTTAGAGAAGGATGTGGATCTTTTACCCACCCCTGACCTTGGTGAATCCACAATCATTCCAAATATTTTGCCACTCGCCAACTGGTCGGATCCATCAGACCCTTATGAGAATCCGTGTGTTAAGGAACACACTGATTTCATTCCTAATCCTCCTTATCTCCTTGACACTGGCCAAGTGGTGGATTCTCCCAAACTTCATAACACTCTCATCCTCTCTCACTTGAACGATACGCAAGTAACTCCTAAGAGTGAGGATGCAGAAGAAAAGCAAAGAAAAATTATGGTCCGCATTGATGTGTTTAACACTTATAAAGACCTTCCGTGTACAGAGGAATAATTTGTGATTGAGGATATGATAATCCCTCTGGCATTCTCAGACCGTGGGGGTCCGTCCAAATTCCTAGACCCACCTTGGAATGATTCTAGCCCACATGCACATACATATAATCTTTTCCTCCAATGGTACAAGGGCTGGAGTTTATCAGAGGATAACATCATTTGGTGGCTCATTCTGAATGCCACCCGTTGGTTAGTGAGCTACATTGCGTCTGGCTGAAGACGTTAAATTTAGCACTTTTTGGGAGACAGCCCAACGTTTTCATAGTTTGGTGTGCTAATAAATGGCTTCTTGGGAGGCAACTGAAGTTTTTATTCTGGTTTTCTGTTTATTTTGTAGGTTTGAATAAAAGATAAGTTGGGGGGAGAGAGGTGATTGCTTCATCTGTTTCTCAGATTTTCAAAGTCAAATGCCGCCTCTCAATCCTGCAAGCATGCCCGTCGAAGTCCACCTCTATCAGGTTGTCCCGTTCCTTCATAAACTTCTCCTGTCTGCATTGTTCTATTGTTCCATATTGTTCATGCCATTGAGGACAATGTCATTTAAGTTGGGGGGACGGAAATCATGTTGCACATGTTGCACTCATATACAACCTCCACGGAATGGAAAAGACTAGGGAAAAAGATGATGGAAAATTAATCTAGCCATGGAAACTGATTTAAGAATTTCTTTAAAGTTCATGAGCACTTTAGAAAATAAAATCACTTTGCACGCTAATGAACCAAGTAGGACAAGCCTTCTGCTATTTTGGACATACTGTCTGATATTCTGCACTTTTTGAGGAAGAGATCTTTTATAAGCTTGCTGCTATGTTATCTATTGAAAAAAAAAACACCATGAAAAATGCTCCGATTCTGAGTAACCGGGCCTATTTCACCTAAGACGTGTTGAGTTTCGCGTCAAAAGGAAAATGGAACTTTGATCTGTGTAACTGGGCCTTCTTCACCTAAGACGTGTTGAGGTTCGCGTAAAACAGTGACGGGTAGTGCGTCATCATGTGTGTATGTGTGTATATAAAAAAAAAGAAAAAAAGAGAGAGAGAGAGATCCCAAAAAGGACATAGTAATAAGGCAGACAAAAAGCTATTATGCTGAATACTCTATTTAAGAAGTGCACGATTGAAAGGCACTTGTTCGGAATAGCAAATGGGGGACACAATTGTCTTCGCTGTAGACTTAACATTTCACATGCACAAGTGCTATTGACCTTTAAATTGACTTCTTGATCATGTACCTTAATTTCCAAATCTAAGGCTAGTATGTGTTAATGCTTCCAGATTCTTAATCTTTAGTTAACTCTATAAAAGATGATTTGAAAATGAGGCATGAATATTTTAAACTCTTGTTGGTCCTTAATTTCAAATTATTTGCATTGCTAAGGGATTAGCAATGAGTAGGTTGGGGGGTGTGATAAGTGTGCATTTGTATGAGTTAATTCATGATATTTACACTTTTTATGAGCTTTAATGTTAATAATTGTGCACTTATCACACTTAATATCGATTTCCGATCAAAATGCTTAGTTTGATGAAATTATTATAATTTGATCAATAAATATGTTATTTTGTAGGCACTCGACAAAAAAACTCCACAAGTCTGCGCGAAAAAATGAGCCAAAGTGCATTGCCGACCAAGCCCAAGTTTAGTCCAAATTCAAAGAAAAGAAAAAAAAGAAGAAAATATAAATAGATATATATTCATTTATCTATCTATATATATCTATTTATCTATTTATCTATTTATCTATATATCTATAATTCAAACAAAACGAAAAGATAAAACACTTATATATATCATATATAGTATATTGTTATATACATAATATATATATATATATGATTTATATATAGCATATATTATCATATCCATAACATATTCAACAAGAATAGGCTTTCAACGTGAATGAGCTTCACGTGCAAATGGCCCTTGTTCTCTCACGTACGTGGGACCCCTCCCCACCTTCTAAAGTAGCCATTCCATGCTAAGGTGGCCAGGCCAATTCTTCATGCATGGTCCCTCTTCACATCACGTGGAACCCAGCGGCAGGGAAGCTTCTCTTGCGCAGGATCAACGGGTGATGAAGGCCTTCTTGCGGGTGACTTTCTTGCGAGCGGTTGGTTGCGTGTCACACGCGACAGGCGGAGTCAACGCGGGAGGCAGGTGCAGCTAGCATCTAACGCGGCACGGTCGACAAGGCTTCCAGTGCTTCAGGCGGCCTTCTCACGTGGCAGAAGAATAGAGAGGGGAGAGAGTAGAGACACAGAGGGTTTGTAAAGCGTATAAAAGGGGTTGAGATGTGGTTTAGGGAGAAGAAGCTTCGTAATACGTTTTTAATTTCTACTGTTGTCATTTATTTTTGTAAGAAGATTCAAGTGGTGTATTTGAAGAATCAAGGAGAGAGAGGGGGGCAAGAGGCCCCTTCAGGTTTTAATTTCTTTCAATCTTATTATTCATTTAAATTATTAGAAGTTTTAGAATTTTGAGTGGTGATTATTACAAGTTCTTAAGATTTTAGCCCTTTCATAGCCATTTACGTATTTTTCTAATCGTTATTTCAATTTCTTGTCTTCTTCAAAGTTGTTCATATTTTAGTTCTACACATTTTCTATTTTTTCCATTTTCTCTAATTCCTCTTCGTTTTTAAGTTATTACACGTTTTTACAAATTCTATCTTAATAGGTTACTGTTCATCCGAAGTGATATTTTTTTCCATGTCTCCATTTTGAAGTCCTTCCAGTCCTCTTTTTATTCTGAGGTCTTCATGAAAGTTGTTCCTATCTTATAGATCTAACTTTTATTCTTCTACCACTTCCTCCAATTCTTCTTTAGTTTTGAGTTATTTTAATTTTCCTACAGTTCTATCTTTAACGTTTTTACTGTTCATCTGCGCGCACAGGTTCCGTATTTTCCCAATTTTTACCTCCTTCCTCTCATTTTCTGTCTCTATACTCTTCATAAAAGTTATACCTAACCCTCTGATCTTTAACTTTGTCTTCTGTCACTTCTTCTAATTCTCGCCGGTTTAAAAGTTATTTTCATTCTAATGTCACCCTAGTTTCATTATAATTTTCTTTTCGTAGTTCTTTCATTCACTTCCCTTTCTTTACATCCTTCACACACCCTATGGCGGTTTCAATTCAATTCTCATGATTTTTAAATCTTAAAAACTCAAAGTTTTTAACTTTCAGATCTACTTCTCCCTGTGGATTCTACTCGGTCTCATCACTTAACTATTCCATTTATTTAATTTGTGGGCCAGATATTTTAATTTGGTAGCGGGGCATATTAACGACGTACGTTTTTCGCGCATCAAGTGTCATGCATCCAAGTCTATGCTAGCATATATAGAGTCTATGTTAGGATGCATAGAGTCTGTACTAGTTGTCTGTGATAGTCAGCATGTAGTCTGTGCACGTTACTGATCATGCATATAGATAGGTATGTGCATATCTCAGTTTGAGCATACAATGCGTCTGTGCATTGCTTTTACCATGTATAAAATGTATGTGCATATTTCACCTTACACGTCATAAGGTCCGAGCATGTTTTCATACATGCGTATAAAGGTCTGTGCACCTTATCTTACACATGATGAGCGTCGGTGCATGTTCTGTTAGTATGCGAGCTCAAGTCGGTGCAGTTTTTGCTGCGAACTCTTTAGGTCGTTGCATGTGTAGCAAGTTAGTGCATGTTTTACTGCTATGCATTATGGGTCTGTGCATGTTGTCTTCGTGCAGCATAAACAAGGTCGGTGCAAGCTTTGGTGCTGCACGCATGCATTATAGGTCGGTGCATTCTCTCTTCTATAGAACATCAGGTCGGTGCATGTTTGTGCTTCATGCATATAGGTTGGTGCAATGTGCTCTTTGGTTCAAACAACATCGGTGCATACTCAGTTGGTTTGCATATGTAGGTCTGTGCACATCCGTCATTAGGCAGAACAACGTCGGTGCTAGTTGTGTCGATACATGGTATAGAGTCTGTGCATGTTTGCCTGGCAACATATGTAGGTCGATGCACTTTGTGTCTTGTGTATTAAAGGTCTGTACATGGGTAAACAAGGTCTGTGCATCTATTGTTGCATGCTTTTTTAGAAGGTCAGTGCATCCGTGCTCTTACCATTCAAGGTCAGTGCAGCGGCCTGTTTTTCCCATAAACAAGGTCGGTGCATTGTTCTCATCTTGTTGTACCATGTCTGTGCACATCTGATCATATGTTATGAAGGTCTGAGCATGCTTCAAGTCCCAGCACATGTAGGTCTTAGCATATGTGCAATTGAAGTCTAAGCATGTTGTTATGTTCGAGCATTCTTCTCGTCTAAGCTTCTATTAGGTCTATGCATATTGAAAACTAGCTGACAACAGCATGTTTGACAAAATGCCTCTCTTATGACTGACAGGTTAAAGACAGCACCTGAGGTCGAGCTAAGACCAGGCACATGTTCCCATAAATGGTGGAATGCTGGCGGATGGACCCAGGGAGCTAGTGATTGGTCCGTGATGCTAGGGAAGCTTCTTCTGCCATGTTGATTAAGGTTCCCTCTGCACCTGGCGAGTGGCCTCTCTGAAAAAGGCGGGAATGAGCTTCATTCACGACCAAGGCATGAGCTCTTGGGACCCTGCCTAACGCCTTATATAAAGGCCTCGTCTGCGATCAAAGAAGCGAGCGGAAAGGAGAAAGAGGTCAGAAGAGGGCAGTAGAAGAGGAGGTTCTAAAAGAAAAAGAGAAGAGAGAAGAAAAAGGGAGCTACAGAGAGTTGAAAGAAGAAGAGGGTGATGTTGAGATCGAGAGAAGAGAAGAGAGTAGCAGAGAAGAGTAGAAAATGGAGATTGAGAGAGCGGCAGAGAGCTAGCGAAAAAGAGAAAGAGAAAGAGAGAGAGAGGGTCAGAGATAGAAGCAGAGGTGCTGGTTTGAAGAGCTCGTGAGCAAGAAGCATTCAGAAGTCTAGATCTGAGGATCTTTCTGTTCTGTGTTCTTTGGATCAAATCCAAGACACAGTGCTCTTGCGTGAGCTTGTTAGTTTTGGTTTTAATGTCAACTTTATGGTGCTGATTTCATCGTCATCTTTTATTTGTTAGTTCCATTTCTAAGCTGTGTATCAGCGGAGGCTAAGCTGTAAGGCCCAGTGGTCAAGCTGTTAGTCAGCGGTCAGCGAAGCTGTAATGCCCAGCGGATGGCAAGTTGTAAAGCCCAGCGGATTGTAGGCAAGCTGTAAGGCCCAGCTATTCTAGTCGTTTGGCACCAGAATCCACACTCTGGTTAGAGTGTGGGGTGGATGTAGGTCTAGAGGACCAAACCACCTAAAAATCTCCTGTCTACCATGGTTTGATTTCTTATATGATTTTCGCTAGATGAATGCCTAGGTGCGTTTCAATTGACTGTTCTGTCTAAGTGCTTTATGATTTCTTAGTGTGCGTAATCTACTCCTGTAAACCGTTTGAAGTTGCTGAGTAGCACATTGCTTTCACTGACCATCTATTTGACTGTGTGCCTCATCATAGCCCTGAGTCAGCTATCATCTGTCTTGTCCATGTTTCACTATAGCTCACATTCAGTTAAGCTAATCAGTCTTTAATTCCGCATAGCTTACTATTTGTAGCTTAATCTTTTAAATTGGCAAGAATTTTCGAAGGGGATTCATTCACCCCCCCTCTGAATCCGTCCATAGCACCTCAACAATTGGTATCAGAGCGGGTCCTTGACTTTTCAGATCCAACGATCTGCAGAGGATCTTGCTGTGTTTGGTACATTGCTCTTTACTTAATTTCTCTGAATTTGTTTAACTATTTTTCAATGGCTTCTCCTATGATTTTCAATGGTTCTAACCTTAGCAGTTGGATAGGCGGCCTATGTACTTACATGAATTTTATTGATTCTAATCTATGGAATCTTGTATCAAAAGGCCCACATAAACTATCTCATGACCAGACTGAGTGGACTAATAAGGACAGATTGAGGGATAGAGAAAACAAAATGGTTCTTAAGATTTTGAAGACTGTTGTTGATACTAACATGTTTTCTTCTACTTGCAGGTACACTTCTGGGAAGGAAATTCTGGATGTAGTGATGGTTGTTCATAAAGAGCAAGAAGAAAAATGCTTGATGGCCAATCAAAGTAGCAAAAGCAGTAATCAAATGGATGAGGATTCATCGTCTCAGGTAAGCTCTGAATCAGAAGATATTTCATTTGATGAACTGGTAGAGATGTATGATGAACTATTAGAGAAATCTAGGAAAATTCAATATGAGAATAAAATGTTGAAGAAAAAGATTAATCAAGATAAATCTGACCTAACTTGTGAAATTTGTCCAAAACTGAGACAGTCATATGATACTTGTTTGGCAGATATTCACAAGCAAAAGGAACATATGATTATGATGAAAAATGAGAATGATGAATTATATTCAAAGATTTCTGAATTGGAGGATAAAATGAACTCATATGATAATCATCAGATTTTAAATTCTGTGGATAATGAGAATTTGATAAAAGAGCTTGATCATGTTAATTTAAACTGAGTCAACTGAAATCTCATAATAATGAACTTGCTGTTAAGAATTCTGAACTAGAAAAGAAGCTGAAATCATTAGAAAGTGATCATGTCCTAATTAATAAACTAGTTCAGAATGAGCAATTGATAAAAGAAAATGAAGGACTGAAGCTGTTGATCTCTGCCATGTCTGAAAGACTGCTTGCCTTGGAAAAAGGAAAAACTGTATGTAATGCAGAATCTAAACAACTGAGCAATCTGGAACAAGAAATTGAGAAATATAAAACCGCTAACAAAGTGCTAAGTGAATGCATTAATTACAGTGAACAAGAGATTGCCAGTTATGAGATTCAGATTGCTTCTCTAGAAAATGAAATTTGTGATTTAAAAAATTCTCTGTCAAAAACTCTAAAACGTAAAGAGAAGCCAAAAACCTCCTTGAAAGATGAAGTGAGTAATCAAAGTGAGAAGACCGACAACTTTTCTGAAATAAAAAGGGTCATGAGGTTCTAGCTTTACACTACATTTGTCCGAAGCACTGATGTAGCTGGAACCTCTAGGACATCTCCAAAAAAATCTACTGCAGTTAAAACTCAAAAATAGAATAAAAATTTGAAAATTAAGAAAAATAAATTGCATGCTGAAAAATCTCAGACCAAGATGTTCTCTGTTAAAAGAAAGAATGTAAAATATTTTTATTGTGGAAAATTTGGTCATGAGATGGATGATTATTTTATCATGAAGAAGGATGAATTGAAATATGATAGAATTCATGCTAGGAATTCTAATATGAAGAAACTTTCTCATGTTCAAAACAAGAGAATTAAATACTTTTACTGTCATAAAGTAGGTCATCTCATGCATGAATGTAAATTAATGGAACATGATGACCTCAATGCTAGAAAATTGCATGACAGGAATGTTCATGCTAAAAATCATGCAAAGCATAAGAAAAACATTCAATGTTTTCATTGCGGCAAATTGGGCCACATTGCCGCTCAATGTTGGCATAATCAGGGAAAGAAAGTTCATTCTAGATTTGTTAATTTCCATGTTAACAAAAATATTTTTGATAGAAATGATTTTGATTCTAGAAGAAAGCACATTGTGTGCTTTGAATGTGGAAAGTATGGTCACATGGCTGCAACCTGTTGGCTGGCAGGTTATCATGAACATGCTGGCTTTGGTAAACAAAATATTAATTCTATTAATAGAAATTTTCATGCAAAGACACAGATTTCATGACAACAGTAATTTGCATAAAAAGAATTTGAAATTTGATGCATCATGCCATTACTGTGGTCAGATAGGTCATTTAGTGAATAATTGCTACTTTATGAGATTTGATGACCTTCATGCACAAAAATTATTTAGAACACCTGCTAAAGGTGTCACTGCTAATTCAGGACCCAAGACCTCTTGGGTACTTGCTTGTGCAAAATAAAGGTTATTTTGCAGGTGTGCCTTGGGCTGAAGAATATTTTGGGGGTAATAAACCAAGGCACTCAAGAATGAAAACCCCAGTTCTACATTTACCAGGTTTGTCATGTTAACTCTGCTCAATTTTTGTCATTCAAGTTTTTCTGTCTTTGATTACTGCATAGCATGTTAAATTTGTTTTTGCATATTCATTCATCATCTGCATTGTGAAATTTAAACCCCCTGAATTCTGCTCATCTGAAATTTATGCTTTGCACTCAACTCTATTGACAGACATTCTCTGATTAGAATTATCTGAAAACATTTGAATTTCACATGATTTGTGTTTTTATTTGTGTCCAAATTTGCATTGTATCTTTTAAAAATCTGATGCATATATGACTGCATTGGCACTGCATTGTCATGCATGACAACTATGGTATATCAAATGGTAAGCTACTAAAGCGCAGGTGAAATCTGTCTTGAGGTTCTTACTATGTGTAAGGTGGTCTTTTAGACCAAGTCCTCTGCCTGGTACCATGGGTCATATATCACATAGGGCAATCCATATATTCATAAGCATAGTTCTTGATTTCCCGTGCATAAAGTATTCTGGATTATAGTGCATATAGTCAGGGGGAGTCTGGTTGTCCCTGCATGATGGTCATGCCACGCATGTACTTGTAATGATTTTAGGAAAGCCACTGCATATGCATGCATGTAGTGACTGCATTGCATTTCACTTATTTTGAAAACTCCAAAAAGAAGTGACTCACTACATATAAACAGGGGGAGTATTTTAAATTCTTCGATTTTGTCATTTCCTGAACTCTTCCTGTCCAACTATCTGATTTATTTTGCCAGATCTGTCATTCCAGTGACTCACATCATCAAATGATCATTGTTGGCAGATTTCCAATTGATTCTCATCTGAATTCTAAATTCTGAAACTCTATCTACTACTCCTTACTTAGCTGAAGGAGAGCTTCATTTGGTCTGATTGAATTCCAGACTTTGCTTCTAGATTTTGAACCTATGTTCAATCTCAATCTCATAATCTTTGCTGCATAACTTGAAATGTCTATCAGTTTACCGCTCTTCAACTAAGCTTCCTGAAAATCTGGCCGATTCACTTTGATAAACTCTGTAACAAGCATGAGTTTTGAAATCATCATTTTCTATGCATGCTTGTTTATATTTCTGATGGTTGCTGCTGCTTATTCAATAACTGAACTGAGATTTGAAGTAAACCTTCAGTCTGAAGACTGCTTCATAAATGTTAAAACATTTTTAATGTGGAATCTTTCATTATACAGGTTTAAGAATATTTGTTGATTTGGAATTGGTTTAAGTCTAATGTACTCTTAAGTCTGAGCTCAAAGAACTTGAAAATATCTGATTCAATTTTTTAATAAACCTTAACTGTTTAGCTTATATAAGATCATGTAAGACTTCCTGAAATCTGAAAAATTGAAACCTGATTTACTTTGGTTGAGATGCATAGTGTAAGTATTGTTCTTAAACATTAAATTTGTCTGAAGCTGTCCTAAAAGAAATATTGTGGACAGAGCAATGACTATGGCTACTGAGAAACGTGTCCAAAGGATTGTGTCATGAAGTACCATAGTTAACTCTGCTTAAAAATCATTGAAAATAATGTAAAAATATGGCAGAGCAATGACATGACTGTATCAAGTAATTGGGGATTCTGGCCTCTAATCAAGGTGTCTCCTCATGCCAAAGATACTTCTAATGCTACCTCTGTTCTCAAAATAGAGAAGCAATACGGTTATCACACTGAGTAACTGGGTCACTTCACCTAAGACGTGTTTTGCGTCATGTAAAAAGGTGTTGGTTAAATCAAAATTACTCATTGAAAAATAAATTGATGCTCAATAAGAAAAATAAAAAAATATGTGCATCACAAAATTTTTGCAAGAAAAGTTAAATTTCAGATGCTTTCACGAGTGTTTATTCTCAATACTACCTTATGTAACTCTTAAAGAAGTCATGGAAAGTAAATTGAGTAAGATGGAAGAAGGTTGAACTAGAAGTGTTATATGAGCATTTGGTTCAATTTTATTCAAAATTTGTTTCAGATATGAGTATGGTTTCTTTTGTAAAACTCTGTTTACATCATTCTTAAACCATATCTGTCAATCAAAGGTTTCATAAGCTTCTATAGTGGAAGACTCTAAAACCTAAATTTTGGTTTATGAAGTTGGTAACTTACTGAAAAATTCTATATCTCAGGGTCTTTTAAAATTCAATAATGCATTTGCTTAATTGTTGATCTCTGTTATTATCATTGGTCCTTTCAACTGATATCAAAAACTGTTCCTGAAATATATGTGTTTTGATTGATCTCTGCACATCAGCCTGATTCTTTTTCATTGGATTCCACTATCATATTTCTTTTGGCCAGCAAATCCTGATGGTTCTGTAGACCGTACAAATGTGAAGATCCACTGTCATTATTACCTTGTTCACTTGCAGCCGTCTGAACTTCAAAATCTTTATGGTTGAATATTCTAGATTGATTCATTGGATAACCAGAGTTCATCCCTGTAGGTTCACTCTGTGCATTGACATCATAGGCTATGCGAGGTCTTCAAACATTTTCTTGTCATTACTCATCATAGAGGAAGAATTGTCTGGTTTGTCTAAGGGGGAGAATATGCAAAGGGGGAGAGTGTGCATCTTTGATGACAGGTCATGCACTGGTTCCAAGTCTGATCACTATACTTCCATTCTCTTAGCAGGTCTGCATTTTGTTTAAAAAGCATAAAGGAAGAACAGTGTGCCACATTGTCTGCATATGTGATTTAATATAAGTACTCCACTTTCTGCCATGTCAAAGGGGGAGTATTTGTAGAGTCATATAGTTCCATTTGTTACATATGCATGTCTACATAAATAAATGCACAAGGGAGGCATTATTTTAATTGATTCTATCATATTATGTTGCCCTCCTTTGTATAAATCTCATGTTGCTTCATATGACATCAATAGATGAATCAAATTATTGTCTTCTCTTTTTGATGAAGTCAAAGGGGGAGAATAATTTGATGAGTCTATACTTTTCTTCATGAGATGGTATTCATGAGAATTCCTTCATAAGACTCATAGTGTTGCCATCATAAAAAAGGGAGAGATTGTTGGATGTCTGTGTTTTGATGATGCTAAACACTATGACTCGTAATGCATGATGTCATATGTGTTTGAACTATGGTTGTGTCTGAATTGTCATATATGTTTGACTTGCTGATCTGAACTAATTTTGTTATAATTAGCTGTGATGTGCTTTGTCATGCATGTTCAGGAAGTATATGTCATTTTGTTATTCATTACATCATAGTTGGTTTGACTGGTCAACATTAAGTCATGTCAGTGCCACATTTATAGGTCAATGCATTAAGTTTGGTCACCTTCGTGTTTAGGTTGATCATGGTCTGAAGTCTAAGCTAGCTTAGTATAACTCATGCACCAAGGTCAGTGTTAGCATGCATAGTAATGCATTAGAAGTTGATGTTAGTTGAGCATCATGCATAAACTAAGTCGATGCTAATCTGCACAGAGTCTGTGTTAGCATGTCAAAGAGTCTGCGTCTGTTGGCATGCAAGTCAGTGTTAGCATAAATGAAGTCTATGGTAGTTGCTGTGTCCTTCGCATGTAGTCCATGCTAGTTGGCATTGTCTCATGCATCAGAGTCCACGCTAGCTTGCACAAGTCTATGTTAGCCTACTTTAAGGTCTGTGTTACCTTGAAGTGTCATCCATCCAAGTCTATGCTAGCATGTATAGAGTCTATGTTAGGATGCATATAGTCTGTGCTAGTTGTCTGTGATAGTCAGCATGTAGTCTGTGCACGTTACTGATCATGCATATAGATAGGTATGTGCATATCTCAGTTTGAGCATACAATGCGTCTGTGCATTGCTTTTACCATGTATAAAATGTATGTGCATATTTCACCTTACACGTCATAAGGTCCGAGCATGTTTTCATACATGCGTATAAAGGTCTGTGCACCTTATCTTACACATGATGAGCGTCGGTGCATGTTCTGTTAGTATGCGAGCTCAAGTCGGTGCAGTTTTTGCTGCGAACTCTTTAGGTCGTTGCATGTGTAGCAAGTTAGTGCATGTTTTACTGCTATGCATTATGGGTCTGTGCATGTTGTCTTCGTGCAGCATAAATAAGGTCGGTGCAAGCTTTGGTGATGCACACATGTAATATAGGTCAGTGCATTCTCTCTTCTATAGAACATCAGGTCGGTGCATGTTTGTGCTTCATGCATATAGGTTGGTGCAATGTGCTCTTTGGTTCAAACAACATCGGTGCATACTCAGTTGGTTTGCATATGTAGGTCTGTGCACATCCGTCTTTAGGCAAAACAACGTCGGTGCTAGTTGTGTCGATACATGGTATAGAGTCTGTGCATGTTTGCCTGGCAACATATGTAGGTCGGTGCACTTTGTGTCTTGTGTATTAAAGGTCTGTACATAGGTAAACAAGTTCTGTGCATCTATTGTTGCATGCTTATTTAGAAGGTCAGTGCATCCGTGCTCTTACCATTCAAGGTCAATGCAGTAGCCCGTTTTTCCCATAAACAAGGTTGGTGCAATGTTCTCATCTTGCTGTACCATGTCTGTGCACATCTGATCATATGTTATGAAGGTCTGAGCATGCTTCAAGTCCCAACACATGTAGGTCTTAGCATATGTGCAATTGAAGTCTAAGCACGTTGTTATGTTTGAGCATTCTTCTCGTCCAAGCTTCTATTAGGTCTGTGCATATTGAAAACTAGCTGACAACAACATGTTTGACGAAATGCCTCTCTTATGACTGACAGGTTAAAGACAACACGTGAGGTTGAGCTAAGACTAGGCACGTGTTCCCAGAAATGGTGGAATGCTGGCGGATGGACCCAGGGAGCTATTATTTGGCACGTGATCCTAGGGAAGCATCTTTTGCCACGTGGATTAAGATTCCCTCTACACCTGACGAGTGGCCTCTCTGAAAAAGGCGGGAATGAGCTTCATTCACGACCAAGGCATGAGCTCTTGGGACCCTGCTTGATGCCTTATATAAAAGCCTCGTCTGCGATCAAAGAACCGAGCGAAAGGAGAAAGTGGTATGAAGAGTGCAACAGAAGAGGAGATTCTGAAAGAAAAAGAGAAGAGAGAAGAAAAAGGGAGCTGCATAGAGTTGAAAGAAGAAGAGAGTGATGTTGAGATTGAGAGAAGAGAAGAGAGAAGAGAGCAGCAGAGAAGAGTAGAAAAGGGAGATTGAGAGAACGACAGAGAGCTAGCGAAAAAGAGAAAGAGAAGGAGAGAGAGAGAGAGGGAGATAGAAGCAGAGGTGCTGGTTTGAAGAGCTCGTGAGCAAGAAGCATTCAGAAGTCTAGATCTGAGGATCTTTCTGTTCTGTGTTCTTTGGATCAAATCCAAGACACAGTGCTCATGCGTGAGCTTGTTAGTTTTGGTTTTAATGTTAGCTTTCTGGTGCTGATTTCATCATCATATTTTATTTGTTATTTCCATTTCTAAGCTATGTATTAGCGGAGGCTAAGCTGTAAGGCCCAGTGGTCAAGCTGTTAGTCAGCGGTCGTCGAAGCTGTAATGCCCAGTGGATGGCAAGCTGTAAAGCCCAGTGGATTGTAGGAAAGCTATGAGGCTCAGCCGTTCAAGCTGTTTGGCAGCAGAATCCACACTATGGCTAGAGTGTGGGGTGGATGTAGGTCTGGAGGACCGAACCACCTAAAAATCTCCTGTCTACCGTGGTTTGATTTCTTATCTGATTTTTGCTAGATGAATGCCTAGGTGCATTTCTATTGACTGTTCTATTTGAGTGCTTTAAGATTTCTTAGTGTGCGTAATCTACTCCTGCAAACCGTTTGAAGTTGCTGAGTAGCACATTGCATTCGCTGACCATCTATTTGACTGTGTGCCTCATCATAGCCCTGAGTCAGCTATCATCTGTCTTGTCCATGTTTCATTATAGCTCACATTCAGTTAAGCTAATCAGTCTTTAATTCTGCATAGCTTACTGTTTATAGCTTATTCTTTTAAATTGGCAAGAATTTTCGAAGGGGATTCATTCACCCCGCCTCTGAATCCGTCCATAGCACCTCAACAGTAATGTGCACAGACCTTCTATATGCATGAATAGTAATGTACACAGACCTTCTATATGCATGAATAGTAATGTGCACAGACCTTCTATATGCATGAATAGTAATGTGCACAGACCTTCTATCTGCATGAATAGTAATGTACACAGACCTTCTATATGCATGAATAGTAATATGCACTGACCTTCTATATGCATGAACAGTAATATGCACCGACCTTCTATATGCATGAACAGTAATGTGCACCGACCTTAGCCCTTTGTGAGCAGTAATGTGCACCGACCTTAGTCCTTGGTGACCAGTAATGTGCACCGACCTTAGCCCTTTGTGAATAGTAACACGCACCGACCTATATGCTGGTAACTCAGACATGAACCGGCCTTAGCTACCATAAATGAAATGTGCATTGACCTTATAACTCTGAGACATAACCTGTACCGACCTTAGTTTGAATTTGTGTAAACTAGCATCGACCTTTGTTATGCATTTCTACATGAAAAGTAAAACACTACCTGACCTTGACCAGTTGACACCTTTCACCAGAAGTGTTGACTTTGACCAATAATGTTGACTTTTACCAACAGTCGTGTTGACCTTCTTTACATGACTTTTTGCCATCTCCTTAACCCCAATTTGTCGGTGTGTCATTCATTTTAAGTAGATGGTCATAATTCATCATTTACACTTGAGATGTCTTTTGACCTCTATTCCTGAAAATCCACCTTATGTTCCTACAAGGGTAAACTTCTTGAAATTCTATATTGGCTATATAAATGAGAGTGGATGTTTAAAAGTATACACTGTAAGGCCCGTGCCTTAATGGATCCGTAATGGATTTTGTTCTAGTATTTATTCTGGATTTTTTCGACTATTTTCCTGGATTTTTAGGAATTTTTCTGATATTTTTCCGAATTTATTCGGAGCTTTGAGGGTTATTAGAGATTAATAAGATTTTAATATATATAATAATTATATTATATATATTTTAATTTTATTTTTCTTTTCTTTTAATCCCTCACCCTCTCCCTCTCTCTCTCTCTCGTCGATCTCACTCACCCTCACGCTCTCTCTCTCTAGGCCGATCGCCTCTCCCCCTCTCTCTTGGGATTCGGGCGAGACGACGTCGGTTCGAAGCGTGGTTGGCGCCGTTGGATTCCTCGCGTCGAGTGGAACGCGTGGGTACCCATCTCGGCGTGGTTCGGTGATCGTGGGAGCGAGGTGGAGCTTGAAGGGCCGGTGAGCCTACCTCCTTGCATGCGGCCATTTCGTCAGTTTCGGCTCGCAAAAGGTAGGGGGATGGAATCCTGATCCCGCTAGGATCATTTCCTATAGCTCGTTCTTTCGATTAGAACCCCGTAGCATGCTTAATGTTCATATTTCATAATTTTGGGGTTTTAGCTTAATTCTTGAAATTGATGCATTGTGGGCTTTGCATGTGTGGTATTTGGGTGTTATTTTGTTGCTTGGGTTGTATGGTTTGACAGGTTATAGGTTTCTACGACGTTACCCGATGATTTTTATCGTCCGGGAGGGCCCCAGTTTTCAAACCGTACCCGCCCGTGTTCCAGGTGGTGTGACGGTCCCGCCAGGAACCGTCACACGCCTGACGGCCCTTAGTGGACGCGTCTTTTCCAAAAAAACGGCCCGATGAGGGTCCGTTATTTGGAGATTAACGGTGGGATCCCCATCCGTTACTCGTCCGACGTTTTACGTTGACCAGGTGAGGCGGTTAGCCCGACGGCCAGTCGGCCGGCTGTCGCTTCCGTCCGACGCGCCTGGGCGAGCACGTTGCTTTGCCTGCGTCTGATTTCGAACACTGTACGTTGGTTTTTGGCATCGGGTGGATGTAACGGCGGTGACCCAACGCGTTGCATCGATGTAACGCACAGGGCCCCTACCGTCACATTCCCTTTTGGGCCTTTTGAGCTGGAACTCAGGCGAAAGTGACGGACGGAGACAGACGCGTCGTTCTTGGTGTAACACGCCCGCCTCCGACCGTTACTTTCATGTAGCGCGTGGGCATCCGATCGCCGCTTGCCTGTTGGGTTTAATAAGTTGCCAGCCATTTGTTATGCGTTCCTTTACGTAATTGTGCCATGTTTATGTTGTTTCATTGTTCGATGGCATGTTTCTTATACCAATAGAGTAGCTTTTCTTTCCATGCAATGGAGCCACTGTTGTTGCCCTAGGTCTGTTGAGTACCGACCCGCTTGAGGATAGCGGAGGGGTGTTTCCCATACACGGTTTGTAAGCTAGTTCCGTGGGCTCCTAGCCAATGGTAGCGTCCTACCAAGGGAGAAAACTAGCTAGAGGGCCTGGCTCAGGCTAGAGTCAGTGTGTGCACACGTGGTCGGAGACTGTGGACTGACACCGACGGGTGCCACTCCGACTGGTCGCTTGTTTTGGTACTGTTTACGCGCTCAGCTTGTCGCTTTGTCGACTGCGAGTGCTTGAGACGCAGTGTAAGTCGTCAGTGGACGCTTCTGGTTTCTGCTCCAGTGGTTGTCCTTCCTTATTGTTTGGATTAGTTAAGGCTTATTCTATTTTGGTAGATTTAGTTTTAGTCGCTTGCATTTATTTAGCTGTGGCATGTGTTAGCTGTTCTACTTACTTAGTTAGAGTTTACAGCTTTACTTGAGTGGTTTATTCATGCCATTGCCTGTTATTTTAATTAAATGCATGCTCTAATTGCTTTTATTTATGCATGAATGCTTGTTTAGTGCGAGGTAGGGATCCGCGTGACCCCTACTGAGTCTGGCTGTGACTCACCCTTCTCCTTTCAGGTGAGCTGCGCCCGTCGTCTCCCGGTGCTTCGTGAGCTGTTTCGAGACCGCGTCTAGCTGCCAGCTTTAGTCGAGCCGCCTTTTTGAGGCTTTTGTTGTACTTTTGCCGGGGTATACCCCGTGTAGTTGTACCCTTGTGGACTAGTACTCTTGTTTATCTGGACTAGTATTTATATATATCACTCTGGTTATTTTGAATTGCTTTCGCACTTGTGTTAATTTTATTACTTAATTGTAATCTACGCGTTCCAAATTGCAGTGCGTTATACATTCCCTCGACATAACCCTACTAACCCTTCAGGGGCCTCATCAGCCTCTTGGGTGGCTTCCCCAGTTCTTGGTATCGGTGTATCGATGTTATCGGTATATCGGTATCCTGAACTCTGGGTCGTTACAGTTGGTATCAGAGCCGATGTTTGAGGAATTGTATAAGGAATTGAAATTTGTGTTTGTCCAGAGCTAGTCCTGTGTCGTCTATTGCTGGCTTAGGGTGTTTTCTGTATGATTGATGGATTTTATTGTTGTTTTATGATCTCGGCAGAGTAAGTATGCCGCCTCGCCGAGGAAGACCTCCTCGAGTTCCTCGTGCTCCTCGAGATGCGCCCAGGGAAGATAGTGGTTCTGCACCTCCTCCTGCAGTTCCTGCTGTTCCCGTTGCACCAGTTGTTCCTCCTCCAGCGTCGATTGTTGCTCCTCAGGTTGAAGTGCCTGGCAGTCGAGGCAAGGCTTTGAAAGAATTCCTGATGTTCAATCCGCCTGCTTTCGATGGTCAACCTGATCCAGAGGTTGCGAGGCAATGGGTGGATGCTATCGAGCGTGTTTTTGTTTCGATGGAATGTGCTGAAGATGAGAAAGTTATGCTTGTCGCTTTTCAACACCAGGGTACAGCCATTACATGGTGGAAAGCCGAGTGGCAGATTGCTTTTCATTCAAGACCTCTTCGGCAGATCACATGGGCAGAGTTTGTTGCTGCTTTTGAGCGCGCCTACACTCCTGCCTGTTTGCAAATGGCAAAAATGTATCAATTCATGGAACTGACTCAGGGCAGTATGACTGTGCTTCAGTATCGGAATAAGTTTATGGAATTGGGTCAGTATGCGCCCCATGTGCTGGCTAGTGAAGCTTTGAAGACACAGCAATTTTTGCGAGGTTTGAGGCCAGATTTGAAGATGCCCCTCATTGCTAGTCGTGTTGCAGACCTTGATAGTGCGTGCCAGACAGCTGTGGCACTGGAGCTGGAGATGACGAGACCGGGTGGATATCCTCAGGCAGGGTCAGTTCAGCCCGCAGTACAGTCTCAGCAGGTGTACCGACCGCCAGTGCCAGGTGTTCCCTTAGTCCAGTCGGAGGCTAGCAGTGCTTCCTCTCCTTCCAAGACCAAGTTTAAGAGGTTCAAGAAGAAGAAGAAGTTATTCCAGTAGCCGTCCGGTACAGATGTAGTTCAGCAGCCGACAGCACCTTCTACTCAGACTCGTCAGAGTTCAGCTGTCAGTTAGCCATGAACGTGTCGGAGATGCGGTGGTCATCACAAGGGCCAGCCGTGTTCTCTTCCCGTTGTTTGCTTTCGGTGTGACCAGCCAGGTCATGTGGTTCGGGATTGCCCGCTAAGGCCGAAAAAATTGCAAGCTCCTCAGTTTCCTCAACCTCAGCAGCCGCAATTCAGACCTCCTCCTGCACCGCAAGCTCAACAGTTCTTTTCTCAAGCGTCGGCGTCTTCTCAGCAATCTTCGGCCGGATCAAAGAAGCAGAAAGGCAAGGTTTCACATATGACTAGAGCTGATGCTGTTGCAGCCCATCTTATGGAAGGTACGATTATGCTTTATGGTCATTCAGCTCGTGTCTTATTTGAGTCTGGTGCTTCTCACTCTTTTATTTCTGAGGATTTCATGGCATGTATTGAGGGACAGACTTCAGAGATAACTTGTGAGATGTATGTTGAGATGCCTTCGGGAGATTTCATGCTTACACCTCTGTGTTTGGAAGAGTCTCCTGTTATGATCGATAATCACCAGTTGCCGGTGAGATTATATGCATTGCAGTTGGCAGATTATGATGTTATTCTGGGAATGGATTGGTTGGAGCATTATGGAGCTATGGTTGACTGCAGATCGAAGAAAGTCTATTTTTAGCCACAGGGGAAATCAGCTTTTTATTTCCAAGGTATTCGATCCCGTTCTTCTCGTATGATTATTTCTGCTATTCGAGCCTTCAGGTTGCTTAGTGCAGGTTGCCAGGGGTTTCTTGCTTCGGTGGTTGCTATTGAAAAACCACGACAGGAAGTTAGTGATATTCCTGTTGTTTGTGAGTTCCCTGATGTGTTTCCTGACAAGTTTCCAGGCTTACCCCCAGAGCAAGAGATAGAGATGGTGATTGAACTGATTCCAGGTACAACTCCCTTAGCAAAGGCACCATACCGAATGGCTCCAACTGAATTGAAAGTACTGCGAGCACAGCTACTTGAGTTACTGGAAAAGGGTTATATTCGCCCCAGCTTTTCTCCGTGGAGTGCTCCAGTGTTGTTTGTGAAGAAGAAAGATGGAAGCCTGAGGCTTTGTATAGATTACAGGCAATTGAATCAGGTGACTATCAAGAATAAATATCCGCTTCCCAGGATTGATGATTTGTTTGACCAGTTACAGTCTGCTATTGTCTTTTCACGGATTGATCTCCGGTCTGGCTACTTCCAATTGCGAATCCGGGAATCTGATGTGGAGAAGACGGCTTTCAGCACTCGTTATGGTCACTTTGAATTTCTGGTCATGCCGTTTGGTTTGACTAATGCCCCAGCAGCTTTTATGGACCTAATGCAGCGTATCTTTCGTCCATTTCTCGATCAGTTTGTGGTGATCTTTGTTGATGATATTTTGATCTATTTTGCCTCTGATGAAGATCATGTGCAGCATTTGAGGATCGTTCTGCAGACTCTAAGGGATCACGAGCTTTATGCGAAGTTCAGTAAATGTGAATTCTGGCTTCGGGAGATTCATTTTCTTGGTCACGTGATTTCTGGTGACGGAGTGGCAGTAGACCCTGCAAAGATTGATGCCGTGTTGAACTGGCAGAGGCCTAGAACTGTGACAAAAATACGAAGCTTCCTAGGTTTGGCTGGGTATTACTGTAGATTCATCCAAAATTTTGCGAAGATTGCATCCCCGATGACTAGACTGACTCGTAAAGATGTACCTTTTGTCTGGTCGGATCAGTGTGAGACTAGCTTTGTTGAATTGAAAAGGCTATTAACTTCCTCTCCTGTGTTGACTTTGCCTTCCGACTCGGGTGGTTTTCTGGTTTGTACTGATGCTTCTCGAGTAGGTTTGGGTGCAGTGCTGATGCAACATGGTAAAGTTATCGCATATGCATCTCGGCAATTGAAACGACATGAAGAGAATTATCCCACTCATGATCTGGAGCTAGCTGCAGTTATTTTTGCCTTAAAGATTTGGAGACATTATCTGTATGGTGAGAAATTTTAGATTTTTACTAATCACCAGAGTTTACAGTATATATTCTCCCAGAAAGATTTGAATCTCAGGCAGCACCGATGGATGGAATTCATGAAAGATTTTGACTTCACACTCTCCTATCAGCCGGGTAAAATGAATGTTGTGGCTGATGCTCTGAGCAGGAAAGTGCAGGTCAGTCATTTGATGCTTCATGAATGGAAATTGTGGAAATGGCTTCCGAGCGAGGCATTCAGTGTAGAGTTTCCTTCTGATCCGAAGATGGCGGTTTGTGCTAGTTTGATTTTGGGTTCAGCTCTATATCAGTGGATTAAAGAAGCTCAGCAAGCTGATTCTGATTTAGCCCGTGTTATATCAAGATATGATGTGGAATTTGATGACGAGCTGGTTGTCAGTTTCCAGGGCAGATGGTATGTTCCCGCTGATGATGATTTGAGGCATGAGATTCTGAGTGAAGCCCATGGTTCCCATTTTGCTATTCATCCAGGTGTCACCAAGATGTATCAGAATTTGAAAAAGTAGTTCTGGTGGCCAGGTTTGAAGAAAGATGTGGCTATATTTGTTTCTAAGTGCTTGACTTGTCAGCAGGTTAAAGCCGAACATCAAAAGCCAGGTGGTTTACTTCAGCCATTAGAGATTCCGATGTGGAAATGGGACCATGTTACTACAGATTTTGTGGTGGGTTTGCCTGGGACTTCTCAAGGTTTTGATGGTATCTGGTTGCTTGTCGATAGATTGACTAAAACTGCCAGATTGTTGCCGATTAAGATTGCCTGGAATGTGCAGAGGTTGGCCGAGCTGTATGTGTAGAAGATCGTGCCACTGCATGGAGTTCCTATTTCACTTGTGTTAGATCGTGACCGACGTTTTACCTCCGGCTTCTAGCGTAGTTTCCAGAAAGCTTTGGGCACTGAGTTAGCTTTCAGTTCAGCGTATCACCCTCAGTCAGATGGACAGTCAGAGAGGACTATTCAGACTTTAGAGGACATGGTGAGATTGTGTTGCCTTGATTGGCAGGGTTCGTGGAGCCAGCATTTGCCACTTGTTGAATTTGCCTATAATAACAGTTTTCACTCCAGTATTGGAATGGCTCCTTATGAAGCACTATATGGTCGTCCTTGTCATACTCCCTTGAATTGGTTTGATGTTGGGGACAGATTGTTGACAGGTCCTGATATGGTGCAGCAGTGTTCTGATGTGGTTCGTCTGATCAGGCAGAGATTGTTGACGGCTCAGAGTCGACAGAAAAGTTATGCAGATCAGCGCAGACGTCCACTACAATTTGAGCCAGGAGATATGGTGTTTGTTAAAATATCTCCGATGAAAGGTGTTTCCAGGTTTGGGAAGCGTGGAAAGCTTAGTCCGCGGTATGTTGGCCCTTTTCCGATCGTTGAAGCTATTGGTCCAGTGGCTTATCGTCTACAGCTACCTGCGGCCATGCAAGCTATTCATGATGTGTTCCACGTATCTCAGCTGAGGAAATATGTGCCGGATGCTTCTCATGTTCTCGATGATTCAATTTGGCCTGAGGTGACTGCTGATTTATCTGCACCAGAGTTCCCTATTAGAATTGAAGACCATCGTGAGCAACGGTTGAGAAATAAGGTTATTCCTCTGGTAAGAGTAGCTTGGCAGCGTCACTCTGGTAATGAGTCCTCTTGGGAACGCGAGGATGAGATGCCTCAGATTTTTCCTTTCTTATTCCAGTAAGGTATATTCCTTTCTCAGTTTCCTCCTTTTCTATTATTGTAAATTTCGAGGGCAAAATTTTTTATTAGGAGGGAGGGACTGTAAGGCCCGTGCCTTAATGGATCTGTAATGGATTTTGTTCTAGTATTTGTTCTGGATTTTTCCGGCTATTTTCCTGGATTTTTAGGAATTTTTCTGATATTTTTCCAGATTTATTCGGAGCTTTGAGGGTTATTAGAGATTAATAATATTTTAATATATATAATAATTATATTATATATATTTTAATTTTGTTTTTCTTTTCTTTTAATCCCTCACCCTCTCCCTCTCTCTCTCTCGTCGATCTCACTCACCCTCACGCTCTCTCTCTCTAGGCCGATCGCCTCTCCCCCTCTCTCTTGGGATTCGGGCGAGACGACGTCGGTTCGAAGCGTCGTTGGCACCATTGGATTCCTCGCGTCGAGTGGAACGCGTGGGTACCCATCTCGGCGTGGTTCGGTGATCGTGGGAGCGAGGTGGAGCTTGAAGGCCCGGTGAGCCTACCTCCTTGCATGCAGCCATTTCGTCGGTTTCGGCTCGCAAAAGGTAGGGGGATGGAATCCTGATCTCGCTAGGATCATTTCCTATAGCTCGTTCTTTCGATTAGAACCCCGTAGCATGCTTAATGTTCATATTTCATAATTTTGGGGTTTTAGCTTAATTCTTGAAATTGATGCATTGTGGGCTTTGCATGTGTGGTATTTGGGTGTTATTTTGTTGCTTGGGTTGTATGGTTTGACAGGTTACAGGTTTCTACGACGTTACCCGATGATTTTTATCATCCGGGAGGGCCCCGGTTTTCAAACCGTACCCGCCCGTGTTCCAGGTGGTGTGACGGTCCCGCCAGGAATCGTCACACGCCTGACGGCCCTTAGTGGACGCGTCTTTTCCAAAAAAATGGCCCGATGAGGGTGCGTTATTTGGAGATTAACGGTGGGATCCCCATCTGTTACTCGTCCGGCGTTTTACGTTGACCAGGTGAGGCGGTTAGCCCGACGGCCAGTCGGCCGGCCGTCGCTTCCGTCCGACGCGCCTGGGCGAGCGCGTCGCTTTGCCTGCGTCTGATTTCGAACGCTGTATGTTGGTTTTTGGCCTCGGGTTGATGTAACGGCGGTGACCCAACGCGTTGCATCGATGTAACGCACAGGGCCCCTACCGTCACATTCCCTTTTGGGCCTTTTGAGCTGGAACTTAGGCGGAAGTGACGGACGGAGAGAGACGCGTCGTTCTTGGTGTAATGCGCCAGCCTCCGACCGTTACTTTCATGTAGCGCGTTGGCATCCGACCGCCGCTTGCCTGTTGGGTTTAATAAGTTGCCAGCCATTTGTTATGCATTCGTTTACGTAATTGTGCCATGTTTATGTTGTTTCATTGTTCGATGGCATGTTTCTTATACCAATAGAGTAGCTTTTCTTTCCATGCAATGGAGCCACTGTTGTTGCCCTAGGTCTGTTGAGTACCGACCCGCTTGAGGATAGCGGAGGGGTGTTTCCCATACACGGTTTGTAAGCTAGTTCCGTGGGCTCCTAGCCAATGGTAGCGTCCTACCAAGGGAGAAAACTAGCTAGAGGGCCTGGCTCAGGCTAGAGTCAGTGTGTGCACACGTGGTCAGAGACTGTGGACTGACACCGACGGGTGCCACTCCGACTGGTCGCTTGGTTTGGTACTGTTTACATGCTCAGCTTGTCGCTTTGTCGATTGCGAGTGCTTGAGACGCAGTGTATGTCGTCAGTGGACGCTTCTAGTTTCTGCTCCAGTGGTTGTCCTTCCTTATTGTTTGGATTAGTTAAGGTTTATTCTATTTTGGTAGATTTAGTTTTAGTCACTTGCATTTATTTAGCTGTGGCATGTGTTAGCTGTTCTACTTACTTAGTTAGAGTTTACAGCTTTACTTGAGTGGTTTATTCATGCCATTGCCTGTTATTTTAATTAAATGCATGCTCTAATTGCTTTTATTTATGCATGAATGCTTGTTTAGTGCGAGGTAGGGATCCGCGTGACCTCTACTGAGTCTGGCTGTGACTCACCCTTCTCCTTTCAGGTGAGCCGCGCCCGTCGTCTCCCGGTGCTTCGTGAGCTGTTTCGGAGACCGCGTCTAGCTGCCAGCTTTAGTCGAGCCGCCTTTTTGAGGATTTTGTTGTACTTTTGCCGGGGTATACCCCGTGTAGTTGTACCCTTGTGGACTAGTACTCTTGTTTATCTGGACTAGTATTTATATATATCACTCTGGTTATTTTGAATTGCTTCCGCACTTGTGTTAATTTTATTACTTAATTGTAATCTACGCGTTCCAAATTGCAGTTTGTTATACATTCCCTCGACATAACCCTACTAACCCTTCAGGAGCCTCATCAGCCTCTTGGGTGGCTTCCCCAGTTCTTGGTATCGGTGTATCGATGTTATCGGTATATCGGTATCCTGAACTCTGGGTCGTTACATACACGAAATGTTGTGCATATAGGGCCCGGTCTGGTCCTAGGAGGAGCACCCGAAGATACTTGTGCCCATGAGAGTTTATTGACCATGGTGTTTGGCATTGCACCAAAGTACTTGCTTGCTTGACTTGACTTGAGACATTCCCACTCAATTTCCGGTGACATGCTTGACTTGCTTGACATGGATTGCTTGGCCCAAAAAAGGGCATTAACTTGCTTGAATGATATAAATGAGATAGCCAATTCTATTGTACTATTTGCTATTACACGAACTTGAGATCGCTTGCTGGAATACTAATTTCTTGGAAATACTTGTGCAATTACTTGCAAATTACTTGCTAGTTCCTTATTGTTACATCGTATTGAAATTCATGGGACACTCTCTTGGTACAATTCTTGATATTTTTGCTTGTTCCAACATGCATCATTATACTTGCACTGAACTTGTAATTAACTTAAAGCTTGTTAGAACTTGAGATATAATTCCTACTGAGCAATTCACTCATAAAGTTGTAATTCTAATATTTTTCAAGAAATTTGGATAGCGACCACCACCAGGATGGGACGGATACTGAGTGTTAAGTGCTAGGTTGGGTGTACCGTCAGCTAGGTCTAGTCCCTCGTATTTTAGGTCCTATGTTGTGTACTTCCAGTTATTATTAAAGCTTGTAATCTATCGTACAATTTCGGTCGGTTATGATTAATCTGGTTTGGAATTGCCATCAATTTGTAGTTTTAAGAATTTACTATTCTAGTTCATCAATTGTCATCTTGGACTATGGTTAAATGTCAAATTTTAAATTAGTAATGAATTATCAAGTACTATGCGCACTCTAATTCTACGTGAACGACACGATCTATCTAGACGCGTCACAGATCCGGGTATCTTCCGTGCTCGGGACGTGGCACTGATGGTGTCCGGGGTTGCGGACGTGAACGTGGCATTCCGGATGGCAGCGATTTTGGAGGTAGAGATGTTGCGAGCCCATGAGCAGGGTCGGGCGATGCAGTTGTGGCCAGGTCTTCCCCAGGTGGTTCTAGAGGAGCTAGTTGCATCCTCTTCCCCTGTCCGTAGTCCCTATTGATAGGACAGGAGGAGGCGGAGGCTGGATTGGCAGGTGGCTCGACATGGTTTTAGGCGACGCCAGGAGCGTAGGCATCGGTGGCAGGCGCAATAGTAGGTGCTGGTGCAATCCTTAGAGGAGTCCATGGAATAGCCAGTGGCGAGGCGACCGCGGCGTGGCTTGGCAGAGCAGTCGGCGCCGTGCCTGAGGTGCGGTGGCCTTCATGCGGGCCATCGTTGCCAGGTGGCCGCAGTGGAGCGGAGGTGCTTCTGGTGTGATCGACCAAGGCATTTGATTCGTGATTACCCTATGGTGAGGCATTGTCGTAGGTGTGGCGGGGACAAGCTCGTGTCTCGTGAGTGCCCTCAACCACCACCCCAGCGATGATCGTCCTTTTGGTGGCCTCGTCGAGGCTTGGGAAGGCGTGTGGTTGTGTTTTGACCCTGGTCGAGACATCCATGTATAGAAGGTACGGCTTCTATTTTCGACTGGTTTTTGTCTGCCTTCGGTGTTTCTTGCGATTTCCCCTTGGGTTTCATGATTCGAGAAGCATGTGTCAGGGTTTTGTCCTAGACTTTGGAGGTCGTTCCTAATGCTGGGAGGTGTCACAGGTGCAGTCACGCAGGACTTTTGGCACGTGGTGGCCCAGGAGGGCTGTCCCAGCAGCTGCGATGACTTTTGAGGAGGCGAGGTCAGACTTTCGAGGCTGCGAGGTGTGCATTAAGGTGAGCGAGGAGGTGTCCTACCTCGTGGAAGGTATAATTTCGAATTACCTATGTTATGTTTTGGTATAATTCCTTGGAATCTGTTGTTTTCCCATTTACTCCCAATTGTATTCGTGTTTTCCCGTGTGGGTGTTGGGAGTTTGAGGCGGTGTCCTATGCAGCAGAAGTTGAGTCGTGCGCTTATTTTTCTGTTTATGTATGGCGTGTGGCACCTTGGTAAGTCGGGTTGAGTTATCGGTTGGGTTACGGGTGTAATGCCTTGCGTGGCAGTGGTGGAGCCGCGTCTAGGACTCAGATGCTTGTTTCCTTATCGGTACGGCATGCTGGTGTCGTGGGTTGAGGAGTTAAGTTGCCAGCCGATTTATGTGGTGTGCCGTGTGGCTGGTGCCCTGTTCTCCGATTGGAGTTGGGATTAGATCTTTGGTTCGGCGCGTGAATTGCCAAGCTGTGTGTGGAAGTTTGTGCTCCAGATTTAAGGTGTTAGAGTCTCTCGCACTATTTCTAGGGATGGTCCGTGGAATTGGAGGTTGTTTCATGGTAGGCGCCAGAATCCTCCCTCTTGATGAGGTGTCCTGTGCAGAGTTACACATAGGAAGTGTGGTAGGCCCATAGCCTGCGGGCCCAGGATCGATGCCAGGCATGATCTGAGGAAGTCCTAGTGGTGAGTAGGGTTTTGAAGGTAGGTCAGCTAACCCTAAGGGGGGAGGTTGGCCTTTGGTTTGTCGTGGCGTTGGCCACGATGTTGGCATCATTTGGCGTGTCAGGGATTGGATATTGTGTTAAGCGGCATTGGTGGGGTTGAGAATTGAGGGCTTTCGAGTCAAGGTTGTTGAGTGGAGACTTGGTTTGCCCTAGTCTCTCCCCTGGAATCGTCATGCGTGTGCCTCATGGAGGAGCCCGGTGTGTGGCTGGTGCTGTGTAGAAGGCTTGGACCAGTGGACCGGTTATTATAGGAGGCGAGTGTGAGTAGCTCTAGAGCGAGGAGTTGTTTATCCGCCTTCTATTCAGCTGGTGTTTTCCAGGTCGGCTTGACATTTGGTGTTAGATACGATTGGGGAAATTATTTTCGATCCCTGTATAAGTATGGTGATTTTTCGGGGTGGCTGATTGGACCCCTCGCACCCAGCAATTTCATGGTTTTGCGTGTCGAGTGTGTGGCAGTGATGTCAGTTGGGGACCCATTGCAAGCTTGAACAAGGTTGTCGGAGCAGGACCTGGACTATGACCGTGGTCTGACATGTTTAAGATTTGTGGTGGTGTGAGGCAATGTCCTCTGGTTTAACCGGTTTCTGTAGGTGCGAGGCACCGGCGGATGCCACTCGAAGTCAGGTTGGCATTTTGATCGGCCTTGATGGGTCGAGAGTTTTGTCGTAATCCCGGATGACACTCCGTGGGGTGATCGTGAAGTTGGGGGTTCATGCGAGTGACCTTGTTCTCCCTCTCCTTCTCTCATGAGAGGCGGCATTGGCTTGATGGCCAGGGAAGATCGGATTGGTGCTCGATCATTGTATGGCCCAGGTGCAGAGATGGAAGGTGCATGGGTCGATGGATGTGGTCGAACATCTGGAGTTTTGATTATCAATTCTGTGAAGGACCTGATGTGAGGACTGATTCGAGGTTTTCTTGGTTGGCGTGAGACCAATGTCTAGTGGATGGTTTTTTGCACCGATGTGTTGACCCTTGAGTTAGTCCTGGTATAATGTGATTTGCGGTTGGCGAGATCGCGGATGGTTTATTGTGGGTGTTCCTCGAGCATTGATAATGGCCGGTTAGTTCTCATGTAAGACCGATCAAGACCGGTGGGCATAGGTTGTGATCGGCTGTTGGCACCTAGAATATGTCTAATGGCAGCCACGCCTAAATAACAAGAAGAATACGGCCCACTACAGCGTAGAAGCCGAAGAGAGCCAATACACGAGGGTCTCCTCGAACTACTGGAGCCTCAGGTCATCTGACATGAGCACCAGGGACTTCACCTCAGGAGGATCAGAAGAAATCCATAACAAACCGGCAGTGCCGCTCGGCCTGTCCAATGAACCGGCATCGACTCAGTCATGCCGAACAAACACCACCCGTCGTCCGATCAAGGACTAGAATGTACCTGATAGTCCGCCACCTGACAAGAAGCCCTCCTGAGGTGATAGAACATCTCTGGCCTCTCAGAACAAGGTGCCGAAGGCCCTATCAGTGGAAAACCCGAGTAATCTGGCACATGTATGTCTTCTCACCAATCAGGTCGGCTAGCGACCAGATGGCTGCCCAGCCAAGGCGAAAGCATCCCGAGTAGTGATCCATGCCCTAAGGAAGCTACGAATGCAAGTAAAGCCAAGCTGGCAGCACAAACCACTGTGCTGAAGGCCATGTCAGTGAAAAACCTAGGTGTCCAGACCAAATGCATAAATGGTTTCGAAACTAGCCGTTCAGTGCCCCGAAGGCTTTACCAATATTTCTCGTAGCAGTTTTACGAAGCTGAGATGAGATGAAAGAACAAGACAACGCCCGGAGACAGTCCGAGGCCCACAGTTTGACTCATACCTGAACAAATGAGACAGGGTAAGCTAACCCGACGCGCTCCTTTGCCCGACACGCTATACCCGACGCCCCTTTACCTGGCATGCAAAATCAATGGCCTGAGGCCCTTATCCGGTGCGCTCTCTCCGCACCGGGTGGAGTCACGCCAATAGCCTGCTATTTAAGCCAACCATCTATCGAGAAGAGAAGGACGGAGGGGAGGAGGAGAAAAGGAAAAAAAGAGGAAAAAAGATACGCTGGGAGAGAGTAGGCAGAGGGCCAATCGTCTAAGAGCGATGAAGATTGGGGAACAGAAAAGAGGGTCATCATCTCTCTCGTCCTCCCGTCCCTCTACCTGAAGGAGCCCGGTGCCGGGGAAGAAGCACCCGTTTCTGATACTCTATTTCCGCAGGTGGGTTCCGGTGGCTTCTCCCGGTCTTTTTTTCCCCTACTACTTTCCCTTGTTAAACCTCCGTGGATGTACGTAGATGGAGGGGCGATGATATAAGCCCATCTCCTTCTTACCTTACTTGGTTTTCCTCCTCCTCTGTAATCAGGGATTCATGCCCGTCTGTGTAATCATTGGCCGGCCTCTGAGCGACAACACCATGCCACGCCATAATAGCATTGTATTGAGCCCTCTTTGCTAATGAAATGAATGATATGGGATGTGGCAATGCTCCTGGCTATCTCCTCTCCTCTCTCTGAATCCCTCCGATCTATTGTCTTATGTCGTGTACGTTAGCATCGGATTTTCTCATTTTCACGCGCCGAACATGCCCTGAGATATTCCCAAAAGGGCTATAGTAATATCCCCCCTCCCTGAGGTTTCTCCCCGATATATAGTTTGCTTTTTACTCGCCGCGTGCCCGCCATGTTTCTCTCCGCCGGAGGTGTATGCACGTATACGTCTCCCTCTGACCCTGGGATTGGCTTCTCACTATCTCCCCATCCATAGCCATGGACCAATGAGATCAGAGTCATCCCTATAGCTTGTGTGCGAGGGTCTTCTGTCATGGTCGTTTATGCCACATGACACCCCTGGCTGTTTGATTATTTGCCCCTTTCAATCTCTATAAGTCTACATGCTGGTTCACTAACCTCGTGTACTGACCTGTTAACCTGCTAACCCCCCCCCCCTTATGCTAACATGCTGACTCCCCTTTTATACCTAAATAACCAGTATAGCTTCTGATCAATTGACCTACGTATCCCTTCTTTCCTACGTACGGGTTGCATTATTGCGTTCCGTTCGCTTGAAGACAATAGTCTTATGACCGAGGAGGGGGAACATTCCTCTGAGTCACCACCGAATCATAAGGTCATGTCCTTCGATGGCATGTGTTGGCCTGATTAGGAATGCAATCAAGAGTGGGTGAATTGATTGCGCCCCCTTTTTGACAAAATTAAAACTGGATCACAGAGATGATTGACCAACAATAAAACTTCTTTGATAAAATGCAAAGATATTAATATGAAGAGATGAAACTCTCTAAATTCAGATTGATGAAAATTAATTAATTGACAATCAACCAACCACTCACAACTCTCCAGCGCAGATAGATGAACCACTCGGATGAAAATTAAGTAGCGGACAATTTGTATAAATGCTCACCTCACCGCATAACACTTGTAAATGAGACAGACATAATAGAACAGCACACTCACAAGAAGCAAACCACAACGCAAGGATTTTTTAGGTGGTTCAGAGGCACCAGAGTGCCATCCTACGTCCACCCCTGTCAACTCGAGAGGATTCCACTAACAACCACTGCACAACGGCAGCGAAAACACCACACATGGGCTCAACGGCCCCGCACACACGCGTGTTCTTGCACGACGACGAGAGATCACGCCAACGGAGATGACGCTCCGAAGTAGTCTATGAGAGAGAAAATATGGAAATACAATGCCCAATCCAACGATAACAAGATATGCTCAAATGTAAATAAGATGTTAAGAGCAAGATATTCCCCCTTTGATCTTCATTACAACTCGGAGATAGATGAAAGGGTGCACTAGAATGAATGAACCGCAGAGAGGAGACAGCCGGTTGTCAAAGGGATGAGCGCCCAAGCTGGAAGATGATGGAGAGCAGCGACGGACACCACCATATCTGATCTTGGGGTCGTGGGATGCAACTTCTACAGGCTCGTCTTCCTCCTCCAGATGGGTGTGTGAAGCCCTCTTCCCCGTTCCTACAAGAAGAGAGAAAATTTGCCCAAAAGATATTGTTCAGTCGATGCATTTCACAACATACATATACCCATGAGAAAACATAGCAAAAAGACGTGAATGCCCCTACGAAAACCTCTTAAAACAACACCCAATCTATGGTACAAACCCTAAGGATAGAATGGTAAAATTTCATGGCAATCAGATCACAATTTATAGGGATCGAAACCAAAACGACGAATCCGGCAATGGACACTCTGAACAAATGTCGACTCTTAGAGTCGACACTCGTGCGCGAGTGTTCTGCCCATATAAAAAAAATAGAATTCTAGTTGAAAGACTTTGTTGGAACTCTGGTTTTGATAATGACACTCTATGAATCATGCTAAGAAGAAAGGAATAGACACTTCAATCAAATCTATTGAATGTCCTTGTATTTCAACACAAGTTGTTTAATAATCATTCAAGAGTTCATTTAGGTCGATGCAATTTCCGTTCTACATATAATAAGGTTGGTGCAATGTTTGTTCTGCACATGTTGAAGTCGGTGCATGTATGCATTTCTTGCATAAGGTCCATGCAGTTCTTTGTTGAAGTCTGTGCACTCCTCAATGCTTAGCCCGCTCATGTTTCAAGTTGATGCATTACACTGTAGCCACTTAGTTTAGGTCGATGCATATCACTAGTTATGTGCCATTGGCGAGAATAAGGTCGGTGCACTCTGTGTCGTGTGAATTCAATAGGTCTGTGCATATGTCCATTTATGGAAATATAAGGTCGGTGCATATAGGATCGTGCAGCACTCAAGTCGGTACATTCCATGTAGCGATTGGACAGACAATCGGTGCACATCCTGTGCGAGTGAAAGCGAAGTTAGTGCATATGTGTATTTCACGCAACGGAGTCGGTGCACATCTCGCCTTAGCTACACTGAAGTCAGTGCACGTTTTCATTTGCACATGTCGACAGGTTGGTGCATCCGTTATTTTATGCTACATGAGGTCTGTGCACTTGCTTGTCTTGCATATAGCTAGGTCTGTGCAAGTGTTAGTCTGCACAAAGTGAAGTTTGTGCATGCTACGCATCTGGTTCATAAAGGTCTGTGCATCCATTGCACATAGTCAATTTGAGTCTGTGCATCTTTGTTCTAAAGCTCTATTAAGTCTGTGTAGCTACTTTATCTGTCTGATTATTATATACTGACTAAAAGTCTTACACGTTGACAGGATGAGTGTTTGTGGATCTTAAAGAGGGCACATGATCCGAGGCTGAGAGAATGTGATGCTCGTGACACGTGAAAAGCCTTCAAGCTCAGATGCTACCACGTGACCTTAGCAGAATCAGATCTGGATGAAAGTTAGGTGAAAATGTGGTTTCCATGCGCCCTTCACTTGCGTCCTAGAAATAGGACGAAGACTCGAAGAGAGAAGGCTCATTGAAAAATATTGAGAAAAAGGGATCGAGAGAGTGAGGCTGATCGAAGTCAATAGAGAAAAAGAGTGAGAAAGAGCAAATAGATAGAGAATAGAAGACACGAGGAGTTTGAGAGGAAGAAAGATCTGGAGAAGCGTCCGTAGCAGAAACCGAAGATCTGCTGTCTACTATGTCCGTTGGATCAGATCCAGAACATATTGCTCCTGCGTGAGTAATCTAGTTTGCATTAATTGTCAGTCTTTTGTTGTTGAACCGTCTATATCTATGTTTTCTATTTATTTCTCTTCTATCAAGCTGTGAGTCAGCAGAGCCAAGCTGTAATGCTCAGCGGGCGAGGTGGATACCTCGGGCAGTAAGCTGTAATGCTCAGCGGGTTGTAAGCAAGCTATGAGGCTCAGCGGACGCAAGCTGTGATGCACAGCAGTTCAAGCTGTTAGGCAGTAGGAATCCACACTCTGGTTTGAGCGTGGGGTGGACGTAGGTCTGGAGGGCCGAACCACCTAAAAATCCTCTGTGTACTTCGTGGTTTGATTTTCAGATTGTTCATCGCTAGATGCATGCTAGGCACGGTTTTAATTCATACGCCTAGATGAATTGAATTTTGCATCAGTCTAGGTTGTCTAGATCAATTTGCTTATATTTAAATTTTAAATTGGTCTAGGTTTTTAGAGAGGGATTCATTCACCCCCCTCTAAATCCGTGTCGCACCACTACACAGATCCTAACAATTGGTATCCCAGAGTGGGTGTCTGCACAAAAGGTCCAACGGCCTGCAGATCTGTTCCTTGATTTGGTTTCGGTGCGATCTGATTTGATCTGTCTGTTAGCATTATTTTTGATCTGATCTATTTCTTAGCTTTGTTCTTGATCTGATCTACTTTGTCTTGTTCTTATGGCTAAAATTCCTGTATACATCGGTTCGGATTTCTATGGCTGGTACGGTCATTTCAGAGACTATGTGATACATTTGAATTCTGATTTATGGATACTCATAGCTCACAATCCATATGAAGTTCCAGAGGACAAATCTCAATGGAGATCCTCAGACAGACTGAAATCTGAAGAAAATCAAAAGGCCCTAGATCTAACAAAAAGGGCAATAGACTCTAATTGTTTTCAATGTGTCAATGAGTGCAGGAGCGCAATGGAAATTATCAATAGAATATTGGAAAGATCGTGTAGAGATGAGGAAATGTGCTTCATGGCCGGAGATCAGTCAGAGGACTCATCTTCTCAGGTAAACTCTGAGACATAGAATATCAATTATGATGATTTAGTTGCCATGAATGAGCATTTATTGATTAACTATGATAGAGTCAAATCTGAAAAGAGAAAAATGAGAAAAGAAATGATTCATGAAGTTACTTATCTGAAGGCTGAGAATGAAAACTTGAAATCTGACATGAATAAAGAAAAAGTTGAGTTGAATAATTTGAAATATGAAAATGAGAACCTTAGAAACAAACTCATTAGAGAAGATGATTCTTGCAATGAATGTGCTGTTTTAAGAGATTTGATTAATGAGCTTGTTCTGATGATAATCTTCAAAAGAATTTAATCAACTCTTTGAAAGAAGAAAATAAATCATTGCTAGAAAAGAAAATTGAAGCTGAAAACTCTTGCAAAGAATGTGCCTTCTTAAAGGAGTTGACTGAAGATCTTGATTCAGACGATAACATGCAGAAGAATTTAATCAAGTCCTTAAAATAAGAAAATGACCTATGGCTGGAAAAGAAAAAGGAAGCTGATGAATATGAATAAAGAATTTTGGAAGAAAATAGCCATCTGAAAGAACAAAACAAAAAGTTGATAGTCTTGAACACTATTATGTCAAAGAAATGGTTAGAAATGGAAAAAGGAAAATGTGTGTTGAAAGAAAAAGAAGCAAATGATAATTTGAAGTTAATGCAGGAAAATGAGACTCTGAAAAGTCTGAATCATGGTTTGCATAACCAAGTTATTTCCTGTGAAGATGACATTGTTTCTTTGCGAACTGAAATTGAAGACCTAAAGAATTCCCTATCAAAGTTTGTTAAGGGAAAAGACAATTTGAACAAATTGCTTGGAGCTAATGTGAATTTTCAAAAAGAGGGACTGGGTTACAGTCCAGTAATGAAGAAGGTTGATGGAAATAAATTGAAAATTATTTTTGTCAAAAGTTTAGAACAAGAAAAACCTTCCACTTCATCTGTTTTTTAGTTCACTGCAGAGAAAATAGGAAATTCAAATAAAAATCTGAAAAAGGTTCACAAACAGAAAAAGAATGTTAATTCAAATAAGTCCAAATCTGTCCCTGCTTCTCATGTGCATGTTGCTAATGATTCATACACACATTCACACTCGCATGCCAATGATAAATCTGGTAAAACAGTGAATGTTCACAACAAAAGAGTAACATGTCACTATTGTGGGAAAATGGGGCATGTAATGGATGATTGTATGGTGTTGAGAAAAGATGATTTAAATGCATGCAATCATAAGAAAATAGTCAAAAATGATTTTGTGAAGAAGTCTGTTAAAAATATTTCTGATGCACGCTTCTATTATGGGAGAAGAGGTCATTATATGCATAATTGCAATTTGATGAGACAGGAAAATTATGTTCAAAATAGTCATGTATATAATCATGCTCGAAAATCTGAATTTCACAAGGTTAGGTGTTTTAATTGTCGAAAGCTTGGTCACAATAAATTTGATTGCTGGTTGGTGAAAAATAATGTAAATGATTTTGTCCCCATGAAAAACTTTGCATCTAGGAGAACTCACAATTCTGTTTTCATGCATAATTCCCCTATATGTTATCATTGTGGAAAATTAGGCCACACTATTACTCAATGCTATTGAGTAAATGGCTGGAACAATCATACTGGACCCAAGAATCTTTGAGCTCCAAGATTTTTCAACTAATTCTTTGGATGCAGGTGTGCGCCCCTTTAGAATGAAGATGAAATTGAAGTTGAATAAAATGAGACGCACAAGGTTAGTGATTTAATGTTTCTGTTCTAATGATGTGACTGTCCAAATAAAAGTTTATGTGAAAATTTGGCATGTGACGGGCATGAATTTTCATGTTATCTGATGATATATATATTCCCCTGAGTAATTCATGCTATCTACCTGCTACATACAAATTCCACATTTGATTTGTTATTCTAAGTTTTCCTTCATGATTAGTCATTCTTGATGCATTGCATATTCTTGCATTTAGAAATAAAAATTTGCATCTAGACTATACATTTCTGTGTACTGTAAGAAAATCAAAGTGATGATTGGTTGGGATCTCTGCACACAGTAAGGGGGAGCTGAGCTGAATTTGTCAGATATATTGAGTCATGGGTACTTGAGCTGAACACTATGAACCTGGTATGTGCTGTTGATTATATTGCAGAGTGACAGTTGCTAATTACTGAGTTTTGGTCTCATTAGAAAAATTGAGTGGTGTTAGAATTTTCTGAAGGCTATGGGTCAGCTGAAAGTCAAGAAAGATATAGTCTGAGGCAGCTTGCAATCCCATCCTGAGTCTTACTCCTGGTCTTATGTGGTCGGGCATTCTATTCTCCTACTCTCTTTCATTGTGATCTGCCCATATCTTCTTTCCCTTCATCTGAATCTGGTCTCGTATCCTCAAAATTTGGCAGTTAGGGGGAGTAATGTCTTGAATCATGCTATCTTTACTTATCACTCATTATTGGTTACTAGGACCACCCCAATCCTTCTATAAAGTTGCTTAACTTTACAATAAAATGATTTTCTACGTATAAAGTTTATATCCTATGTTTAATGGTTCAAAATTATTCTTGAATGTACCTTCAATGGACTAAAAAACATTCTAATAATTGGAACGGTTCAGTTGAAAAGTCATAAATCTGAAAGTTGTAAGTAATAAGACAATCTGGTAGAACAGTCTGACTTATAATGTGTAAACCATGTCTTTAAGCTAATCTGTATTTAGACTAGGGAATACGCCATTATTTAACCAAAATTGTAAAATGGCAGAGCAATGGCAAAATTTCTGAGAAACTGACTATCTAGATGAATAAAATTTAGAAGTTATGTCATGATGAAATTAGCTATCTCTGTTCATAAAAAGAAGGCATAAAGGTAGACTGTGCTGAGTAACCAAGGATTCTGGTGTCTGATAAACATGTCTCTTTGAGTAAAAAGGCCAGTCATACCAGAATGCTCCATCAAGAAAAAGAAAAGAAAAATCAGTTGATATGGTTGACCTTCGGTTCTACTTCAAAAGCTGAGGAATGGTTTAAATTCAATATAAGACAAATTTTGAAACTAGTTTTGTCTAATGAAAATAATGAATAATATTAATGTTTTTTCCTCACTGAGCTTAGTACTTTGATTATAAAGTTTTATTGTCATTGATCGTACACTAGAGGATTAATTTATGAAGGTTAAAGCTATAAGATATAAGCTCGATACGCTGAAGATCATTTAAAAGGTGAAGAAAGGTATTTTATATAAAGAGAGGGGTAGTCTAGGTATGATATATTTATTGAGTAAAGATGATAGCATTTCTTTATATTACTCAAGCCTAAAGTGTCTTTCATACCCTCCATTCAAGCCGAGACCTTCCCGCACTCACGACTCCCTGCCGTGAGCGTATCTCTCTGGTCTCACTTCTTCGCATTTTTTTTACCCGCCTCTACACATTCCCTCTACTTCATTCTCCATTTTTTTCCTGTTAGGCATCGTCCTCTACTCCATCATCGTCCTCCATCATGTCTTCTCCGGCGGCAAAGAGTAAGGGGAAGAGGAAGGTCATGGAAGAGCAGCAGCCTACGACTCCTCAAGCCAAGAAGACTGGTGTGAGTCAACACTACAAACGGAGATCACAAGAGGCACATGCAAAGGGACTCATGTCTGAATCTGCTCAGAAGGAGTCAGTCAAAGGTAAAAGAAAGGCAATGGAGATGATGCAACCAGAGGAAATCAAGTCAGAAAGAAGTGAAGAGGCTCCGGAAAAGAAGAAAAGAAAAGGGAAAGAGAAAGCCATCAAAGTATCTGAAGAGAGAGGTATTTCTACTAAGCCTTCTAGTCAAGCTGAAATGATATTGGAAGCAGGGAAGATAGTGTTTCCACGATATGTGGATTTTCATGACAGAGAAATGATCTCAAAATTCTCTGAATTGGTAGAAATTTTCAAATTTTAAAAATGGAAGAAATTTTTGGGCAGACATAGAATTTATTATCCTAGACTTGTTGCAGAGTTTTACAAAAATTTGAGATATCATCTTGATAAGTCTTTACTACTGACAAGTGTCAAAGGTATTAGGATTGAACTTTCTAGGCATCTCCTTCACAAAGCTTTTAGAATACCCGAAGATGGAGAAATTGAACAAGAATTTAGGTATAATCTTCACGATGCATACTCCATTATTACTCATGAGCCTAGCAATCCTAGTGACAAGAACCAAACAAAACTTGGTCATTTCAATGCAAACAAATTCTCACCTCTCAAGAGACTTTTACACCACATTATCACCACCATGATAACTCCACAAGTTGGAGGGAGAGGGAGATTAACAGACTCACAGAGATTTATTTTGTACTGTTTGCTGAAGAATATCAAGATTTGTTTACCTATGAAAACCTGCAAGGAGTCAAGGAGAAACTTACCATATGCAGCCCATTTGACCGTTGTTTTTAAGAAAGTAGGGATTCCTCTAGACAATGAGAGTTCAAAGGATATATCCAAAGTGAATATGTACAACTTGGATTTTATATCCAAATAAATGAGATTGGAACCTACCACTTCAAGTCAAGTGAAAGAACAAGCTGAAAAGAAAGCACTTAGTTAGGGGGAGGATTTGCCTCCGACAGTGGAATAAGCTGAGAAACAAATTGCTGAGCAGTAAGAAGTAATCTTAAGGGAAATTGAAAAAGAAACATCTGAGGATCCTGTTGAGAAACAACTCAAAGACCTACAATTAGAACAAGAAGTCCATGATCTGGGATTATCTGATGAGCATATTCGACATCAATTAGATCAGAGTACCAATGAGTTGTTTAACAGATTTGGAGTGCAACCTGAGTAGGAACAGTAAATAGATCAGCAAGAACAAGAGGAAGAACAACCAAGAGAAGTTGTTGAACAACAAGCAGAATCACAAGGTGTGGAAGAGGAAAGAACCAAAAATCTTCAGGAAGAGGAGAGGAAAGAAAATGTTCAGGAAGAACAACAAAGTGAAGAAGCTGAAAAAGATGATGAAATGGAAGAAATTCATGTAGAAGAGACATGTGAAAATGAAGATCTTTCCACAGATGAACAAATGTATTATTCTGAAAGGGAAGAAGAAATTGCCTTAGATAAAGACTTTTTGGCTGAAATGGTTACCGAGATCATGAAAGAAGCAGTTGAAAGTTTTGGAAGAAATTGTTGATTTAGTTGTTGATGAACAGGAGGATGAACAACAAAGAGAAGAAGAAGTTCAGAATGAAGAAGAACCACAGGGAGCTCAAGAGATGGATGAAGAAGCTCCACAAGAACAACCTCAGGCATCTCAAGAGGTTGTTAAAGAAGCTCCACAGGGGCGATCACAGGAAGCTCCAGGGGCTGTTGAGGAAGATGCACAGGAATATGTTATGGGACCAGCTCCTCTATATCGATTCTATCCAAGAATGTCACTTGCCCCTGCTCCTTCATATGGACCCCATCTGGGGGGAGTGGTTGGCCTTGGTATACCACCCCCACTGTCACTTGAAGAGCAACCTACATATCATACTGAATTTCCAGATTCTAGTGCTTCTTCATTAAGTTCACCTGGATCAAGCTCTGAGCCCAACATTGCTGAAATGCTGACAAATTTGACAAACATGGTGATGAATCAGAATGACTTGATGGATGCACAATTCCTTTTCACAAACTTTCATATTAACAGATTGAATGCTAGGATGCAACATCTGGAAAACACTGTGAAAACTCAATGGATACAGTTTATGTCTGATAAACAAAGGACTGATGCAGCATTACGAGAGCTTTTGGAATCTCTTATGGGAGTATGCAACAGGGTTGGTGAAATGGTGAGTAGCATGCAAGATACCCAAGCTACATCATTCAGCAAGCTCACTAAAGTTCTTGATCACACTTTTGATCTCAAGATAGAATTTGCAAAGATGAAGAGTAAAGTGAACACTATCACTGAAAGTCTGTAGGAGCTCAGCCAAAAATTTGATACAGTCCAGACACAAGTCGACAACCTATCAGACAACCTCAAACATGTTATCACCAAGCAAGACTCCAACTCCTCCCTAGTGGACTGATTGGGGAGTATGGTACATCACAGGTTTGACGATTTGTCAAAATCCATTAAAGAACTTCAGGCTTCAATAATGGATAGGATTGCATCCCCAGGCTTTACAAGTGAAAGAACTCCATATCCAAGGGGGAGTTCTAGCTCTGCACCACCCAGGCACCAAGGAGGCTACATGGGTCCTTATGGTCATTAATTTCTTAGAGTTCCCCAGATTCTTTTTGATAATGACAAAGGGGGAGAATTTCTGGTGGTCATATATGATAGATTGATGCTGATGCTAATTCTAATATGATGCTTCTGATGACAATTTATGCTTTGGGAAAAGATGGTGATGTTGATTCTGATGTGCTAATATTCTGTAAAAATGTTCTGATATATTTGTCTATGTAAAGAGAGACTTAATCTAAACTCAGTTTGAATTTTCTTATTGCACACAGAAATGTTAGTTTGCATACGTAGTTGTTCATACTTCATGTATAGTGCTGCAAATGTCATTCTTGATGTGCATGTCAGACAAAACTCTTGTGAATGATATCAACAACTTGTGCTCATACTTGATTGAATACTCAGAATTGATTAACTTGGTTAGTCAATTCATTGACTTGTTTAATCATACATGACTCATAGTGTTGTCATCACCAAAAAGGGGGAGATTGTTGGAACTCTGGTTTTGATAATGACACTCTATGAATCATGCTAAGAATGAAAGGAATAGACACTTCAATCAAATCTATTGAATGTCCTTGTATTTCAACACAAGTTGTTTAATAATCATTCAAGAGTTCATTTAGGTCGATGCAATTTTCGTTCTACATATAATAAGGTTGGTGCAATGTTTGTTCTACACATGGTGAAGTCGGTGCATGTATGCATTTCTTGCATAAGGTCCATGCAGTTCTTCGTTGAAGTCTATGCACTCCTCAATGCTTAGCTCGCTCATGTTTCAAGTCGATGCAATACGCTATAGCGCACATAGTTTAGGTCGGTGCATATCACTGGTTATGCGCCCTTGGCGAGAATAAGGTCGGTGCACTCTGTGTCGTGTGAATTCAATAGGTCTGTGCATATGTCTGTTTACGGAAATATAAGGTCGGTGCATATAGGATCGTGCAGCACTCAAGTCGGTGCATTCCATGTAACGATTCCAAAGATAGTCGGTGCACATCATGTGCGAGTGAAAGCGAAGTCAGTGCGCATGTGTATTTCACGCAACTGAGTCGGTGCACATCTCGCCTTAGCTACACTGAAGTTAGTGCATGTTTTCATTTGCACATGTCGACAGGTTGGTGCATCCATGATTTTATGCTACATGAGGTCTATTGTGGCGACTCGGATCCCGGATACAGGATATACCCGGATCTGGATAGGACAACCGAGTAGACCCGATACCGATTGGAACCCGTGAAGCCTCCCAAGAGTTGTAAAGCTCTGAAGGGAAAAAGGATTGTCGTGTAGTACATTGAAGCCACAGAGCTACAACAGTAAGTAATTAAATTTCATTAGATCAATTTGCTAAAGTAGCAGAAACAAAATTACTTTTTAATTAATAGTTTAAAGTTAATAATTATACCAGAGTCCAGTCCAAGAAAAGACAAGCAGTACAATCCAATAGAAAAGAAAGACGTACACTGAGGTCGGGGGAAGCCCGACACAGGTACCGTTGGCAGCTACGAACTCGCCACACCAGGAACCACATAAGCAGAAGAAGCCACCCACCTGAAAAGCTGGGGTGAGCCTCATGTCACTGGCCCAGTAGGGGTCACGTGGATCCGCACTAAAAAACACGCAGTAACACGGAACAATAAAACAGCAGTAGTAGCAAAGCAGAAAAACTACCACTACAAAGCTGTAAAAGAAAATTGGTACGGAAGGAATATAGCAGCTAAAAGAAAAGGGAAAAGCCGTACAGAATAAAACACGGCTATCGAACTAACCTCGGCCCCTTAGCTACTCCAATAGCAACAGATGGGTAACTCGGAACTGACGAAGTCAGGAGTTGCCAATCTATCGGCAAGCACGAGGCCCAAGATGAAGGCCTACGAGACCAGACAAAAAGTCTAGAAAAGACCTAGATAGACATAGATAGACTCTAAAGCATACACGACTCGATTGCCGTGCACGCTCTTCTAGACATGACCACACACGACTAGAACGTCGTGCACACGACACAACACTGACCTCGGGCAAGACCACGAGAGGGCTAACCCGGAAAGGTCACGACGTGCGAGAAACACGAGAGTCACGTGTCACGTGACGGAAGTACCCCTCACTAGAAGAACAGCTAGCTGCGTCCACTAACGTCTTATGTTGCGCCTACAAGCGTCTCGTCTACTATGCCGCCCAAACCACGACAGAGACTAAGACACACTCAGAACCAGAACGGTAGTACAATAACCAGTGATTAGATAGGGGAACGCCCGTCGGCGTCAGTTTAAAGCCCCTGACCACGTGTGCACACACCAACTCTTGCTAGAGAGCCAGGCCGCTAGCTAGTTTTCCCCACCCAGCAGGACGCCACTGTACAGCGGGGGCCCACGAAAACTAGCTTACAAACCGTATATCGGGAACTGCCCCGCCACAAGGGCGTGTCATAAGGCTACGACTAGTGGAGGCTCACAAGACAGAGACTCCAAAACACAAGTGCCGGAGTACAAACAGGGAAAGAAGCACTATCGTACGTACTACGAAGCACAGGACACGAGGTAGCATACCAGACTACCACCGGACTTAGGACAAGGCAACTAGACCTGAAAACACAACGATCCTTGAGTCTCACGACTCGCAGTCAAGATCATCGTACAAAGCGGAACAAGCCACCAATCGGTCTATTCTTAAGCCAGAGGAAACGACATGACCGCGTAAAATGACGCACGGAAACATGAGGGAACACCAAGACCCTCAGCACACCTGGACACGTAAACCAAGGTAAGACAACACATCGAGATATCCAGAACCATGTCTCAGACTGGACGGAACCGCAGAGACACTCAAGGTTACCTGTCAACCACTGGGTCACCCCGGGTTGACCGGAACCGGACAATGACAATTCTACAGTAGGAGAAAGAATCCTACTTCAAGCAAGAAAACTCATGGCTACCTCCTAACACGGTCTTAGCCTTCATAGGACATCAAAAGATATCCATGGGAACGGCAAACCACAAGGTCAAGCCAAGATATACGAAAATCGAAGCGACGGTAAACGACACTCTAGGCATAAGCGATCCATCATTCAGATGCTAGGGAAACCAAGCAGTCAAGGAGGAAACCGCTATGCACACAGAGACAAGAACACTGGCAGTCAGGGGTAGGGCCATGAGGCGACTGTAGCGGTCAAGGACGAACCACTAGACTCAGTCAACTCTAGCTGACCTGCCCAACGAACCACCAAGCGGTCGATGACAGACATGCTACACGGACTAGGCGATCCAAGAGATAACCGCCTTACTAACCGCCCTAAGATGCTGACCTAAGACAAACGACTCGTAGCAGCCTAAGGAAGGCGAGCTACAGCGGAGAAACGCATGAACATTGGGCCGCCAAGGCTAACCGACATAAAATCTTAACTAGGTCTAAAACCACGGCAACATGAATACCAAGGCAGATCACAGGTCGCCGAGACCATTCTCTCAAGACAGGAACTCAAGGAAGGCCACACACATGCGGGGGAATCCCACCGCACTCACACCGATACACGGTGACTCGATCGAGCGTAACACAAAGCTCGAAACACGCATGCCTATGGGCACACTAATCGAGGTAACACAGCACCTCCCGACACCCCAGAAATAGGGACACGGAACCCAGAGGGTGTGCGGGACACTCGTGAGGCCATAGGTTGGTCATTGGGTCTCAACCAGACCGACCAGGACTCACAACAGGCAAAAATACTGCATTTCGATTGACCTGACCCCTGGGGGCTGTCGACCTAACAGGGTCGGTTGACCGGCCCTGGGCGGTCGGTCGACCGGACCGACAGGCCCACCGGCCTGCTGGCATGAACGTCGACTGGTCGACCGGCCAGCCTGTGGCAGTCGACTGGTCACGGCGAAAAACCAGTCAGACCGAGCCTAAAAACCCGAATCCACGCCCCGTTCGATCCCGATCGAAGGGGGAACATCCATAACGTCGCAGAACGACGATATATAACATTTAGACTCCAACAAGAGTCGAATCGTCTAAGAAACGTTGAGAAACAGGCGATTTCAACGAATCGACCCTAAATGAGTCACCGGGGTTCCCGGACTCGTACTGGCCCCAAATGATAACCAAACGACACAAAATCAGCGGATCTGGAACGCTGACATTCCAGGGGTTCGATTTATACTAACTAATCTAAAAACCGTCGTCATTTTCTGGCGAACCCTACGAAACCCACGAAACCCCGGTTTAGGCTAAACGATCCCAAACTCAGCCGTTTCCGCACCAAATGATGTGCAATGGTAGGGAAAACATGCAGGAGGAAGTGGTGATCTGTCTCCCTACCTCCACCGAAGAAACCGTGCACTGAGGTGACTAAACCACGTCGAAACCCGCCAGGAACACGAATGACGCCTTCTCGGAATCCACCTAGGGATCGTGCCCGCCACGCTCAAACCGATGCTCCAACCCGCGAACTGATCACCCCAGCACGTCCACGCCTCGGCCAGCTCTCCACGGTAGCGCGCCCCGCGCCGAACAGTCGAGAGACAGGAGAGAATGGAGTGAGAGAACGTGAGGTTGAAAATGAGTAGGAGAGATAGTGGAGTTGAATTTATAGAAAGAAATTATGAAATTTTCCTAATTTTTGAAAATCTGATAATTAGCCCAAAAATCCACTAATTCAGAAAAATATGCAAAAATAGTCGAAACGATCCTCTCGACGAGTACATTGCAACTGCGGCGTCCACGAGTCGATGAACTGAGAAATAAACTCACTACAGGGTTCCGTAACTAGTACGAGAGAAAAACACACACGGATCGTAAAACTCAACTCATGACCCACAAAAGCGATCCGAAACTCTCTGGAAAGGATCCGAAAGACCTAATAAAGATCCAATAAGAATCCAGGGCCTTACATCCTCCCCTCCTTTAAGAAATTCCATCCTTGAAATTTAAGGACTAACAAAGGAGAAGCAGGGAAGAACAACCCCAAGACACGACTTGAAACAGTGCGAATATCAAGAAACACAACTCAGAGGAACACCGTCAGACCTTAATCACAAGTACACGCTCTGGATCGAGCACGACACAAGTGAACACAAGTCCGACACCTCTGAAACATGGCAACGTCGCTTACGCCTCATAGGAAAGGAGACACGACACATGCCACGACAACAGATACCTGGAAAACAAAATGATAGACACGGCAAGCACCAGCTTAAACAAGGAAGCATAGTCCTCTTAGCTGACAGCTCGACAACATCATCGGCTCTAGTGCCAAAGGCAACAGGGAACACCTGGCACACAAGATGCCAACAACGGCAACATCGGACCACAAGCACAATCCAGTCAGTCCTCAGTTAGACATTACATCTGATCGAGTTGCATGCTAACTCTACCAAGAGAGAAGAGTACATCAACGCTAACCGACAAGACTACGGTCCAAGACAGAGACAAAATCATAGAGAAACAGTGATAAAATGACAACAATAGCAGTAATACTTGCGGGATCCCGGCTCCGTATTGAACACAGAACCACAGAACACAACTGCAAGCAGGGTCACATCAAGCCACAAGAACAGCTGAACACACGAGCACAAGGGACGGGTCATGCATCAGACTGCTCACCAAGAAAAGACCCACGACAACGAGAAACGACAATCTCGGGAAAATGCATCTCAAGGACCACAATCACGCCTCGAGAGCACAACACCCAAGAAAAGAAATGCAGAGCAAAGGGTACTCAACCAGCAGAAATGCTGATAGATTCCCCGACACTCACAAATGTCGATGCCAACACCAGAATGACTCCAGCAACGACACGACAAAAGACCACATCAAGGCACAGAGAGCCAAGATGAAGTCACACCGAGAAAGATAATTCTTTCGATCGGTCAGAATCTTACAACCATCGATCCTCGACCTGTGGGTTATCAGCCCATACGCTTTCGCTGCGCACTCAAACAACACACACAGGCATCAGAAATATCTCGATATCCGCATCTCAGCACACACACGGCGCCATCATAATTCATGAAAATTGCAATGTATTACGCCACGAGTACTGATCCTGCGAGCAACCGATCACAAATAGCCTAAGTGCAAATGAAAGAGAGCACCAGCTTCAGCACAAAGCACAAAGAAAGGCTAATCTCAGCTTACCATTACGTCCTGAAACAACTAATGAGCCTTCACAACATATCAGCCGTCAGACATGGTACGGCGAACATGGCACACAACAGCTCTCAACACAAAGATTAGGTCCAAAGCCAAGCAACCGTAAACCAAGGAGAAGATCAGGCTAAGAAGAAATATTGTCCACACTTAAGTAGACACAGGACAAAGCCCTCACCAAGACAGCAATTCCAAGGCTTACCTCGAAAATACTCCACCAAAAGGGATGAGAAGAATCAAGTTCGACTAACAGAAGCTCACCAGGAAGGGAAAATCCTAGGTTGCCTGAGCATCTTCTCAATCGAGGAATCTAATCGAGCACTTCGACATAAGCGAAACACCACAGGAGCTGCACAGACTTAAGCTGCGATGATCAAAACAACGTAAGAACGTGTTCGGCCATCACGCAAACTCGAAAAAGTCACCAGCCACCTGAACAAACCACGGAAAAATCTCGAACAAAGTACTACAGATTCAAGCCTATCGACAACTCTGCCAAGTACAACACGATCAAGACAAACATCACGATGAAAAGAAACTCCTCATCACATCTTAACGAGAGCAGAGCCATCTCGCATAGTGCTGACACAGCGCACACAAGACAACACATGGGAAACAAAGCGACAAAGGATCGCGAAACCTAACTGTACTGGACTTTCAGGATTCTGGATACTGTATATCTCGGATTCTCATGTACTTCACACAACAATGTTGCATCCCTACGGTTTTGATGATGTCTCACACTATAAATCAATCCTCTATCTCTAGACTAATTCATGTTTCACCATGTAAATGAGTGCAGTTCATATGGTTGTCAGATAATATGCTCTACTTGATTCTGTCTACACTCTGTCTGCATAGTCTGGACAGTGGTGGGTTGACCCCTCCTTGCTGATGAGTCGACCCCTCAGTACATTAATCATCTTAGTCAGTCCATTCACTGGCCTTTCTATTCAAGTCCATACAACAGGACTGTAGCCTGTTTATCTGAAAGTCTATACATCCGGAAAGGGGCCATGTCTATACATTCTCCCGTTGAATTCATTCAAAGTCTATACATCGGTTTGATTGAGTAAGTCTGTACAGCATGCCTTGTTGTTCATAGCCTTCAAAGCTTGTACATTGGCTTCATATCATAAAGTCTGTACATTGGCTTCGCATCTGCAAGTCTGTACATCGGCTTCAACTCTCCAAGTCTGTACATCACCTTCAAACTTTCAAGTCTATACACTCCATGCTCATTCAAGCCTATACATCCACAGTGTAACTTCAAAGTCTGAACATTGTCTCACTCCGTCAAAGTCCATACATTCTCAGCTGAACCCCATGTCTATACAGTGGCCTCGAGCTTCTCAAGTCTACACACTATCTTCGGCTTCAAAGTCTGTACACTCGCTGCACTGTACAAGTCCATACACTGGCAGCCTTGCCAAAGTCTGTACATTGGCATATGTTCCTACGTTGCACTTCTAAGTCTGCACATTGGGTTCTTTACCTACGTTCAGCTTTGAAAATCTGCACATTGGTAGTTTTACCGACGTTGCCTTGCCAAAGTCTATACACTGTGTTTGTTCAAGTCTGTACAGACTTAGCCTTGTTCTAGTCTGTACATCGACCAGCTATATTTGGCAAGTCTACACATCGTGATTTCATCATGTCTGTACAGCCTCTTCATTGAAAGTCCACTCATCACTCAAGTCTATACTATGCACACTTGTTTTCTTGCATAAAGTCCATACACTGCACTTGGCTTGTGTTCTTCACACCAAGTATGTACAGCCTGTGCTCGCAGCAGTCAAGTCTACACATTGCGTTGGTGGCAAGTCTATACATTGGGCTGTAGCTTGCTTGAAGTGAAGTCTACACATTGATTCACTGTTCATGCCTTCACTCAAAGTCTGTACAGCCATTCCTTGAGTTCAAGTCTGTACAACGCTGCATCACGTAGTGAAGTCTATACAGTGGTTGAGCATCGTAAAGTCTATACATTGGTTAGGCTTGTTTATGCATTTCCTCCACGCCATCAAGTCTACACATTGCATGAAGTATATACATTACACGAGCTGAATGCTTTCCAGGTCTATACACTCGGTGGCTTCATACACTTCACAGAAGTCCACACATTTCCCCTGATTGATAATGCATTCTTCAGCAAGTATATACACTGAGTTCGCATGAAGTCTCACAAGCCTATACACTCTCCCAGTGCACACACTTACTCACTTACTATTTCTAAGTATATACATTGTGTTGCATTGCTTGAATTTCCTCAAGTCTATACACTGAGCTCGCATGAAGACTCAAAGTCTATACACTCACTCAGTGTTTACACTTGCTCAGTTGTTGCTTCTGAAGTATATACACTCGTGTTAAAAGCCTGAACTAACTAAGTATATACATTCCTTTTGTCTCTGTCTGCAAGTGATTCAGGCTGATGATTGGGCACGTGATCCGAGGTTGGCACCTGGCACGTGATCCAAGAAACCAGGAACATGACACGTGGATGGCAACCCAGTCAGGATGCTGCCATGTGGTCGAAATTCAAATGATCTGGCAAAAAGTTCATGGGCGGGAACCTGAAAGCCACACGTCAATCGTCTGCTATATATATGGAGCATCTTCCTTCAGTAGAAGATGATCGTGAAAAGAAAGAGCAGAAGGCATTTGTGTGAGGTTACATGATCCAGAAAAGAGAAAGGGCAGAGAGTCCCATTTTATCCAGATCTGAGAGGAATATGTTTGGGAGAGAGAGAGAGCAGTGTCTGTGGTTTGAAGAATTGCTTCCTCGGAAGCTACATTTGTGTTGGTTTTTTAGAAACGACTGTTCTTCTTCGTTGGTCTTTGTTTCTCTTCTATTTTTCTTTGTATTTGCTCATACTTCTGATTCCGAACTGTTTCCCTCCGGTGTTTGGAGGAAGGGAGTGTTACTCAGGTTTCCCTCTGGGCTGCAGAGGAAGAGAGATCGTAGATCTCTAGTTTTGCTAGTGACGGGTTGTCATTAGCAGGTTCCCTCCGGGTTGGAGGAAGGGAGAGCTATCTCCGGTTCTGTTCTAGCTGGTAGCTGGAACAAGTTTCAAGCTCTGTGGGTAGCAGAGTTTGGTTGAGGGATTTGTTTCCCTTGGTTATTCAAGCTGTGTGGCAGCACATTGTTCGCAGACTGAGTCTGCAGGTTTCTAGCATTGGCTAGTGGAATCCTTACTCTAGTTGGAGTGAGGGGTGGATGTAGATTGTGGACTACAATCGAACCACCTTAAAATCTCTTGTCTCCTCTGTGGTTTGCTGCAATCGTTGATGCTCTCTATCTGCTTGGCAATGTGCTTGTGTATGGACGGCCTCTTCCAATCGCACCTTATTACTCTGTCTTAGTTTCTCACTGCATTAGCTATTTTGTTTAGCTATATTCGGTAGGGTGATTTTCGAAGTAGTGATTTTCCGCTGAAGTTTCAGAAATCGGGAGTGATCTATTCATCCCCCCCTTCTATATCACTCTTGATGCGCTAACATTTGGTATCAGAGCAGGTTTGCATCATGTGGACGAACGGTCAGGGAAATGCTAATGGTCCTAGAAGCTTCATGGCTGAAGGTCAATCCATTAGTCGCCCTCCATTTTTTGATGGTAATAAATATCTGTTTTGGAAGAACAGGATGGAAGTGTTTATCAGGGCTCAGAGCCATAAGCTGTGGAGAGTAATTACTGTTGGGCCGTATGATCTGCCACCGAACGAGGACGCGTGGACAGATGACCATGTCAAGCTATCTTCACTCAACTGGACGGCGCTGAACATCATCCAGTGTGCTGTTCACCCAGAGGAATATGCTCGCATATCTGCCTACAAGACTGCCAAACGAATGTGGGACGAGCTGTAGCTAATCTACGAAGGTACAGCTCAAGTGAGAGCCTCAAAGGTAAATGTCTACACCTCTGAGTATGAACTGTTTAAAATGAAACCAGAGGAGAATATTACTGAAATGTATGCTAGGTTATCTTTGATCACGAATACTCTTAAGGGGCTAGGGAAAGAGCTAGCTGAGGCAGACATTGTCAGGAAAATTCTGAGATCTCTATCCCCGGCATGGCACACTAAGGCCATTGTGATTGAAGAGTCAAAAGATCTGACTACCTTGACTGTGAATGAACTCATAGGATCCCTCATGACCTATGAGATGAATTTCAAAGGAGGCGGTGAAGGAAGTGATAGGAAGGCTAAGAATGTAGCTCTAAGGGCATCCCGCAACAAGGGTAGCAACAGCGGGAACAGCAGCAGTAGCCCCGAGTCCGAGTCCGAGCTTGATGGTTTTTCTGATCTCGACCAGGAGGAGCAGGCAATGCTCACTCGACAGTTCAGAAAATTTTTGAAGAAAAAGGGAAGACCTTTAGGAGGAAGAAGCCATATTCCTTTGGCAAGAATGCTGAATCTAGCAATCATAAGGATAGAAATTCTAAGAGACTTACTTGTTTTCATTGTAACAGACAGGGACACATGAAAGGCGAGTGTCCAGATCTTCAGAAGAAGGGTCCCTACTTTCAGAGGAAGAACACAAAGGTGCAGAAGAAGAAAAAACCTCAGGCGATGGTCTGCACATGGAGCGAGGAAGAAGAAGATCCCGAAGACACTTCCTCAGAGGAATATGAAGAAGGAATTTGCCTAATGGCAAACAGCGAGGAAGAGGTAATAACTGTCTTTGAAAATTTCTCGATTGATGACTGGGAGGATGCTTATGGTGAATTGTTAGATAAGTTTAATTCTCTTAGTAAAGAGCATAGAGTTCTGAAAAGAAAACTTAATACCACTGTTGAAGAACAAACCCAGGTCTGTGAGGAAAATCAGAAACTAAAAGAGCAACTAGAAGAAATGACCTCACTAAGAAAAGAAAATGATAAGCTCAAGGGAGAAAACCAGGACAGTCAAAATCAGCTGAATGAACTCAAAATACGAATTGAAGAAAGCTTAAATGAAAGTAGAGTGAACTCAGAAAAATACGAAGCTGTTAAGAAAGTCAATGGTGAACTTCTAAAAAATTCTGAGTCCCTTCAAAAGGAGCTGGAAGACAAACAGAAAGTCTTGGAAAAGTTTGTCCAAGGAAAATCCAGTCTGGATGCAATACTGGGGGATAGGGTTAATTTCAATAAGGAGGGTCTAGGCTATGACCCATCTAACAAAAGACCCTTACAATTCAAAACCATTACCTTCTGCCCAGAGAAGGGAAAAGAAAAGCTGGACACACCATCCAGCTCAAACAGCAGTAAGGGAACTCAAGGTCAGAAGGAAAGTTCTAAAAATAGTGCTGGTCAACATTTTAAAATGGGAATGAATTTTATGAAAAATTTCACTAAACCTACCAATCAGAACATAAATGATGAATGGACCAAGCAAGGGGATCAGAAGAAAAGATGGAAGTACTACAATCAAATGGGTCCAAAGAGGACCTACTGGAGAAATGATCATCATCTTCAAAAATCTGCTGATCAACAAACTTACAGGAGATATTCTAGAAATGGCAAGCCTAATGAATGGAATAAAACTTACTTTTCCAGACCAGTCGGCTATAATTTCAATAAAACAGATGTAAAGGTGCCAGAGAAAACAATGTTGAAGCAAATCTGGATTCCTAAACATTTGATCAGTGAATTGAACAATGTCTTTGGACCCAACTCATCTTGGGTTCCAAATCACTTTGCTTGACTTTGTTGTGTAGGTCGGCCTGGCAGCTGAAGACAACAAGTGGTACCTCGACAGTGGCTGCTCCAGGCACATGACAGGAGACCGATCCAAGTTCAGCAAGATAGAGATGAAGGTAGGGGGTCTGGTCAAGTTTGGAGGAAAGAACAAAGGTAAGATAATTGGAGTTGGCACAGTAGGTAAGACTTCCACAAACTCCATTGAAAAAGTTCTACTTGTGGAAGGTCTACAACACAACCTAATTAGCATTAGTCAGTTATGTGACAAGGGTCACAGGGTTGTATTTGATGATAATTCATGCAAAATCTTTGAAATAAATTCTGATGTGGTTAAATTTGTAGCCAACAGGATTAATAATGTCTACATAGTAGACTTAGATGAGGAATCTGAATCTAATATTTGTTTATCTGCCAATTCTGAAAATGATGTTTTTGAATGGCATAGACGTCTAGGTCATGCTAGCTTTACTACTTTAAATAAATTGGTCAAGCATGATTTAGTTAGAGGCATGCCTAGAATTAAATTCAATTCGATATCAAAATCATGTGATGCCTGTGCTCTAGGCAAACAGACCAGAAATTCTTTTAAATTAAGATCTGAGCCATTGTCCTCTAGACCAATGGAACTTCTCCATATGGACCTTTTCGGTCCCACTAGAACTCAGAGTCTTAATGGAAACAGGTTTGGCTATGTCATCATAGATGACTTCTCTAGATATTCATGGATATTCTTCTTAGCAAATAAAAGTGATGCATTTCAAAAGTTTAATCTGTTTTTCAATAAGGTCAAACAAGAAGGAAAACACAAGATCTGTACTATTCAATCTGATCATGGAGGTGAGTTTGAAAACTCCATGTTTTCTGATCTTTGTGAAAGAGAGGGACTAACTCACAGGTTTTCTTCTCCCAGGACACCTGAACAGAATGGGATTGTGGAGAGAAGAAATAGAACTGTGGTGGAGATGGCCCGAACCATGCTGATTGAAAGTAAGTTACCAAGAAGGTTTTGGGCAGAAGCGGCCAATACAGCAACTTACATAATCAACAGGGCCATGGTAAGACCCATTCACAAGAAAACACCCTATGAGCTTCTAAAAGGTAAGAAACCAAACTTGTTTCATTTCAGAATATTTGGAACAAAATGTTTTATTCATAACAATGACAAGAAAGATTTAGACAAGTTTGAAGCTAAAAGCTCCCTGGAATATTTTTAGGTTACTCTGAAGTGTCAAGGGCATATAGGGTATTTAACATATCAGATCAGAAAGTGGAAGAGTCTCCACACATTATTTTCAGTGAAAAGAAAGGTGTGTCTAACATTGAAAATTTTGACAGGGACTCCAATCATGATGGGGAATTCCTAGAAGACCAAGAAGAAGAGAAGACTCAGCCGAGTGGAACAACAAATCCCCTCAATCAGGAAGGGCCAAGAGAAACAGGTGAGTCTTCAACCAATGTTAGATTTCTTAAAGACCATCCGATAGATAATGTCATAGGCAATCCTGAAGATCCTCTTCGGACTAGGTCTCATTTTAGGAATGTGAATAATGATGACTTAATTGCTTTAATCTCACAAATTGAACCCAAAACAGTAGAAGAGGCCTTGGCTGATCAAGCTTGGGTCAATGCAATGTGTGAGGAATTAGGCCAGTTCGAAAGAAATAATGTCTGGGAACTTGTTCCAAGACCAGATAATGTTAATATCATAGGAACTAAGTGGGTGTTCAAAAATAAAATGAATGAAGATGGAGTCATCTCAAGGAATAAGGCCAGATTAGTAGCCAAGGGCTACTGTCAGGAATTTGGTGTAGACTTCGATGAATCCTATGCACCTGTTGCTAGGATGGAAGCTATAAGAATGTTGCTTGCCTTTGCATGTTCAAAGAATATAAAACTCCAACAAATGGATGTTAAAAGTGCCTTTTTAAATGGAGTCATTAAAGAAGAGGTTTTTGTTGAACAACCCCCCGGATTTCAATTCTCTCCTCAACCTAACCAAGTTTTCAGGTTAAACAAAGCCTTGTATGGTCTAAAGCAGGCTCCAAGAGCATGGTATGAAAGATTGACTAATTTCTGATCAGCAAGGGCTACAAAAGAGGTAAGGTTGATCAAACTCTATTTACCAAGGGTACAAATAGAGATCTCATCATAGTTCAGGTATATGTAGATGACATAGTATTTGGATCAACTAAGCATGAACTATGTGATGAATTTTCTAAAATGATGTCTGCTGAATTTGAAATGAGTTTGGTTGGTGAACTAAAATACTTTCTTGGCTTGCAGGTACAGCAGCTAGAGGATGGGTGCTTCATCAACCAGACCAAATACACATTGGAACTGTTCAAGAGGTTTGGTATGGAAAACCTAAAGCACATTACAACACCCATGGGTACCAATACCTCACTGGATGCAGATGAGACAGGTAAAGAAGTAAATGCCAAACTTTATCGAGGTATGATTGGATCTCTTCTTTACTTGACAGCTTCTAGACCTGATATACAATTCAGTGTAGGAATGTGTGCAAGGTATCAGTCTAGACCTACTGAATTACATTTAGCTGCAGTGAAAAGAATTTTCAGATATTTGTCAGCTACTCATTCTCTTGGTTTATGGTTTCCTGCATCACACACATTTAACTTAGTTGCATACACAGATGCTGATTATGCAGGCTGTAAACTAGACAGGAAAAGTACTAGTGGTCATTGTGAATTTTTGGGTGGGTGTTTAGTGTCTTAGGGCTCCAAGAAACAACATTCTGTGGCCCTCTCCACTGCAGAAGCTGAATATGTAGCTGCATGGAGTTGTGGAACACAAGTCATATGGCTTAAACACCAGCTTCAGGACTACCAAGTAGACCTAGGGTGCACACCTATTTATTGTGATAACACAAGTGCCATTAATCTTGTCAAAAATCCTGTTTTGCATTCACGCACCAAATACATAGAGATAAGGCATCATTTCATAAGATATGAGGTTTCTAAAAGCAATTTTGAATTGATTCATGTAGGCACAGATAATCAGATTGCTGACATCTTCACTAAACCTTTGGATAATGAAAAATTCACAACACTGAGAAGAGAATTAGGCTTATACAAACTGTCTTAAATGTGAAGTCTGTTCTTTTTGTGAGGGGGAGTTCTATCTATCTGTTGGTTAGCTTTCAGGACTGCTTTGAGTGAGGGGGAGCTGATTGAGCTGTGAGAGGAAGAGTTCTTTGACAGATTCAAAAAGTTTGACCAGATATGTGTCTTTGCTGGTTTTCATGACAGATCTAGTATGGTTCTCTCAGACAGTAGAATGTCACTTAATTCTTAAGTCTATAAGTCAGTGATTCTAAAATCCAGTCAGAATCTTTCCTTTAGTATTCTTTCAGAGATCTGGATTAATTGTAAAAGGTATATCTTCCTACATTGTTAATGATTCTGGTTCAGGCCAAAACTTGTATGTCTTGATATCTGATCCAATCAGCTTGAAATCTAGACTTCAAGATTCACTTCAAGAAATAGTCCTTCTGATAATGAAAAATTCACAACACTGAGAAGAGAATTAGGCTTATACAAACTGTCTTAAATGTGAAGTCTGTTCTTTTTGTGAGGGGGAGTTCTATCTATCTGTTGGTTAGCTTTCAGGACTGCTTTGAGTGAGGGGGAGCTGATTGAGCTGTGAGAGGAAGAGTTCTTTGACAGATTCAAAAAGTTTGACCAGATATGTGTCTTTGCTGGTTTTCATGACAGATCTAGTATGGTTCTCTCAGACAGTAGAATGTCACTTAATTCTTAAGTCTATAAGTCAGTGATTCTAAAATCCAGTCAGAATCTTTCCTTTAGTATTCTTTCAGAGATCTGGATTAATTGTAAAAGGTATATCTTCCTACATTGTTAATAATTCTGGTTCAGGACAAAACTTGTATGTCTTGATATCTGACCCAATCAGCTTGAAATCTAGACTTCAAGACTCACTTCAAGAAATAGTCCTTCTGGTATTGTTTTCAATCATTCTATCTCTTAACACAAGGGCTTAACTGAACAAACATGTCTTGTTTTGGGCACTGAGAAACTGGGAGTTTCATCAATGAAATGAATATTTCTCCTATGTCATGAGGTGTCAAATGCTTAAAGATGAATGAAAAGACATGACAGAGCAATGGTGGCTTGTTGGTGAGTAACTGGGGACTCTGGCCTCTAATCAAGGTGTTTTCTCATGTCAAAAGCCACAGTTACTAACTCTGTTCCTTAATAAAAAAAAGGGGGGGAAGTAATGAGGTACTCACTCTGAGTAACAGGGGATTCAGGCCTCTAATCAAGGTGTATCTCTAATGTCAAAAGAGTGAATCACCAACTTACTCATTGATCTTCTTGAAAATCATCTCAAAAATTCCTTGTTGTTGTGCAACTAATGGATTGCTTGTCCTCAATACCTTGAGAACACCTCTCTGAATTTGTTTCTTGCTGTCTTGTAGGATAGTTGAATGCTCAGCTATATCAGGCCATACTTGTTAACTCCTGCTCTAAATCATACACTTTGTATGCTGATAAACCTTTCTATCATTCTATGTCTCTATTGTGTACTGGAGTTTACAGAATCTTCACTTGAGTTTAGAACCTCACTTATTCTCTTAAGACCTACTCATGACTTTCTGCACTAAGCAGTTACTGCACTTCGTCCTCATGTCTCCAGCACTTTCATATATCCTGCATTTCCTTTTGCTGATGTCAAAGGGGGAGAGAAGTTTAGCAATATCAGTAGATCAGATCATGAGTTGTGGGGGAGTGGTTTTTAAGAAAGAAGTGCTTCTGCAGTAGTGTTTAATTTGTCTGTGCTTGCACTTGCTTTGAATTTGCTTTGTTTGTTGAAGCTGCAGTTAATTGCTTGATATGCCATGATATTGCTTGACTCATAGTGTTGCCATCATCAAAAAGGGGGAGATTGTTGCATCCCTACGGTTTTGATGATGTCTCACACTATAAAGCAATCTTCTATCTCTAGACTAATTCATGTTTCACCATGTAAATGAGTGCAGTTCATATGGTTGTCAGATAATATGCTCTACTTGATTCTGTCTACACTTTGTCTACATAGTCTGGACAGTGGTGGGTCGACCCCTCCTTGCTGATGAGTCGACCCCTTAGTACATTAATCATCTTAGTCAGTCCATTCATTGGCCTTTCTATTCAAGTCCATACAATAGGACTGTAGCCTGTTTATCTAAAAGTCTATACATCCGGAAAGGGGCCATGTCTATACATTCTCCCGTTGAATTCATTCAAAGTCTATACATCGGTTTGATTGAGTAAGTCTGTATAGCATGCCTTGTTGTTCATAGCCTTTAAAGCCTGTACATTGGCTTCATATCATAAAGTCTGTACATTGGCTTCGCATCTGCAAGTCTGTACATCGGCTTCAACTCTCCAAGTCTGTACATCGCCTTCAGACTTTCAAGTCTATACACTCCATGCTCATTCAAGCCTATACATCCACAGTGTAACTTCAAAGTCTAAACATTGTCTCACTCCGTCAAAGTCCATACATTCTCAGCTGAACCCCATGTCTATAGAGTGGCCTCGAGCTTCTCAAGTCTACACACTGTCTTCGGCCTCAAAGTCTGTACACTCGCTGCACTGTGCAAGTCAATACACTGGCAGCCTTGCCAAAGTCTGTACATTGGCATCTGTTCCTACGTTGCACTTCCAAGTCTGCACATTGGGTTCTTTACCTACGTTCAGCTTTGAAAGTCTGCACATTGGTAGTTTTACGGACGGTGCCTTACCAAAGTCTATACATTGTGTTTGTTCAAGTCTGTACAGACTTAGCCTTGTTCTAGTCTATACATCGACCAGCTATATTTGGCAAGTCTACACATCGTGATTTCATCATGTCTGTACAGCCTCTTCATTGAAAGCCCACTCATCACTCAAGTCTATACTATGCACACTTGTTTTCTTGCATAAAGTCCATACACTGCACTTGGCTTGTGTTCTTCACACCAAGTATGTACAGCCTGTGCTCGCAGCAGTCAAGTCTACACATTGCGTTGGTGGCAAGTCTATACATTGGGCTGTAGCTTGCTTGAAGTGAAGTCTACACATTGATTCACTGTTCATGCCTTCACTCAAAGTCTATACAGCCATTCCTTGAGTTCAAGTCTGTATAACGCTGCATCACGTAGTGAAGTCTATACAGTGGTTGAGCATCGTAAAGTCTATACATTGGTTAGGCTTGTTTATGCATTTCCTCCACGCCATCAAGTCTACACATTGCATGAAGTATATACATTACACGAGCTGAATGCTTTCCAGATCTATACACTCGGTGGCTTCATACACTTCACAGAAGTCCACACATTTCCCCTGATTGATAATGCATTCTTCAGCAAGTATATACACTGAGTTCGCATGAAGTCTCACAAGCCTATACACTCTCCCAGTGTACACACTTACTCACTTACTGTTTCTAAGTATATACATTATGTTGCATTGCTTGAATTTCCTCAAGTCTATACACTGAGCTCGCATGAAGACTCAAAGTCTATACAGTCACTCAGTGTTTACACTTGCTCAGTTGCTGCTTCTGAAGTATATACACTCGTGTTAAAAGCCTGAACTAACTAAGTATATACATTCCTTTTATCTCTGTCTACAGGTGATTCAGGCTGATGATTGGGCACGTGATCCGAGGTTGGCACCTGACACGTGATCCAAGAAACCAGGAACATGACACGTGGATGGCAACCCAGTCAGGATGCTGCCATGTGGTCGAAATTCAAATGATCTGGCAAAAAGTTCATGGGCGGGAACCTGAAAGCCACACGCCAATCGTCTGCTATTTATATGCAGCATCTTCCTTCAGTAGAAGATGATCGTGAAAAGAAAGAGCAGAAGGCATTTGTGTGAGGTTACACGATCCAGAAAAGAGAAAGAGCAGAGTCCCATTTTATCCAGATCTGAGAGGAATATGTTTGGGAGAGAGAGAGCAGTGTCTGTGGTTTGAAGAATTGCTTCCTCGGAAGCTACATTTGTGTTGGTTTTTCAGAAACGACTGTTGTTCTTCGTTGGTCTTTGTTTCTCTTCTATTTTTCTTTGTATTTGCTCATACTTCTGATTCCGAACTGTTTCCCTCCGGTGTTTGGAGGAAGGGAGTGTTACTCCAGTTTCCCTCTGGGCTGCAGAGGAAGAGAGATCGTAGATCTCTAGTTTTGCTAGTGACGGGTTGTCATTAGCAGGTTCCCTCCGGGTTGGAGGAAGGGAGAGCTATCTCTGGTTCTATTCTAGCTGGTAGCTGGAACAGGTTTCAAGCTCTGTGGGTAGCAGAGCTTGGTTAAGGGATTTGTTTCCCTTGGTAATTCAAGCTGTGTGGCAGCACATTGTTCGCAGACTGAGTCTGCAGGTTTCTAGCATTGGCTAGTGGAATCCTTACTCTAGTTGGAGTGAGGGGTGGATGTAGATTGCGGACCACAATCGAACCACCTTAAAATCTCTTGTCTCCTCTGTGGTTTGCTGTAATCGTTGATGCTCTCTATCTGCTTGGCAATGTGCTTGTGTGTGGACGGCCTCTTCCAATCGCACCTTATTACTCTATCTTAGTTTCTCACTGCATTAGCTATTTTGTTTAGCTATATTCGGTAGGGTGATTTTTGAAGTAGTGATTTTCCGCTGAAGTTTCAGAAATCGGGAGTGATCTATTCATCCCCCCCTTATATATCACTCTTGCTGCGCTAACAAATAATACTCTGATACCAGCTGTGACGACCCAGATCCCTGATACCGGATATACCCAGATCCGGATAGGACTACCGAGCAGACCCGATACCGATTGGAACCCGTGAAGCCTCCCAAGAGCTGTAAAGCTCCGAAGGGAAAAAGGATTGTCGTGTAGTACATTGAAGCCACAGAGATATAATAGTAAGATATTAAATTTCATTAGATTAGTTTGCTAAAGTAGCCGAAAAAAAATTACTTTTAAATTAATAGTTTAAAGTTAATAATTATACCAGAGTCCAGTCTAAGAAAAGATAAGCAGTACAGTCCAATAGAAAAGAAAGACGTACACTGAGGTCGGGGGAAGCCCGACGCAGGTACCGCTGGCAGCTAAGAACTCGCCACACCAGGAACCACAGAAGTAGAAGATGTCACCCACCTGAAAAGCAGGGGTGAGCCTCGTGTCATTGGCCCAGTAGGGGTCACGAGGATCCCCACTGAAAAACATGCAATAACACGGAACAACAATGCAACAGTAGTAGCAAAGTAAGAAAACTACCACTACAAAGTTGTAAAAGAAAATCGGTACGGAAGGAATAGAGCAGCTAAAAGAAAAGGGAAAAGCCGTACCAAACAAAACACGGCTGTCGAACTAACCTCGGCCCCTTAGCTACTCCAATAGCAATAGATGGGTAACTCGGAACTAACGAAGTCAGGAGTTGCCAATCTATCGATAAGCACGAGGCCCAAGATGAAGGCCTACGAGACCAGACAACAAGTCTAGAAAAGACCTAGACAGACATAGACAGACTCTAAAGCACACACGACTCGATTGCCGTGCATGCTCTTCTAGACACGACCACACACGACTAGAACGTCGTGCACACGACACAACACTGACTTCGGGCAAGACCACGAGAGGGCTAACCCGGAAAGGTCACGACATGCGAGAAACACGAGAGTCACGTGTCACGTGACGGAAGTACCCCCTCACTAGAAGAACAGCCAGCTGCGTCCACTAATATCTTATGTTGCGCCTACAACCGTCTCGTCTACTATGCCGCCCAAACCACGACAGAGACTAAGACACACTAAGAACCAGAATGGGACTACAGTAACCAGTGACTAGATAGGGGAACGCCCATCGGCGTCAGTCCAAAGCCCCTGACCACGTGTGCACACACCGACTCTTGCTGGACAGCCAGGCCTCTAGCTAGTTTTTCCCACCCAGCAGGATGCCACTATACAGCGGGGGCCCACGGAAATTAGCTTACGAACCGTATATCGGGACCTACCCCGCCACAAGGGCCGACACGCCGTAACATGACGTAAGGCTATGACTAGTGGAGGCTCACAAGACACAGACTCTAAAACACGAGTGCCAGAGTACAAACAAGCAAAGAAGCACTATAGTACGTACTACGAAGCACAGGACACGAGGTAGGATACCAGACTGCCACCGGACTCAGGACAAGGCAACTAGACCTGAAAACACAACGATCCTTGAGTCTCACGACTCGGAGTCAAGATCGTCGTACAAAGCGGAACAAGCCGCCAATCGGTCTATTCCTAAGCCAGAGGAAACGACATGACTGCGTAAAATGACACACGGGAACATGAGGGAACACCAAGACCCTCAGCACACCTGGACATGGAAATCGAGGTAAGACAACATCTCGAGACATCTAGAACCATGTCTCAGACTGGGCTGAACTGTCGAGACACTCAAGGTTACCTGTCAACCACTGGGTCACACCGGGTTGACCGGAACCGGACAATGATGATTCTACAGTAGGAGAAAGAGTCCTACTTCAAGCAAGAAAACTCATGGCTACCTCCTAACACGGTCTTAGCCTTCATAGGACATCCAAAGATATCCATGGGAACGGCAAACCACAAGGTCAAGCCAAGATATACGAAAATCGAAATGACGGGAAATGACACTCTGGGCATAAGCGATCCATCATTCAGCTGCTAGGGAAACCAAGCGGTCAAGGAGGAAACCGCTATGCACACAGAGACAAGAACATTGGCGGTCAGGGATAGGGCCACGAGGCGACTATAGTGGTCAAGGATGAACCACTAGACACAGTCAACTCTAGCTGACCTCCCCAACGAACCACCAAGCGGTCGATGACAGACACGCTACACGGACTAGGCGATCCAAGAGACAACCGCCATACTAACCGCCCTAAGAAGCTGACCTAAGACAAATGACTCGTAGCAGCCTAAGGAAGGCGAGCTACAGCAGAGAAACGCATGAAGATTGGGCCGCGAAGGCCAACCGACATAAAATCTTAACTAGGTCTAAAACCATGGTAACATGAATACCGAGGTAGACCACAGGCCACCGAGACCATTCCCTCAAGATGGGAACTCAAGGAAGGCCACATACATGCGTGGGAACCCCACCGCACTCGCACCGATACATGGTGACTCGATCGAGCGTAACACAAAGCTCGAAACACGTATGCCTATGGGCACGCTAATCTAGGTAACACAGCACCTCCCGACACCCCAGAAACAGGGACATTGAACCCACAGGGTGTCCGAGACACTCGTGAGGCCATAGGTCGGTCATTGGGTCTCAACCGGATCGACCAGGACTCACAACGGGTAAAAATACTACATTTCAGTCGACCTGACCCCTGGGGGCGATCGACCTAACAGGGTCGGTCGACCGGTCCTGGGCGGTCAGTCGACCGGACCAACAGGCCCACCGGCCTGCTGGCACGAACGTCGGCCGGTCGACCGGCCAGGCAGTGGCGGTCGACCGGTCACGGTGGAAAACCAGCCAGACCGAGCCTAAAAACCCAAATCCACGCCCCGTTCGATCCCGATCGAAAGGGGAACATCCATATCGTCGCAGAATGACGATATACAACATTTAGACTCCAACGGGAGTCAAATCGGCTATGAAACGGTCGATTTTAATGAATCGACCCTAAATGAGTCACCGGGGTTCTCGGACTCGTACCGGCCCCAAATGACAACCAAACGACACGAAATCAGTAGATCTGGAATGCTGACATTCTAGGGGTTCGATGGATATTAACTAATCTAAAAACCATCGCCATTTTTCGACGAACCCTATGAAACCCACGAAACCTCGATTTAGGCTAAACGAGCCCAAACTCGGCCGTTTCCGCACCAAACAATGTGCAATGGAAAGGAAAACGTGCAGGAGGAAGTGGTGATCCGTCTCCCTACCTCCACCAAAGAAACCGTGCGCCGAGGTGACTAAACCATGCCAAAAACTACCAGGAACATGAACGACGCCTTCTCGGAATCCACCGAGGGATCGCGCCTGCCACGCTCAAACCACTGCTCCAACCCGCGAACCGATCACCACAGCACGTCCATGCCTCGGCCAGCTCTCCACGGTCGCACGCCCCTCGTTGAACGGTCGAGAGATGGGAGAGAGCGGAGTGAGAGAACGTGAGGTTGAAATGAGCAGGAGAGATAGTGGAGTTGAATTTATAGAAAGAAATTAGGAAAATTTCCTAATTTTTGAAATTCCGATAATTAGCCCAAAAATCCACTAATTTAGAAAATTACTCAAAAATAGTTGAAACGATCCTCTCGACGAGTACATCGCAACTGCGGCGTCCACGAGTCGATGAACTGAGAAATAAACTCACCGCAGGGTTCCGTAACTAGTACGAGAGAAAAACCCACACGGATCATAAAACTCAACTCAAGACCCACAAAAGTGATCTGAAACTCTCCGGAAAGGATTCGAAAGACCTAATAAAGATCCGATAACAATCTGGGGCCTTACATATGTGCACTTACTTGTATTGCATATAGCTAGGTCTGTGCAAGTGTTAGTCTGCACAAAGTGAAGTTTAGGCATGCTACGCATCTGGTTCATAAAGGTCTGTGCATCCATTGCACATAGTCAATTTGAGTGTATGCATCTTTATTCTAAAGCTCTATTAAGTCTGTGCAGCTACTTTATTTGTCTGATTGTTTTATGCTGACTAAAAGTCTTACACGTTGACAGGACGAGTGTTCGTGGATCTTAAAGAGGGCACGTGATCCGAGGCTGAGAGAAAGTGATGCTCGTGACTCGTGAAAAGCCTTCAAGCTCAAATGCTGCCACGTGGCCTTGGCAGAATCAGATCTGGATGAAAGTTGGGCGGGAAATGTGGTTTCCATGCACCCTTCACTTGCGCCTTACAAATAGGATGAAGACTCGAAGGGAGAAGGCTGATTGAAAAATATTGAGAAAAGGGATCGAGAGAGTGAGGCTGATCAAAGTCAATAGAGAAAAAGAGTGAGAAAGAGCAGACATATAGAGAATAGAAGACAAGAGGAGTTTGAGAGGAAGAAAGATCTGGAGAAGCATCCGTAGCATAAACTGAAGATCTGTTGTCTACTGTGTCCGTTGGATCAGATCCAAAACATATTGCTCCTACGTGAGTAATCTAGTTTGCATTAATTGTCAGTCTTTTGCTGTTGAACCTTCTATATCTTTGTTTAATATTTATTTCTCTTCTATCAAGCTGTGAGTCAGCAGAGCCAAGCTGTAATGCTTAGCGGGCGAGGTAGATACCTCGGGCAGCAAGCTATGACGCTCAGTGGGTTGTAAGCAAGCTGTGAGGCTCAGCAGATGCAAAATGTGATGCACAGCATTTCAAGCTGTTAGGTAGCAGGAATCCACACTCTGGTTTGAGTGTGGGGTGGACGTAGGTCTGGAGGACCGAACCACCTAAAAATCCTCTGTGTACTTCGTGGTTTGATTTTCAGATTGTTCATCGCTAGATGCATGCTAGGCACTGTTTTAATTCATACACCTAGATGAACTGAATTTTGCATCAGTCTAGGTTGTCCAGATCAATTTGCTTAGATTTAAATTTTAAATTGGTCTAGGTTTTTAGAGAGGGATTCATTCACCCCCCCTCTGAATCTGTGTCGCACCACTACACAGTTCCTAACAGACTTGACTCTCAAAGTCGACTCTTTTCAGCCTGGGTTCTGTTTTCGTGAAAGCCAGAACAGCCTGCCATAAGAGTCAACTCTTTTTGGCACATTTTCTGTCTGAGCCAAAAAGACACTCAGGGCCTGTAAGTGTTGACTCCCAGAGTTGACACTTGTAGCCTGCTGTCTTCAGACAGCAAGTTGGGCTACAAGTGTCGACTCTGGGAGTAGACTCTTATAGCTCCAGAGCAGTCATATGAAAAATGCAATGATTTTAACCCCCTTAACCTCAATAAATGAATCAACTCAGTTAAGCCGCATAAAAACTCATTCAGCCAACAATTTTTACCATGGATTCAATAAATTGTTTTATACTTGCAATATTTGAACTCAAATTTATAACAACATAAACCCACTGCATATGTAGTATCTGCCTTCAAGTATTTCCTTCACTTGTGATATCTCCAACAATCTGCAGGTTAGCTTCTGAGACCAGCTATGTTCACAATAGACTCATATATTTCAAGTCCGTGTATACATCATGAAAATTGTTCAAGCAAGTCATATACATGGTTTCAGACCACCCATTAGTATCAATTTTAGATCCAAGACATACAAGTTAAGTCCGGTGACAACCGACATCTATCAGAAGCAATCTGAACTTAATTCGTTCATGGGGACATATAGAGACAATTGAAACAAGAACCCATTCATTCTTTGTAAAAATAGAGTAGAGTTCATTGAGGATCAATTCCAAGGCCATTCAACAAACTTATCAAAATGTCTCACATTAGGCAAAAACTATCCAATGCAAATCACACATATAGCTCACTTTATCTTCGTCACACATTGTCTTCGTCAAAACACGCCGGGGCACAACAATCTCCCCCTTTTTGACGAAGATAAAATTCCTTGACATATCACAAAGATTTGCATGAATGAGACAAAACGACCATCACCCTTTAAATAACCAGTGAAATAGATATGAGTAAAAACATATGAACCTCCCTTTCACCAAAGCATGGAAGACCATTTATTTCTCCCCCTTTTTGTCAGAGTCAAATAGGGGATAGATAAAGAGGCAAAATAAGAGGTAAGGCCTCATATGCACAATTGAGTCAAAGCAAGGCATGTGAAGTGGAATGGATGATCAATCAAGCACACATGCATTCATGGTAAGATATAGAATCAAACAAGTCCAAGAAGGACGGGTTAAGTAATATGTAATCGATTTTGAGCATGATGTGCATGAACAGTATTAAGAAGGATGTGCTTACAAAAAGATGGTACTGCATTACTTATGAATTATGACTGATTCAAAAGGTACATTCACACAATCAAACTCGAAGTGAAAAATGATCAATGAAATCTATATGAATATGGATTAACAGATTTTCGTAAGAACACTAGAAAGAACTTTTCCGCCCTACATTTTCATACACAGTGCTCGACTTTTAGTAGCCTCGCACAGCCCCCCCCCCCTTTGTTTTGATTAATTTTAACAAGATGACTAACTTTTTGACACGAGTTATACCCTTTGTTTCAGGGGTATTTCCCGGTTACTCAGTTTCATCACTTATTTTGATGTGGATTAGTTACTTTTCGATGCGAGTTTCCTCCTTTGTTTCAGGGGGGATTCTCGACTACTCAGTTTCAAATCCACTTATTGTGATTTTTGGTGGGGCTGACAGCTTTTTCCTTACGAGACACGTGACTTTTATGTAGGGATTCAAGAGCCCTCAACAATGTTGAGTGGAATAACTGAAATCCTTATTAAATAGAGTCATTTATCTCAAAAGAGCACATTGTAGCAAGATTGTACTAAATGTAAGAGATGAATTATTCTAATCATTGTTATGTCTCCTCCTAAGTGTATGCACAGTTATAAAAAGAACCTCCCCCTTAATGTATGCCATGCAACAAACATGACTAAACCAATGCAGTTTTATTTAGCAAGGGAAGAAGTCATAGGAGGGATCAAGGAGAATAGTGATATTTTATATACACTCAAACAGGAATTTAGATGAAATTTTCACACAAGTTGATTACCGGTACGTGGCAGAGAACGTAAGTCCAAAGACCACCATAGCGCATGAGGAAAGCTTCCGCAATCGGCAATCGGTATTTGATATACCAGATAATCATGGCATTCAAGCACACATTTGTCTAAAGTATATGGAATTATATACATGCGGATGCAACTGAATGAAGATATGAGTGAAAATCAAATTATGCAATGTGTTATGCACAAAAAGGAATGATTGAAACGTAAGTGCAGTGGAAAATCTCCTTATGTGCAAAAAGGTAAGCTAGTATTCACAATTTGAGTTATTGGATTTTAAGAAAAAGTTTATGCACAGTAAATCAAAAGATTCTAACTATCTAATCTGCACACTCCTAATTCTCTTCTAAGAAAGAAAAACTGATCTGAATTCAAAGGTTTTGTAAAAATATCAGCAAGTTGATGTGTTGTGTCTACAGAAGTCAATTCAAAATCACCTTTATTTATATGATCTCTAATGAAATGATGCCTAATTTCTATGTGCTTTGTGCGAGAGTGATGGACATAATTTTTGGACAGATTAATTGTGGAAGTATTATCACACAAAATGGGAGTCTTTTTCAAAGAAATACCAAAATCTAACAACTGGTGTTGGATCCAGAGTACCTGGGCCGCATAACTGCCTGCAGCCACATATTCGGCTTCAGCTGTTCATAAAGTCACACAATGTTTTTTCTTTGAGGCCCGTGAAACCAAGCAGCCCCCTAGAAACTTGCAGTGACCGCTCGTGCTCTTACGATCCATTTTGCACCCAGCATAGTCAGAGTCAGTATAAGCAAGCAAATCAAATGAATTATTTCTAGGAAACCATAAACCAAGATGAATAGAACCTTTCAAATACATGAAAATCCTTTTCACGGCCAACCGATGAGATTCCTTGGGACAAGATTGATATCTTGCATAGAGACACACACTGAAATGTATGTCAGACCTACTGGCAATAAGATATAACAATGAGCCTATCATACCCTTAAAAAGTTTCTTATCTAGGACATTACCTTTATCATCTTCTAACTTAACTGAAGTGGACATGGGTGTAGCAAACGACTTGGCATTTTCTAGTTGAAACTTCTTCAAAATTTCATGTGTGTATTTCTTCTGGTTGATAAAGATACCATCATCCAGTTGCTTTATTTGAAGCCCCAAGAAGAAGTTTAGTTCCCCCATCAAGCTCATCTTGAACTCTCCCTGCATAAGTTGAACAAAATCATCATTCATTTTCAGATTCGTGGCTCCAAATATAATGTCGTCTACATAAACTTGCACAAGTAAGGCATGCTCATCACAAGTCTTAGTAAACAACATTTAGCCTATATTACCTCGTTTGAAGCCATTATCAATGTAACGCTCGAGGATTTTCTAATTTTTTTTTGTATTTAAATATAATTAAAAGGCATTTAAATAGACCAAATGGGCTATAAATTGAAAGGTGGAACTAATTATTTAGGCCCTATACTAATCCAAGAGGATTAGGCCCATTTTGACAAATCCACTTGGCCCAAATTATAATTTTAAACTTTGACCCATGTTCTAGAAGCTTGGAATTGATGTATTTACGGAATTAAGGAGATAAGTACGAATATTTTAGGATAAAAGATGGATAAAAATACAAGAGTTCGAACGGGTTTCAAATTCGACGACCAAAACCGAAAACGGTCTATCGCAAGACCGCAAGCCATTGGAAAATGGTCTCCCAAATGACCGTTAAGCTCTGCAGATTTCGTGAATAGAGGAAAGTGTAAAAAGGTTGGATTCTTAGCATCCAAACTCCCAGAAATCGAAGTGGATAGAAGCATAATCAGGCTTAGAACTCTTGAGGATCGATCTTGCACCTAATTAGGACTCTAGAATTGTTCAAATCCATGGAACCCTAGCTAAACCCTATAAATAGACCCCCGAACCAACCTGCGCGACCCTTACATTTGGTTCACATGGAACTAAGGTAAAGAGGTCGAATTAGAGGTAAGTTCCATCTAGAAATTTATTCATTTTAGTTAGATCTAACTTTCCTCAAAATTTCGTTCTAGGAGATCAAGCCTACAGGGAGATAGAAGCCTGCAAAGACGCTGGTTCAGTGAAAATAACTCAGGAAACTGTGCAACCGACCCAGGAAGATCTGGAAAATAGAAGCTCTAAACGAGGTAATTAGATAGAGGTTCTTTAGAACAATTTATTCCGTTTAGTACCCTCTTTTTACCCATTAAATTTTACATCTTTAGGTCAAGAGAATTGGGAGATAGAGGGACAAGAAGTTACTACTTCGGTTCGAAGCCTAAAGCCCCAAAATAGAGGTAGGTTGTCTCATGATAGCTTAAACAAGACCTTAAGAGTAAAGGCCCTCAAGATGCAGTCGTTTTCATTCATTGTACTCAGAGTATTTCATGTTTTATTTTGATTGCGCATCTAGGGTTAACTTGGCATGCATAGTTCATACCTTTAATGAAAGTAATAATTCATGATTTCCCATGCGTCTCCATGTCCTAATATGATGTTATCTGGCCTTATTTATCTGATTGGCACATTTTACTATGTATCTGTCTTCCTTAGATTAGCCATATCTCGATTTTTATTTCTGTTTGCAGTAGCCAGGAAGAAACGGTCTTCCACAGGACCACATATGTTTCCTTAGCGGCCCCTCGATAGACCGCTAAGCCCAGTGAAACGGTCATCACGAGACCATTTGGTTTTCTGAATTCTGTATTTATGTTAACCTGAAACATAAAGCAGATTAACCTTATTTATCATATGATAAGCCTAGCTATTTAAGTTTTACACTTATTTTAAGTATTGTATTCATATACTTGGTTATATCTGCTGTTCATCCTAGTAGATTTCATGTTCTTTATGTACTTGGGATTATTTTAAACTTATGTTAATTTCATGCCAAAACCATTGTAAAGCCCCAAAATTTATATAAGTATATTCTAGATTATTTAATAATTTTCTAGAATTAATAAAAGGGCTAAAAAAAATTTATAAAGGGTTAATTAAGTGATAAGTTATTAGAAGGACCCAAATAAGGGGACAAGTAACCCAAACCACCTAATTAAAGTCTAAAAGGTTTTAGCCCTGGCCCATTAAAGTTTGGCCCATATTCTAGGAGGTAATTAAGTCTATCCACGGATATTAAGGATAAATACTAATAATACAAGATAATGATTTAGATAATTAACAAAAGAGTTTTCATAAATTGAAACTCTAAGCTACGATGACTGTAACGGTCTATCGTAAGACCGCCAAAAGAAAGTGACGCATAGGCATTGGACCGTCACTTGCCTGCAGATTCCGTGAGTAAAGGAACTCATACAAGGATTTAAAATCTGATAATCCTATCCACTGTGGATCGATTGAGAGGACTCATAATAACTCTAAGGACTCTCAGGGATAAGGATTTAGTGGAATAAGGACTCTAAAATCGATCTAATCTTCAAAACCCTAACCTAAACTCTATAAATAGGGCATAGTTTTGAACTGTGCGACCCTTACTTTTTGGACGTAAAGAAGCAAGGTAATGAGTTATTATTTCGGGTAAGTTGATTTGAAGTATTTGTTCATTATACGTTAGACTAACTCCCCTCCGAATTTCACATCTCTAGGTCAAGAGAGCGTGGAGTTAGAGCCCAAGGGAGTAGCTGAAAAAGTCACAAAGGAAGGAGAAGATCTAGGGCTGGGTTCTCAACCAAATTCAGAAACTTCAACCTAAGTAAGAGGTAGGTTATCTCATGAACGGCAAAAACATACTAATAGGACTGATAGCCTCTGGTATGGTTTGATTTCAAGCATGCTAGATAATTGATTTCATGTTTTATTAGCTATATGCATTACATGCCCTTCATTAGCCAAATGTAGAAGTTAAAGGAAGGATGTTCATTTAATTCACTGAACCCTATGCATATAGATAGCCATACTTCATCATCATGCCTGGAATATGTTGATTTTCAGACCTGATGTGAGATTGATTTCTTAGGCTCCATGTTAGTTGTCTGCAGCAGAGGATGTAACGCACTGATCTAAGACCGTCATTATCAAATAACGGCCACAGATAGACCATTACTCACTCTGTGTATTAGGGTTTTCGCTATTGATAATAACGTGCCAGGACTAACGCGTTGCTGTCATGTAATGGCTCCTCCACAGACCGTCACTTTCCCTGTAACGCCCCCTCACAAGACCGTTATTTACTGGCAGACCCTAGGCAGAATATATCATGCCACTATTACCTATGTTATACCTAGATATCTAAGTAACCACCTGATTTCATGATTTTCAGATTATTCATAGTAGGTATTGCATGTTGGTATCCCACTTTTATTTTGACTTATGCTAGTTTCATGAAGCTTAAATATATAGTTTTGTATTATAAAGCACGACTTTTTAACATTATATTGACGGAGCTTTTCATCACGATTTCACATGGATTCTACATCTCTCTCTGTCAATAGAGTCATATTCTATAAGTATATGGCACTTACTCCGGTACGATGTCATTAGTTTACACTTTGCACTATAGGAAACTATCTTGGACATGAGGACCTCTCTATTGGATATTCCTTCCAATGGACTAGGAAATCATTGTTTCAAGGCCTCCGTAATTCTCCGCGAGCCTGGGATTCCCACTAGGACGCCGAGTTGGTTGTACCAATAAAAGCCCATTAACTAGATCACACTATCGGGTTTTGGTTCTTGACAAATAACGGCCCTGGACTGGACCGCCAGGCCCAAGTAACGGCCCGGTTCCAGACCGTCGCATTCCTCTGAGTCCATCTTTATCTTCTGGACTCTGGTCATTGTAACGGCCCAGCGTGGACGCGTTACATAATGTAACGGCCCAGACTCTGACCGTTACCTAGCTAGTATATGTTAACCCAAGGATTGACCAAGGGTTGATATTCCAATGATTCTAGATAAACCGTGATGATCTAGAACTTGCCATATTGCTTAAATTGATCTAAATGAAATGGAAGTTAAGGAAAATACCGTTATGCTGTCGATTTATTTCTCTAAGCATGACATTGTTTAAAGTCTATTTCTTGACTCCTACATTCTTATGTTGAAGCATTCATTCATTGATTTTAGTTATCATGGAATTGTTGGAAGTGCTATATTCTTGACCATACGTTACTATTATACTACGTGGAAGTAGCTTAATTTATAACTGAAGATGCGATCGAGCACTGATTGTGTTCAAGGGCTCTATGCTAGTCTCCTCGGCTGATTGTCGGAAACATACTATTTTATAAACCATGGGGTATGATGCTACTGGCGTCGCATTGCGCTGGGAGTACTATTTCTATAAATAAGTGAAGATCCATGGTACAACATGACATTCTTGCTTGATACTCCACAGAAATTCACGAAGCACTTGCTCTTGAGTGTAAAGATGCTAAAGTGAGGAATTTGTGGCTTGCTAGTACAATCTCGTTACATTCTTGTTCATGGAAGGCCAATATCATGTTCTTGTTATACTCTTGCTAGTTCATTCTCGATCATTCTATCTTACATGGTTATCTTGATTCTATTGATTTGATCGCGTGATTGATTCGCATTCGCATGATTTTACCTTATTTCTTTAGAGCAAAAATGATAATTACTTAAATAGTGCCTTCATGTTGATGCGAAGATACCTACTGGGCAAGTGTGCTCATGACCTATTGTTCAATGATTTTCAGGAGATGAATATACTTCGCATTCGGATTCGGGTGATTCGAGCAGCGGGTCCGAGAGTGATTAAGAGTTGTCCTGATAAGAGAGAAGACTTAGGCAGTTTCAAGTGTTTAGATGGAGTCAATGTAATTTTTCTTATTTCTTGAGTCAGTTAGTGGAAAAGTCAAATTATGTATTTTTGAATATTGATTGATTATGAAATAAAGTTGAGTTTTGAATATATCTTGTGCAATTACATCTATATGTGTGATTGTGTCACGCTCTGAATGTTCTTGCTTGCAAGAGGCTTACCATGCCGGCTGTTCGCGCTCCCCGAGCGAGTCTTTCGCTGTAAATAAAGGGCTCGGGGCGTGACAGTTAAGTTGGTATCAGAGCCTAAGTCTCCGGACTTAAGGAAAAGAGTCATGTCATAGGATAAGTCTAAGGTTTAAGGACCCATACCTATGAACTAAGGGAGAGAAAATTCATACCCATGTGAGGGTTGGGTAGAGCCAGATTTAAGATAAACTAACTAGCTTTAATATATAATATACTTACTTTGAAATTTTCATGAGAAATAACAAGTGGTTATTTTCTCTCAGGTACCATATTTCACACATGGCTCATCGTGTAGATTGGGATGGTATGCAACAAACTGTTGCCGGTCTCACCCAGGCACTGCAGACCATAGCACAGGGCGGTGCGGGGGCAAGGGCTGGAGACCTGCATCGGAATTTTCGGAGTCTCAACCCTCCGCGTTTCTATGGATCCTCAAATCCAGATGAAGCAGAAAAATTGGATAGATGAGATGAACAGAATCTTTGATGTTTTTCAATGTACGGATCAGGAGAAGGTTCATTTAGCGATATTCTAATTAAACAAGGATGCTCGTACTTGGTGGAAAACAGTTCCAGCACCTCCGGCTGATGCACCACACACTTGGAATGGTTTTCTTACACTGTTCCGTGCTAGATATTTCTCGGAGCATGTAAAGGAAAGGAAGGCCATGGAATTCGCCTCCCTTCGTCAGGGGATGATGTCCGTAGCAGAATATGAGTTGCAGTTTTTAAGGCTAGCACCATATGCAACACATCTTATTAGCACTGAATTATTAAAGGCAAATCGATTTATGGACGGGTTACGTCCCGGCTTCATACAACAACTGGGAACTCAAAATATCCGCACTTATGCGGAGATGGTCCAGCGGGCCTATTTATGTGAAAGGACCTTAGAAAAAGTCGAAAGATTGAAGGGAAAGGGTGAAGGATTGGGCTGACAATCTGATCGGCATTTCAAGAAAGAGAAGTTTAGTATCGCAGAACCTTACAAAAGCCGTGATATCAAGAAAAGATCAAGGAACGGGAATGGTAGCAGTTCCCAAAAGAGTAATAAAAAGATCAAGGAAGAACAAGTTGCCTCGGCATGCACATATTGTGAGAAATTCGGCCATTCGGCTGAGGAATGCTGGAAGCGCCTAGGAGCTTGTTTACGTTGCGGAAGTAGGGAGCATCGTGTACCGAATTGCCCTATCTTTAAAGAACAATCAAATGATGGAGGACGCAGGAGGCAGGCTCGCCTCAATGCAGTTATAGATGAAGAAGAAGCGCCCAGGGATCAAAATGATGGGCTCATGGAAGGTACTCTTCAAATTTGTTCTCATCCTGCATTCGTGCTATTTGATACTGGTGCTTCTCATTCTTTTATCTCCACCACCTTTGCAAAAACCTTACAACCTACATCAGTTCCCCTACCTTCAGATCTCGCTATTACAACACCTTTAGGATCTGGAACTAAGCTTACCAACCATTATCCTGATTCTGAAGTAGTGGTAGAAGGTCACAATCTCCCTGCAAACTTAGTATGCCTTGACATGAAGGGTTATGATGTCATTCTAGGGGTTGATTGGCTCGTTGATCATGACGCTTATATCAATTGCCGAAATAGGATTATATCCCTTTGCAAGCCTGGACTTCCACGATTTTCTTTTCTTGGCATCAAATACAAGAAGCATCCTACCATAATATCCTCTCTTCATGCTTGCAAACTCATCTCGCAAGGATGCGAAGTTTTTCTTGCCTCGGTCATTGTCACAGAATCTAAGGAAATTGTCTTAGCAGACATTCCTATTGTCAATGAATTCTCTGATGTGTTCCCACCCGAACTACCTAGTTTACCCCTCGAAAGGGAAGTAAACTTTACCATTGAACTCATTCCAGGAGCGGCACCTGTTTCTATAGCCCCTTACAGGATGTCCCCCACAGAACTTAAGGAATTGAAGAAGCAACTACAGGAACTTCTAGACAAGGGCTTTATCAGACCTAGCACATCCCCTTGGGGTGCGCCTGTTCTATTTGTCAAGAAGAAGGATGGTTCACTCAGGTTATGTATTGATTACCGGCGATTGAATCAACTTACGATCAAGAATAAATATCCATTGCCGTGTATTGATGAGCTCTTCGATCAACTTTCGGGAGCAGAATATTTCTCTAAAATTGATCTTAGGTCTGGTTATCATCGGCTTAGAATTAAAGAAGAAGACATCTATAAATCGGCTTTTCGAAGTCGTTATGGCCACTACGAGTTTGTGGTGATGCCATTTGGGTTAACCAATGCCCCAGCAGCATTCATGCAACTGATGAACAATGTTTTCCAGCCATATTTAGACCAATTCATCGTCGTCTTCATCGATGACATCTTGATATATTCCAAGACGAAAGAAGAACATGAAGAACATCTAAGGATAGTTTTGCAAACCCTTAGAGAACACAAGCTATACGCCAAACTCAATAAGTGTGAATTCTGGCTCAAGGAAGCCTCATTCCTTGGCCACATTATTTCAAAGGAAGGCATTGCTGTGGATCCTTCTAAGGTAGAAGCTGTCAGAGGTTGGAGTCGACCAACGACTATATCAGAAGTCAGAAGTTTTTTGGGTCTAGCTGGTTATTATAGAAGATTCATAAAGGACTTTTCAAAGATCGCGGTTCCTTTAACTAGGCTTACAAGGAAAGAAAATCCTTTTGTCTGGTCGAAGGACTGTGAAAAGAGTTTTCAAGTTCTTAAGGAACATCTTACTACAGCCCCCGTTTTGTCACTACCAATTGAGGGTGTTAAATTTGAAGTATACACAGATGCATCGGGAATTGGCTTAGGGTGTGTTCTTATGCAAGATGGAAAGGTGATTTGCTATTCATCAAGACAACTGAAATGCCACGAAGAAAATTATCCAATACATGATTTAGAATTGGCAGCAGTTATTTTCGCCTTGAAAATTTGGCGTCATTATCTTTATGGTGAAAAGTTCACTATCTATTCAGACCACAAGAGCTTGAAATATCTATTTTCTCAAAAAGAGCTTAATATGAGGCAAAGGAGATGGTTGGAATATCTCAAAGATTTTGATTTCGCGATTCAATATCACCCTGGGATGGCAAATGCTGTAGCAGATGCACTCAGCAGGAAACCAATGGGTATGTTATCGAGTCTCATGATTAGTATGACTAACCTTATTCCTCAATTTGCTCAATTGAATGTAGATGTTGACATTAAGGAAGGAGATTGCTTCATAGCAAATATCCGAGCTCAACCTATATTGATTGAGGATCTGGCCAAGTTACAAGAGGATGACCCAATTTTACTGGAGATTAAGGCCAATATTGAACAAAGACCGGATTTTTCTATTTCTGAAGATGGAAGATTATTATTCAAGGGCCGAATGTGTATACCTGATCATGAGGATACAAAGAAATTGATCTTAGAAGAAGCACATAAAACAAAGTACACCATCCATCCAGGAGGTACCAAGATGTATCAAGATCTCAAAAGAAACTTCTGGTGGCCCAATATGAAGAGAGAAATAGCGGATTTCATATCTCGTTGTCTTACTTGCCAACAAGTTAAGGCAGAACATTTCAGACATGTCGATAAATTACATCCCTTAAATATTCCCGAATGGAAATGGGAAAGTATAGGAATGGATTTCATCATGGGGTTACCTAAGACAAGAGGTGGACATGACGGCATATGGGTAATCATAGACCGATTGACTAAGTCTGCACATCTCATACCAATAAAGAGTCGATGGTCTGTTGATATTCTAGCAGCCCTATACATGAAGGAAATTGTCAAGTTACATGGGGTCCCTGTCACCATCATATCAGATAGAGATCCTAGATTCACATCACAATTCTGGAAAGGTTTACAACATTCACTTGGGACTAGGTTGAATTTTAGCACAGCCTTTCATCCACAAACCGATGGTCAAACAGAATGAACAAACCAAGTGGTAGAAGATATGCTCAGGGCTTGTGTCATTGACTTTGGTGGAAGTTGGCACGATCACTTGCCTCTTGTAGAATTTGCATATAACAACAGTTACCAAGCAAGTATACGAATGGCACCTTTTGAAGCTCTATATGGGAAGAGTTGTCGATCACCGATATGTTGGAGTGAAATAGGGGAAAGGCAATATCTAGGCCCCGATCTTATCAGAGATTCTACAGAAAAGGTTAAACTCATTCGAGAAAGAATGAAGATGGCACAAGACAGGCAGAAATCTTATGCTGACAATCGAAGGCGCGACTTGGAATTTCAAGTAGGAGAACATGTCTATCTAAAGGTTTCTCCGGGTCGTGGTATTCGAAGATTTGGCATTAAGGGAAAATTAACTCCAAGATTTATTGGCCCATTCGAAATTCTTGAAAGGGTCGGTGAAGTGGCTTATAGATTGGCCTTGCCGCCACAGTTAGCGGGAGTTCACGACGTATTTCACGTCTCTATGTTAAAGAAGTACGTATATGATCCAGATCATATTATTACTTATGACAATCTGGAGATTCAGAAGGATTTAACTTATCAACAAACACCAATAAGGATTCTGGAACGGGAAGAGCGTCAACTCAGAAATAAGGTCATTCCAATGGTTAAAATTCAATGGAAGAAGGCGTGGCCTTATGAGGCAACATGGGAAACCGAATCAGCTATGAAGAAAAGATTCCCAGAATTATTCAACTGTAAGTACACTCTCTCCAAATCCATGTATGAAATTTGGGGACCAAATTCTTTCTAAGTGGGGGAGGGTGTAAAGCCCCAAAATTTATATAAGTATATTCTAGATTATTTAATAATTTTCTAGAATTAATAAAGGGCTAAAAGAAATTTATAAAGGGTTAATTAAGTGATAAGTTATTAGAAGGACCCAAATAAGGGGACAAGTAACCCAAACCACCTAATTAAAGTCTAAAAGGTTTTAGCCCTGGCCCATTAAAGTTTGGCCCATATTCTAGGAGGTAATTAAGTCTATCCACGGATATTAAGGATAAATACTAATAATACAAGATAATGATTTAGATAATTAACAAAAGAGTTTTCATAAATTGAAACTCTAAGCTACGATGACTGTAACGGTCTATCGTAAGACCGCCAAAAGAAAGTGACGGATAGGCATTGGACCGTCACTTGCCAGCAGATTCCGTGAGTAAAGGAACTCATACAAGGATTGAAAATCTGATAATCCTATCCACTGTGGATCGATTGAGAGGACTCATAATAACTCTAAGGACTCTTAGGGATTAGGATTTAGTGGAATAAGGACTCTAAAATCGATCTAATCTTCAAAACCCTAACCTAAACTCTATAAATAGGGCATAGTTTTGAACTGTGCGACCCTTACTTTTTGGACGTAAAGAAGCAAGGTAATGAGTTATTATTTCGGGTAAGTTGATTTGAAGTATTTGTTCATTATACTTTAGACTAACTCCCCTCCGAATTTCACATCTCTAGGTCAAGAGAGCGTGGAGTTAGAGCCCAAGGGAGTAGCTGAAAAAGTCACAAAGGAAGGAGAAGATCTAGGGCTGGGTTCTCAACCAAATTCAGAAACTTCAACCTAAGTAAGAGGTAGGTTATCTCATGAACGGCAAAAACATACTAATAGGACTGATAGCCTCTGGTATGGTTTGATTTCAAGCATGCTAGATAATTGATTTCATGTTTTATTAGCTATATGCATTACATGCCCTTCATTAGCCAAATGAAGAAGTTAAAGGAAGGATGTTCATTTAATTCACTGAACCCTATGCATATAGATAGCCATACTTCATCATCATGCCTGGAATATGTTGATTTTCAGACCTGATGTGAGATTGATTTCTTAGGCTCCATGTTAGTTGTCTGCAGTAGAGGATGTAACGCACTGATCTAAGATCGTCATTATCAAATAACGGCCACAGATAGACCGTTACTCACTCTGTGTATTGGGGTTTTCGCTATTGATAATAACGCGCCAGGACTAACGCGTTGTTGTCATGTAACGGCTTCTCCACAGACCGTCACTTTCCCTGTAACGCCCCCTCACAAGACCATTATTTACTGGCAGACCCTAGGCAGAATATATCATGCCACTATTACCTATGTTATACCTAGATATCTAAGTAACCACCTGATTTCATGATTTTCAGATTATTCATAGTAGGTATTGCATGTTGGTATCCCACTTTTATTTTGACTTATGCTAGTTTCATGAAGCTTAAATATATAGTTTTATATTATAAAGCACGACTTTTTAACATTATATTGACGGAGCTTTTCATCACGATTTCACATGGATTCTACATCTCTCTCTGTCAATAGAGTCATATTCTATATGTATATGGCACTTACTCCGGTACGATGTCATTAGTTTACACTTTGCACTATAGGAAACTATCTTGGACATGAGGACCTCTCTATTGGATATTCCTTCCAATGGACTAGGAAATCATTGTTTCAAGGCCTCCGTAATTCTCCGCGAGCCTGGGATTCCCACTAGGACGCCGAGTTGGTTGTACCAATAAAAGCCCATTAACTAGATCACACTATCGGGTTTTGGTTCTTGACAAATAACGGCCCTGGACTGGACCGCCAGGCCCAAGTAACGGCCTGGTTCCAGACCGTCGCATTCCTCTGAGTCCATCTTTATCTTCTGGACTCTGGTCATTGTAACGGCCCAGCGTGGACGCGTTACATAATGTAACGGCCCAGACTCTGACCGTTACCTAGCTAGTATATGTTAACCCAAGGATTGACCAAGGGTTGATATTCCAATGATTCTAGACAAACCGTGATGATCTAGAACTTGCCATATTGCTTAAATTGATCTAAATGAAATGGAAGTTAAGGAAAATACCGTTATGCTGTCGATTTATTTCTCTAAGCATGACATTGTTTAAAGTCTATTTCTTGACTCCTACATTCTTATGTTGAAGCATTCATTCATTGATTTTAGTTATCATGGAATTGTTGGAAGTGCTATATTCTTGACCATACGTTACTGTTATACTGCGTGGAAGTAGCTTAATTTATAACTGAAGATGCGATCGAGCACTGATTGTGTTCAAGGCCTCTATGCTAGTCCCCTCGGCTGATTGCCGGAAACATACTATTTTATAAACCATGGGGTATGATGCTACTGGCGTCGCATTGCGCTGGGAGTACTATTTCTATAAATAAGTGAAGATCCACGGCACAACATGACATTCTTGCTTGATACTCCACAGAAATTCACGAAGCACTTGCTCTTGAGTGTAAAGATGCTAAAGTGAGGAATTTGTGGCTTGCTAGTACAATCTCGTTACATTCTTGTTCATGGAAGGCCAATATCATGTTCTTGTTATACTCTTACTAGTTCATTCTCGATCATTCTATCTTACATGGTCATCTTGATTCTATTGATTTGATCGCGTGATTGATTCGCATTCGCATGATTTTACCTTATTTCTTTAGAGCAAAAATGATAATTACTTAAATAGTGCCTTCATGTTGATGCGAAGATACCTACTGGGCAAGTGTGCTCATGACCTATTGTTCAATGATTTTCAGGAGATGAATATACTTCGCATTCGGATTCGGGTGATTCGAGCAGCGGGTCCGAGAGTGATTAAGAGTTGTCCTGATAAGAGAGAAGACTTAGGCAGTTTCAAGTGTTTAGATGGAGTCAATGTAATTTTTCTTATTTCTTGAGTCAGTTAGTGGAAAAGTCAAATTATGTATTTTTGAATATTGATTGATTATGAAATAAAGTTGAGTTTTGAATATATCTTGTGCAATTACCTCTATATGTGTGATTGTGTCACGCTCTGAATGTTCTTGCTTGCAAGAGGCTTACCATGCCGGCTGTTCGCGCTCCCCGAGCGAGTCTTCCGCTGTAAATAAAGGGCTCGGGGCGTGACAACCATATACTTTTATAAGTATATTAAATTTCATATGGATCATGATTTATCTAGTTGATTTGATCGTTGTTTATCACGATTATTCCTCATCTATGAGTCATTTTCTTAAGTACATGGCATATACTCCGGTATGTGGCCATTAGTTACACGTTGCACATTATGTACACATTCTTGGACTTGAAAACCTCTCCATTGGATATTCCTTCCAAAGGATTACGTGATCTTGTTTCAAGGCCTCCGTAAGTCTCCGTGAGCCTAGGATTCCCACTAGGACGCCGAGCTGGTTGTACCATAAAAGCCCAATTGTCTAGAAAGCATGTTACCGATGTTTTAACGAGTTCTGGACCTTAGCGGCCTAATGTATGACCGCCAGAGTCTGTTGGAGGCCTATTGCTAGTCTGCCAATGACACTTAGCGGCCCTGCCCTAGATCGCATGGTTCCAGCTTCTTTTTCAATGTTTAACCCTAGGTTTTACCTTTAGGTTGAGTATTCCTATGTTCCAGATGGTCTACTGATTATCTAGAACTTGTCACCTTATTCTAAAGATGTCTAAATAAATTATGGAAATTAGTGAATGTACTGTTATGCTGCCAAATTCTTTCCAAAGCATGACCTAGTTATTAATGCATTCTTTGAATTCTTATATTCATATTTGGTGCATTCATCCATTGACGTTGTATCACCAAGCTATTATTGAACTTGTTACCTTATTGGCCAACATTATTATTATACTCATGGAAGTAGCTTGATTTATACTTGAAGATGCAGTTCGAGCATTGATTGTGTTTAAGGGCTCTATGCTAGTCCCCTCGGCTGATTGTCGGAAACATACAGTAAACCATGGGGTATGATGCTACTGGCGTCGCATTGCGCTGGGACTACTTTCTTTATAAATAAGTAAAGATCCACAAATATCCACAAATATTCATGAAGTACTTGCAAAGCAAAAATACATTCTTGCGTGTTACATGACTTTCTAGTGCATAGCCTTTAAGGTTATGAAAAGTGCATTCTTGTTACATTCTTGTTCATGGAAAGGCCAAAGTTATATTCTTGTTATATACTTGCTCAGTCATATTCTCATATCTTGCTATTTTGGTTCTATTTCGCATGTTTCATCTTTGCATGATTTAACTTTCTCTAGAGCTAAAATGTTAATCACTTTAAGATTGCCTTCATGTTGATACGAAGATACCTACTCGGCAAGTGTACTCATTACCTATTTTCTAAATGTTTCAGGAAGAATTAGTGAATCGGATTCGGATGATACAAGTAGCAGGTTCGAGAGTAATTGAAGGTCATATGGATGAGAGAAGCCTTAATTTTCTAATGTCTAGCCAAGTCATTAAGTAATTTGTGTTTTCTTGAGTCTATGTTAGGAGAATGTTAAGAGTCAAGAGTCTTGTATACTTGGTGGATTATTTATATGAAATAAAGTTGAAGGTTTGAATAAGATTACCTGTGCAATTACTTTGTGTGATTGTCTGGCGCTCTAATTATATTTCTTGCAAGAGGCTTACCATGCCGGCTATTTACGTTTTCGATTGTTTCCGCTGCATAAATCTCGAGGCGCGATAGTTAAGGTGGTATCAGAGTATAGGACTAGAAGTCCCAGGAAAAAAAGTCATGTCATAGGTTAAGTCCAAGGTTTAAGGACCCACACCTATGAGAATAGAAAAGAAACACCCAACCTATGAGAGAAAATTGGGTAGAACCTGGGATGAGATAGTAATTAGAATTATTTCTAAGCTTAATTCCACTCATTCAATTAGAATTGATAAACTGTGTTACCCTTCTCAGGTACCTTACTCTCATCAGGGCTCACCGTGTTGATTGGGGTGGAATGCAACAGACCGTTGCGGGTCTCACCCAGGCATTGCAAAATATGGCTCAAGCCGACGCAAGAGTTGGTGCTGGTGATCTTCACCGTAACTTCAGGAGCCTAAATATTCCATGATTTTCTGGTTCCTCTAATCCAGATGAAGCCGAGAATTGGATTGATGAAATGAATCGCATATTTGAGTGATGTGGCATAGCGTAAAGATGATAATCGATAAGTTGATGAGCCTAGGACTTAGATCTGTAAGCATACAAGCGCTTTCAACGAACTCACGTTAGCGGCTTAATCGCACGGCTCATACGATCTCCCGGTGGTACCGGGGGATGATGGCGAGGGTGCGAGGTGGGACCAGAATATTCAAAGGACTAGGTTGGCTTAGGCTGACCCCTAAGGTATGGGATTACCAACTTCGTGGGGAGCCGGCACGTCGGGGCGTGGGGTTGGGTGGCCCTCACTCACAATCCGTAGTGGGCGCACTAATGAATAATTACGGGTCCGGACACTCCCTCACCGACCGATAGGCATAAGAGATAATACTAAACTAGAAAAGTATGGACCAGCAAGGGAGGGACCAGTCACTCACCTGATCGGTGTGAAGATACCAATCCCAGCTGAAGATGAGGGCGAGTGGGGAGGCGTGGGTACGCACCCGCACGTCGCGTCGATGCCGCTTGACCTGAAAATTTATAGAGTACACCACTACTCCTCGCACAGGAGGGTTGGACAAGGGGTTGGGGATAATGTGATACAGTCAAACACTACCTCCACAAAGGGAGGGGCGGTAAGCCGCCAAGCGGGGTGGGGAAACTAAGATAGAAAATCGAGTTGCCTAGCTCCGTCAGTGCAGCTAGTTTCTAGAACTATTGGACAGATAGTTGAAGATGGCGCCGCCACGGTCACTACCGAATTTCGAATGGGATGAAACTAGTGCCAAAATTCTTTGCTTTAAACCAGGAAGACGCCTGAATTTTCTTGGAATTTCATAATGATGTCGCTGGTTGGGGCAGGACCAGGAACATGGCTAGACTGCTCTGGTTCAGTTGCTCCTAGGATGATGCTGCTGGAAGACAAGGGTGCCACGAACAGTCCCGTGCTCTGTTCGAGGCGAGGCTAGTATCGTTGCGATCGTGGACGAGTCTACTTTTCTTAGGGACCAACGGTGCCATCGGAAGATGTCGGAGCTGATCGTGAAGGCCCGAACAATAGGGAAGTGTCAGTTCTGGCTCAGGAAAATTAACCTGACGCACTTGGAATGGAAAATTTGGAACTTTTGATGCCGAGGTCCAAAATTAGCTCTGCTTGTTGGAGATGACAGAGGACTTGCAGGGGAAGCTCTCAGCCAAGTGGAGCTCCAAGAGTCATAGGAATCAGACCGTGGGAGCCTCTGCAATCCTTCTCTGGTTGTCTACTTGGGAGGAGCTACATAGGTCACCAAGATTTGCTCCTTCGGGCAGCTCCGAGGTCGGACGGCGACGGGGCTGCTATCGTTGTGAAGCTGACTAGATGAAGATTCCAACGATGTATGATGCGCCTTTAGAAGCCTCAAGATGACGCTGTGGTACCCTCTGCAAGCTGCTGGTTTTCTGCTACCTGTGACCTGAACTAGAACTTCTTGTGGAAGGGGGGATTATGGAGTGGGAAATGGGGTGGGTTTGCAAGGGGAGGAGGGCTGATGGTATTGGGAGAGGGAGGGGATGTGGCTGGGGTCTCTTGGGGGGTTTGAGAGGACAAATATGGGGTTGAGCTTGCTGGAAGGGCAGAAATGGTGAAGGGGAATGGCTGGGTGCGCCAAAGGGAGGGGTGGAATGGAGAAGGAAAGGGGGGCGACCTTAGGGCTATGGAGGAGTGGGAGAAATCTCAAGATTTGGGGGAGTAATTGGGGAGGTGAGAGGGGGTGTCCAGCAGGGAGGGATATTTGAATTTGGCCTTGGGAAGAGTCTCTTCAGTCTTGGGAAGGTAGTGGGGTGCTTGGGGAAGGGAAATGGGTAGTTGGTGGTTGGAGGGTGGAGTGGGGAGTGGTGGAATCTCCCTTGGGGCTGGGGTGGAGTTAAGGTGGGGAGTTGGGGAGTTGGGGAGGAGTTATTGGAGAGGGGGGAGAGACAGAAAGTAGGTGGGAAGTGGAGGAGAGAGAGGGGGTGCGCCCCTTCCCTTGAAGAGAGAGAGAGATATATAATGAGAGGGAGAGAGAAGAGAAATTTTGTGGAGGAGAGAAAGACTTGGGATTTTCTTCTATTCAAAATGATTCATCAAAAGTTGAGTACATGGGGAGAGATGAGACCTATATATAGGCATCCACTCTTTACATGACCAAAATACCTTGATAATTAGTCAAAAGACCAAGCATATCCTAGACTCAATCCTATGGGCCCATAACTATGGTACTAAGGCTCAAATAAGCATAATAAGGGAAATGAACTAAAACAACATGACTCAATAAAGGAAAGTACATAAGATATGACTCAAAGAAAAGAAAAATAACATGTGAACACATAGCCGGGCTTCCTCAAAGTGATGCAGACGATCCGAGCCAAAGAGAGCATTGTGAGATGCCCTCATCAAATCCCCCGGGGTGGGGAGAACTTGACCCCGTCGAGTATGGGTCCGCCTGACTGTGGTAGTGCTCCAAAGTATCCGGGTCAAGGCGCAGCAGGTCGTCCCCACTCACCCAAGTATCCTCGATCGGGGGACGGCCCTTCCACCTCACTAGGTAACGTTGGTATACCCTGTTCCTGGTAATGGTGCTTTGCTCATCCAGTATTGCCTCCACCTGCTCACGTCAGCCTCTCAAGCTAAGTGGTAGAGTCCCACCATGGGTGACTCTTTTAAGGGAGGGTAAAGGCTCAAGCTCCTCACTAGGTCCCACCGCGGGGCCCTTGTAGGGTACCAAGTCTGCCACGTTGAAGGTAGGGTGTACCCCAAAATCCTCAGGTAGGTCCAGCTCATAAGCGTTACTGCCTAGTCATCTCAGAATTAGAAAGGGTCCCAACCCTCGTGCCCTCAACTTGGAGGCAGGCCCCGGAAGGAGCCGCTCCATCCTCACCATCACCGAGTCTCCCACTTGGAACTTGCAGTGGCGCCATCGAGCATCTGCCTGTCTTTTGTAAATCTCGTTGCTCTTCCCTATATGCTTGCGGATGTCATCATGCAACTCTTTGATATGTGTGCAAAGGACTCAGCTGAGACTGACACTCTAGCATGTGGCGGAAGGGGAATAAGATCTGAGGGTTTTCTTGGCCTATAACCATGTACTACCTCAAATGGACTCTTGCCTATGGACCTATTGATGGAATCATTGTAGGCAAACTCGACTTGAGGTAAAAGGAGATCCCAATTCCTGGGGTGGTCCCCAACTAGACAACGGAGCAGGTTCCCAAGACTTCGGTTGATGACCTCAGTTTGGCCATCGGTTTGAGAGTGATAAGCAGTGGAGAATTTGAGGAGGGTTCTCATTAGATGCTAGAGAGTTTTCCAAAAGTAGCTGGTGAATTTCACATCTCGGTCGGACACAATGGTCTTAGGTAGTCCATGGGGTCGGACCACCTTGTCAAAGAATAAGTGGGCGACCCTAGAAGCATCTGAAGTTTTGGAACATGGGTTAAAGTGGGCCATCTTAGAGAATCTATCAACAACCACAAAGATGGAATCATGTTTGTGCAAGGTCCTAGGTAGGCCAAGGATAAAATCCATGCTCAAGTCCTCCCAAGGTCTATCTGGGATGGGAAGGGGTGTGTAAAGCCCGGTGTTCTGCCTCACTTGCTTGGCTGAGGCACAAATGCGACATTGTCCCACAATGTTGGCCACATCCTTTTTGATGCTGGGCCAATGGAATTGCCTCTCAACTAGCTCTATGGTCTTTTGGACCCCAAAGTGACCAGCTAGGCCACCACCGTGGAACTCCCAAACTAAGAAGTCCCGAAGTGAAGTCCGGGGTATGCATAGCCTAGCTCCCTTGAAAAGATACCCCTCTTGGAGTATGAATCCCTCATGCTCCTTGTGGGGCTGAGTGGAGAGGGTGTTGTAGTGGGTCCCAAAGTCGGGGCAATTTGGATATCCCTCTTTGATTCTCTCAAACCCGGTGACTTCCACCTGGACAGTGGAAAGTAAGACTATCCGCCTACTTAGCGCATCAGCAACGCGGTTCTCACTACCCATCTTGTACTTGAGGACAAAGGTGTAGACCTGAATATATTCTACCCAACGGGCATGGCAGACATTGAGCTTTTGTTGGGTGTTGAGTTACTTCAAGGCTTCGTGGTCCGAGAAGATCCCAAACTCTTTGGGTAGGAGATAGTGCCTCCAATGCCAAACGGATTGAACCACAGCGTAAAGCTCCTTGTCATATATGGAGTATCTAGTCCTATTCTCACAAAGTTTCTCACTAAAATAGGCTACTGGGTGACCCTCTTGGCTAAGAATGCCTCCAATCCCTACCCCGACGGCATCATAAGTGACCTTGAAGACTTTAGAGAAGTCAGGTAGGCAAAGAACCGGGGCTTGGGTCATATTTTTCTTGAGCTCTAGGAATGCTTTGAAGGCTACCCTAGTCCACACAAAAGTGCCCTTCTTGAGGCAATCCGTGATAGGAGAGGTGATAGTGCTAAACCTATAGATGAATCTCCTATAGAAAGTGGCTAGCCCGTGAAAGCTTTAGGACTCATGGAGGGTCTTAGGCTGTGGCCACTCTAGAATGGATTGGACCTTCTCGGGGTCCATGGATACCCCTTGGGATGAGACAATAAATCCTAGAAAGGCTAGTTGATTGGTCAAGAAATGACACTTCCTGGGGTTGGTAAAGAGACTCTCTTTCCTAAGAAGGGTGCAAACTTGTTTGAGGTGATCTAGGTGGGCTTCCTTGGATTGACTATATATGAGAATGTCATCAAAGTAGACGACAAGGAAGATGCCAATGAAGAGTCGGAGGACCTCGGTCATGAGGCACATGAATGTGCTTGGTGTATTAGAAAGGACGAAGGGCATGACAAGCCATTCATTGAGACCGTCTTTAGTTTTGAAGGCAGTTTTCCACTCGTCCCCGGTCCTAATGCGAACTTGGTGGTAGCCACTTTTGAGATCGATCTTGGAGAAGATGGTGGCTCCAGCAAGCATGTCTAGCATGTCATCTAGCCGTGGGATGGGAAATCTATATTTGACCGTGATCTTGGTTATGGCCTGACTATCCATACACATGCGCCAAGTTCTATCCTTTTTGAGTGTGAGAAGAGCCGGGATGGCACATGGGCTTTTGCTAATGCGGAGGAAGACCTTTTTGATGAGCTCCTCAATTTGCCTCATAAGCTCGGCATGCTCAGTGGGGTTGAGGTGGTAGTGGGAAAGGTTGGGTAAGGTAGGTTCGGGCACAAAGTCGATGGCATGTTGCACATCGTGTATGGGTGGTAGCTTATCCGGTAGCTCATCGGGGAACACATCATGGAAGTCCTCAAGTATCTGTTGAATTTCTATTGGGTGTGGGTTGGTTGGGGTGGAGTCCCCAAGGCAAATAACAATGGCACACACTTGTCCCCCTTGGTTGACTTCTTCCTCAAGTTCTTACCTAGGGATGAGGTGTATGCTCTTAGTAGTCTCATTGGTCAAACTAGGACTATGACTTGATGGGGTGGGATTTGGTGGGTTTGGAATAGTGCGAGGGGTAGGGGATCCCTGAAGGGAGGGAGATGCCTTCTTGGGAAGGGAGTGGGGTGGAGAGGGGCTGAGTTGGATTCTCTTCCCCTCATGAGTGAAAATGTAAGTGTTCGTCCTTCCAAGGAAGGTGGCATCTACATCGTAAATCCAAGGCCGCCCTAGGAGTATACTCCCAACTTCCATTGGTAGAATGTCACACCAAACTTGTCCTTGGTAGGATTGAAATGTGATGGGGACAAGGCAACGAGTACTAACGGGTACAGATGTGGCATCAATCCAAGCTACACGATATGGGTGTGGGTGTGGGGAGATGGTAAGGCCCAAAAGTTTGACGGTGTCGGGTGACACCACATTCACACTACTCCCATTGTCCAAGATGACTTTCCTAGCATAGTTCCCTATCCGAATGTAGGTATGGAAGATGGTGTTTCTCTTCCAATCATGTTCTTGAGCTTGAGTGAGGGTGCACCTAACCACTGCAAGGTGAGGGTCGGTAGGTGGAGGGATTTGTTTTTGATTGGTCTCCATGTAGTGGGTTTCATACTCGTCCTCCCAATCGGGAGAGGCCTCATACACCTCAACTTCTTCTTCAACTCCAGCTTGGGGTAGGGTGTTTGTCTTCTCAATGAGCAAGCTAGATGCGCCCTTGGTGGGGCATTGATTGGCAAAATGTCCATACCCAAGGCACCTAAAACATTGCTGCCCACTTTGGTGGTTTGGGGCAGCCATAGTGTGAGGGGGAGTGGATGCCATATTTGGTCTATCGGGAGTGGGGTTGGGGGGCCAACTTGTGGGGCGAGGAGGAGGGGTGCAACTAGGAGGGGCTGCCCGTGTGGGAGGAATTCCCATGGGGGTGGGAAGGAGACCTCGTTGAGGAGGTGGGGGGTTGGTCCGAGGTGCCATGGATTTTGGGTCATTCGGGTGTATCGAGAGAATTTCTCGGCATATCGGGCTACTTGGTAGGCTTGCTCTAGAGTGGCTACTTGACGCATGAATAGCTCCTTTTTTATGTGGAATTGAAGCCCATTCCTAAAGCGGGATAGTGTGACGGCGGGGTCCTCTTGGACTCCACACTTAAGAAGGTAGTAGTCAAATTTCTCAGTGTACTCCATAACGGTCTTCCCTTATTGGGTTAAGGCTTGCCACTCATCTAGGAGGTTTTGATGGTAGGAGGGAGGGATATATTTGAGTTTGAGTTGTTCCTTCATGGCCCCCCATGTGGTGATGGGAGCTTCCCTCCTAACTATCCTTAATGTCTCAACGTTCATCCAATGAGTCTTAGCTAATTTGGTAAGTTGCATTTTTGCAAGCCGGACTCTCCTATCCTCGGTCATTGGGTACCAATCAAAATATTGGTCAATAGCCGTCTCCCAATCTAAATAGATGCTTGGGTGATGGGACCCATCAAAGGTGGGGGCATCGACTTTCACAAGTTTCATAAGGTGGTCATCCGGGTTGTCCCGGGGGGGTCTCTCATTTCTCCTTGGAGGTGGGTCTCTTTCCAGTTCAGGAGGATGGTCAAGGTTGATCTCTCCTATGGCTGGTTCCTCATGCGGGGGAGGTGCCCTCCTATCACCCACCCTTGGGGCGGGCCTATTCTCCTCAAATTGCTCAAGCCGGGCCGTTATGTCATCAAGCCGTCCTAAGATACTAGCCATCCCCTCCACTAGGAATCTCATGTGATCGGGAAGCTCATGCTCATTGTTGGCGGGATTCCCTTGGGGATTGGGGTTCATTGTGGAATTCGAAGAGGATGGATTAGATTGATAATGAGTTCCACTATGAGTGGAAATGCAAAGTTGGGTCGGCTATGTGCGGGTGTGCGGATGTACTTATGAATGACCTAGTGTGAAGATGACCCAAGACTAGACTTGTGAGAACAAGCCTATGACCGCTCTGATACCACTTGATGTGGCACAGCCCAAAGATGATAATGGATAAGTTGATGAACCTAGGACTTAGATCCGCAAGCATACAAGCACCTTCAATGAACTCACGTTAGCGGCTTAATCGCACGGCTCATACGATCTCCCGGTGGTACCGGGGGATGATGGCGAGGGTCCGAGGTGGGACCCGAATATTCAAAGGACTAGGTTGGCTTAGGCTGACCCCTAAGGGTCTGGGATTCCCAACTTCATGGGAAGCTGGCATGCCGGGGCGTGGGGTTGGGTGGCCCTCACTAACAATCCGCGGTGGGCGCACTAATGAACAATTACGGGTCCGAACACTCCCTCACCGACCGACAGGCATAAGAGATAATACTAAACTAGCAATGTATGGACCAGCAAGGGTGGGACCAGTCACTCACCTGATCAGTGTGAAGACACCGATCCCAGCCGAAGATGAGGGCGAGCGGGGATGCGTGGGTATGCACCCGCACGCCGCGTCAATGCCGCTTGACCTGAAAATTTATAGAGTACACCACTACTCCTCACGCAGGAGGGTTAGACAAGGGGTTGGGGATAATGTGATACAGTCAAACACTACCCCACGCAAGGAGGGGTGGTAAGCCGGCCAGGCGGGGTGGGGAAACTAAGATGGAAAACCGAGTTACCGAGCTTCGCCGGTGCTGCCAGTTTCTGGAACCGCTGGATAGACCATCGAAGATGGCACCACCATGGTCACTACCGAACTCTGAATGGGCTGCAACTGGTGCCTAAATTCTCCTCTTTGACCTAGGAAGACATTTGAATTTTCTTGGAATTTCGTGACGATGTCGCTGGTTGGGGCAGGACTGGGAACATGGCTAGACTACTCTGGTTCGGTTGCTCCCAGGATGCTGCTGCTGGAAGACGGGGTGTGATGGGAATCGACGCCGAGCACGTACATTTTCTTTTGCATTTATTTTCTTTTAGTTTGTGTTCATATCCTTGGGAAAGTATGTACGCAAATGTACGGCTTTGTAAGCCAATGCGTCATTCCCTTGATTGTGTGGGTTTTTGTGCAATTGTGTAGTAGGTCCAGCTAGGGGGCCCTCAGCCCTTTCCCATTGGTCCATGTCATCCATGTGGGGCTGGTCAACCATCCTAGGTGGCCATTTAGAAGGGTTGAATGTCAATTGTCCACATGGGAGACAAAGGGGTCAAAATTTCAAAGGTTGGCCACCAACCTACCCCTTGGTCAAGGGGGCGCCCCCTTCCACTAGGATTATTTTATTTTTTTGTGTGTGTGTGTCATTCACACTTAATCCCAGCCCTCCATTCCCCATCCCTAGATCCAAGGGTCTACATTTGATTTGATGTGAATCATATATAAGGTTGTATTTTCATTTAGAAATCAATGAAATGAAGAGAAAATTTGTGTAAGCCAAGAAGGCTTCTTGCGCCCCCTTCCTCTCTCCCTGGTGTTCATCTCCTCCAACCCCCCAATTCTAGAGTGGATATCTTCTATCTCCTCCCCCTCAATCTCTGAACTCATCTCCGGTGCCGCCGCCGCCGTTCGTGCCGCCTTCGAGCCGCCGCGAAGACGATTTCGGTGTTCTGTCCACCCTGGGCAGAAGCTTCTTCCCGGAATTCCTGCTATCCACCCCGACATCTTCTTGATCTGAAAATTTTATGGTGTGTTCCTATCTTCAATCCCCACCTCCACAGAAAACGTCATGTCCAAATTTCATCATTTACTATTTTTAAATTTCGTGTATTTCTGTCTCCTAGTTCTGTCTAGTTTCAGATCTGTGTGACAGCACCCCTGAGTTTCCACTCTCCGACCATCCTTTTGATTTTTATTAGAGCTCCCAATTTTACTGGGGGTTCTTTCCATCAACCCCTCCTTCCACGAATTTTCTTGAATTTTGATCATCCCTTCAACTAGTTTTCAAAAATTGTGTTCTTCTTCAGCTACAGTACTATCAGCCAGATTCTAGATCCGACCACCTTCCAGTAAACAAATCATATCAATTCGTAGCCTCTACCAAATCCAGATCCAAAAATATGCCCATTTTCCTGGTTCAATTTCCTACAACATTGATGAAGATCCCCGGAGCTGAGTCGGACGTCTACTAGATGGTCAATGGCAGTTCTCAGACAACTCACCTGTAGATTTGAGATTTTAGGTACTGTACAACAGGAACTTAAAAATTCAATAAGTCTAGATCCGTGTAGATCCAGGTCCGATCGTCAGGCTTAGGTTAAAGTATTTTGAGTTATCTTTCCAACGCCGCCAGTTTCGTGTCGATCCGACATCGGGGCTGATCGCAGCGTCCGTTCTCACCGGAGCGGGCGCCGGAAAATAGAACTGGCAGATCCGTGGCGGGTTATTCCGACCGGTGCCGATCGGAGCAGCCCGGCCTCCGGCCGGCAAACCAGCGCGCCTCCACTCTAGGGAGAGCTCATCCAGGCATCCACCACTACAGCGGTGCCACCGGGTCCCACACGGCCCCTCCGGACAGCACGTGGGCCCCACAGTCACAAGTTCGGGTGCTGCCGAAGAGACGCGAGAAGCCGCCCGTCAACCCGAATTCGGTCCTCCCGGACCCCATTGTGTCGCCCTTTACCTCCCTGCGTCGAGTGGGCAGTGCTTCATTGCTGTAACAAGTGTGTAATATTATTCCGGGAGTACGGGTTTCGGCTGGGTCCGTCGTCCCCACGCCCAGCGTGTGGAGGTATCATTTCGCTCCCTTCTCGGCATTTTACTTACTTCATATATATTTATTTATGCCGCTGCTAGAGAGCATGTGTAGGGATATCTAGCTCGCTTTATATTTATATCACCGCTGCTGCGAGAGAGAGCGTTACCATCCCGTGACCCGATCAGGGCACAAAAGAGAATTGACCACCCTAGCTCTTGCCGGTTTCTCAACCGTGCACGTTCGACGCTTCCCTCGCTAAGGGACAATCGCGAGCTTGTCGTGTCCGTGATCCGTCCCGCATCAATTTGGTATCAGAGCGAGTTTGAGTCTAGGGTGTCCAAAATAAAAAAAAAAGAGTGTCATTTAAGTTTAAGTGTCTAAGTCGATCTTAGGAGTTGCATTTGCATACCATTAGTCGGTATATAAAAAGGTGTTGTCCAAACGTTAGGCTACGCCTATCGGGAAGGTCGCACACTTGTGCGAGTGATCTTCAGATTGATTAACTCCGCCCCGCACCGAGTCTTGGTGTCTTGTCCTTAGTATGCATGCGTCCCAACCTTTGCATTAGTCGGTCTAGTGTCTTGTCTCCGTGTGTATGCATGTCCATGCCCGCTATCCATGGCTGTTCCCCAAGGCCATGCGTCCAAGTGGTCATCTCTGGTGGCCCAAGCCAAGGCCTTCCTAGCCCGACCCTATATCGTTTCTAAAGCCACTCTACCTAATGGGTCCACAACGGAACTCCATTTCACCGATAGGGAGTCGGATAATTGGGTTGCTTTTGATATCGTGGAGTCTCTCTCCAAGACAGGCGAGATTGTCCGTGATGGTGATTTTGCTTGTGTTGAGTTCTATAGGAAGGTCGGCTCCGTTCTTTACACCGATGGTGCATGGTGCAGGATCGGCACACTTGCTGGTCCATGCATCATTTTAGGGCAAACGTGGTTAGGAGAAAGAAAGGCTAATCTTGACTGGGGTAAAAGGACTTGCACCTTATACCCACCTTACCTACCTGGCAAGATCATCCTTAAGGATAGGGCTCAATCGAACACCCTCGTCTTTCCCGCCACCCAACCCCAGTGGCCCACTCCACCTTCGGATTCATGCTTGCCACCTCTCCTGGAGCCCACCCCTCTAGCCACCCATCATGGGAGCCACCCTTCCTTCGAGGAGCCACATTTAGAGGATGTCCATCCCGAGCCACCCGTGTTTCTTACGGGTACGGTATACATAGCCGAGCCACTTCTTAGTTGGCTCAAGGATGGCTTGGTCCCACGTCCTTACCCTTCTATGGACCCCACCTTACCTATAGTGCCCGTCAACTCCTTCCACACTACCTTTCGGTCTAGTCACCATACTGATACATTGGATGACCTTATTATGGGATTAGACACGTAATGGAAGTTGACACACCTACTGGCCCGAGGCTTTGACCAACCCGCTAGTCTTAGCCTCACCCATCCGGCCTTCGGGTCCATTACCTCCGAGTGCACCATGGGATGTGTCACCACGGAGATTCTTCTATTCCTCCCGATGCCGGCCGAGTCTGACTTCGTTCCCTTTTGCCCAAGGGAGGAATCCTATTTTCTACACATGTCCGTCGTCCCACCGATCATAATGTATGATGGTGACTATGAATTCCAAACTTGGGACCATGTCATGTTGGAACCCATATCACGGGGTCATACCTTCTTCGACCCTTTTTCTAGTGAACCTCCCAAGCTACCATCTTCACTCCACTTCCTCCGCGGAGTTCACTATCATGCCTTTTCCACTAGGGCCAAACAACCTCCACATAGCCATAGGTCCGAACCATCATTCGGGGGTGAGGAAAACTTTGGTTTCCCCGATCCCTCTAAACCACCCGCACCTCTCGGACTTCCCGCATCCAAGCCCAATGTCCATGATTGGTGCATCGTAGTATGTCTAGGAGTTCCCCATGACGTCAACCTCCGGTTAAGTCAAATGCATGCATGGCATTGTTGACATCGGAAATGTAACCAAAGATAGAGATGAGACAAAAGATGAGATTGAATCAGTAATGAAGCTCCAAGGAACTCCTGCAAAGCCGGGATTACAGAAAGTCCGTTACTGAAGCTGTCACCCAGCTGAAGCCTTCCCCGGCCAAGCTGATGTCCGGTATTGTCGTCACTCAGACGACATTACTGATGAAGAACTGCGGTCCACTGACCGATGAAAACCCCCAGAAGTATTCTGATGAAACCATGCTAGTTCACCAATTAATGGGCCCTCACCTAGCCTGACTTGCTCGAGGTGCCGACAAATGAAGGACAGATTAAGCGGCTCTTACAGCTCAAGCTTAATGATGAGTTCATTTAAGAAAAGATGAAATACAAAGAGACATAAATGGGCTGGCCCATCCGTACGGTGTCGAAAGCCCAATAAGGCCATGCCGAGAGGTGATGCGCCGAGAGCCTACCACCTCCGAATAAGGCGCGCCGGGAGGTCAAAAATAGCCCGCCGAGATGCCCATGCCGATAAGGGGGAGAAGGGGTGTTATAAAAACCCCCCTTTCTCTCGATCAAAAAAGACGAACAGAGGAGAGCAAAAAAAAAAAGAGATTAGACACAGCCAGAAAGAAAAGAAACCCATCCAGAAAAGGAGATAGGAAAAGAGAGAGAGAGAGAGAGCCTCCGCTGCCAGAGAAGAGAAGAGGAAGAAGAGAAACCCCAGGTGGGCCGCCCGGGGAGGGAGAGGAGTCAATGCTCCACCCTCCCCTCCTCCATGTTTTCTTTTCTTTGATGTAATCTAGCGAGTCTTTTCTCGATTTATCAAATGTAGCCGGAGAGTCCCGGCCTTGACTTCTACCTCTCTGTCTTGCATTTCTCTTTCACGATCAGTGTAAGTTTTCTATGCAATGCAATGAAATATCGATATGGCTCGCCTGGGCACCGATTGATTAAGACATCTGATCTCTGTCTCTCTATGTGCATAGTCCTCGTCTGAAAGAAAATATAGTTTAGACTCTTCGAGTTTCAGAGCCGATCATATGAGTCTGTTCTTCGAAGAGGGACGAAGATAGGGCTCCTACCCCTATCTAATGGGTTACTGAGTTCTATTCTCTTCTCCCCTCTCCTATCTCAATGGCTGATTCTCTGCATATAATCTGAGTTTTCTGTCGAGCGCCTTTACGCTGTTTAGGAACCAGAGACATCAATCTCTTGGTTACCTGGACTGTCTAGCTTTGATAAATGATGATCCGATCCCTGGGTCCTCCATTCTAAGCCTTGAATGCTTAGGGCCTGGAGTTTCTGCGTTGAGAGTCCCTCCTTCGCCGGTTTTCAATGTCATTGGGCTCGTCCGGAGGGGTCAGAGGACAGTCATCTCTTGACTCCCCCAGACGGCCTGCAATAAGCAGATAAAACCCTCCACGGGATCAGGTGATGGTCTGGTTTCTTTCATTGATTCCACCGTCCAATTCCCTTGGCATCCTTCTAACGGAAGCATCCATGAAATCCCCCTTCTGCACTCCTGACCCGGCATCAATTCGAGCTTGAAATCCCAGAAAACATATGAACAGAGCATCGTTAGCGAAGCTCTGAAACCCCTACCCTTTCACCTTCTCGGCGTGCAACATTCCCCGCCGAGAACTACGCTGCCGAGAAGGCTTCCCCCTTCAGCAAGCCGACAAAAAATCACCCCAGTCGTGCCCACTGGCCGTTGAACTCCCCTCCACCTGGCCTTCCCGGCCTGGTGCCTCTCGGCGCCAGCTTCCCGGCGCGGCGATGAGCGCGCCGGGAAGCCCCTGGCCGAGACCCTCTTTTGGCCGCCGAAAGCTCCTGGCCGGGACACCCTCTCCTTTTGGCCAATCAAACCCCACGCCGATAACCCCCCGGCCGAGAGCTCCCTCTTTTGGCCGGCTAAACCCCTGGCCGAGACCCCCCTTTTTTTGGCTGACTAAGCCCCAGGCCGAGATCCCCTCTTTGGCCAATATGAAAGCCACGCCGAGATCCCTCCTTCGGTCAATGAAACCCACTCCGAGGCCCATCTCTGCACCATCTTTCTTCAAACCTCTTAATCTCCCCATACATCTGTTTAAGGGGATACTCAGAGACCATCACTTGTGTCTTGATGAGATACAATAATGGGGAAGATCTCCCCTACAGCTCTCGTCCCTAATCCGGATTTCACCGCTGCCTTATGAACCCAAAGAGCCATGTCATTACATGTGTTCTGATGGGTTCCAAGGGAATATTAATCAATGATATGAAGGCAAGAGATGTCCCTGGGCCTGGTGCCCATCTTTGTTCGGTCGTTGTCCCGGCTCTCCGTGGATGATGACCTATCCTCTCTTGGCATAATCCAAGTTGAGGGGACATGCTGCCGAAATTTACATATACCCCACCAATCGAGTGTGGTACTTTCTTCTAACCCCGTTGGCCCACGGAGTTATGCCCTTGCATGATCTCCGATGGTCCTCCAAAGGGGGACATTAATAAGACATCGCACTCGTACCGGGTGTGTTACATCAGGCCGGTCCCCATCCGGATTCCGGGTTATGTATATATACCTGATCTTTTACGGATCCCACCTTGCCGCTGCATGGGTGGTTTCCTATCTCCACTTGGCATAGTCCAAGGTAATGGGGATATGCTGCCGAGTTTCCTCCGCAACTGGTGTATCTTCGCTTTACTCAGGCTATCTGATGCCTTGTGAATGAACCAACTCTCTCCCTCGTTTGAGTTTTATTTTTACCGCTATCCTCCTCCTACCTTTAGCGTTTAATCAAGGGTTGTCCTCCTTAGGGGGGATGTAATTAACGTCATAGCCTTTATGGTATGGCGGACTTCCGGTCCCGACTCGGACTTCACAATCGACTGATCAAGTCAGATCGAGCGCACAATGAAATCGTCACTTCGGTGACTGGCACGCCAATAAATCAAATCAAATAATAAATAAAATAAATAGATAAAAATCCCGCGTCCACAAGTCTGGCACGCCCGGTGGGACTAAGTCTCCCTTCATCTTTACGCTAAAGTAGGAGGCCCAGCGGGCCCCCCTCAAAATTCTGATTCTGTGTACTTTCCTTATTTTCAGGAATCTACAATGACGGCTGGAATCATGTCTGTCTGCTTCGACCAGCAGCCGATTGACATGCATGTGCGAGAAGGCTACCTGGCGGTACCTCTCGCGTTCGGATCGATGCCGCCTGCCGTTGGGCTGCCCAACTGCTTGGGCGTCGTCTTCACTGACCTTCTGCAGGTCGATGACAATGAGCAAGGCACTGCTGCAAGTGCCCCAGTGAGATCACTGACCAGAAGAATATCTTACCAGAGAAAACGGTCCCCACGGCCGTCGCCTGCTACGTCCATCATGTCCAAAAAAGGGGCATGGTCCCTGCTGCTGCTCAGAAGGGAGAAGAACCAACCGGAGGAGCCGGTATGATGCTGTTGACCGTCGCCTTTCCAACTCCGGAAAGACCATGATGATTGGAGGTGTCCGGGCAAACATGAATGGTTGCCCAAGGGAGGTCAGGCCGGACGTGATCATCCCGATGGTGCCCACTACCAACAGATTCCAGACTCTGGCCGCCAGGCAGGCCAATTGGGAGGCTGATGAGAGGAAGCCGCTGGCGCCCAAGCCAGCAAAATACAAACAGGTCTGGCGACCGAAGAGGATTCAGAGCTGGGTTCCAGCTCGAGATGAGGAGAAGGCTGCTGAAGATGCTGTTGCCCGCTTCAGGGCAGAAAGCCGAAGAAGAGAGGGAAAAGAGACAAGAAATGCTGTTGCTGCTCGCCCCAAAGCCTGGGACAGAAGAAATGAGAGAAATGATGAAGAAAGAAATTTGACTGCTGCTCGCCCCATGATGAGGGGCAGAAGGGATGAGAGCAAGGAAGACCTTACTGTCATCCGTCCCAGGGCTGGGGGCAGAAGATGGCAAAGAAAGAAATATGATGCTGCTGTCAACTGCTGCCGAAACGGCAATGTGGGAATGAGCGAACCAGTCACGGTCGCCATCCCAAGAAGACCGAGGGCCTGTGCCAGACAGGCCGACTTGTTCAAATATTCCAAAGCCGAGCATTTGAATGCTCAGGTAACAAGACTGGCCTATCAGCAGAGAAGCCAGGAAAGACTAATGCTCCAACCTGAGCCACAGAGGCACAATTCTGAAGAGATGAAGCAGATAGTCCAAGACTACTTCCACTACCTGGGGAGCTCTGCCCTCGGTCAACAAAGACTATCCCGTGCCTTGGGCACCAGAGGTGAAGAAAAAGAAGAAACACTTCGAGAAACGATGATCGGAGCCTCTTCCTCCGATTCAAATCACTATGAAGAAGGTCTCAGGGCCGGATATGACAAAGAAGACCTGTACCGGGAAGAAGCCAAAGAAAGAGTATCGGTCTTTGACCGGCTCAAATATCCTGACCAGGTGAAAAGAAAGGTCTACAGGCGGAAAGAAAAAATGCAAATCTTCGCCTGCAACATGGCTGGACTTGCCAGGGGGCAAGATATACTACCAACTCGGCCAGATGAACTGCTCAGGTTGGCTACTAGACCTGGTCCTGTCACAAGAAGAGGCCAGGCCGCAAAAGATAAGATGAAGAAATATGATGAAGCCCGCAACATCACCACCATGACAGTCAATGTGGTGACGACAGAGGATGAGGACAATCCCCTTATTGATGATGCTGAAGGGACTTCTGAAGATATGCAAATCCCATCAGCCTTGGATCCTATGGTCCAGATGATGTTCAGAAGATACCAGCAGGAGATCAGTGCTCTCCGAAGGCAGCTCAATGAGAGACATGAAGCTACATCAGTCTCAAAGCAAGCTGAACCTGCGGGGCAGACATCCAGCTCAGCAGAGACGGCTATCCCAGCTAACCCTCTCCTAGCTGATAAGGGCAAAACACCGAGCCAACCTATTCCACAGCAAACAGCAGCTCAGCCCTCTGTGTCTCAGACACAGCCTACCGCGCCCATCTTGCGCGCCACTGTGGTGACAACTCCTCACAGCCAGCAACAAGCTCACTTCTTTCCAGAAGACATAGATCCAGCTGTAGCCCACAAGCAGATGATTGAAAGAATTGTGGAAATGAAGCTGTCAGAAAAGACTGGTGGTGATGCTGGTACCTATGATGTGTACAAGGTACCGTATCCTCCCCAGTATGCTGCCAAGAGACTACCCCCAGGCGTCAGTAAGCCGCCGAAGTTCGAGAAATTTAATGGCCAAGGCTCCCCTAGGGAGCATATAGCCTACTACACTACAATCATGGGCGACCTAGCAGTCGATGAAGCTTATCTGCTCAAGTTCTTTGGCTCATCCCTCACTGGGTTGGCCTTTGAATGGTACTCAAGCCTGCCAGCTGGGTCAGTGGTGGATTGGCCTGATATGCAGAGAAAATTCCGTGACAGATTTCATGTCACGGAAAGGGAAATCACGATAGCAGAGCTATATGCAACCAGGCAGAAGCAAGATGAAACTGCACTGGACTACATCAAAAGGTGGAGGAACTTAGCCATGAGATGCCGAAGACCTCCTCATCAAGAAGATGCGGTGCAAATATGCAAGCAGAGCCTCAGGAGGGAGGTGCTAGAAAAAATGATCGGTGCAGATGTCAGAACGTTTGACCGACTGAACAATATAGTGGCAGAAGTCGAGACGTTCTTGTCCAAGCGTCTGACCGCCAATGTCCCCACCATGCCGAAGGGAAAATCCAATGAGCGACGGCCATCACACTCTGAGGCCAACACCGTCGATTTCAGAACCTTCGAGCAACAGAAGGGGAAGAAAGGGGCAGATGAAGCTCCCCCGCTGGCAGATACAGCAGAAAGAAAAGATAAAGTCTCTCTGAGAGACAAGATGAGAAAAGCATATTCCTTCCCAAAAGATAAGACGGCCGCACTGTTCAACTGGGCATACAAGTTCAATAAGGTAACATTACCTGAACCCAAAAGACCAGCAGATGCAGCAAAGAAAGATGATCCGCTGTTCTGTCCATTTCACCGTGCGCTGGGGCACGCAATTGAAGATTGTTATGTCTTCAAAGATATCATGGAAGGAATGGTCAAGAAAGGTGAGCTGCAGCTGGGAGATTACCAGGTAAAGCCGCCCCATCCACATGAGCCTCCACCCTGGAGAATGGCTGCCAATATGATCTCAGTCTACCAACAGCTGCCCAAGGAAGCCGTTGAAGAATGCACCAAGCACACCTATGAAGCTTGCTTCCTCACCCCACAGAAAGATCAGGAAGGATGGCAGATGATACCCATAAAAAGCAAAAAGAAGACTCCTGCAGCCAGTACCAGCGGAGCAGTTATCCGGGGTGTTACCCCAAGGCCCGAGCCGCCTCCGATAAAGCCAATATGGCATACAACTGAGACTGGACCAGTCATCCGGATCCCTACTCACAACCGGAGGAGACAAACTCCCCTCCCTACACATAAAGAAGTAAGCCCTGCAGCCAGGCGTCTGCAGCAATATATTAATGAGCTTGATGAGTACGAGCAGAAGAAACCCAAGCATCTGCTGATGAAAGACTGCATACCCTGGGAACAGCTCGAAGAATTGAAAATCAAAGAGCAGCCAGAGGCAGAACAAGAAAAAGCTGAGAATGAACCCTTCTGGGGGCAGGAGCTAGCAAAGCCAAATTCCCAGAAGAAGAGGAGACGACCCAAGTCCAAGAAGGGAAAGAAGGTCACGACAGTACAATGTAACACTCTATCGGTACTCTTTTCCTTGCCCGGGGAGGATGATGAGCCAGAAGCATCCGACGCCCCGCTAGAAGCTAACCATGCCGAAGCCTCCACCTCGGCCCATGCAACACGTTCTGGGAGAAGATGGGGGCGCCCACCACCAGCCAACCATAATATTATGTTCAGAGGGGAGCAACCCTATCAAATCCCGGAACCAGAGATACGAGGTGCCCAGGTTCCTCCCCCTGCCAGTCTGTACCAAGACAAAAAGAAGGCAGATGAAGCCCCCTCATTCCTGGAGTTCCTGTCCAGCTTAGAGAATGAGCAACCGGCTCATACTGCTCTAGTTAAAAGCAGTAAATGCCAGCAGACAGCAGCTAGAAAGCAGAAACAACATGAAGAAAATGAAGAAAGTAACCCTCTAGCAAAACCAGGGGCAGTCGCTACAGAAGAAGCCTTCCGGGAGACCGATGAAGAAGATGAAATTGGGACTGGGCAGCAAAGGCCACAGGCACCACATGAACCTCCAAGACCCCGATGGGCAGAGGAGATGAGACTATCTAATGTCCGGGTGGGCAGTCGAGTCATGAAAATGCTGAAGAAGCTCCCTACCAGATTCTCCATCTGGGAAATTCTCTCTCTGAGCGAAGAAGCTCGCCAAGCAATCGTGGACGCCCTGCAGTCTCCGGCACAATGTGAAGCACTCCTGGCAGAAGTGAATGCTGGGCCATCGGTCACCTTCGCGGAAGATGATATGCTAATCCCAAATACCGGTCACAACAGACCGCTGTATATGAGGGGCTCCCTGAACTGTCAGTCGCTGAGCAGGATACTGATAGTTCCCGGGGCTGCTGTAAATATCCTTCCCTATCGCATCTATCAGAAATACTACTTTGACCTGCAACTTACCAAGGTCAGAGATATGAAGATTGCAGGGTTCAATCAGAAATGTGAAACACCTCTGGGGGTGGCTGATTTCAACCTCACACTGGGCGACCTCACTACCGAGGTACGATTCTATGTAATCGACTCCAACACCACGTATAAGGCCCTGCTGGGAAGACCGTGGCTGCACGAATATTAGATAGTGCCATCCACACTACACCAATGCATAAAATACTGCCATGAAGGAAAAGAAGAAAGGGTGTTTGCAGACCTACATCCCTTCGAAGTGTTCGAGTGCCATATGCTCGATGCATCCTACTACACTGAGGTGTCACAAAAGGATAAAGGAAAAGAAGCTATGGTCAGCCAGAAAAAGCCGGCGACGAAGACAAGAAACTGGTCTCCGCCGCCGCCAAAAGGCTACATTAAAAAGCATGGAGTATCTCACATCTCTTATGCTGGTGATTTTGCTCGGATCACTCCTCCTGGCATACACCCAGATGATACTGAAGAAAAAATGAAAGAAAAATACACACAGGTGGAAGTTCCTCAGGGTCTAGTCAAGCCCATAGCCAGCATAGAATACCAGACGGTGCTGCCACTGAAGACTATGGAAATCCCTCGCTTCTGCGAACCCCCTATTATATTCTACACCGGGGAGCCAGTCGAAGAAGATGATCAAGACTGTATGGCCCCTGAAGAAGCTGCAAACCTGATGGTACCCATTACAGGCTTGGATTATACTACCCAACGGGTTTCACAAATGTTCTCCAAGATGCAAATGCCATCGATGCAGCCTGCTGCTCAGAAGAAAGCATTCAAGGAGCTGTGGGATCCGCCTCGAGATAACAAGGAACTGAGGAAGATCACACAGCACCCGGGACTGGGTTATACCCTACAAGAATACTATGAAACCGAGGTGGATGTCATCTCTGCCTTCTACCAGAATGAAGATCCCCCTGAAGTGGGATATGATCAATACCCCTTTGAGGATGAAGAAATTATGTATCAATCCATAATAGACAATGAAGCCCAAGACAACCAGCCGGAGGCAAGGATGTCTGATGAGACTAAGAAGGGTTGGTGCTGGGAGAATCCATCTTGCAAAGAGGATCTGTTCCAGGCCAAAGCATAATTTGATACGGGAACCCCGGATGAAGATCAAGTAGCCAGAGAGCTGCAAGAGTGCCTGGAGTTTGGGCGCATTCTAGAAGAATTTCGAGCTCTACATAATGATGACCTCTCAGGGGAGCCCACATCAGAAGAGCCTCTAAGCACGGAAGACTCCACTTCGAAGTTTTCCGCTGAGCCAGTCACGTCCTCGGGGCAGACTGAAAAGAATCCGGCCATATTGGCCTTATACGATGCACCAGCATCTGCCGATGATCGGTATGATGAAACAGAAAATCATGAGAATGAAGAAGATTATATCCCGGGAGGCTTTATTGATTTGCAAGAAGCCCCACCCGAAGTTGAAGACGGAGGCCAAGCCACCGTCGATGAGCTGATAGAAGTAAATCTGGGGTCAGCAGATGAGCCAAGGCCGACATTCCTCAGGGCACTGCTGGAGCCAGCTGTCAAAGAACAGTATATTCAGTTTTTGAAAGAATTCCGAGACTGCTTCGCATGGACATATGATGAAATGCCAGGACTGAGTTCCGATGTGGCACAGCACCGATTGGCGATAAACCCAGAGGCAAGTCCTGTGAAGCAGCCTTCCAGGAGAATGCGTCCCGAACTGATAAATCAGATCAACAAAGAGGTCGACAAGCTGATCGATGTGGGCTTTGTTGAAGAGAACCAATATACTACATGGCTGGCCAATATAGTGCCCGTGAAGAAGAAAAATGGGCAGAACAGAATATGTGTAGATCAGGGACCTGAATAAGGCTTGCCCGAAAGATGATTTCCCAGTGCCGATCACTGAAGTCATGATCGATGCAACCACTGGCCATGAAGCCCTGTCATTCATGGATGGGTCATCCGGATACAACCAGATCTGGATTGCTGAAGAAGACAGAGTGCACACTGCATTCCGCACCCCGAAGGGGATATTTCATTATAAAAGAATGCCGTTCGGCCTTAAGAATGCCGGTGCTACCTATCAGAGAGCTATGACAAAGATCTTTGATGATTTGCTCTTCAAGAAAGTAGAGTGCTACATTGATGACCTGGTGGTTAAAACCAGCAGAAGAGAAGATCATCTGCAAGACCTGAGGATAGTGTTCCAGAGGCTGCGCAAATATGAACTCAAGATGAATCCTATGAAATGTGCCTTCGGCGTGTCCAGTGGAAAATTCCTTGGGTTCATTGTCCGTCATAGGGGCATTGAGATCGACCCATCCAAGATTAAAGCTATCCAGGAGCTCCCTCCACCAAGGAATCTCCACGAGCTGAGATCTCTACAAGGGCGTTTGGCCTATATCCGACGATTCATATCAAATCTGTCGGGGAGATGCCACCCTTTTCACAAGCTCATGATGAAAGATGTACCGTTCCTCTGGGACGATGGCTGTCAGGAAGCCTTTGAGAAGCTGAAAGAATATCTCAAGACCCCTCCAGTGCTGGGGGCACCTATTAAGGGCAGACCCCTGATACTGTACATTGCAGCCACACACTGTTCCCTGGGGGCAATGCTAGCACAGATAAATGAAGAAGGCAAAGAGCAGGCTCTATACTACCTGAGTCGGAGGCTGATTAGAACTGAAGAAAGCTACACCTATATAGAAAAGACATGCTTGGCACTAGTCTTTGCCATTAAAAAGCTCCGGCACTATATGCTGTCACATGAAATTAGATTGATATCTGCAGCAGATCCACTCAAATACATACTGACTCAGCCAGTACTGAAAGGCCGGTTGGGGAAATGGGCAGTAATTCTGATGGAATTCGATATCACATATATACCCCAGAGGGCAATAAAAGGACAGGCCGTGGCCGATTTCTTCGCAGAGCATCCTGTGCCAGAGAATGATATGTTGGGGACTGAGTTACCCGATGATGAGACACTAGAAGCCTGCCAGGCTCAGTCAACTATGTGGCAGCTATTCTTTGATGGAGCATCTAGAACAGAGACCGACTCCGATGGAAAGACCAGAATACGGGCCGGAGCCGGTATTGTGCTAAGATCACCAGAAGGGGAGGTTGTGCATACTTCCTGTTCTATAAACAAGCCTTGCACCAATAATGAAGCCGAATATGAAGCTCTGATAATCGGGCTATGTATAAGCCTCAACATGGGTATCCAGATGCTTCAGGTATTCGGGGATTCAATGTTGATAATAAAGCAAATCCAAGGGGAGTTCGAAGTGCGAAAGCCGGAGTTGAACCCCTACCACCAAAAAGCTGTGCGCCTCATGGCGAAATTCTATCATATTGAGCTCAAGCATGTGGGCCGTGGACATAATGCCCAAGCTGATGCACTGGCAAAACTAGCCAGCTCAATAGCAGTCCCACCAAATGAAACACTGAACATTGTTGTTATAAACCGGCGGCAGGTCCCCAGCATGCTAGAAGAGTGCCCCGAAGAAGAAGAAGTTGCTACTATCAGTACAGAACAGGCATCTGATTGGAGACAACACCTGCTACAATGGTTTTTACACCAACAGCTGCCGCAGAAAAGAGAAGAAAAGATGAAACTTTTAAGGATCAAAGATTCTTATGAATTCAGAAATGGAACTCTGTTCCGAATAATGGCAGATGCACGCAAGAAGATTTTACTCCGCTGCCTGTCTACTGAGGAAGCTTGGCAAGCAATGAAAGAAACACATGCTGGGACAGCAGGTGCCCACCAGGCCGGTCCCAAGATGAAGATAGAGATTAAGAAGCTGGGCTACTATTGGCCCACTATGTTTGAAGACTGTTGCAAGTTTGCAAAGTCATGCCAGAAATGTCAGGAGCATGCTGTTGTGCCTAGAAGGCCACCTGCCGTTCTGCACCCTACAGTCCCTAGCTGGCCGTTTGCACAATGGGGAACTGATGTAGTCGGGCCATTGCCAACTTCCTCGGCCGGACATAAGTACATACTGGCCATAACAGATTACTTCTCCCGATGGGCGGAAGCTATAGCATTAAGAGAAGTGACTGGTGAGTTGGTCTCCAGATTCATCAAGCAAAACATTATCTTCCGGTTCGGGATCCCCAACCGAATAATATCTGATAATGGAAGTCATTTCAGAAATCAGAAAATCTATCGGCTTGCCGAGAAGTATAAGATTGAATGGAGAACCTCCACACCCTACAATCCACAGGCAAACGGATTGGCAGAAGCTTTTAATAAGACCTTGTGTACATTGCTGGCCAAAGTCGTCAGTTCCAACAAGAAAGACTGGGAAGAGAAAATGTATGAAGCTTTATGGGCATACCGCACCGTCTTCAAAACACCTACAGGGTGCTCACCATACTCATTGGTGTACGGCTCAGAGGCAGTGGTCCCGCTGGAGTTGGAAGTCCCGTCACTCAGAGTGGCGGTCCAATATGACCGAGCCCCTGGCAAACAAACTAATGCAGAAAGAAGATTACAAGAATTGGCTGAATTGGAAGGGAAGCGCCTCCAAGCTCAGAAGAATATCCAGATGTATCAGGCCCGCATGGCCACTGCATTCAACAAACTCGTAAAAGGACGAGAATTTAAGAAAGGTGACCTTGTCATGGTCAAGAAAAGAGAGGTCATGGCGTCCAACCCAAAAGGAAAGCTAAATCCTAATTGGGAAGGTCCTTATGTGATACATAGGGTCTACGAAGGTGGAGCCTATATGGTGGTCAACCATCGAGGGGAGATTCAATTCTCGCCACTCAACGGTAGGCACCTAGAGCTGTATCATGCTGCACAACCGACATTCTCCGAATAATTGGGCCAAAAGCTACCCTTCTTCCTTGGTCTAGCGGCACTCCGTCCTAACCGAGCTACCTCTTCCTTGGTCTAGCGGCACTCCATCCTAACCAAGCCACCCTCTTCCTTGGTCTAGCGGCACTCCGCCCCAACCAAGCTACCCTTTTCCTTGGTCTAGCGGCACTCCATCCCAACCGAGCTACCCTTCTCCTTGGTCTAGCGGCACTCCGCCCCAACCAAGCTACCATTTTCCTTGGTCTAGCGGCACTCCGTCCTAACCAAGCTACCCTCTTCCTTGGTCTAGCGGCACTCCGTCCTAACCGAGCTACCTCTTCCTTGGTCTAGCGGCACTCCGTCCTAACCAAGCTACCCTCTTCCTTGGTCTAGCGGCACTCCGTCCTAACCGAGCTACCCTTCTCCTTGGTCTAGTGGCACTCCGCCCTAACCAAGCTACCTCCTCCTTGGTCTAATGGCACTCCGCCCTAACCAAGCTACCCTTTTCTTGGGTTAGTGGCACTCCGCCCTAACCGAGCTACCCTTCTTTCTTAGTCTAGTGGCATTCCGCCCTAGCCAAGCTACATCCTTCTTGATCTAGCGGCACTCCGCCCTAACCAAGCTACCTCTTTCTTGGTCTAGCGGCACTCCGCCCTAGCCGAGCTACCTCATTTCTTGGTTTGGCGGCACTCCGCCCTAGCCGAGCTACCCATTCCTCGGTTAGCGGCACTCCGCCCTAATCAGGCCACTTCATCTTGGTCAATGGCACTCCCCCCTGATCAAGCTACCCTCTCCCTGGTTCAGTGGCATCTCGCCCTGCCCAAGCTGCCCTCTCTCTCAGCTCGCATACCAAATAAAAAAAAAGAAGAAAAGAAAAGAAAAATGGGGTTAAAAATAGTGATACCCCTCCAGTCTTGTTCAGATATTCTGAACAAGGGCAAAAAAATGGCCAAAAACCCGGCTGTGGTGAAAACCCGAAAGGGCACTGCAGGCAAAATCGGGTACCCCGCCACGTGAAAACCTGAAAGGGCGTGTGGGTAAAAGCAAAAGGGGGCTGGCTCCGGTGAAAACCCGAAAGGGCACTTGGGTCAGTAATGTGGTAATCCCAAGGAAAAGCCTCACCTCCCGCCATAAAACTCCTCGTCAATCGACCGGCGCCTTGCCCGATCGACGATTAGACTCACTCAGTATAGGCCCTACATTTATCCTGATAAGAGCCCTCATACCTTGTCCCAGGTCCCATCGTGATGAAACCTGCTACTGATCAATGGGCACACTCACCCGATCAGCAATGAAACCTGTCCGGCTTAGACCTTACGTCTATGCCGATAAAACTTATGAAATCCTTGCATTGGTATAAACCCAATACCGATGATGAAACCTGCTGTTGATCGATTGGTACACTGCCCGGTCAATGATGAAACCCATCCAGTTTAGACCTTACGTCTATCCTGATGAAACCTATGAAATCCTTGCATTGGTATAAACCCAATACCGATGATGAAACCAACTGTTGATCGATTGGCACACTGCCTAATCAACGATGAAACCCATCCAGGCCAGACCTTTCGTCTATCCTGATGAAACCTATGAAATCCTTTGCACCGATATAAATCCAATATCGATGATGAAACCAACTGTTGATCGATTGGCACACTGCCTAACCAACGATGAAACCCATCCGGGCCAGACCTTTCGTCTATCCTGATGAAACCTATGAAATCCTTTGCACCGATATAAACCTAATATCGATGATGAAACCAACTGTTGATCGATTGGCACACTGCCTAATCAACGATGAAACCCATCCAGGCCAGACCTTTCGTCTATCCTGATGAAACCTATGAAATCCTTTGCACCGATATAAACCCAATATCGATGATGAAACCAACTGTTGATCGATTGACACACTGCCCAATCAACGATGAAACCCATCCAGGCCAGACCTTTCGTCTATCCTGATGAAACCTATGAAATCCTTTGCACCGATATAAACCCAATATTGATGATGAAACCAACTATTGATCGATTGGCACACTGCCTAATCAACGATGAAACCCATCCAGGCCAGACCTCTCGTCTATCCTGATGAAACCTATGAAATCCTTGCATTGGTATAAACCCAATACCGATGATGAAATCTACTGTTGACCGATTGGTACGCTGCCCGGTCAATGATGAAATCCACCCAGTTTAGACCTTACGTCTATCCTGATGAAACCTATGAAATCCTTGCATTGGTATAAACCCAATACCGATGATGAAACCTGCTGTTGATCGATTGGTACGCTGCCCGGTCAATGATGAAATCCACCCAGTTTAGACCTTACGTCTATCCTGATGAAGCCTATGAAATCCTTGCATCGGCATAAACCCAATACCGATGATAAAAGCAGTCACTAATGGAGCAGCACATCGCCTGATCCGTGCTGAAGTCCCAATTCAAGAAATATATATACGTATATATAAATAAAAATGGGGTTAAAAATAGAGACACCCCGCCAGGCTTGTTCGGATATCCCGGACAAGGGCAAAAATGGCCAAAACCCAGCTGTGGTGAAAACCCGAAAGGGCACTGCAGGCAAAATCGGGTACCCCGCCACGTGAAAACCCGAAAGGGCGCGTGGGCAAAAGCAAGAGGGGGCTGGCTCCGGTGAAAACCCGAGAGGGCACTTGGGTCAGTAATGTGGTAATTCAAAAGTTCCATGCCAACAGGCACGCTACCTTTACCTCCCTTTCACTGATGAAACCTCCCGTCGGTCAGTCGGCTTCATTCCCCACCAATGATAAAACCCTTCCGGGATAGACCTTACGTTTATCCTGATAAAATTCACATACCCTCTTTCAAACGTCCCATCGACAATGAAACCCATCACCATTCTGATGAAGCCTGTCCAGCTCAGACCTCACGTCTGTCCTGATGAAACCCATGCATTTCTTTGCAAAGTCCCACCTGCGATAAAACCTGCTGGAATAGACCTTACGTCTATCCTGACGAGACCTACGCCTCTACCGACGTCCCACTGTTGATCGATTGGCACCATGCCCGATCAATGATGAAACCCTAGCCAGTTTAGACCTTTCGTTTATGCTGATGAAACTCTTCTTTGCGTCGATATAAACCCAATATCGATGATGAAACCAACTGTTGATCGATTGGCACTTTGCCCGATCAATGATGAAACCCTATCCAGTTTAGACCTTACGTCTATTCTGATAAAACATATGAAATCCCGCTTGCATCGATATAAGCTCAATATCGATGATGAAGTCAACCGTTGGCTGATCGGTACATCACCCAGCCAATGATACAATCTGTCTAGTTCGTACTTTATGTCCGTTCTGATGAAAACCCCATACCCTTTTTCAATGTCCCATCTGCTATAACCTCTACCCAGTCTAGACCTTTCGTCTAGTCCGATGAAACCTCTTCTTTCACATTTCTGCAAATTGTCTCCCTCATAGCACATATTGCCAAGAGGGACGATTGCTGCTACCAACAGAACCCGGTTTAAGCACCTCCCCGGATGCCGTCACGCGGTGGAGCGAGTTCCCCATCCTTTCTCTAAGGGGGTGGACGCTCTCCTGCCAAGTACGGGCCATTCGCATGAGGAATTGCTAAGACCGCTACCCCACTTCTCAAAGTGATAAAACCACATGCAGAAGAAAATGGATACACGTGAAGCCAAAGATTTCTTTTCATTAATAAGTGAGTACATAAAGGGCCCCGAGGGGACGTTGTATCGCAAAAGAGTACAAAAGAAAAAGAAAGAGAAGATGGTTCATGGCTGCCTGAAGATATCCTCGAAAGCCAGAAGGCCCACATAAGGGGCGGCTCCCAGTTCATGAAGACGAGCCTCCTCCTCCTTCAGTCGAACGGACTCGTCTTGAAAGGATGCCACCTGCCCCTCTAATAGAGCTGCTTCTTCCTCGAGCTGCGGTCGAGAAGTTGTTAGCTGCGGCAGCTCAGCTCGAAGATCGGACAGTTCAGCTTCCAGGGTAGTTATCCGGTCGCGCACAAACTGCTCCCGCTCCGCCAAAGACTGCATTTGGCACTGCCGCTCCTGAAGAATAGAGTTCATCTTCGCCAGCTCGGATTTGCATTCCATTCTTTGCAACTTCAAAGCCTCCAGTTTGTCAGACATGATATGTGTCAAGAAATCCCGGCGATGAACAAATTTTAACAATAAAAGAATCCGCTGGGCCCATATTTCTGTGGGACATCCCATCGCCTGCAAGCCGGCGGTGAAGCGCTCAGCTATCTCCTTCAACTGTGGATAGGTTAGTCCGGGCTGGGACTCCACTAGCTGGCGCATCATGCCCAGATGTTGCCAGACAAAACTCTCAGGTGAAGTAAAGCCAGGCATAGGAAGAGGAGCTACTTCAAAGGTTACTTCACTATCAATGTCCGCCCATAGGGTAATATCTGGCTGCGAAGAAGAAGATGGGAGGTCTACCGAAGGTACCAACTGAGCTCTCCCTGCAACCTCTGGCGTGGCCAAGAGATCTTCCACTTCCATCTCCTCGGAAGCGGCCGTCTGAATACTCCCGGATGCAACTTCAGGCACCTCCTCCTCAGATTCTGAAAGTATGGAGATAGGATCCGGGGCGGTTACATGCAATACTCCCAGTTCCGCAGTAGCTACCTCTCCTTCTTCCATCTCCGCTTCGGTGGCCAATTCCTTCAACGTCGAGGACGCGGAGGCCACAGTCTGAAGGGGCAAAGGTTCACCCTCCATGATTGATGTTGTGGGAATTGATGACTCAGGAGCAATGGTCATCACTGCGGCCGGTATGAAAGCAGAACTTCTGGCTAGATCGGCTTCGGATCTGAAATCTGAAGCCCTGATAGGAGTGCATATGTCTCCTGAGGCCCCCAGGTCCAACAATGCTAAATCTGTTGAATACTGTATTCGCATTGGAACAGGGCGAATGACCTCAGAAGCCCCCATGCAGGATAAAGGTAGAAAAGGGACAATAGCCCAGTTTGCAGAAGAAGCCTCCATAAAAGTTGCAGTTGTGTCTGAGCTGACGGTGATAGGGCCCTGAGACCAAAGCAAAACAACCTTCAGCACTAAATGAAGATGCAGATGAAGCCGCAAGCCTGAAAGGGGACCCACCTTTGAAGCAGGGTTCGCATCCTCGAAGTGGGGCGAAAGAGGAGGAAACTCCGAAGTTGAAGCGACAAAGAGTGAAGATATGTCGATCTCGGTGTCGAGCCCGGCAAACTCCTCTTGCAACTCCTCCTCGGAAGATGGCACCAACAGCTTAGCAGGCTGAAAAGACAGAGCACCTTTTGCAAGTACAGGCGGGGCTTCTGATTCAGGAGCATCCCCCTCACTGCCGCTGAAAGCCACTTCCTCCTCATCAGAGACGGTTGTAGAGCTACCCGATGATATTTCTACCCTGGCTACATGCTGTGGGGATGCCTCTAAAGCATGTCGGGATGTGGACCGGGTAATTATGCGCCTGGCCAAGATAGTACCCCGCTTCGACTGAGTCTCGTGACCCTCCGGAGGTTGAATCGGCTCTTCTGTCATCCTTTCAACCTCAGCCTGCTCCTCGGCTGCCATTTCAACAGAAAAGCGATCTCTGAGGGTTATAGTAGAAAAAGCAATAGAAGTGTGAAACAGATGAGAAATCACACTTACCCCCCGCCTCACTAGTCGGCGTGGGGGAAGGCAGCCTGGTCTCTGCATCGGAGGGTGCCACAATTGGGTCTTGAGCTGCGCAAAAAGGGAAGGGGTCAGAGTCGAAGACTTCTTTGGAAATCTGCAAAAGATGATGAAGAATGCAAATGCAAGCTAATGATGTTACCCTGAACCGGTGTCTGAGCAGCCTCCCTTTGCAACTCAAACTCATCGAATGAAGGAATGTCGGGGAGAGGGGTCCCAGTGTCCATCGCCACCGAAGTCGACTGCTGAACATGGGCCTTTTTGGCCTTCCTAGCCTTCCCAACTGCAGCCTTGACTGCGGAAGCCTTCCTCTTCTTGCCAGGAGGCAGGGGAGTAGTGGTCGGTGCTGCAGCTGGGACTTCAAAATAAGTAGGCTTCTCGGCCTGCGCAATAATCTTTCTATAGAGCCCCTGCCGCTTTATATCAGGCCGGTCTGTTGAAAATGGCAGAAGGGCGATGGGATCAGTGGGTGCGAAATTCAGATGCTAAGCAGAAAACACTGCAATCAGAAAAGAAGAAATCTTACCTGCCGGGCCGTCGTAGAATACAGAAAGTGGCCAGTACAGATAAGCTACCTCCTTGGAGCGGGAAGCAGCCTCCTTGATGAGCCAGCACACATCACCAAATATCTGGCACTTCTCTACTAAAGTTGCCAGATCATTATGGCCGTGAGAGTCGAGGCATCGAAATAAGTCAAGATGGTCCATGCCCCAACCATCGACATAATGAAATGATATAAACAGTGGCTTGTTCAATATGCCAGCTATTGGGCTTTCTGCAGATAATCCATGCAAATTCAGCAGAATGAACAGCCAGGAAGTTTGCCTATAGTACGTCTGAGTTCTATCTTCTCGGCGTACAAACGTCCTATATGGATGAAATTTATCAATTGGACCCTTCCAAGGAGCTGCTGTCGGGAGCGGCTCTTCAACAGGGAATGGGTACTGCTGCTCCTCCAAGCGAGCGCCTCCCACACGGCATAAATGCTTCAAGGTCTTCAGGAAAGTGTCTTCATTGATAGCAGCAAAGACAGGGACAAGCGGCTCAGAACTCTTTTCCTTCAATGCCCGACGTTGAGTCAGATAATTCTCCGCCTCCCTCGGGTGCTGTGAGTAAAGTTTCTTCAAGTGGGCCTCAGGAATATCAAACACCGGCCCAGGTTGCTGTTTCAGGAAGGAGCGCTCTGCCACATCCCAGAAGGCACCCCTACTGTCCTTGTAAAAACCGGTCCGGATATTCCACCATTTGATATATTCTGGTGTTACCCGGGGAACACGGTTAGAAATAGTAGGCACCCTGAAAAATACATCATCCTGGCGATGATAGAAATCCCACCACAACTGGCCCTCGCCAACAATGATGGACCCGTGCTTGGCCCGGCTATCCAGGGGAAACTGGGCAACTGAGGTAGGAATATGTTGGTCGTAGCCGAAGTTTCGCCCAAATCGGAACGGATAGTATGGCTCCAACAGAAGCAGGCCACCCTTCCTGTAGACCAAAACACTGGGCCGAATTGCCATGGCCCATCTCACCAGCTCCGGTTCCAGGATTGGCCGGGCAGTGTTGACTCCTGAGACAGGATGGATATATGTCTCTGTCTCTTCCAGCTTGCACTCTCTCTGAGGATCAATCAAAGGAGCTGAACCTGCCGCCAAGCTCCAGAAATGTATGCTGCCAGGGGCGTCCACTGGTACCCTTATCAGTTGGCCCCTTATTTTAAACAGCTGATCATAAAAGGGACCAGGCTCAGCGCTGGCAAATTCAACCATCCTGGGTAACACTGTATCCGCCTGCAAGGTTCTCGGAGCTAATTCAGGGAATATACTGCAGACCCAGGCATTGAAGAAATGAAAAGAACCCACGGTCCTCAAAGAACGGGGAGTCCGATGCTTGTACAGGTCCCCCAAAGATTTATATATCAAACACAGGGCCACGGGGCAGAGCGACAGCTTCATCCCCCATGCCATCTGACAGGCTGGATATATGGCCTCTGGCCGAATAACTATCTCGTCCCCTTGTGGGAGAGCGAAAGTGCACAGCCAAAATGTGAAATAAGCCGCACAGTGTGTGATGGGGTCTACGCCTGCTGGGTTGGGACCACCGCTGCCTGCACGGTGCAATGAGGATGGCAGCGCCGACTTATAGCGAGGGGCCCTTATCTGCTTGCTAGCAGCCGGACCCATGGAAGGAAAGTCTGCATACTTCAGGGGACCGTCAAAGAAATACTGGATCCACTACCCTATCCGGACCCTCAGTTTGCTGCCCTTCTCTCGGGGTTGATAGCCTTTAGAGGACCCTCTGCTATACGCCAGACAGATGGAGTGGTATACCTTCATCAGATATCGATATGAGAAGCCAATGGAATACTTGCCCTCGCCATCAGAGCCATCCTTCTCGGAATCTGACAAGCAAACTTCCTCATACGGCTCACCATCAATGGGCAGGCCGGAGAGCTGTGACAAACTCCAGAGGTCCAGGGATGTCTCCCCCTCTGCTGTATAGAAAGCGTTGAATAAAGGGAAGAACACTTCAAACATTCCACAGCACAACCCTCGGGATATGGGATACCGGAATCTAGAAGCGAAGACGCTGTGATACACCCCGGCTCTGATCAGCAGAGGGGCATATTCCTTCAGAACAAACTCGGTAAACTCCACTGATCCTACTCGGAATAAGTGCGCGTCAGTGATTTTGGTATCCCCGAACCAACCAGCGGCCAGATGGTACTTGAACTGAACGGCCGAACAATTCAGCACGAAGAGCTCTTCGCGATATCCCCACTTCAATGGTGCCAAGAACATGCCATAGCCGGGCTTCTCCCTTTGAACTCGGCCGCTAGCATTATCCCACCGGGCAGGTGTGAATTTGGGGGCCCGGGTCAGCATCTTCTTCTCTAGTTCCAGCTCCGATATGCCGAGGACTGCATCCCAGTCGCGCTTTTCCCCAGGAAGATAGATGGCCTTGCTGCGATACACTGATTCCTTCAGACTATCTCGCTCAGCAAGGATGGCAGCTTCAACTACGCGAGCTATCCGGTAGTCTCGTATGCCACCTACTGTGAAAGTCCGGATGAACGGCATCAAATGCCGGTCCTTCGGATGGTCTGGCCGATAGCCACCATCCCGCCTGAAGCATGTCTCGGTCGCCGTGGAGTATACCCGGGCCGTCGACACTGTGTCAGTCTCTGAGTCAGACGACTCATCGACCGAAGCAATCCTGTCGTATCCAAAATCCAGGCTGTGCACATTCAGCCAATTTACTGTGGCCCGAGATATGTCTGGCTGGGCCGATGAGCTGGCACCAACAGCTCCGGAAGACGCAGCATCAGAGCTGGAAGCCATTACAGTGCCTGCAGTCGGAGAAAAAAGGGTGAATTAAAAGCCAGTCTTATAAAGATTGTAACATGAGACTCTATGAAAATTTCGGCAGCATCTCCCCTTATTCAGGGTCTGCCCAAGGAGAATAGGGAGTCACCAACCAAGAGGGGGTGATCCCGAAATAAAAAGGGATTAAATCCCAAAATAACGTCCTACCTGGGTGAAATCCAACCAAACGGGGAGAAGAACGAGAGCGGCCGAGAGGAGAAGGAGCTCCCGCCGATGAAAGAGAAATGAGGAAAGAGAAAGAAGAAGCAAGAATGAAGAAAAAAGGCTCTCGGCGCCTCAATATAGGGCCCGAGGCAGATGGGTTCTCGGCGCGGCCAAATGCGCACCGAGAACCGCCCAGGCCGAGAGCCCCCGTCGGCCAGAAGGCGCGCCGAGAACCCTAGGTCGAGAAGCCTTGGCCGAGGCCCCCTTCCGCCAGGGCGCGCCGAGAGGCCCCGGCCGAGAGCCCCCTTCGTCCGCGCTGAAAAGCTCCGCGCCGAGATGCCCCTCACGCCGAGAAGCCTTGCGCCGAGAGGGTCATGCCGAGAAGCCAATGGCCCTGTGCCGAGAAGCTCCGAAATGCTGAAAATAAAGAAAATGCGAAGATAAAAAAATATGAAAATGAAAGATCCGTGTGCAGAATATTGTTGCAATGAGATGATCAGGTCTGAGAACCCGATTAAAGATAAATTAAGGAAGATACCCTCGAATGATGAAAGACACCTGCAAGCCCCGTGCCGCTTATTCTGCGCTTACGCCGCCCGCAGGTGGGGGGCATTTGTTGACACCGGAAATGTAACCAAAGATAGAGATGAGACAAAAGATGAGATTGAATCAGTAATGAAGATCCAAGGAACTCCTGCAAAGTCGGGATTACAGAAAGTCCGTTACTGAAGCTGTCACCCAGCTGAAGCCTTCCCCGGCCAATCTGATGTCCGGTATTGTCGTCACTCAGACGACATTACTGATGTAGAACTGCGGTCCACTGACCGATGAAAACCCCCAGAAGTATTCTGATGAAACCATGCTAGTTCACCAATTAATGGGCCCTCACCTAGCCTGACTTGCTCGAGGTGCCGACAAATGAAGGACAGATTAAGCGGCTCTTACAGCTCAAGCTTAATGATGAGTTCATTTAAGAAAAGATGAAATACAAAGAGACATAAATGGGCTGGCCCATCCGTACGGTGTCGAAAGCCCAATAAGGCCATGCCGAGAGGTGATGCGCCGAGAGCCTACCACCTCCGAATAAGGCGCGCCGGGAGGTCAAAAATAGCCCGCCGAGATGCCCATGCCGATAAGGGGGAGAAGGGGTGTTATAAAAACCCCCCTTTCTCTCGATCAAAATAGACGAACAGAGGAGAGCAAAAAAAAAAAGAGATTAGACACAGCCAGAAAGAAAAGAAACCCATCCAGAAAAGGAGATAAGAAAAGAGAGAGAGAGAGAGAGAGCCTCCGCTGCTAGAGAAGAGAAGAGGAAGAAGAGAAACCCCAGGTGGGCCGCCCGGGGAGGGAGAGGAGTCAATGCTCCACCCTCCCCTCCTCCATGTTTTCTTTTCTTTGATGTAATCTAGCGAGTCTTTTCTCGATTTATCAAATGTAGCCGGAGAGTCCCGGCCTTGACTTCTACCTCTCTGTCTTGCATTTCTCTTTCACAATCAGTGTAAGTTTTCTATGCAATGCAATGAAATATCGATATGGCTCGCCTGGGCACCGATTGATTAAGACATCTGATCTCTGTCTCTCTATGTGCATAGTCCTCGTCTGAAAGAAAATATAGTTTAGACTCTTCGAGTTTCAGAGCCGATCAAATGAGTCTGTTCTTCGAAGAGGGACGAAGATAGGGCTCCTACCCCTATCTAATGGGTTACTGAGTTCTATTCTCTTCTCCCCTCTCCTATCTCAATGGCTGATTCTCTGCATATAATCTGAGTTTTCTGTCGAGCACCTTTACGCTGTTTAGGAACCAGAGACATCAATCTCTTGGTTACCTGGACTGTCTAGCTTTGATAAATGATGATCCGATCCCTGGGTCCTCCATTCTAAGCCTTGAATGCTTAGGGCCTGGAGTCTCTGCGTTGAGAGTCCCTCCTTCGCCGGTTTTCAATGTCATTGGGCTCGTCCGAAGGGGTCAGAGGACAGTCATCTCTTGACTCCCCCAGACGGCCTGCAATAAGCAGATAAAACCCTCCACGGGATCAGGTGATGGTCTGGTTTCTTTCATTGATTCCACCGTCCAATTCCCTTGGCATCCTTCTAACGGAAGCATCCATGAAATCCCCCTTCTGCACTCCTGACCCGGCATCAATTCGAGCTTGAAATCCCAGAAAACATATGAATAGAGCATCGTTAGTGAAGCTCTGAAACCCCTACCCTTTCACCTTCTCGGCGTGCAACATTCCCCGCCGAGAACTACGTTGCCGAGAAGGCTTCCCCCTTCAGCAAGCCGACAAAAAAATCACCCCAGTCGTGCCCACTGGCCGTTGAACTCCCCTCCACCTGGCCTTCCCGGCCTGGTGCCTCTCGGCGCCAGCTTCCCGGCGCGGCGGAAGCCCCTGGCCGAGACCCTCTTTTGGCCGCCGAAAGCTCCTAGCCGGGACACCCTCTCCTTTTGGCCAATCAAACCCCACGCCGATAACCCCCAGGCCGAGAGCTCCCTCTTTTGGCCGGCTAAACCCCTGGCCGAGACCCCCCTTTTTTTTGGCTGACTAAGCCCCAGGCCGAGATCCCCTCTTTGGCCAATATGAAAGCCACGCCGAGATCCCTCCTTCGGTCAATGAAACCCACTCCGAGGCCCATCTCTGCACCATCTTTCTTCAAACCTCTTAATCTCCCCATACATCTGTTTAATGGGGATACTCAGAGACCATCATTTGTGTCTTGATGAGATACAATAATGGGGAAGATCTCCCCTACAGCTCTCGTCCCTAATCCGGATTTCACCGCTGCCTTATGAACCCAAAGAGCCATGTCATTACATGTGTTCTGATGGGTTCCAAGGGAATATTAATCAATGATATGAAGGCAAGAGATGTCCCTGGGCCTGGTGCCCATCTTTGTTCAGTCGTTGTCCCGGCTCTCCGTGGATGATGACCTATCCTCTCTTGGCATAATCCAAGTTGAGGGGACATGCTGTCAAAATTTACATATACCCCACCAATCAAGTGTGGTATTTTCTTCTAACCCCGTTGGCCCACGGAGTTATGCCCTTGCATGATCTCCGATGGTCCTCCAAAGGGGGACATTAATAAGACATCGCACTCGTACCGGGTGTGTTACATCAGGCCGGTCCCCACCCGGATTCCGCGTTATGTATATATACCTGATCTTTTACGGATCCCACCTTACTGCTGCATGGGTGGTTTCCTATCTCCACTTGGCATAGTCCAAGGTAATGGGGATATGCTGCCGAGTTTCCTCCGCAACTGGTGTATCTTCGCTTTACTCAGGCTATCTGATGCCTTGTGAATGAACCAACTCTCTCCCTCGTTTGAGTTTTATTTTTATCGCTATCCTCCTCCTACCTTTAGCGTTTAATCAAGGGTTGTCCTCCTTAGGGGGGATGTAATTAACGTCATAGCCTTTATGGTATGGCGGACTTCCGGTCCCGACTCGGACTTCACAATCGACTGATCAAGTCAGATCAAGCGCACAATGAAATCGTCACTTCGGTGACTGGCATGCCAATAAATCAAATCAAATAATAAATAAAATAAATAGATAAAAATCCCGCGTCCACAGGCATATGTTCAGGTGTCCTGGTCCGCCGTCACCCATGTACGGGTCGGACTAACATTAGGTGTGTCTAGGGTTATAGATGAGTCGGTGTGCTTTTTCTTTGTGTGGTATGTCTTTCTACATGTGTCTTGTGCAAGCTCGTTGTCATTCTCTTATGAGTAAGAGGCGATTGGACTCACTCGATGAGTATGGGATCGGTTCTACATCTATACCCGGATCAGTCACCTACAGAGACTCAGCGGTGATTCCTATTGAGTCTTCGAGCTGCTTCCTTCCCTTTTGAGAGTGCCCCACCCGGAGTGTCCACCTTTAGCCCATAGCAGTTCGCGCATATCGAGCATATATGGGATAAGCAGGTGACGATCACTTGGAGTGGAGCGTACCCGCGTTACTTTGCAAAGTGACGGATCCGCCGGAGTACTTGAGCATCCATACCCCTACTCGACGGGGTCGAGTTCCTCCCACCCGGGGAGAGTTGATGGGAATCGATGCCGAGCACGTACATTTTCTTTTGCATTTATGTCCTTTTAGTTTGTGTTCATATCCTTGGGAAAGTATGTACGAAAATGTACGGCTTTGTAAGCCAATGCGTCATTCCCTTGGATTGTGTAGATTTTTGTGCAATTGTGTAGTAGGTCCAGCTAGGGGGCCTTCCGCCCTTTCCCATTGGTCCATGTCATCCATGTGGGGCTGGTCAACCATCTTAGGTGGCCATCTAGAAGGGTTGAATGTCAATTGTCCACATGGGAGACAAAGGGGTCAAAATTTCAAAGGTTGGCCACCAACCTACCCCTTGGTCAAGGGGGTGCCCCCTTCCACTAGGATTATTTTATTTTTTTTGTGTGTGTCATTCACACTTAATCCCAGCCCTCCATTCCCCATCCCTAGATCCAAGGGTCTACATTTGATTTGATGTGAATCATATATAAGGTTGTATTTTCATTTAGAAATCAATGAAATGAAAAGAAATTTTGTGTAAGCCAAGAAGGCTTCTTGCACCCCCTTCCTCTCTCCCTGGTGTTCATCTCCTCCAACCTCCAAATTCTAGAGTGGATATCTTCTATATCCTCACCCTCAATCTCTGAACTCATCTCCGGTGTCGCCGCCGCCGTTCGTGCCGCCTTCGAGCCGCCGCGAAGACGATTTTGGTGTTCTGTCCACCCTGGGCAGAAGCTTCTTCCCGGAATTCCTGCTATCCACCCCGACATCTTCTTGATCTAAAATTTTTATGGTGTGTTTTTATCTTCAATCCCCACCTCCACAAAAAAAATCCCATCTAAATTCCATCATTTACTATTTTTCAAATTTCATGTATTTCTGTCTCCCAGTTCTGTCCAGTTTCAGATCTCTGTGACAGCACCCCTGAGTTTCCCCTCTCCGACCATCCTTTTGATTTTTTTTAGAGCTCCCAATTTTACTAGGAGTTCTATCCATCAACCCCTCCTTCCACGAAGTTTCTTGAATTTTGATCAGCCCTTCAACTATTTTTAAAAAATCGTGTTCTTCTTCAGCTACAGTACTATCAGCCAGATTCCAGATACGACCACCTTCTAGTAAACAAATCATATCAATTCATAGCCTCAACCAAATCCAGATCAAAAATTATGCCCATTTTTCTGGTTCAGTTTCCTACAACATTTCTGAAGAGCCCCGGAGCTGAGTCGGAAGTCTACTAGACGGTCAATGGCAGTTCTCAGACAACTCACCTATAGATCTGAGATTTCGGGTACTGTACAATAGGAACTTAAAATTCAATAAGTCCAGATTCGTGCTGATCCAGGTCCGATCTCTAGTCCTGGGTTGAAGTATTTTGCATCAGCTTTCCAACGGCGCCAGTTTCGGGTCGATCCGACATCGGGGCTGATCGCAGCGTCCGTTCTCGCCGGAGCGCGCGCCAGAAAACAGAACCGACAGATCCGTGGCCAGTGATTCCGACCGGTGCCGATCAGAGCCGCCCGGCCTCCGGCCGGCGAACCAGCGCGCCTCCACTCTAGGGAGCACTCATCCAGGCATCCACCACTACAACGGTACCACCGGGTCCCACACGGCCCCTCCGTACAGCACGTGGGCCCCACAGTCACAAGTTCAGGTGCTGCCGAAGAGACGCGAGAAGCTGCCCGTCAACACGAATTCGGTCCTCCCGGACCCCATTGTGTCACCCTTTACCTCCCTGCATAGAGTGGGCAGTGCTTCATTGCTGTAACAAGTGTGTAATATTATTCCGGGAGTACGGGTTTCGGCCGGGTCCGTCGTCCCCACGCCGAGCGCGTGGGGGTATCGTTTTCGCTCCCTTCTCGATATTTTGCTTACTTCATATATATTTGTTTATGCCGCTGCTAGAGCGCATGTGTAGGGATATCTAGCTCGCTTTATATTTATATCACCGCTGCTGCGAGAGAGAGCGTTACCGTCCCGTGACCCGATCCGGGCACAAAAGAGAATTGACCACCCTAGCTCTTGCCGGTTCTCAACCGTGCACGTCCGACGCTTCCCTCGCTAAGGGACAATTGCGAGCTTGTCGTGTCCGTGATCCGTCCCGCATCAGGGTGCCACGAACAGTCCCGTGCTCTTTTTGAGGTGAGGCTGGGACCGTTGCGATTGTGGATTAGTCTTCTTTCCGTCGGGACCAACAGCGCCATCAGCAGATGTCGGAGCTGATCGTGAAGGCCCGAACAATAGGGATGTGTCGGTTCTGGCTCAGGAAAACTGACCTGACGCACTTGGAATGGAAAATTTGGAACTTTTGATGCCGAGGTCCAAAATTAGCTCTACTTGTTGGAGATGATAGAAGACTTGTAGGGGAAGCTCTCAGCCAAGTGGCGCTCCAAGAGTCACAGGAATCAGACCGTGGGAGCCTCTGCAATCCTTCTCTGGTTGTCTACCTGGGAGGAGCTGCACAGGTCACCGACATTTGCTCCTCCGGGCAGCTCCGAGGTCGGACGGTGACGGGGCTGCTATCATTGCGAAGCTGACCGGATGAAGATTCCAACGGTGTATGATGTGCCTTCAGAAGCCTCAGGATGACGCCGTGGCACCCTCTGCAAGCTGCTGGTTTCTGCTACCTGCGACCTGAACTAGAACTTCTTGTGGAAGGGGGGATTATAGAGGGGGAAATGGGGTGGGTTTGCAAGGGGAGGAGGGATGATGGTATTTGGAGAGGGAGGGGACGTGGCTGGGGTCTCTTGAGGTGTTTGAGAGGGCAGAGATGGGGTTGAGCTTGCTGGAAGGGCAGGAATGGTGAAGGGGAATGGCTGGGTGCGTCCAAGGGAGGGGTGGAATGGAGAAGGGAAGGGGGGCGACCTTAGGGCTATGGAGGAGTTGGGGAAATCTCCAGATTTGGGGGAGTAATTGGGGAGGTGAGAGGGGGTGTCCAGCAGGGAGGGAGATTTTAATTTGGCCTTGGGAAGAGTCTCTTCAGCCTTGGGAAGGTAGTGGGGTGCTTGGGGAAGGGAAATGGGTTGTTGGTGGTTGGAGGGTGGAGTGGGGAGTGGTGGAATCTCCCTTGGGGCTGGGGTGGAGTTAAGGTGGGGTGGTGGAGAGTTAGGGAGGAGTTTTTGGAGGGGGGAGAGAGAGAAAGAAGGTGGGAAGTGGAGGAGAGAGTGGGGGGTGCACCCCTTCCCTTGAAGAGAGAGAGAGAGAGAAGAGAAATTTTGTGGAGGAGAGAAAGACTTGTGATTTTCTTCTATTCAAAATGATTCATCAAAAGTTGAGTACATGGGGAGAGATGGGGCCTATATGTAGGCATCTACTCTTTACATGACCAAAATACCCTTGACAATTAGTCAAAAGACCAAGCATATCCTAGACTCAATCCTATGGGCCCATAACTATGGTACTAAGGCCCAAATAAGCATAATAAGAGAAATGAACTAAAATAACATGACTCAATAAAGGAAAGTACATAAGATATGACTCAAAGAAAAAGAAAATAACATGTGAACACATAGTCGGGCTTCCACAAAGTGATGCAGGTGATCCGAGCCAAAGAGAGCGCTGTGAGATGCCCTCATCATTGAGGTTATGCAATGTGTTGACCAAGAGAAGGTTCGTCTTACCACGTTCTAACTCAATAAAGATGTCCGTACATGGTGGAAGTCAATTCCTGCACCGCCTCAAGATGCACCACATACTTGGGAAGGATTCCTTACTCTTTTCTGAGCAAAATAATTCTCCGAACATGTCAAGGATAGGAAAGCTATGGAATTCGCTTCTCTCCGTCAAGGCATGATGTCAGTGGCAGAATATGAACTCCAGTTTTCTAGACTGGCACCTTATGCTCCTCATCTGGTTAGTACCGACTTATTAAAGTCTAACCGATTTATGGACGGTTTAAGGCCCGGCTTTATTCAACAACTTGGGACTCAGACTATCCATACATATCCGGAGATGGTCCAACGGGCACATCTATGCGAAAGGACCTTGGAGAAGGTCAAAAAACTTAAAGGTAAAGGAGAGGAACCGAGCCGAAGGTCTGATCGGCATGAAAAGAAGGGAAAGTTTAGTATCACGGAACCTTACAAATCCCGTGATAGCAAGAAGAGATCCCGGAATGAAGGCGATAGTGGCTACCACAAGGATAAGAAGGTTAAAGAAGAAGAAAAGCAAGTCATGGCGACTTGTACTTTCTGTGAGAAGTTCGGCCACTCAACTGAAGTATGCTGGAAGCATCTCGGCGCTTGTTTACAATGTGGCAGCTAGGAGCACCGCATGTCAGATTGCCCTCTCATGAAGGATCAATCTTCCAGTGGTGGACGCAAATGGCAGGCTCGTCTTAATGCTATTATAGATGATGAAGAAGCACCCAAGGATAATGGGTTGATGGAAGGTACCATTCAAGTCTATTCCCATCCTGCTTTCGTGTTACTTGATACTGGTGCTTCTCATTCCTTCATATCTACTGCTTTTGCAAAAACCTTGTTAGTTTCATCAGTTCCTCTACCTTCGGACCTAACAATCACTACACCATTAGGTCCGAGAACCAAACTTACAACCTACTACCCTGATAGTGAGGTAATGATAGAAGGTCATAATCTTCCAGCAAACCTCGTATGCCTTGATATGGAAGGCTATGATGTTATCTTAGGTGTACATTGGCTTGTAGACCACGACGCCTATATAAACTGTCGCAACAAGATTATTTCTTTTCAGAAATTAAGTCTTCCAAGGTTTTCCTTCCTTGGTATCAGGTATAGGAAACATCCTGCTATCATTTCATCCCTTCACGCTTGCAAACTCATTTCGCAAGGATGTGAAGCTTTTCTTGCTTCCGTAATCATTACCGAGACTAAAGAGATCATATTAGAAGATATTCCCATTGTGAATGAGTTTCCCGATGTATTCCCATCAGATTTACCTGGTTTACCACCCGAAAGGGAAGTAAACTTTTCCATTGAACTTCTACCCGGAGCAGCACCCGTTTCAATAGCTCCCTACAGGATGTCCCCCACAGCACTCAAGGAATTGAACAGACAGGTTCAGGAGTTATTAGATAAGGATTTTATTCGACCTAGCACATCCCCTTGGGGTGCGCCAGTTTTATTTGTCAAAAAGAAGGATGGATCTCTCAGGCTATGCATCGATTACCAGCGACTGAACCAACTTACTATCAAGAACAAATATCCATTGCCACGTATCGATGAGCTCTTTGATCAAATTTCAGGAGCTGAATACTTCTCTAAAATAGACCTCAGATCGGGTTATCATCAGCTCCGAATCAAAGATGAAGACATACACAAGACGGCTTTCCGAAGTCGATATGGCCACTATGAGTTTGTTGTAATGCCATTCAGGTTAACCAATGTAGCATCCCATATAAATATAAATATATATATATATTAATAATTTTTTCCAAAAAAATATATTAGATAAACTCTAGATTAAGTAAGAAGTTGGAACACGTAGTTATCATATGTAAAGAGTATTCACTTAACAAGTGGCTTCCTAGTGTAGTTGGTTAAGTAACTTATCTTTCAACGCAATGACCAGGGTTCAAATCCTAGCATCCACAATTTACTTTTTGTGCCAAATAATTATATATGATAGGCTAGCAATACACGACCCCCCTCCAGGCTTGTGATTTTTTTGACAAACCTGCGTTGGATAGTGCCATGAATAGTATCACTTTTTATTTAAAAAGAATTTTTTAAAAACAATTATATGTAAAAATAGAGAAAAATATAAGGATCTTATCCATGAAATTTCATTAACTAACTCCATCAAATTTTAAAGATAAAAATCATGAAAGTTAAGTGGGAAGTTTAAAATAAATAAACCACCCTCTCATAGGAGCTATAATGCACCGGACAACCTTTCGATTTCCTTATCCCCAACAGCCTGTATAAGCTGGCATCCCACTGAGATCCAATTTTCACGGATCTTGTTTCCCCTCTTGTCAACTCAAACCTTATATTATACTCCTAACGAAGCAAACCTTCGTTGGCTAGAAGGCTTGCTGTTGAGAAGGGGAGACACTTCTGAAGGGTTGCAGAGAAGGGAAGAGTTGCTTCTTCCATTTGCTACAACTACTGCCACTTCATAGAGGTAGGTGTTCTCAACTTTTAACTAAACTAGTAGCTAATCTAGGATGATTAGTCTAGGCATTTAGTCTTAGGCTCATTTCCATGCGATATTTAGTGTTTATAAAGCATGTGTTAGCTTAAATCTAGGATGATTAGCATGTATTAGCTTCATACCTAAGATAATTAGCATGTATTAGCTTTATACCCAGAATAATTAACATGTATTAGCAAGTATTAGCAAGTATTAGTCTCATACCTAGAATAATTAGTATGTGTTAGCTTAAATCTAGGACGATTAGCATGTATTAACTTCATACCTAAGATAATTAGCATGTATTAGCCTTATACCCAGAATAACTAGCATGTATTAGCAAGTAGTAGTCTCATTCCTAGAATAATTAGCATATGTTGGCTTAAATCTAGGATGATTAGCATGTATTAGCTTCATACCCAAGATAATTAGCAAGTATTAGTCTCATACCTAGAATAATTAGCATGTGTTAGCTTAAATCTAGGATGATTAGCATGTATTAGCCTCGTACCTAAGATAATTAGCATATAGTAGCCTTATACCCAAGATGATTAGTATTGATTAGCATGTATTAGCTTCAATCTAGGGTAGTTGGCATGTATTAGCTTCATATCCATACGATATATCCGTCTAACGCAAGTTTTATCGTGTTTTTACGTAACTTATTAGTTTAACTAACCTGTTAACATACCTAATTAACATGTTAGCTGATCTACTAACTAATTAGCACACATAATTAATCTGTTAGGTAGCCTATCTAGAAACCTTGTCTCCATTTAGTTACTTTAAAAATGAAAACTTGTATGATACGTCATGTTAAAAATCTGATATTTAAACAACTAAAGCATGAAACGAGTGCAAAAATAAAGATCTATAATCCTTACAGTTTTCTCTATCTATCCATGTCATCAGTTTTACCTAAATAAACTTAAATCAAAGGTTAATACCCTAGCTTAATCAAAGATTAATACCTTAAGCCATTTTGAGTAGATTTGAACTGCAGAGTAGACCCTGCCTATTCACCGCGTTGACGCAGTGAACGGCAGAGTCGACCCTGCCTGTTGGCAGAGTCGACCCTGCCTGTTGACAAGGTTGACGCTGCCTATTCACTGCGTTGACGTAGTGAACGGCAGAGTTGACCCTGCCTGTTGACAGGGTCGACGCTGCCTGTTCACTCCGTTGATGCAGTGAATCGTAGAGTCGACCCTGCCTGTCGACGCTGCCTGTTCACTGCGTTGACGCAGTGAAAGGTAGAACGCAGTGAAAGGCAGAGTCGACCCTGCCTGTTGACAGGGTCGACGCTGCCTGTTCACTACGTTGACGCAGTGAACGGCAGAGTCGACCCTGCCTGTCGACGCTGCCTGTTCACTGCGTTGACGCAGTGAACGGCAGAGTCGACCCTGCCTGTTGACAGGGTCGACCCAGCCTGTTCGTAGGGTTGACGCGATGAACTGCAGGGTTGACGCGATGAACTGCAGGGTTGACGCGATGAACTGCAGGGTTGACGCGATGAACTACTGAGTCAACACAACTGGCTCATTGCGTTAACCTGATCGTTAGGCTTTCACTTTTGCCATCTCCACTGATAGATGGCAGCCTGAGATGTGATATTTAACTCCTGACAGGGTCCTCTAAACCCTGTATAATTCCCAAGAAGGGCATCCCACAGTGAGGGTGTCGTTTCTAAAATTGTCAGGTGGCCCATAAGGCACCTCTCTTATCTAGTTTTTTTTCCGTATATCAAACGTTACTGATTTTCACTGCTAGTTCATCCCTACACATCAATGCACCCTTGGATTCTATTCCATAATTCCATCTTATATATCATACTGGTCAAACCTTGAAATTCCCTATTGGCTATAAATGAGAGTGGATGTCAACAAACATGATTAATGCTGTGCATATAGGGCCCGGTCTGGTCCTGGGAGGAGCACCCGAAGGTACTTGTGCCCATGGGAGTTTATTGACCACGGTGTTTGGCATTGCACCGGAGTACTTGCTTGCTAGACTTTCCACTCATTCTCGTGATATTACTTGATTGATTTGACTTGAGACCCGCAGAAGGGTAAAGTTTTGCTTGAATGAAATTGATAAATAGCCAATTCCAATTTTACATGCTTGAATTTTTATTACTTTCTATTACTTGCTTGACATGAGTTCTTACTCTCTTGGAAAGATTTCATTAATTCCAGTTATTACTTGCTTGAATCTCTTGCTATTGCTGCATTGAAGTTGGAATCCTTATACTCTCACTTGTTATTCCTTCACTGCTCTTGTCGATTTTTACAATCCTTGATATCTACTCATCTACATGCATAGTTTTACTGACATTAATTGAACTTGTAAACCACTTAAAGCCTGTTAAATCTTGAGATGTAATTCCTACTGAGCGATTCGCTCATCTAGTTGTTTTCTAATATTATAAGGTAATTTGGATGCCAACCAACACTCGGAAGGGAATGAGACTGAGTGATGAGTGTTAGAGTGAAGTTATCAAATTGTCATGTCCCTTTTGTTATTGTATTAGTTCACTTATGTCAGTTGTATCAATTCATCTATGTCATTTGTATTAGTCAACTTGATTAGAACTGCTCAAGATTTGAAGCCTAGTCGTTGGACTCTGGGAACACATGTAATTGTCCTTTGATTAATTGTGATAATTGTCAGCTCGTACTATTTGTATTAAATTTTGAGTTAAATCTTAGTTATTTGCGCACTCTGATATTTACATGATTGACACGATCTATATAGACGCGTCACGCCTCCGGGTAATCTTCCTCGCTCGGGGCGTGACAGTCTTCGTGGTATCAGATCCTAGGTTTTCAAACCTAGGGAACTAGAAAAAAAATATAAATGGTTAGAAATTGAAATCTAAGTAAAAACTTGAGTCCAAGGATAGGTAAAAACCTAAGTCCAGGGTTAGAGAAGTCTAAGGATATAAGTAGACATTACCTGGTGAGATGGATAGAGCCATGGGTTAAGATTTCTAATGACTTTACCCATATAAGTAAAAATCGACCCTTATCTTACTTAAACACTCTAAACATTTTGTAGGATCATGGCTGCTGAAAGAGCACAATGGCGCGAGATGCAGCGCACTGTGCAGGCCTTACACAGGCACTACAGCAAGTGGCCCAAGGCGGAGCTAACCGTGGAGCGGGTGACCTCCACAGGAGTTTCCGTAACATGAACCCACCAAGGTTCACAGGTTCGTCCGACCCCGAGGATGCCGAGAATTGGCTAAAGGAGATGGAATGAATCTTCCGTGTAATGCAATGCACAGACGAGGAGAAAGTTTTACTGGCTGTATTCCAACTTGAGCGGGACGCTCGATGCTGGTGGGAATCCATAGAAGTAACACTGCCAGAATACCATGTTACATGGGATAAATTCACGGAGCATTTCAACAACAAGTACTTCTCCGATCATATCCAGGAAAAGAAGGCCACGGAATTCGCCGTTCTAAAACAGCGGGGCTTGAAAGTGGCCGAGTATGAGGCCCAGTTCTCCAGATTGTCTAGGTATGCACCCCACTTGGTGTGTACAGAAAAGATGAAGGCGAGAAGATTCCTCAACAGGCTTCGGCCCCATTATATCACACAACTTACCCCGATGGACATCCAAGTCTATTCGGAGATGGTTCGGCATGCTCGACTGCTGGAAGACGCCACCGAATTATCTGAGAGAATCCGAGGAAGAGACAAGAAGGAACCCGTCACAAGCCCGAGAAAATTCAAACAATCCTTCAACAAGAAGCGATTCTTCATGGGAGGGGAGCCCTCTAAGGCGAAGAAATTCCAGAAGAATGACATGCCATTCTCTACCACCACACCATCAAAGGAGATTTGCAAGTATTGTGATAAAGTTGGTCATAAGACCGAGGAATGCTGGAGAAAGTTAGGAGCTTGTCTTCGATGTGAGAGCCGAGAGCATCGAATCCCAGACTGCCCACTGATGAAGGAACAAGACACCAAAGACGAGAAGCATCCGGTAAAGAAACAAGGCCGTCTACAAGCTCTCCAAGAGACGGAACCCACTAAAGGTGGAATGGTGGAAGGTATTCTCACTATTTGTTCAAAAACTGCTCAAGTTTTATTCGATACCGGAGCAACTCATTCATTCGTTTCCAAGAACTTTGCTGCTTCATTTTCTAAGAAACATGAACTGTTAGATTTGGTCATATCTACACCTCTTGGGAATGAGTCTGATAGCACTTATCACTATCCAAACTGTGAAGTGGTGATTAAGGGAAATAGTTTACCTGCTGACCTGATATGCCTAGATATAAAGGGTTATGATGTCATACTAGGTGCCGACTGGCTATCCACATACCAAGCAACTGTAGACTACCGGCATGGCAAGGTAACTTTCGTAGATTTCCCAGAGCTAGTTTACAATAGCCCTCGGAGTAAATCACTTTTTATATCAGCACTCCGAGCTAGTAAACTTATGAATAAGGGATGCATGACTTTCATAGCATTCGTGACTGCCACGGAAGTCGAGAAGGTTAAACTTGAAGACATCCGTGTAATTCGGGATTTTCCCGATGTTTTTACAGAAGATTTAACCGGCTTACCCCCGGAAAGGGAAGTGTCGTTCACAATCGACCTTGTCCCTGGTGCTCGTCCTATTTCCAGGGCACCATACAGAATGTCCCCTGCTGAGCTGAAGGAACTAAAAGAGCAGCTAATGGAGTTATTGAACAAGCGTTTCATCAGGCCGAGTACTTCCCCATGGGGAGCACCCGTGCTATTCGTCAAAAAGAAGGACGGATCGATGAGATTATGCATAGATTATCGACAGCTAAATCACCTTACAATCAAGAACAAGTATCCACTGTCAAGGATTGATGAGATGTTCGATCAACTATCTGGAGCTTTATATTTCTCCAAGATTGATCTTCGTTCTGGTTACCACCAATTGAAGATCAAAGAAGAAGATATTCATAAAACTGCATTTCGAAGCAGGTATGGGCATTATGAATTTACTGTTATGCCTTTCGGACTAACAAATACCCCCGCAGCTTTTATGCAGTTAATGAACAGCATATTCAGGCCCTATTTAGACCAATTTATTGTGGTCTTTATTGATGATATTCTGATCTATTTAAAGACCGAAGAGGATCATGAAGGACACCTCAAGAAGGCATTGCAGATATTAAGGGGAAACAAGCTATATGCTGAATTCAGCAAATGCGAGTTTTGGCTTGAGGAAGTATCCTTCTTAGGCCATATCATTTCGAAGAACGGAATTACTGTTGACCCATCAAAGGTCGAAGCCGTGAAGAACTGGGAACGACACACAAATGTAACTGAGATTCGGAGCTTCTTGGGTCTAGCTGATTACTACCGGCATTTTATAAAGGACTTCTCCAAAATTGCTGTTCCCCTGACCAGGTTAACCCGCAAGGAAGTGCCTTATGAGTGGAAGGAAGACTGTGAAAAGAGTTTTCAAACTTTGAAGGATCTCTTGACCACTGCTCCAGTCTTATCATTACCAATGGAAGGAGAAAAATACGAGGTATATACCGATGCTTCTGGTATTGGCCTCAGATGTGTATTGATGTAGAATGGGAGAGTCATTGCATACTCTTCCTGACAATTGAAGAAACATGAAGAGAACTACCCAGTTCACGACTTAGAACTGGCCGCAGTAGTATTCGCTTTAAAGATCTGGAGGCACTATCTCTACGGAGAACAATTCACTGTGTACTCCGATCATAAAAGCCTCAAGTACTTATTCTCCCAAAAGGAGCTGAACATGCGGCAAAGGCGTTGGCTCGAGTATCTCAAGGATTTCGACTTCACTATACAGTACCATCCTGGTAAGGGTAATTCCGTAGCTGATGCCCTTAGTCGAAAGCCGAGAACAATATTGGCCAACTGCATGATACAAGAATGGAAACTACTGGAGAAATTCTCTGAGCTTGATATCAGCACAGATGAGAAGAACATGTGTATTATTCTATCTCATATGAGCCTACATCTAGATTTGCTACCTGAAATCAAGAAGTTACAAGAAGAGGATCCCTCGCTAGTGGAGATAAAGAGCAAGCTGGATGAGAGACTGGATTTCAAGCTGGCACTTGATGGCAGATTACTATTTCATGAACGGACATGTGTGCCCGACTGTCCCGAATTGAAGAAGAAGATTCTTGAAGAAGCTCATAGATCGAGGTACACAATCCACCCTGGAGCCACTAAGATGTACCAAGATTTGAAAAGAACTTTCTGGTGGTCTAACATGAAAAGGGAGGTAGCAGACTTTGTGTCTCGTTACCTCACATGCCAACAAGTGAAGGCGGAACATCAAAAACCCGCCGGAAAGCTACATCCGCTGGATATTCCCAAGTGGAAGTGGGAAAACATTGGCATGGACTTTATCATGGGTTTGCCCAAGTCTAGGGGCGGATATGATGGAATTTGGGTAATTATCGACCGGTTAACTAAATCGGCCCATTTCTTACCCATCAAAAGTCGATGGTCAGTCGACGTACTTGCTACCCTGTATATGAAGGAAATGGTTAGATTGCATGGAGTTCCCGTCTCGATCGTATCTGACCGAGACCCACGCTTCACCTCTTATTTCTGGAAGAGCCTGCAACAATCCTTGGGGACGAGACTCAACTACAGCACTGCTTTTCATCCCCAGACAGATGGACAGACCGAGAGGACTAATCAAGTTGTGGAAGATATGTTAAGGGCATGCATTATAGACTTCGGTGGTAGTTGGAATGACCACTTACCACTAGCCGAATTTGCATATAACAACAGCTATCAAGCCAGCATACAAATGGCACCTTTTGAGGCATTATATGGCAGGAGTTGCCGATCTCCCATATGCTGGGATGAAGTCGGGGAAAAACAAATTCTAGGTCCTGACATGGTGCGAGATTCTACCGAGAAGATACAACTCATTAGAGAAAGGTTAATGATAGCACAGTCCAGGCAGAAATCTTATGCCGATAACAGAAGGCGAGACTTGGAATTTCAAGTCGGAGATCATGTTTTCCTCAAGGTATCTCCTGGCCGAGGCATTAGAAGATTCGGTGTTAAAGGCAAATTAACACCAAGGTTTATGATGGGAATCGACGCCGAGCATTAACTTTTATTTTTACATTTGAGTCCTTTTATTTACTTTTATATCATTGGGAAAGTATATGTACAATTGTAAGGCTTTGTAAGCCAATGTGTCATTCCCTAGGATTGTGTGGGTTTTTGTGCAAATGTGTAGTAGGTCCAGTTAGGGGGCCCCCTCCCCTTCCCTATTGGTCCACCTCATCCATGTGGGGCTGGTCAACCATCCTAGGTGGCCATCTAGAAGGTTTGAATGCTAATTGACCACATAGGAGACAAAGGGGTTAAAATTTCAAAGGTTGGCCACCTACCTTACCTACCTAGTCAAAGGAGTGCTCCATTCATATGTAATATATTTTTTTTGAGTTTTGACCACATGGGGGAAGAAAATGACTTATTTCCCATGAAATTCCCAGCCCCCCACCCCTTGCCATTTTCTATATAAGCCTATGTATAGTGTCATTAGAGATTAATGAAGAAATTATGTGAAAATTACTTGAAGCAAGAAGGGTGTGCCCTCTCTCCCTCTCTCCCCTGGTGTTCTTCCTCCTCCAACCTCAAGTTCTAGAGTGATTCTACCTTCTATCATCCCCTCTCAACCTCCGGTGATCGTCTGTGCCACCGCCGCCGCCGTTCGTGCCGCCATCACACCGCCATCGAGCCGCCTCTGCAGTTCTATCTTCGTCCGACCACAGCAGCTTCCATGAATTGTCTGTCTCAGCCATGAGCTTGGATTGATATGAATTATTTATGGTGTGTTATACCCTTGCATCCCAAGTGCCACCTAAAATTTCACGCCCCAACTCCACCGTTTAGTATTTTTACATTTTCATCTAACCTGTCATCCCAGATCTACCAGGTTTCTATCTACAGTGACAGAACCTCTGCGTTCTCCCCCTCCGACCATCTTTTCGATTTTTCCAAACCCTCCCAATTTTACTGGAAGTTCTGTCCATCACTCCCTACCTCTAAAAATTTTCTAAATTTTTTATCAGCCTTCTATCTATTTTTAGAAATTCGTGTTCTTCCTCTGCTACAGTGTTTTCAGTCAGATTCCAGATCTGACCACCCTCCACTTCCAAAATCAGAACAAATCATCACCACCTCCAAATCCAGATCCAAAAATAGTCCTGGTTTCCTTACTTAATTTCCTACCACGTTTATGAAGAGGTCAAGGGCTGAATCCGAGGTATTCATAGCGGTCAAAGGCAGTTCTCAAGAAAGTTCTCTGCAGATCTGAGTCTTCGGTTACTATACAACAGCAGCATATAAAATTCGCCAACACAGAGTAAAAATCTGGTGAATTTTTCTGAAGGCCACTAGATTGCAGTACTTCAAAGCAGCTTTCCAACGGCTCTGATCTCGTCGCATTCCGACACCGGTGCTGATCGCAGCGTCCGTTCTCACCGGAGCGCGCGCTGAAATACAGAACCGGCAGATTTCTGATCAGTTTTTCCGACCGGTGCCGAACGGAGCCGCTCGGCCTCCGGCCGGTGAACCAGCGTGCCGCCAGCCCGGGGAGTGCTTCTCCAAGTGTCTCCACTACAGTGGTGTCACCGGGTCCCACTCGACCCCTCCGGACAGCACGTGGGCCCCACCATCACTAGTTCGGGTGCTGCCGAAGAGACGCGAGAAGCCGCCCGTCAACCCGAATTCGGTCCTCCCGGGCCCGTTTGTGTAGCCCTTTACCTCCCTGCGTGGAGTGGGTAGTAATTCATTTGCTGTAATATGGTGTATTAATTATCCCGGGAGTACGAGTTTCGGCCGGGTCCGTCGTCCCCACGCCGAGCGCGTGGAGGTATCGTGTTCGCTCCCTTCTCGGCATTTTACTTACTTCATAAATATTTGTTTATGCCGCTGCTTGAGAGCATGTGTAGGGATATCTAGCTCGCTTTATCTATTCATTACCGCTGCTGCGAGAGAGTGCGACACCGTCCCGTGACCCGATCCGGGCACGAAAGAGAGCCGACCACCCTAGCGCATTGCCGGTTTCTCAACCGCGCACGTCCAACGCTTCCCTCGTTAAGGAGCAGTCACGAGCTTGTCGTGTCCGTGGTCTCATCCTGCATCAATTTATCGGTCCATTCGAAGTACTGGAAAGGGTAGGCGAAGTGGCTTATCGTATCGCCCTACCTCCACAACTGTCAGAAGTGCACAACGTATTTCATGTTTCTATGCTAAAGAAATATGTGCACGATTTCTCACACGTCATCGATCACACTGACTTGGTGATACAGAAGGACCTCACCTATGAGCAAAGGCCAGTAAAGATCCTCGACCAAGAAATCCGAGTTGTAAGGAACAAGACGATCCCTATGGTAAAAATTCAATGGAATCGATGCTTAGAACAAGAAGCTACATGGGAAACCGAGGAGTCTATGAGAAGGAGATTTCCAGAATTATTCTAGTCCGTAAGTAATTCTCACCCTCCTTGTCTCCGTATAATGTAATTAGATTTAGGGACCAAATTCTTTTAAGTGGGGGAGGGTGTAGCATCCCATATAAATATATATATATATATATTAATAATTTTCCCCAAAAAAAATATATTAGATAAACTCTAGATTAAGTAAGAAGTTGGAACACGTAGTTATCATATGTAAAGAGTATTCATTTAATAAGTGGCTTCCTATTGTAGTTGGTTAAGTAACTTATCTTTCAACGCAATGACCAGGGTTCAAATCCTAGCATCCACAATTTACTTTTTGTGTCAAATAATTATATACGATAGGCTAGCAATACATGACCCCCCTCCAGGCTTGTGATTTTTTTGACAAACCTACGTTGGCATCTGTCCTTTTCATACGTGAATAGTGCCATGAATAGTATCACTTTTTATTTAAAAAGAATTTTTCAAAAACAATTATATGTAAAAATATAAAAAAATATATGGATCTTATCCATGAAATTTCATTAACTAACTCCATCAAATTTTAAAGATAAAAATCATGAAAGTTAAGTGGGAAGTTTAAAATAAATAAACCACCCTCTCATAGGAGCTACAATCCACCGGACAACCTTTCGATTTCCTTATCCCCAACAGCCTGTATAAGCTGGCATCCCACTGAGATCCGATTTTCACGGATCTTGTTTCCCCTCTTATCAACTCAAACCTTATATTATACTCCTAACGAAGCAAACCTTCGTTGGCTAGAAGGCTTGCTGTTGAGAAGGGGAGACACTTCTGAAGGGTTGCAGAGAAGGGAAGAGTTGCTTCTTCCATTTGCTACAACTACTGCCACTTCACAGAGGTAGGTGTTCTCAACTTTTAACTAAACTAGTAGCTAATCTAGGATGATTAGTCTAGGCATTTAGTCTTAGGCTCATTTCCATGCGATATTTAGTGTTTATAAAGCATGTGTTAGCTTAAATCTATGATGATTAGCATGTATTAGCTTCATACCTAAGATAATTAGCATGTATTAGCTTTATACCCAGAATAATTAGCATGTATTAGCAAGTGTTAGCCTCATACCTAGAATAATTAGTATGTGTTAGCTTAAATCTAGGACGATTAGTATGTATTAGCTTCATACCTAAGATAATTAGCATGTATTAGCCTTATACCCAGAATAACTTGGATGTATTAGCAAGTAGCAGTCTCATACCTAGAATAATTAGCATGTGTTGACTTAAATCTAGGATGATTAGCGTGTATTAGCTTCATACCCAAGATAATTAGCAAGTATTAGTCTCATACCTAGAATAATTAGCATGTGTTAGCTTAAATCTAGATGATTAGCATGTATTAGCCTCGTACCTAAGATAATTAACATATAGTAGCCTTATACCCAAGATGATTAGTATTGATTAGCATGTATTAGCTTCAATCTAGGGTAGTTGGCATGTATTAGCTTCATATCCATACGATATATCCGTCTAACGCAAGTTTTATCATGTTTTTACGTAACTAATTAGTTTAACTAACCTGTTAACATACCTAATTAACATGTTAGTTGATCTACTAACTAATTAGCATACCTCATTAATCTGTTAGTGTCTCCATTTAGTTCCTTTAAAAATGAAAACTTGTATGATACGTCATGTTAAAAATCTGATATTTAAGCAACTAAAGCATGAAACGAGTGCATAAATAAAGATCTATAATCCTTAAAGTTTTCTCTATCAATCCATGTCATCAGTTTTACCTAAATAAACTTAAATCAAAGGTTAATACCCTAGCTTAATCAAAGATTAATACCTTAAGCCATTTTGAGCAGATTTGAACTGCAGAGTCGACCCTGTCAGTTCACCGCGTTGACGCGATGAACGGCAGAGTCGACCCTGCCTGTTCACCGCATTGACGCAGTGAACAGCAGAGTCGACCCTGCCTGTCGACGCTGCCTGTTCACTGCGTTGACGCAGTGAACGGCAGAGTCGACCCTACCTGTCGATACTGCCTGTTCACTGCGTTGACGCAGTGAACGGCAGAGTCGACCCTGCCTGTTGACAGGTTCGACCCAGCCTGTTCGCAGGGTTGACGCGATGAACTGCAGGGTTGACGCGATGAACTGCTGAGTCAACACAACTGACTCATTACGTTAACCTGATCGTTATGCTTTCACTTTTGCCATCTCCACTGATAGATGGCAGCTTGAGATGTGATATTCAACTCCTGACAGGGTCCTCTAAACCCTGTATAATTCCCAAGAAGGGCATCCTACAGTGAGGGTGTCGTTTCTAAAATTGTCAGGTGGCCCATAAGGCACCTCTCTTATCTAGTTTTTTTCCGTATATCAAACATTACTGGTTTTCACTGCTAGTTCATCCCTACACATCAATGCGCCCTTGGATTCTATTCCATAATTCCACCATATATATCATACTGGTCAAACCTTGAAATTCCCTATTGACTATAAATGAGAGTGGATGTCAACAAACATGATTAATGCTGTGCATATAGTGATGAGGGCATCTCACGACACTCGCTATGGCTCGGGTCGCCTGCACATCCTTGATTTGGGTCGACTCATTCTCATCTTATGTATCTTCCTTTTATTGAGTCTTATCATATGTAATTTTCCTTTTATTGGGTCATCTCGCATGTATTTCCTTTTATTATGTCATGTTGTACTAGTCCATTTCCCCTATTTGGTCTAATTGGGCCATAATACCTTAGTTTGGGCCTATTGGACTGAGTCTAGGACATGTTTGGTCTTTTGCCTTAAATGGCAGGGTTATTTTTGTCTTGTAAAGATGGGTTGCCTATAAATAGCCCCCATCTCCCTCCATGTACTCACTTTTGATGATATATTGAAAACCACCTCATTCCACCTCTCAAGATCCCTCTCTTTTACTCTCTCTCTCTCATTCTCTCTCTCACTCTCTCTCTCCCCAAGGGGAGTTCGACCCCCACCCTCTCTCCTCCTTCCCCCTCACTTATCCCAACCCCCAACCACCTCCACTACCTCACCCACCTCCATTAAGGCCCTCCACTTCCCCATAGCCCCTCATTTACTCCCCTCTCCTTGTCCCAAAGAAACTCCTCCACCTCCCAACACAATCCCCCACTTCCCCACACAAACCCCACCCCTCCCAAGGCCAAATTCGAATTTCAACCTGCCCCCCCTGCCCTTGGTCGCCCTAGACCTCTCCCCTTGGCCAAGTTCGCCCCCACCTTCCCTATCACTCACCCTCCCCTTGTGCCCACTCCCCTCCCCACCACCATCCCTAGCAGACCACCCCCATCTCCAGCCCCACTTCGCCCTCCCCACCTCCATCTCCCTAGCCTCCACAGCCCCTCAAACACCTCTCATCTCCCTCCCATAGCCATTAGAACTACCTTACACCTCTTCCTCTCTTGACCATTCCCTTTCCCACCTCTTCTTCGTCTCCTCATTCTCACCCTGTTTCAGGAAGCAGAATTACAACAACTTGCAGAGGAGGCCACGACCATCCCTGAACGACTCAGGAGGCGAGGCCTACATTTCTGGATTCTTCTGCAAGTTAGCTTTCAAGGCGAGGTGGTTTCGTCGGCATCCGAGCTCGGTGCTATCCGCAGCAACCATTCGCCCCCGACTGCGCAGAACCTCTCAGACCAGGAGCCAGAACGGCAGAGCAGACTCTTCCACGACGAACCTTGAAGGAAACAGCCTTCAATGTCTTCTACAAAGATCTTCCTCCGCCTGTCAGCGTCCAGGAACAGAAGGCCGAACCCCGTTCGGCGTCCGAAAACCAGAGATATCATTTTTCTACCACAATCACGCCGATCTGCCTCCTCACAGTCTGCACCGACCACCGTCCACTCCTCTGGACACCCAGCTCATCTCCGACTTCAGAAGACTTCCCCGTTTGTTTTCATGCAAAGTAGACTCGTCTGCGGTTCCAACGAGTCCAGCGGTGCCAGATTTAGAGCTCAGGAACGGTCGTGGCAGCTTCTGCAACCTGCTGTTTCAGATCATGTTCGGCCAGAGACCAGAACTGCAGCCACCTTCCAGTAGCCGGAGCAGCCAGCCCCCAGATCGGAACGTCGTCAAAAAAATTCAAGCCTTACCCCTATCCAGTTAGGAAGCTTTTGGAGCAAGTCTCGTCAGATTCTGAGCTCGGAGGAATTATTCGCAGCATCGACATCGACCCTCTGTCCAGAATTACAGAAGCCAGGCAGAATCGGCGAAGCTCGGAAAGTCGACTCTACCTCGCTCATTCCCCTCCCCGCTTGGCTGGCTTAAGGCCCCTCCCTACGTGGAGGTAATTTTTGGTTGTAATACATTAACCCCCCACCCCAAGATCCCCCCCTTGCACGGGGTGTAGTGCTGTACCTCTTCGCATTTTCAGGTCAAGCTCCATCGCCGCGGCGATCGGGTGTATACCCTCGCCTCCCGGCGCGCCCTCGTCTCCGAACGGGATCGGTGTCTTCACACCGATCAGGTGAGCTTCTGATCACACCCTTGTAGCTTCATTTCTGCAAATGTAGTATTGCCTTGAATGCCCGTCGGACGGTAAGAGAGTGCTCGGACTTCTTTTTAAGCATTATCGTGCCCACCGCGGCCCGTGAGTGAGTGCCACCCAACACCCCACCTTGCGGGCCAGCCACCCACAAAGTTGGGTCTCCCAGGCCCATTGGGGGTCAGCCTTAGCATTGTAAGTCCATTAGGACAATTGGGTCCCGCCTCGGACCCTCACCATCATCTCCCGGACCCATCGGGTGAACGTGTGAGCCGAGTGAGCAAAAATCATCATTGTGAGAATCATTGAGCGCTTGTATGCTTGCGGGTCTAAGTCCTAGGGTCATCTCATCATATTTAGTGATCTTTGGGCTGTGCCACATCAAGTGGTATCAGAGCAGTCGTAGGCTTGTCCTTACAAGTCTAGTCTTGGGTCACACTAAGTTTTTCTTAGGTGCATTCGCACACCCTTGCATAGCCCACCCAACTTTGCATGACCACTCGTAGTGGAACTCATTATCAAGGTAATTCATCTTCTTCCAATAACACCATGAATCCCAATCCCCAAGGAAATCCCCCTCACAATGAGCATGAGTTTCCCGATCAAATGAGGTTTCTTGTGGAATACATGACCAATATTATGGGAAGGCTTGACGATATTACGGCCCGGCTAGAACAAATTGAGGAAAATAGGCCTATCCCAAGGGAAGGAGATAGGAGAGATCCCCCTCCACATGTGGAGCCAGCCATAGGAGGACTCAACCTTGACCACCCTCCCGAACCGGAAAGGGACCCATCCCCTAGAAGGAATGAGAGACCTCCCCGGGACAACCCGGATGACCAACTAATGAGACTTGTGAAAGTCGATGCTCCCACTTTTGATGGATCTCATCATCCGAGCATCTACTTAGATTGGGAGGCAGCTATGGATCAATATTTTGATTGGTACCCAATGACCGAGGATAGGAAAGTCCGGCTTGCAAAGATGCAATTAACCAAACTAGCCAAGACTCATTGGATGAATGTTGAGGCCTTAAGGATAGTTAGGAGGGAAGCTCCAATCACCACATGGGGGGCCATGAAAGACCAACTCAAACTCAAATATGTCCCACCCTCCTACCATCAAAACCTCCTAGATGAGTGGCAAGCCTTGACCCAAGAAGGAAAGACCGTTATGGAATACATTGAAAAGTTTGACTACTACCTCCTCAAGTGTGGAGTCCAAGAGGACCCCTCCGTCACACTCTCCCGCTTTAGGAATGGGCTTCAATTCCATATCAAAAAGGAATTATTCATGTGTCAAGTAACCACTTTAGAGCAAGCCTACCAAGTAGCCCGGGATGCCGAGAAATTCTCTCGGTACACACGAATGGTTCCCCCTCGGGGAATGGACCCTAAAGCCATGGTACCTCGGGCCAACCCCCCACCACCCCAAAGAGGTCTCCTTCCTACACCCATGGGAGCTCCTCCCACACGGGTCACCCCTCCTAATGCCACTCTACCACTCCGCCCCACAAGTGGGCCCCTAAACACAACTCCCAATAGGCCCAATTCGACACCCACTCTCCCTCACACTAAGATGACCCCAAACCATCAAAGTGGGCAGCAATGCTTTAGGTGTTATGGGTATGGACACTTTGCCAATCAATGCCCCACCAAGGGAGCATCAAACTTACTCATAGAGGAGACCAACCCCCAACCCCAAGCTGAATTTGAAAGAGAAGTTGAGGTATATGAACCCTCTCTTGAATGGGAGGAGGAGTATGAGAACCACTACATGGAGAGCAACCAAGAACAACCTCCTCCACCCACCGACTCCCACCTCGGAGTGGTTAGATGCACCCTCACCCAAACCCAAGAGCATGATTGGAGGAGAAACACCATATTCCATACCTACATACGGATAGGAAGCCATGTTAGGAAGGTCATCTTGGATAATGGAAGTAGTGTGAATGTGGTGTCACCCGACACCGTCAAACTTTTGGGCCTTACCACCTCCCCACATCCCCACCCATATAGGTAGCATGGATTGATACCACCTCCATACCCGTTAGTGCTCGTTGCCTTGTCCCCATCACATTCCAATCTTATCAAAGCCAAGTGTGGTGTGACATCCTACCAATGGAGGTTGGGAGTATACTCCTAGGACGACCGTGGATCTACGATGTAGATGCCACCTTTCTAGGAAAGACAAACACTTGCATCTTCATTCATGAGGGGAAGAAAATCCAACTCAACCCTTCTCCACCTCACCCCCTTCCCAAGAAGGCATCTCCCTCCCTTGAGGGGACCCCTACCCTCCCCACTATTCCAAACCCACCAAACCCCACCCCATCAAGCCCTAACCCTAGCATGATCAACAAGCCTCCTAGGAGTCTACACCTCATCACTAGGGAAGAGCTTGAGGTAGAAGTCAACCAAGGAGAACATGTGTGTGCCATTGTCATTTGCCTCGGGGAGTCCACCCCAACCGACCCACACCCCATAGAAATTCAACAACTCTTGGAGGACTTCCATGATGTGTTTCCCGAGGAGCTTCCGGACAAACTACCACCCATGCGCGATGTGCAACACGCCATCGACCTTGTGCCCGGAGCTACCTTACCCAACCTCCCACACTACCGCCTCAACCCCACCGAGCATGCCGAGCTCAGGAGGCAAATTGAGGAGCTCATCAAGAAGGGCTTCCTCCGAATTAGCAAAAGCCCTTGTGCCGTCCCGGCTCTTCTTACACCCAAAAAGGATGGGACTTGGCGCATGTGTGTAGATAGCCGAGCCGTCAACAAGATAACGGTCAAATATAGGTTCCCCATCCCTCGGCTTGATGACATGCTAGACATGCTAGCGGGAGCCACCATCTTCTCCAAAATCGATCTCAAAAGTGGCTACCATCAAGTCCGCATTAGGCCCAGGGACGAGTGGAAAACCGCCTTTAAAACTAAGGACGGTCTCTATGAATGGCTTGTTATGCCTTTTGGCCTTTCTAATGCACCAAGCACCTTCATGCGCCTCATGACCGAGGTCCTCCGACCCTTCATTGGTATCTTTCTAGTTGTCTACTTTGACGATATCCTCATATATAGCCAATCCAAGGAAGCCCACCTCGATCACCTCAAACAAGTGTGCACCATTCTTAGGAAAGAGAGTCTCTTTGCCAACCCCGGGAAGTGTCATTTCTTGACCAATCAACTAGCCTTCCTAGGATTTATTGTCTCATCCTAAGGAGTATCCATGGACCCCGAAAAGGTCCAAGCTATTCTTGAGTGGCCCGAACCCAAGACCCTTCATGAGGCTCGGAGCTTTCACGGGCTAGCTACCTTCTATAGGAGATTCATCCGTGGGTTTAGCACAATCACCACTCCTATCACGGATTGCCTCAAGAAAGGCACCTTTGTGTGGACTAGGGCAGCCTCAAAAGCCTTCCTTGAGCTCAAGGAAAAGATGACCCAAGCCCCGGTCCTTTGCCTACCCGACTTCTCAAAAGTCTTTGAAGTCACTTGTGATGCATCCGGGGTAGGGATTGGGGGCATTCTTAGCCAAGAGGGTCACCCGGTAGCCTATTTTAGTGAGAAACTTTGTGATGTTAGGACTAGATACTCCACATATGACAAGGAACTTTATGCCGTGGTTCAATCCCTACGGCATTGGAGGCACTATCTCCTACCCAAAGAATTTGTGATCTTCTCGGACCATGAGGCTTTGAAATACCTCAACACCCAACAAAAGCTCAATGCCCGCCATGCCCGATGGGTAGAATACATTCAAGCCTACACCTTTGTCCTCAAGTATAAGATGGGTAGTGAGAATCGCGCCGCCGATGCGCTAAGTAGGCGGGTAGCCTTACTCTCCACCGTCCAAGTGGAGGTAACCGGATTTGAGAGAATCAAAGGGGAATACCCACATTGCCCCGACTTTGGGACTCACTACAACACCCTTTCCACCCAGCCACACAAAGAATATGAGGGGTTCATACTTCAAGATGGATATCTATTCAAGGGGGATAGGCTTTGCATACCTCGGACTTCACTTAGGGACTTCCTAGTTTGGGAGTTACATAGTGGTGGCCTAGCTAGTCACTTTGGGGTCCACAAAACCATAGAGTTAGTTGAGAGGCAATTCCACTGGCCCAGCCTCAAGAAGGATGCAGGCATTGTGGGACAATGCCGCATTTGTGCATCCGCCAAGCAAGTAAGACAAAACACCGGGCTTTACACACCTCTACCCATACCCGACCGACCATGGGAGGATTTGAGCATGGATTTCATTCTTGGCCTGCCAAAGACCTTGCGCAAACATGATTCCATCTTTGTAGTGGTTGACAGGTTCTCAAAAATGGCCCACTTTATCCCCTGTTCCAAGACTTCTGATGCCTCTAGGGTCGCCCGATTATTCTTTGATGAGGTAGTCCGACTCCATGGATTACCTAAGACTATTGTGTCCGATAGAGATGTGAAATTCACTAGTTACTTTTGGAAGACTCTATGGCACTTGATGGGGACCCTCCTCAAATTCTCCACTGCTTACCATCCTCAAACCGACGGCCAGACTGAGGTCGTCAACCGAAGCCTTGGGAACTTGCTCCGTTATCTTGTGGGGGACCACCCCGGGAATTGGGATCTCCTCTTGTCTCAGGCCGAGTTTGCCTACAATGATTCCGTCAATAGGTCAATAGGCAAAAGTCCATTTGAGGTAGTGCATGGTTTTAGGCCTAGAAAGCCCTCGGATCTCATTCCCATTCCCCCACATGCTAGGGTGTCAGTCTCAGCTGAGTCCTTTGCACAACATATCAAAGAGTTGCATGATGACATTCGCAAGCATATAGGGAAAAGTAATGAGGCTTACAAAAGACGGGTAGATGCTCACCGGCGCCACTGTGAATTCCAAGTGGGAGACCCGGTGATGGTGAGGACGGAGCGGCTCCTTCCCGGGCCTGCCTCCAAGTTGAGGGCACGAGGGTCGGGACCCTTTCGAGTTCTACGACGACTTGGCAGCAATGCTTATGAGCTTGACCTACCAGAGAGCTATGGGGTGCACCCTACTTTCAATGTGGCAGATCTGGTACCCTACAAGGGCCCCGCGGTGGAACCCAGTGAGGAGCTTGAGCTTTTACCCCACCTTGAGAGGGACACTTCCGGAGGGACTCCACCTTCTAGCCTGAGAGACCGACGAGAGCAGATAGAGGCAATACTGGATGAGCAGAGCATCATCACGAGGCACAAGGTGTATCAGCGCTACTTGGTTAGGTGGAAGAATCGTCCCCCGACGGAGGATACTTGGGTGAGCCAGGAGGACCTGCTGCGGTTGGATCCCGAAATTCTGGAGCACTATGACAGCCATGTTGGGTCCCGTGAGGTGTAAACGGATCTAGAAGGGGGGGTTGAATAGATCCTATCAGAAACTTTTGGCCTATTTAAAAAACTCTTAGCTAGCGGAAGCTTAAACCACTCTTATAAAGTGAATGAATCACTTAGGCACAATGCACAGCGGAATTAAGTAGAGTGGCTCAAATGAAAAGACTTGAATTACAAGCTATGAAACGTCCACACTTCTTTAAGTGAATTACAAAGCATAACACATAGATGAACATGCAATAGCTTGCAACAACCGTGTGTGTGTGTGTATGCTATGTTGATCACTCAAAGTGCATATGTGTGTGAGCAATATAACCAAGTGTGGAAGCACACGAACCTGCGAATGGGGTTAGAAGATATAGATCAATCACACACAATAAACAAACCACAACACAGGGATTTTTAAGGTGGTTCAGTTGCAACCCTGCAACCTACATCCACCCCTCACCAAAACTCGGTGAGGCTTCCTTGCTGGCTCACAGCTTGACCCGGGGACACGCCCCAAACCATAGAATAGAGAAAACCCTCTTTCTGTCTTCCTACACACAAAGCTGGCAGGGACGGCTATACCGCAGATCGGAGAACTCCCGATTGCCTTCCTACTAACCACCTGGTAGGGACGTCAACCGCAAATTGGAACACCCTCCAATTGCCTTCCTACTAACCACCGGTAGGGACGATTCACAAGTTCAAGTGTTTAACAATATTGAAAGTAAAACAAATGTGAAGGAACTAAAACAAGAGATTGAGTAAGAAGGAATTGGCCCTTGAATGGAAATGATTTGTTGATCAGCAACAGGGATCTCTTCTTCTTGCAAATCAATCTTCTTGATTTACCCTTGAATGGATGAATGTTCTTCCCGGAGTACTGTTCATATGAACAGTAATTGTTCTTCCAATCCTCCTCTTTTGATCTTCTTTTTGATCTCTTTGAATGGATGAAGAAGTGAATAAATGCTACCTTGATCCTTGCTTCCTTCTTTACAGATCTTGGAAGATGATCTCTTTGATATGAGCTTGAATACCTTGGATTGGATGAAGATGTTCTTCACGGAGTACTGTTCACGTGAACAGTAACTGTTCTTCAATCTCCTCTTTTGATCTTCTCTTTGTATCTTCTTGAAGTGGATGAAGAGAGTAATTGATTCTACCTTGAATCTTGTTTCTTCAACAGCTTGTAGGAGATTGATTGCTTCAAAAATCACCTTGGATGAACTTGAAAGGATGAAGAAAATCACTTTGAGAAATGAGCTTCTTGGATCGCCTTGAAAGCTTTGCTTCTTATCCTTCTTGGAAGTTGATTGAAGAGTAGAAGGTGATTGCTTCAGGGATCTTTGCTTGAAACTCTTGAGTGGATGAAGAACTCATTCACGAACTACTATTCATATGAACAGTACTTCGTCTCCTCTCTCTTTGAAAACCCCTCTTGCAGCCACTCTTAATCCCAAATGAAGCATCAGGGTTTGCCTCCACCAATGTGTTGGTTTTATAGACCTTGAATGGTCCTTGGACAAGCCCTAGACCAGATACACAATTTGTGGGTGTTTAGGTGACTTTGGGGTTCTTTGGGATTAAAGAAATCATGAGAGTTAGGCAGCCCACGAGGTGGAATTCGAGTCAAACTTTGCTGCACTCGGGGCTGGCGGTCGACCGGAATTCATGGGGCGGTCGACCGGAATCTGTAAAATCTCCAACTTGTCGGTTCTGGGAAAACCGGTCGACCGGACGCCTGGGGGCGGTCGACCGAAATCTGTAATTCCTGGAGGTTTCATTTTTGGAAGAACCGGTCGACCGGAAAGGCAGGGGCGGTCGACCGAAAACTATAAAATGTGGAATTCTTAGGCTCTGGCAATTCTGGTCGACCGGCCAAGGTGTGTAGGTCGACCGGAAACACCTATACCTGCAAAAATGAAGTGTTAGACCAATGAAACATGTTCATAAGTCAAGATATTCATGTCCTCATCAATTTCATGTATTTTGAGATTGAAATCAACTTAGAATATGCTTTGAGCATTTCTAAATTTTGTTCCGCGGGCTCCGCCCCCGGAAACCCCCGCAAGGGGCGCTGCCCCCTTGACCCCCGCGACCTGACCGGGCAGGTCGATCCCCACAACCTGACCGCGCAGGTCGATCCGCGTGCGAGGGCGCAACATTGAGCTTTCACTTGTCCATTCATTTGCATATCTTGATCATCTTGGATGAATGCTCGGTCCTTTGTAGAAGCTTTGCTTCATTGCTTGGGCCTTTTCTTTCTTGCTTGGCCTTGCTTAGCTAGAGCCTTTTCTTCCTTGCTTGGCCTTGCTTGGACGTGTTCATTTCACTTTCATTTCGCCACTTCCATTCCATTGCATCATGCACTTGGCATCATGAGTGACTTTTGATCGTCCTCCAGGGATGGCTTGCTCCTTTGGATTGATCTTGATTTGTGTGTTGCAAGCCATTCTTGATATGTTGAATTGGCAATATAATGACCTGAATTGTATGCAAATGGATTTTATCAAATGCATAGCAAATGCATAATGAATAGCAAAATGACTCTAAAGACATACATCATCAAAACACTAGAAATGAGTCATAGTTGAGTCATAGTTGGAATCACATCAAAAAAATAGAACCAATCATTAGTTGACTCATAGTTGGACATCATCAAAACAATAGAAACACTCACGTTCCACACATGCCCAACTTTAGCACAACATTCTCCCCAACATTCTCCCCCTTTTTGATGATGGCAACTATGAGTCATAAAAAGATTCAAGAACCTTCAAGAACACTATGGCTCATTAAAAATATTCATATGGCTCAACCAAATCGACTCCACACAAAGAATACCATTCATATGGCTCAACCAAATCGACTCCACACAAAGAATACCAAAATCTTTGAAATGACTCCATCAAATCTTCTCCCCCTTTGCCATCAGCAAGAAGGGATCAGCAAGAAGGATTCATATTATGTTCCCCTTTTGCATTTGTGAGACCAAAGAATGAGATGAAGTATGCCAACATGGTCCAATAGAAGAGATAGATAAGACAACCAAAAAGCAATTTTGATTTCAGATTTTTTAATTTTTAGAGGTTTTCAAGATTTTAGCTTTTTATGGTTTTCAGGATTTTCTATCCAATGCATGAAGGGATCACAGATGTGCATAGATGAAGTAGAGCATGTGAATGCAAAGAGTGCAATGTGTGATATGCTCTAAAATGAATGAAACCATGCTATGCAATGGCAATGAATTTTGAAGTTTCAACACATACTTCGTAATGAATTATGAAAACATGCTTTACACATGATATGCAATGACATATGAATATGTTATGTTATGACATGAATCATGAAAACATGCTACCCCTTTGACAATAAAATGCTCACAAGATGACATGGTCTTCTCCCCCTATATGACGCTCACCAAACCACATATGCAAACACATACAAGAAACATTCTCCCCCAATCAGAATGAATGACTTACCAAGCCATCAAGCCTTCTCCCCCTATAGAAATGAATGCAACATTTCTCCTCCTATCTAAATGAATGAACAAATTATGTAGGGAGCTGAGGGAAAGAGGAGTATAGAGCAAACCATTATAAGCAACTAGAAACATGCCGTGATGAATATGTATGGTTCAAAGTTAATGAATTCTGAATTTACTAGAGAATTTGAAAAACAGCTATATCCATGGTTTAATAGAAATGAACCAAAAGTGCATGCTCTAGCAATGGTAATCCTCCATTGTCTTACACAGCCATATTCATAATCGTCATCGGGAAAAGCACAACTTGTATTGAGGTTAAACAACCATGACAATTATAAGGAATACTTTGATTCAACATATTTTTCATAATCTTCTGCAATGAAAGTCATATCATCAGACTCATATTTTACGAGCAATTGAGTCTAAGTCATACCTCCTAGCCGTAAGAATACACGTTGTTTAGACGCCCGTATTCCTAGGTATTCGGTAGAACTGACTGTTATGCTTCAGATTTGAACAGAGATAGCTGAATCACCTCATGACATATCCGATCTCATATCTTTGATGAGGAGATATATTTCTCAGCAATGTAGCCATTGCTCTACCTTGAGTCTAAGCTATAGATAACAAAGATAACAAAGGCACTTCATGACATATCTATCCTCATTTCCTTGATGAGAAGACATGTTTCTCAGTGACCTAATGTCATTGCTTTGTCTAAAATTTTGCCTTTAGGAATTCCAATATGTCAAGTTGTTTAAAAACAATACGAGACTGTAACAACTCAACCAACTTGACTATGACATTTGAATTTTCAGATTTCAGAAAGATCATTCAAGTCACAACATGCAACCTCTAGTTAAAGTCTATTAAAGACTACGTGACATAGATGATTTCAAAAATATATTTATCAGAATTTCAAAGTAATCATTAAATCTGAACCATTGTTATTGATTGGATAAACATGAGGGCATATAATAGAAGGCTCTTACACCATATGTTCGTCAGTCCCATGATCTCATATCCAGACTGTAAGCCAAGAAATGCAGATTGCAAGAGGTTAAGAGAATCAACCAAACTCCCCCTAAGGATATGCAATGAATGCACTCAAGGGGTTGTGTAGGCAGTCAAATAGAATGACAAATATCAAGGAGAGGTTTACTTGAACCATGCAGGGGTTGACCTGATCAAACATGAAATGCATGAACCAACATAATGCATGATTTTACACTTATGAAATGCAACATAATGAATATGAACCATATGCACGAATGCCTCAAAAAGACAACTCCCCCTAGCTATATGGCCTATATGCGACAGTGACGCATGGTACTTGACGAAGGTGAAACCTCACGCATATTGAGTGCTTCAAGACAAGCATAACCTGCCCTTCCATACATAAACATTTGATATACCATGGTCATGAACGAATGATATGATGTAAAGTGATTCAAGCTAGGTTGATGTTGACTCCCCCTGAATACATGCAAGGGTTGGCAATGAACTATGCATCCTAAGATTTATGTGAATACACAATTGAATGACGATGCTGCAAAATGATTGTGCATTATCATTTGTCTTCTAAACATGATGTGCATTAAGGTATTTGTGATTATGAGATGATGCAAACACAAATCATTCACAATGGATTTTGAACTGAATGCAACATGATGATGTCAATTGCTAGACTCCCCCTTTGAACAATGCTAATCGTGAATTAATGAGTTGAAAATTGCAACCATGGTATTCACCATCAAAACCAAAATCTAGGAATTTCACATGGTTGGTAGCAAGAATTAAACAACTCATCATCATATCAGCAACATCAGCAAGATAAGTATTTCATGAACTAAGCAGTTGAGGTCCAGCATGGTATGAGCAAGAAATCTAGCTCAAAAGTTCATCTCACACCACGGGGGTAAAGCATTTCAAAGAGCAATTCAGTTTGCAGAATTTAATGACATTTGGAAGACTTATGATGCACGATCTACATGTTAGGACTACACATGCAAGATGATTGAAATTAAAAGGTTTACGTACATACCTGTGCCTTGAGCTTTTATTTACCTGACCATTCATTTGTTCAGCTCCAAGGCATCCTGCACCCAAAATTCTTATTTAGAATTTTTAGGTACCCAAGCTTGCTTGGGTCCTTGTGGGTTAGCAACAGGTTTAGCATCTTGACTCATCTTTTTCAAGGTAATCAAATCATCTTCCCTCATTGTATGGCAATCATACATCTCATGCCCATTTTTACCACAGTAGAAACAACGCACAAAAGATTGATTATCTTTTTTATGTTCATGTGCATATGCATGTGGACTATACTTTTATGGGCGAGCATGATTCTTACCCTTCATGGTATGAGGGTGGTGTCTTTCTTTCTTTCTTTGTTCTTTCACTTGATGTCCTGCTCTAAGCTCATCATTTCTCAAGATAGAACAATCATGCACAGAGTGACCATGTCTACCACAATAATAACACTGGACATTCTTTTTGTGGAAAACATGATATTTAGCATTGAACATGTTATGGTGCATGTTTGGATGAGAATGCTGAATTTTACCTTTCCTTCGAGCAGTATGCCCTTTTTGGTGACCACATGAAGTGGTGGCTTCCGGTGAGCCAAAATCTTGGATTTGGGCAAACATTGACAGGAAATCATTCAAACCTTGAATTTCATTTTCAAGTGAAGAAATATGCTGTTTAGACTCATTAAGACCCTCTTCACATGCTGCCAATTGCTCATTGAGCATGGCATTTATAGCCTTAAGATTTTGACTTTGTTGTTCTAAAGCATGCAATGTTTCGGAGTGATCATCAATGATAGATTTACCTTTTTCATGTGCAGCCAATTTTTCATGCAATTCTTCTTCAACTTTTTCACATTCAATTTTCTTTTCCAACAACTCTTTATTCACTTCCTTTAGAGAATCAATCAAATTTTGTTGCCATTCAAGATCATCATGGAGACCAACATTTATGTTTCTCAAGAATGAACAATTTTCACATGCAAAATTAGCAGAGCATGAAACAAAATTTTTATTTTCTTCAATCAACCTCTCATCATGATTAAGCCCATCGGCCATAGTTTGATCATTAGAGATTGCCTTAGGTTGGTTTTGAAGTTTTATTACAATTTCTTCCAACCTAGTGATTTCATCATGAAGATTTTCATTTTCATTTCTTAGACATGCAATGCTTTGTTTATGTGTGTCTAGATCAACAGAGAGCTCTTCAAATGCAGACCTGACCGCGCAGGTCGATCCGCGTGCGAGGGCGCAACATTGAGCTTTCACTTGTCCATTCATTTGCATATCTTGATCATCTTGGATGAATGCTCGGTCCTTTGTAGAAGCTTTGCTTCATTGCTTGGGCCTTTTCTTTCTTGCTTGGCCTTGCTTAGCTAGAGCCTTTTCTTCCTTGCTTGGCCTTGCTTGGACGTGTTCATTTCACTTTCATTTCGCCACTTCCATTCCATTGCATCATGCACTTGGCATCATGAGTGACTTTTGATCATCCTCCAGGGATGGCTTGCTCCTTTGGATTGATCTTGATTTGTGTGTTGGAAGCCATTCTTGATATGTTGAATTGGCAATATAATGACCTGAATTGTATGCAAATGGATTTTATCAAATGCATAGCAAATGAATAATGAATAGCAAAATGACTCTAAAGACATACATCATCAAAACACTAGAAATGAGTCATAGTTGAGTCATAGTTGGAATCACATCAAAACAATAGAACCAATCATTAGTTGATTCATAGTCGGACATCATCAAAACAATAGAAACACTCACGTTCCACACATGCCCAACTTTAGCACAACATTCTCCCCAACAAGCCAGGCAGACCCACACTCGACAGGGTCGAGTTCTCCCCACCCCGGGGGATTTGATGAGGGCATCTCACGACACTCGCTATGGCTCGGGTCACCTGCACATCCTTGATTTGGGTCGACTCATTCTCATCTTATGTATCTTCCTTTTATTGAGTCTTATCATATGTAATTTTCCTTTTATTGGGTCATGTCGCATGTATTTCCTTTTATTATGTCATGTTGTACTAGTCCATTTCCCCTATTTGGTCTAATTGGGCCCTAATACCTTAGTTTGGGCCTATTGGACTGAGTCTAGGACATGTTTGGTCTTTTACCTTAAATGGCAGGGTTATTTTTGTCTTGTAAAGATGGGTTGCCTATAAATAGCCCCCATCTCCCTCCATGTACTCACTTTTGATGATATATTGAAAACCACCTCATTCCACCTCTCAAGATCCCTCTCTTTTACTCTCTCTCTCTCATTCTCTCTCTCACTCTCTCTCTCCCCAAGGGGAGTTCGACCCCCACCCTCTCTCCTCCTTCCCCCTCACTTATCCCAACCCCCAACCACCTCCACTACCTCACCCACATCCATTAAGGCCCTCCACTTCGCCATAGCCCCTCATTTACTCCCCTCTCCTTGTCCCAAAGAAACTCCTCCACCTCCCAACAGAATCCCCCACTTCCCCACACAAACCCCACCCCTCCCAAGGCCAAATTCGAATTTCAACCTGCCCCCCCTGCCCTTGGTCGCCCTAGACCTCTCCCCTTGGCCAAGTTCGCCCCCACCTTCCCTATCACTCACCCTCCCCTTGTGCCCACTCCCCTCCCCACCACCATCCCTAGCAGACCACCCCCATCTCCAGCCCCACTTCGCCCTCCCCACCTCCATCTCCCTAGCCTCCACAGCCCCTCAAACACCTCTCATCTCCCTCCCATAGCCATTAGAACTACCTTACACCTCTTCCTCTCTTGACCATTCCCTTTCCCACCTCTTCTCCGTCTCCTCATTCTCACCCTGTTTCAGGAAGCAGAATTACAAAAACTTACAGAGGAGGCCACGACCATCCTTCAATGACTCAGGAGGCGAGGCCTACATTTCTGGATTCGTCTGCAAGTTAGCTTTCAAGGCGAGGTGGTTTCGTCGGCATCCGAGCTCGGTGCTATCCGTAGCAACCATTCTCCCCCGACTGCGCAGAACCTCTCAGACCAGGAGCCAGAACGGCAGAGCAGACTCTTCCACGACGAACCTTGAAGGAACCAGCCTTCAAGGTCTTCTACAAAGATCTTCCTCCCCCTGTCAGCGTCCAGGAACAGAAGGCCGAACCCTGTTCGGTGTCCGACAACCAGAGATATCATTTTTCTACCACAATCACGCCGATCTGCCTCCTCACAGTCTGCACCGACCACCGTCCACTCCTCTGGACACCCAGCTCATCTCCGACTTCAGAAGACTTCCCCGTTTATTTGATGCAAAGTAGACTCGTCTGCGGTTCCAACGAGTCCAGCGGTGCCAGATTTGGAGCTCAGGAGCGGTCGTGGCAGCTTCTGCAACCTGCTGTTTCAGATCGTGTTCGGCCAGAGATCAGAACTGCAGCCACCTTCCAGTCGCCGGAGCAGCCAGCCCCCAGATTGGAACATCGTCAAAAAAATTCAAGCCTTACCCCTATCCAGTTAGGAAGCTTTTGGCGCAAGTCTCGTCAGATTCTGAGCTTGGAGGAATTATTGGCAGCATCGACATCGACCCTCTGTCCAAAAATACAGAAGCCAGGCAGAATCGGCGAAGCTCGGAAAGTCGACTCTACCTCGCTCATTCCCTACCCCGCTTGGCTGGCTGAAGGCCCCTCCCTGCGTGGAGGTAATTTTTGGTTGTAATACATTAACCCCCCACCCCAAGATCCCCCCCTTGCACGGGGTGTAGTGCTGTACCTCTTCGCATTTTCAGGTCAAGCTCCATTGCCGCGGCGATCGGGTGTATACCCTCGCCTCCCGGCGCGCCCTCGTCTCCGAACGGGATCGGTGTCTTCACACCGATCAGGTGAGCTTCTGATCACACCCTTGTAGCTTCATTTCTGCAAATGTAGTATTGCCTTGAATGCCCATCGGATGGTAAGAGAGTGCTCGGACTTCTTTTTAAGCATTATCGTGCCCACCGCGGCCCGTGAGTGAGTGCCACTCAACACCCCGCCTTGCAGGCCAGCCACCCACAAAGTTGGGTCTCCCAGGCCCAATGGGGGTCAGCCTTAGCATTGTAAGTCCATTAGGACAATTGGGTCCCGCCTCGGACCCTCACCATCATCTCCCGGACCCATCGGGTGAACGTGTGAGCCGAGTGAGCAAAAATCGTCATTGTGAGAATCATTGAGCGCTTGTATGCTTGCGGGTCTAAGTCCTAGGGTCATCTCATCATATTTAGTGGTCTTTGGGCTGTGCCACATCATATAGGGCCCGGTCTGGTCCTGGGAGGAGCACCCGAAGGTACTTGTGCCCATGGGAGTTTATTGACCACGGTGTTTGGCATTGCACCGGAGTACTTGCTTGCTAGACTTTCCACTCATTCTCGTGATATTACTTGATTGATTTGACTTGAGACCCGCAGAAGGGTAAAATTTTGCTTGAATGAACTTGATAAATAGCCAATTCCAATTTTACATGCTTGAATTTTTATTACTTTCTATTACTTGCTTGACATGAGTTCTTACTCTCTTGGAAAGATTTCATTAATTCCAGTTATTACTTGCTTGAATCTCTTGCTATTGCTGCATTGAAGTTGGAATCCTTATACTCTCACTTGTTATTCCTTCACTACTCTTGTCGATTTTTACAATCCTTGATATCTACTCATCTACATGCATAGTTTTACTGACATTAATTGAACTTGTAAACCACTTAAAGCCTGTTAAATCTTGAGATGTAATTCCTACTGAGCGATTCGCTCATCTAGTTGTTTTCTAATATTTTCAGGTAATTTGGATGCCAACCAACACTCGGAAGGGAATGAGACTGAGTGATGAGTGTTAGAGTGAAGTTATCAAATTGTCATGTCCCTTTTGTTATTGTATTAGTTCACTTATGTCAGTTGTATCAATTCATCTATGTCATTTGTATTAGTCAACTTGATTAGAACTGCTCAAGATTTGAAGCCTAGTCGTTGGACTCTGGGAACACATGTAATTGTCCTTTGATTAATTGTGACAATTGTCAGCTCGTACTATTTGTATTAAATTTCGAGTTAAATCTTAGTTATTTGCGCACTCTGATATTTACATGATTGACACGATCTATATAGACGCGTCACGCCTCCGGGTAATCTTCCGCGCTCGGGGCGTGACAACCAATGCCCCAGTAGCATTTATGCAACTTATGAATAATGTCTTCAGGCCTTATCTCGACCGATTTGTGGTCGTCTTCATTGATGATATTCTTATATACTCCAGAACTAAGGAGGAACATGAAGAGCACTTAAGAATAGCTTTGCAGACACTGACAGAGCATAAACTTTATGCAAAACTTAGCAAGTGCGAGTTCTGGCTAAAGGAGGTCTCTTTCCTTGGCCATATTATCTCAAGAGAGGGTATCACTGTCGATCCTTCTAAAGTTGAAGCTGTTAAGAATTGAAGTCGACCGACGACCATGTCTGAAGTTAGAAGTTTTCTAGGACTGGCTGGTTATTATAGGTGATTTATTAAAGACTTCTCTAAGATCGTCGTTCCTTTGACTAGACTCACTAGAAAGGAGAACCCTTTTATATGGTCAAAGGATTACAAAGAGAGTTTTCTAACCCTTAAAGATCACCTTACTATAGCCCCTATTTTGGTATTGCCCATTGAAGGTGGTGATTTTAAAGTCTATATGGATGCATCTGGCATTGGCCTAGGATGCGTTCTTATGCAAAATGGAAAGGTGATTTGCTATTCATGAAGACAGTTGAAGCGTCATGAAGAAAATTACCCTGTGCATGATCTGGAATTGGCAGTTGTTATATTCACCTTGAAAATTTGGTGGCATTACCTTTATGGGTAGAAATTCACTATATTTTAAAATCATAAAAGTCTGAAATATCTCTTCACCCAGAAGGAATTAAATATGCTACAACGCAGATGGTTGGAGTATCTCAAAGACTTCGATTTTACTATCCAGTATCATCCAAGCAAAGCCAATGCTGTAGCTGACGCTCTTAGCAGAAGACCAATGGCAACATTAGCAAGCCTCAAGGAAGGGATGATATGTCTTATCGAGGATTTTTCGCACTTAAATCTTGATATCGATAGAGAAGGAGAAAGATGTATGATTGCTAATATAAGATCCCAACCTACATTGATTGAGGATATAGTCAAATTGCAAGAAAATGACCCTACATTGATGAAAATCAAGGATAATATTGATCACAGGACGGAATTATCAATCACAACTGATGGAAGACTATTATTTAAGGATCGAATTTGTGTGCCGAATCATGCCGACACCAAGAAATTTATCATGGAAGAGGCTCATAAATCAAAATATGCTATTCACTCCGGTGCTACCAGGATGTATCAAGATTTGAAAAGAAGCTTCTGGTGGCCCAACATGAAAAGAGAAGTAGCAGACTTTGTATCTCGCTGTCTCACTTGTCAGCAAGTAAAGGCAGAACATTTAAAAGCTTGCTGGGAAATTACACCCCTTAAATATTCCCGAGTGAAAATGAAAAAGTATAGGGATGGATTTCATCATGGGTTTACCTAAGACAAGAGGTGGACACGATGGCATATGGGTAATCATAGACCGCTTGACTAAATCTGCACATTTTCTACCAATTAAAAGTCGATGGTCTGTGGATGTATTAGCAGCACTATACATAAGGGAAATTATCAAATTACATAGTGTCCTTGTAACCATTATATCTGACCGAGACCCTCGGTTCACATCACAGTTCTGGAAGGGTCTTCAACATTCATTAGGAACTCGACTTAACTTTAGCACTGCGTTCCATCCACAAACTGATGGTCAAACTGAAAGGACAAATCATGTGGTGGAAGATATGCTCAGGGCTTGTGCTATTGATTTTGGAGAGAGTTGGCACGACCATTTGTCTCTAGTGGAATTTTCATACAATAATAGCTACCAAGCTAGTATAAAAATGACACCATTTGAGGCATTGTATGGAAGAAACTGTCATTCACCTATTTGTTAGAATGAAGTGGGAGAAAGGTAATTTCTCGGTCCCAATATCATCAGGGATACTACCGAGAAGATAAAACTTATTCGGGAGAGACTTCAGATGGCTCAAGATAGACAAAAATCATATGCTGATAACAGAAGGCGCGACCTGGAATTCCAAGTAGGAGACCACGTATTCCTTAAGGTTTCTCCAGGTCGAGGTATTCGAAATTCGGTGTTAAAGGCAAGCTTACTCCGAGATTCATTGGCCCCTTTGAAATTCTCGAAAGGGTTGGTGAAGTTACATATCGAATAGCTTTGCCCCCTCAATTATCAGGAGTTCATGATGTATTTCACATTTCCATGCTCAAAAGGTACTTCCCCGATCCTTTCCATGTCATAACTTACGATAACTTGGAAATTCAAAAGGACTTGACATACGAGCAAAAGCCAATCAAGATCATTGAACGAGAAGTACGTCAACTTCGGAATTAAACTATTCTTATGGTCAAGATCCAATGGACCTAGTCATGGCCACATGAAGCAACATGGGAAACTGAGGAAGCCATGCGCAAAAGATTTCCAGAGATGTTTGAATGTAAGTACACTCTCCTTAGCAAATCTTATTACAAGGAATTTGGGGACCAAATTCTTTTTTAAGTGGGGGTGGGTGTAAAGCCCAAGGATTTTCTAATTTTTTTTTTGGATTTCAATATAATTAATAAGCATTTAAATAGACCAAATGGGCTATAAATTGAAAGGTGGAACTAATTATTTGGGCCTTATACTAATCGAAGAGGATTAGGCCCATTTTGATAAATCCAATTAGCCCAAATTATAATTTTAAACTTTGGCCCATGTTCTAGAAGCTTGGAATTGATGTATTTACTGAATTAAGGAGATAAGTAGGAATATTTTAGGATAAAAGATGGATAAAAATACAAGAGTTTGAACTGGTTTCAAATTCGGCGCCCAAAACTGAAAACGGTCTATCGTAAGACTGCAAGCCATTGAAAAATGGTCTCCCAAATGACCGCTAAGCTCTGCAGATTCTGTGAATAGAGGAAAGTGTCAAAAGGTTAGATTCTTAGCATCCAAACTCCCAAAAACCAAAGTGGATAGAAGCATAATCAGGCTTAGAACTCTTGAGGATCATTCTTGCACCTAATTAGGACTCTATAAATGTTCAAATCAATGGAACCCTAGCTAAACCCTATAAGTTAACCCCTAACCAACTTGCGCGACCCTTTCGTTCGGCTCACGTGGAACTAAGGTAAAGAGGTCGAATTAGAGGGAAGTTCCTTCTAGGAATTTGTTCATTATAGTTAGATCTAACTTTCCTCAAAATTTCGTTCTAGGAGATCAAGCCTACAGGGACATAAAAGCCTGTAAACACGCTGGTTCGGTGAAAACATCTCAGAAAACTATGCAACCGACCCAAGAAGATCAGGAAAATAGAAGCCCTAAATGAGATAATTAGATAAAGGTTCTTTAGAACAATTTGTTCCTTTTAGTACCCTCTTCTTACTCGCCAAATTTCACATCTTTAGGTCAAGAGAATCGGGAGATAGAGCGACAGGATGTTACTACTTCGGTTCAGGATGGATAAAAATTAGGGTTAACTTCCAGCCCTAAATTCGAAGCCTAAAGCCCCAACACAGAGGTAGGTTATCTCATGACGACTTAAACATGACCTTAGGAGTAAAAGCCCTCAAGATGCAGTCGTTTTCATGCTTTGTACTCAGAGTATTTCATGTTTTATTTTGATTGCACATCTAGGGTTAACTTGGCATGCATAGTTCATACCTTTAATGAAAGTAATAATTCATGATTTCCCATGCGTCTCCATGTCCTAATATGATGTTGTCTGGCCTTATTTACCTGATTGGCACATTTTACTATGTATCAGTCTGCCTTAGATTAGCCATATCTCGGTTTTTATTTCTGTTTGCTGTTGCCAGGAAGAAACGATCTTCCAAAGGACCGTATATGTTTCCTTAGCGGCCCCTCGATAGACCGCTAAGCCCAGTGAAACGGTCATCATGAGACCAATTGGTTTTCTGAATTCTATATATACGTTAACCCGAAACATAAAGCATGATGCGGGACGGACACGCGACTCGACTCCAATTTGATATGCGATCCTTGGACTCTAGACAAGCTCGCGATCGCCCCTTAGTGAGGGAAGCGTACGGACGTACGCGGTTGAGAAACCGGCAGTGAGTCGAGTAGTCGACTCTCTCTCACGCCCGGATCGGGTCACGGGACGGTCTCGCTCTCTCTCGTAGTAGTGAGTAATATATGATAACGAGCTAGGATCCTAACATGCTCTCTATCAGCGGCATATAGAAGTAAATATGAGTAAAGCAAAATGCCGAGAGAGGAATGGACACGATACCTCCACGCTCCGGGCGTGGGGAAGGCGATACCGGCCAAGTATGGTAACTCCCGGTTAACAACAATTACATAAAAAGTACAGCAATGAATTATATTGCCCACTCCACATAGGGAGGTATCGGGCTACAAGTGAGGTCCGGGACGACCGATCTTGGGTTGATGGGCAGCACTAGATCCGCTCCGTCGGTGCGGTTCGACTAGCGCAAGCTGCTGGTTGTAGGGCCCACGTGATGGCTTGTGGGGCCGAGTGGGCCTGGAGTGGCACCGTTGTGACGGGGAAACCTGGAAGGACGCTCCCCTAGAAGGCGATCGGGCTGGAATGCCGGGAGGAGGCCGGGCGGCTCTAGTCACCTAGTGGGAAGCTTGCTGCGCATGGGCTGAAGCTTCTGTCTTGCAGTGCCCGATCTGGCAAGAATGGGTGCTGCGATAAATCACGACGTCAGATTGATGCGAAATTGGTACCGACGGAAAGCTGATTCAAAATACTTCGATCTATGGCTAGAGAAAGAATTTTGACTCTCCCTTTGATGGCCTTGGTCGAATTTACAAGTTGCTGGCTCACAGAACCAGATCTGACAGGACAGGTCTGAGTTTTCCTGAGAATAAGAGTTGACCGAAGGAAAAACTTCGGATCTGTAAGTTGACTCCTTGATGAAAGTGGTAGAGGGTGAAGTAAGGAAGACGTGGATATTTTTTGTGGATTTTATGGTGGAGGTTTGGTTGGGGAAAAGGAATTTCAAACATAGGTGGGTCAGATCTGGACTACACAGGCCAGAAAAGATCTTTGACTGAGTTTTAATTTTCGTGAGGGGAAAAAGAACTCCTAAATTCGTGGGAAAATTTATGGAGAGGGGCTTTGGTAGGCAGAATACCCAGTCCAAATTTGGACTCAATCAAAAATGGGGAAGGGGGTCGAACAAAGGAAACACAGGGTTGCTGTGACACAAAACAGAACACTGGCAGGTTTGGGCGGTTGGGAAACACGAAATGGGAAAAATGGAAAATGAAGGCTAGAAAATTGGAAACTTTTTTTGGGAGAGGGTATTTGCGTGGAGAACCTACCCTCAATATTTGGGCTCCAGAAGATTCTTACATTTGGAAATAAAATTCGGACATGGAGGCTCTATCCTGATTTGGGCAGAACTCCGACGATGGTGGCGGTGGCGCGATGGCGGCGGCGGCGGCGGCATAAGTAGAAGTCAGAGGGGCTGAGCAGAAGATAGAAGGGCTTCACACTCTAGATTTGGCAGAAATCCACCTGCAAGAGGAGAGAGGAGAGAGATAGGGGGCGGCCTTGGCCTCTTAGAACAAATTCCCAATAATTCTTGCATTAATTCTCATAAAATGTGAAATACAAGGTATTTATAAGAAATGTAAAATGACCCTAACTATCCTCAGATCTAGATTAGGGGAGGGGTATACAAGGGACATCACATTTAATCCCATGTGATCAAAAAAACTAATGTAAAATAATCCTAGTGGAAGGGGGCGCCCCCTTGACTCCATGGGTTCCAAATTGGACTTTTTGTCCACCTTGTCCCCTTGAATGGTCAAGCCCTTCTAGAAGTCACGTATGACATTTGACCAGCCCCACATGGACCCCAAGATGCCACTTGGACCAATGGGGAAGGAGATAGGGGTCCCTTGCTGGTCCTACTGGACTTTTACACAAAAACCCAAAGATCCTTAAGGAATGACAAATTGGCTTATAAAGCCTTACAATTGCAAACATGTTTTCCCAAGGATATAAATGCAAATGAAAGGACTCAAATGCAAAATAAAAAGTTAGTGCCCAGTGTTGATTCCCATCAATTCTCCCCGAGTGGGAAGAACTCGACCTCGTCGAGTAAGGGGTGCGGCTGCTCGTGTGGTTCTGGCGCATCCGTCATCGGCCAAGAAGCGCGGAGTACGCTCCACTCCAAGTAATCGACACCTGCTCATCCCGTATAGATTCGATATGCTCACGCTGCTGGGGAATGAGGCTAGAGGTGGACACTCTAGGGTGGGGTCACTCTCAAAGGAGGGAGGTGGCTCAAAGACTCACTAGGAATCACCGCTGGGTCCCTTGATGTGACTAGAAAATGGTCAAGTCGATCCCAAATGCTGGCAAGTCTACAACGTATGCAATAGATCCGACTTGCCTAGCACTCGAAAGGGATTAACATTACGAGCGTACAAAGATCGACTATGCGACTCCTAATATGCTTGACACATGCATGGACAGACACACAGGACCCTAGACACACCTACTGTTAGTCTGACTCACACATATGCAATGGCGGACCAGGACACCCGAATGTGTGCCATGCATGCATTTGACGTAACCGGAGGTTGACATCATGGGGGACTCCTAGACACCCAAGTATGAACCATCCTGGCAATGACTTCCTATTGGACTTGGGTGTTGGAGGTTTGGGCGGTTCGGGTGGTTTAGGTGGGCCGAAGTCTTTATTACCCCCATATGATGGTGCGGACCCATTGCTATGTGGAGGTTGCCTGGCCCGAGTGGGAGAGGTGTGATAGCGGACTCCCTCGGAAAGGTGGAGTAAATATGGCGGGTCAAGGGGTTCACCAATGAATGGGTCGAAGGGATCAAAAAAAGTATGACCCCTCGAACTGGGCTCCCATAAGTCACGGTCCCACATTTGGAAATCTTAAGGTGTAGGTGGTCACCTTCGTGCACTAGGGTATAGAGGACGGTGATCTCATATAGGAGGTAGGGTTCCTCCCTCAGGGTAAATGGAATGAAATTAGGCTCGGTCGACAAGGGAAGGAATAGGAGAATCTCCGTGGTGACACAACCCACGGTGCACACGAAGGTAATGGACCCTACGGCTGGGTGGGTGAAGCTACGACTTGTGGGCTGGTCGAAGCCTCGGGCCAACATATGAGTCAACTTCATTTGCGAGTCTAATCCCATAATAAGGTCATCCAGTGTATCAACATGGTGACTGGATCAGAATGTGGTATGGAATGAGTTGACCAGCACTAAAGGTAGGGTGGGGTCCATGGATGGATAGCAAGGTGGGACCAAGCCATTCTTGAGCCAGCTAAGTAGGGGCTCGACAATGAATAGCGTTCCCATTAGAAATACGGGTGGCTCGGACTGAGGTGGCTCCAAATAAGGTAGTTCTGAATAAAGATCGAACGTAGATGGCAATGGAGCTCTAGGGGAGAGGTTTCCCGACTGGGATGAGGGAGGCCTTGGGGTAGGCTGTCCGACCGGCTCGGGATTTGGCTGGGAGGTAGATGCGCGCCGTAGGGCAGCATCTGCTCGCCGTAGGGTATCATCAAACCGTGACTCAAATGGCTCGACCTCTAGAGTGACCTGATAGGACTGCGCCAGAGAGAACGCGTCACGGATAAGACATTCATACTGGAGGTGAAGCCGCAAACCTCTCCGGAACTGAAAGGCAATCGTGGTGCTCTCCTCTCCAAATCCATATCTTGACCGATACACTTCGAAGTCCCTAATGTACTTGAACATAGATCGATTGCCTTGGTCGGGCCTACTCGGGGTGCATGGGTTGGCCATAGTGGCAAAGATGGACTGGATCCCCTAGGAATGGGCATGCAATGCAATATTTTTGGTTTTTGTTGTTATATGCAAAAGCTTATGCAAACTAAACACCTAGACTCAACCAAAAGATGGTACGTGGCGGAGTTGCGGGATCCGAAGATCCTCTCTCGCAAGTGTGCAACCTTCCCGATAGGCGTAACCGAACGTTCGGGCAACACCTTTTCATATACCGACTAAAGGAATTGAAATGCAACAACCGACTTAAACTTAGACTCCTAGACTTAAATGACTCTTTTTTTGTATTTTTTAAACCAAAACTACCCTAGACTCAACTAGCGCTCTGATACCAAATTGATGTGGGACGGACACGCTACTCGACTCTAATTTGATATGCGATCCTTGGACTCTAGAGAAGCTCGCAATCGTCCCATAGCGAGGGAAGCGTACGGACGTGCACGGTTGAGAAATCGGCAGTGAGTCGGGTAGTCGGCTCTCTCTCGTGCCTGGATCGGGTCACGAGACGGTCTCGTTCTCTCTCGCAGTAGTGAGTAATACATGATAACGAGCTAGGATTCTAACATGCTCTCTAGCAGTGGCATATAGAACTAAATATGAGTAAAGCAAAATGCCGAGAGAGGAATGGACACGATACCTCCACGCTCCGGGTGTGGGGAAGGCGATCCCGGCCAAGTACGGTAACTCCCGATTAACAACAATTACATAATAAGTACAGTAATGAATTATATTGCCCACACCATGAAGGGAGGTATCGGGCTACAAGTGAGGCCCGGGAGGACCGATCTTGGGTTGACGGGCAGTACTTGATCCGCTTAGTCGGTGCGGTTCGGCTGGCGCAAGCTGCTGGTTGTGGGGCCCACGTGCTGGCCTATGGGCCGAGTGGGCCCGGAGTGGCACCGCTGTGACGGAGACACCTGGAGGGAAGCTCCCTTCGAAGGCGGTCAGGCTAGAACGTCGGGAGGAGGCCGGGTGGCTCTGGTCACCTAGTGGGAAGCTTGCTGTCCACGGGCTGAAGCTTCTATCTTGCAGTGCGCGATCCAGCGAGAACGGTTGCTGCGATCACTCCCGACATCGGATCGACGCGAGATTGGTACCGACGGAAAGCTGATTCAAAATACTTCGATCTAGTGCTAGAGAAAGAATTTGGACTCTCCCTTTGATGGCCTTGGTCGAATTTACAAGTTGCTGGCTCATTGAACCAGATCTGACAAGACAGATCTGAGTTTTCCTGAGAACAAGAGTTGACCGAAGGAAAAACTTCGGATCTCGAAGTCGACTCCTTGATGAAAGTGGTAGAGGGTGAATTAAGGAAGACATGGATATTTTTTGTGGATTTTATGGTGGAGGTTTGGTTGGAGAAAAGGAATTTCAAACATAGGTGGGTCGGATCTGGACTGCACCGGACAGAACGGATCTTTGACTGAGTTTTAATTTTTGTGAGGGGAAAAAGAACTCCTAAATTCGTAAGAAAATTTATGGAGAGGGGCTTTGGTAGGCAGAATACCCAGTCCAAATTTGGACTCAATCAAAAATGGGGAAGGGGGTCGAACAAAGGAAACACAGGGTTGCTATGACACAAAACAGAACACTAGCAGGTCTGGAGGGTTGGGAAACACGAAATGGGAAAAATGGAAAACGAAGGCTACAAAATTGAAAACTTCTTTTGGGAGAGGGTATTTGCGTAGGGAACCTACCCTCAAGATTTGGGCTCCAGAAGATCCGTAGATTAGGAGCTAAAATTTAGACATGGAGGCTCTATCCTGATTTGGGCAGAACTCCGACGATGGTGGCGGCGGCGTGATGGCGGCACGACAGTGGCAGTGACGGCGGCAGAAGTAGAACTCAGAGGGGCTAAGGAGAAGATAGAAGGGCTTCACACCCTAGATTTGGAAGAAATGCATCTGCAAGGGGAGAGAGGAGAGAGATAGGGGGTGGCCTTGGCCTCTTAGAACAAATTCCCAATAATTCTTGCATTAATTCTCATAAAATGTGAAATACAAGGTATTTAAAAGAAATGAAAATGACCCTAACTATCCTCAGATCTAGATTAGGGGAAGGGTATACAAGGGACATCACATTTAATCCCATGTGGTCAAAAAAACTAATGTAAAATAATCCTAGTGGAAGGGGGCGCCCCCTTGACTCCATGGGTTCCAAATTGGACTTTTTGTCCACCTTGTCCCCTTGAATGGTCAAGCCCTTCTAGAAGCCACCTAGGATATTTGACCAGCCCCACATGGACCCCAAGATGCCACTTGGACCAATGGAGAAGGAGATGGGGGTCCCTTGCTGGTCCTACTAGACTTTTTCACAAAAACCCAAAGATCCTTAAGGAATGACAAATTGGCTTATAAAGCCTTAAAATTACAAACATGTTTTCCCAAGGATATAAATGAAAATGAAAGGACTCAAATGCAAAATAAAAAGTTAGTGCCCGATGTTGATTCCCATCAAAGTAGATTAACCTTATTTATCATATGATAAGCCTAGCTATTTAAGTTTTACACATGTTTTAAGTATTGTATTCATATACTTGGTTATATTTGTTGTTCATCCCAGTAGATTTCATGTTCTTTATGTACTTGGGATTATTTTAAACTTATGTTAATTTCATGCCAAAATCATATACTTTTATAAGTATATTAAATTTCATATGGATCATGATTTATCTAGTTGATTTGATCGCTGTTTATCACGATTATTCCTCATCTATGTGTCATTTTCTTAAGTACATGGCATATACTCCGGTATGTGCCCATTAGTTACACGTTGTACATTAAGTATACATTCTTGGACTTGAAAATCTCTCCATTGGATATTCCTTCCAAAGGACTAGGTGATCTTATTTCAAGGCCTCCGTAAGTCTCCGTGAGCCTAGGATTCCAACTAGGACGCCGAGCTGGTTGTACCATAAAAGCCCAATTATCTAGAAAGTACTTTACCGGTGTTTTCACGAGTTCTGGACCTTAGCGACCTAATCTATGACAACTAGAGTCTGTTAGAGGCCTATTGCTAGTTCGCCAATGACACTTAGCGGCCATGCCCTAGACCGCATGGTTCCAGCTTCTTTTTTACAGTTTTACCCATGGTTTTACCTTTGGGTTGAGTATTCCTATGTTCTAGATGGTCTATTTATTATCTAGAACTTGCCACCTTATTCCAAAGATGTCTAAATAAATTATGAAAATTAATGAATGTATTGTTATGCTGTCGAATTCTTTCCAAAGCATGACCTAGTTATTAATGCATTCTTTGAATTCTTATATTCATATTTGGTGCATTCATCCATTGACGTTGTATCTCCAAGCTATTATTAAACTTGTTACCTTATTGGCCAACATTATTATTATACTCGTGGAAGTAGCTTGATTTATACTTAAAGATGCAGTTCGAGCACTGATTATGTTCAAGGGCTCCATGCTAGTCCCTCGGCTGATTGTCAGAAACATACTGATGAGGACATCACTCGCGACTCCCTATGGCTTGGCACTTCCCTCCCATCCGGGGGCAGCTAGGAGCCGTCCTTCATCCGGAGTGGATCTTATTATCTATCCCTAGGTCACTGTGTGGTTTTTCCCTTTTATTTGAGTCATTATCATGTACTTTTGTCTTTTATTTGAGTCTTAAAACCTAGGTTTTTAATTAATTGTCCTTAGTTGAGTCACATGAGTAGTTGTGCTTGTTAATGGGCCCATGCCATTGGGCTAGGCCCATGGGCGCACCCCCCCTTCCCCTTGGCTTTTGTGTTAGTGTGTGATATGTCAAGGACCTATGTGTAAAAGGGGTTTTCCCTATAAATAGGGCCCTAACCCCTCCTATTGTGGTTAATGAGATATTGAACAGAAAATTGCCACTTGAGTGCCTCTCTCTCTCCCACTAGTTCTCTCCCTCTCTCTCTAGTTCTCTCCCTCTCTCTAAAATTCGTAATCCCCTCTCTCTCCTCCCTAATCACCTTTCTTTAAGACCCCTCCCCCTTCCCTATACACTCATTCAATTCCCCCTCCAACCCCTAGGTGGAAACCCCTTCCCCTAGGCACCTTTCCACCTTCCAAAGCACCCTTTCACCTTCCCAAGGCATCCCTCCCCCTTCCCCAAACAACCTTCCACCTCCCAAGGGCCCTTTCCCCTCCCCAAGAAGCCCCTTCACCTCCCTAGGTCGACCATACCACCCCCCCCTCCTCCCAAGTTCGCTCCAAGCCACCCCTTCCCTCTTCCCCTCTTGCTAAGGCCGATCCACCACCATCTTCCCCTCTTCTCCTTGCTAGTCTGCAGGTAGCAGAAGAAGGTACGACTTGCAGAAGCTTCCCCGGATTCACACGGTGACATCCAGAGGTGTATCATACCTTTCTGGAAAGGGCGTCCAGTCGTCTTCGCAGGCGAGGTGATCTCGTCCCGTTCCGAGTTTGGGGCTGTCCGGGAGAGCCAATCTCCCCCGACTGCGCAGAGCTCCATCAGCAGAGTTCCTGAAGCCTGTTCAACGCTACACCACGGCCGACGGTGCAAGATTCAAGCCACAAGCTCTTCTACAAATATCTTCCTCCACCGGCCCTCTTTCTGGATCAAGAAGCGGAACTGCGTTCGCCATCCGGAGGTCAGAGTTCTGGTCTTTCTCCCTCGACTGGTCGGGTCTGTCTCCCACAGTGGGCAGTGACCTGCCGCCACTACTCGGCATCCCCCAGTCCACCCCGACCACGGACGGCCTCCCCGTCAGTTTTGCAGCACCGAGGGATTGTCCAAGGTTCCATAAACTCTAACGGCTCGAGATTCGGCATCCGGGAGCGGCCGAGACAACTTCTGCAATCCACCGTCCGTTTCTGGTAGCCGCTGTGACCAGATTCTGCAGCCCGGTTCGTTACTGCACCACGGCTAACCGTGGAGGAATCAGGCTGAATTCGCTTCTTCAAAATTCTTCCTCCATCCGTCCACGACCAGAAGCAAGAAACGGAACGACATTCGGCATCCAGGAGCCAGATTTCCAAATTTTCTCCCACAGTCGCGCGGGTCTGTCTCCTGCAGTCTGCAGCGACCAGGTCCTACTCAACGGCGTCCCCCTGTCCACCCCGACCTCAGAAGGTGTTGCCGTCAGTTTTGCTGTGCAGAAGCTTTGTTCGCGGATCCAGCGACTCTGACGGTTCGTGAATCGGCGTCCAGGAGCGACCGGGGTAACTTCTGCAACAGGCAGACAGAAACAAGGAGTCCCCCGTCCCAGGTTCTGCAGCTCTACTCAGATCTCCACTGCGACCACCCACGACGTCAGAATAAATCGAAATAAATCAGGAGCACTCAGGTTCTAGTTACGAGAAGATCCCCTTTGGGCTCGTCATCGGCAAAATTTCGAGCCGAGATCTACAGGGACTACACCAACCGCCTATCAGCATCCACAGCCAGCGGACCTAGTTGGAAGCGGTTGCCCACCGTGAGCTACAAAGCTTTTCTCACCCCCTCGCCTGGCCGGCTTACCGCCCCTCCCTGTGGGAGGTAGTGTTTGTTTGTAATCACTTAATTCCCACCCCCGAGATCACCCTCCTGCGCGAGGTGTAGTGCTTGTACTGTTAAGCAGGTTCGAAGCTTCATCGGCGCAGTGTGCGGAGAATCACACTTCCCCGCTCGCCCTCGTCTCCGACCGGGGTTGGTTTCTTCAAACCAACCAGGTGAGCCTACTACCCTTGCTTCCTTCACTTGTTCATTTAATATCCGCGACGCTTATCCGCCGGTAGGAGAGTGAGTGCCCGATCCCGGCGCCACCTTTCAGTGTGGTCACCGTGGCTATAAGTGAGCGAGTGATCCCGTGCCCTCAAGGCATCCGGCCACCCTTGTTTTTGGGCGTTCAAACCTTCGGGAGGCATAATTAAAGTGGTGTTGGTCCTCTATCCAACCAGGGGCTATCTCCATCACCTCGACTCGGCATCATCGAGTCACCACGGGAATCGCGTGCGCACGGTGCGTTAGTAGCTTCAACATAGTCTCGGCGCCCTTTGAATGTGATTGCGAATTAGGTCCTAAGTTTGTATTTGCTTGCTGCATTTTCCATAGTGGTGTCACATCAGTTGGTATCAGAGCAAGTTCTAGACTTGTCTCTACTAAGTCTTGTCCTAGGGCCATAGCATTTGTCACCCAATCATCATGCATACCCCTCGCCGGTCACATGGTCCGAATGACCCCCTCCACATGGACTACATTTTGGATGAGTACCTATACTTTGATGGAAATCCTCATGCCTACCTTAGATGGGAGAATACCATGGAAAGGGAATTTGAGAGTACTTTGGTATTTGGGTCCGAGAGAGTCTGTAGGGCCAAGGCACGACTTCGGGGTCTAGCTAAGAAGATGTGGGAACACAAAGAGAGATTTATAAGAGTTTGGGGGCAGGAACCCATTTACTCATGGAAAGAAATGAAGAGTGAACTTAGAAAGATCTATGCTCCCCGACATTCCCCTACCCACCTGGGAAGCCCTCCCACAACCCCATTTCCGCCCATTCCATCTAGAACCTCCACTAGGACCAACACCTCCCACTACACCCCACCGCCCAAAAGACCCCAAGATTCCCTAGAAGAACTAAGGATTGAGTTTAAGGAAATCTTCACCTCCCTTAGGGCTCAAACTCCAACACCCCAAGTAAGTCCAACTTACACCATCCCATCGCCAAAAGGCCATCCCATTCCCTTAGAGAGCAAGACCCCTACACCACAAAGGGATGAGATTGAGGTTGAGGAATATGAGACCTCCCCCGAGTGGGAAGAAGAATATGAATCACAAAATCAGGGGTTGAGCCACGAAGTTCCCATCCTAAGAGAAGAAAGCGTCATGGCTCACTCCACCCTCACCATTCCAACCCATGTGGACCCCATGTCTACTCCCCCTAGGCCCATGATGGCCACCACCATCCCTCCAAAAACTGATCAACCCAGTCCGTCTCAACCCATCCATCTTCCACTACCAACCCCTATCCAACCCCAACCTAGGCCTCCACTCCTCCCCTTACCAATGTCAAATCAAGTTCCCCTTTACCTCCCACCCCGGGGGTACCACACGCCTACCCTCACCACTCCACCTTCAAAGGACCATCTCACCTCCTTGGTTGAGGAACCCATGACTCCCACCCCCGACATCATAGTGGTGGACACCTTGGAGGAAACCCGTGCCCAAACCAAAGGAAGAACTTCACCTTTTACACCACCCTCTCTAAATAGGAGTGAACTCGTCATAAGTGAGCCCCTGGCTAAATGGCTAGAGGAAAGTCCGGTTCACCCTATCCTGCCCCATGTCTACCCTCCCATGGAACAACACCTCCCCCTAACACCCATCAACATCTCACACACCATAATCCAATCCTTCTACAAGGTTGAGTGTTGGGAAGACTTTGTCAAAGGCCTAAAGTGGCAACTTGAACTGACTTGTTTGTTAACCATAGGAACAGACCGACCCAAGAACCTTGACCTCATCCACCCATGCATCGGGTCTATCACCTCAGTCTGCACCGTTGGGAGCTACACTAGTGATCTCCTTATCCTTCTTCCCATAGAAGAGGAACCCATCCCAGTCCACTCTCCAACCATCTTGGTCCCTAGGATATTGGCCGATCTACCCACTCACTACACCGGCCCAATCACGTCATTAGAGGAGGATGACCCCCCACCTTTGGTTGACTTTGAGGACCTAGAGTTTCTAGGTAACCCATACCATGACCCATTTGATCCCTTCCTATATCCACCCACCATACTCAACCCCAACATTTTCCTACCACAACCTACCATGATAAACCAAGACTTCCCCTCCCAAGGCCATGAGGACCAAGAGTTCTCTCCCCTAGATGACCCATTCCATCCCTCCCAATGGAAGCCAAAGAACCCATGGGACATAGTCTCATTACCCACCCCCACCCACCTTTTCCTACCCTCACACACCATGACAAACCTAACCCACCCATTCCAAAACTTAGCCCACACCATAGGAGCCATGACCAAGGGTGACATCCACCTAGAAAGTGAGGAATCTACCCATCCCAAGATGTCCACTCTCTGGGACCCCTTTGATCCCCATGAGTGGAAACCCCCAAATCTCACGGATAGGATCATCTTGATAGGAATCCATGTGTCACAATCTTTTGCATCATGTGGACAGGTTAGTCACCTCATTTGTGTCACTCACGCACTAGGACTGATACATGATAGGTTCACATCTGGGTGTCCAGGTCCCCCTTTTGCAGTCAACCGTGTTAGGAAACACTCACATGTCAGAACCCCATATGGATGTCCCAGACCCCCGGCAATGAACACTCCTGTACATGATAGTCTCACCTATGGATGTCCCGGTCCCCCTAGGTCCATCAAAGTCCACATAACACCACTGCATGATAGGTCCACATTTGGTTGTCCAGGACCCCCTTTACCCACTAGTGAGCCTACATCCACAAAGCTGCATGAAAACATTCGCAAACACATCAACAAAAGCAACGAGATTTACAAGAAGTCTGCTGACTCACACCGCCGCCACCAAGAATTCCAAAATGGTGATTTTGTGATGGTGAGAACTAAGAGGTTGTTCCCTGGGAATACTTCAAAGTTGAGGTCGCATGGAGCTGGCCCCTTCCAGGTGCTGAGACGCCTTGGCACCAATGCTTACGTGTTGGACCTCCCTGAAGAGTACGAAGTAAGCCCCACATTCAATGTGGTTGACCTGGTGCCCCACAAGGGCCCCACGGTGACACCCAGTGAGGAACTCCAGCCTTCTCCCTCCTTTGAGAGCGCCCCCACACCTCAGAGAGCTCAACCCCATTTGAGAAATCGGCGCGATAAAGTGGAGCAGATTTTGGATGAACAGGTTACCATCACAAGGAGCAAGGCGTATGAGCGCTACCTGGTCAGGTGGAAAGGACGACCACCCTCGGACGATATCTGGGTAAGCCGGGAGGATCTCCAACAGCTGTCCCCCGATCTCCTTGAGCAGCACCGCAGAAGGGAGGGCCTTTTCTCGACAGAGTCGAGCTTTTTCCAGCCCGGGGGAATTGATGAGGACATCACTCGCGACTCCCTATGGCTTGGCACTTCCCTCCCATCCGGGGGCAGCTAGGAGCCGTCCTTCATCCGGAGTGGATCTTATTATCTATCCCTAGGTCACTGTGTGGTTTTTCCCTTTTATTTGAGTCATTATCATGTACTTTTGTCTTTTATTTGAGTCTTAAAACCTAGGTTTTTAATTAATTGTCCTTAGTTGAGTCACATGAGTAGTTGTGCTTGTTAATGGGCCCATGCCATTGGGCTAGGCCCATGGGCGCACCCCCCCTTCCCCTTGGCTTTTGTGTTAGTGTGTGATATGTCAAGGACCTATGTGTAAAAGGGGTTTTCCCTATAAATAGGGCCCTAACCCCTCCTATTGTGGTTAATGAGATATTGAACAGAAAATTGCCACTTGAGTGCCTCTCTCTCTCCCACTAGTTCTCTCCCTCTCTCTCTAGTTCTCTCCCTCTCTCTAAAATTCGTAATCCCCTCTCTCTCCTCCCTAATCACCTTTCTTTAAGACCCCTCCCCCTTCCCTATACACTCATTCAATTCCCCCTCCAACCCCTAGGTGGAAACCCCTTCCCCTAGGCACCTTTCCACCTTCCAAAGCACCCTTTCACCTTCCCAAGGCATCCCTCCCCCTTCCCCAAACAACCTTCCACCTCCCAAGGGCCCTTTCCCCTCCCCAAGAAGCCCCTTCACCTCCCTAGGTCGACCATACCACCCCCCCCTCCTCCCAAGTTCGCTCCAAGCCACCCCTTCCCTCTTCCCCTCTTGCTAAGGCCGATCCACCACCATCTTCCCCTCTTCTCCTTGCTAGTCTGCAGGTAGCAGAAGAAGGTACGACTTGCAGAAGCTTCCCCGGATTCACACGGTGACATCCAGAGGTGTATCATACCTTTCTGGAAAGGGCGTCCAGTCGTCTTCGCAGGCGAGGTGATCTCGTCCCGTTCCGAGTTTGGGGCTGTCCGGGAGAGCCAATCTCCCCCGACTGCGCAGAGCTCCATCAGCAGAGTTCCTGAAGCCTGTTCAACGCTACACCACGGCCGACGGTGCAAGATTCAAGCCACAAGCTCTTCTACAAATATCTTCCTCCACCGGCCCTCTTTCTGGATCAAGAAGCGGAACTGCGTTCGCCATCCGGAGGTCAGAGTTCTGGTCTTTCTCCCTCGACTGGTCGGGTCTGTCTCCCACAGTGGGCAGTGACCTGCCGCCACTACTCGGCATCCCCCAGTCCACCCCGACCACGGACGGCCTCCCCGTCAGTTTTGCAGCACCGAGGGATTGTCCAAGGTTCCATAAACTCTAACGGCTCGAGATTCGGCATCCGGGAGCGGCCGAGACAACTTCTGCAATCCACCGTCCGTTTCTGGTAGCCGCTGTGACCAGATTCTGCAGCCCGGTTCGTTACTGCACCACGGCTAACCGTGGAGGAATCAGGCTGAATTCGCTTCTTCAAAATTCTTCCTCCATCTGTCCACGACCAGAAGCAAGAAACGGAATGACATTCGGCATCCAGGAGCCAGATTTCCAAATTTTCTCCCACAGTCGCGCGGGTCTGTCTCCTGCAGTCTGCAGCGACCAGGTCCTACTCAACGGCGTCCCCCTGTCCACCCCGACCTCAGAAGGTGTTGCCGTCAGTTTTGCTGTGCAGAAGCTTTGTTCGCGGATCCAGCAACTCTGACGGTTCGTGAATCGGCGTCCAGGAGCGACCGGGGTAACTTCTGCAACAGGCAGACAGAAACAAGGAGTCCCCCGTCCCAGGTTCTGCAGCTCTACTCAGATCTCCACTGCGACCACCCACGACGTCAGAATAAATCGAAATAAATCAGGAGCACTCAGGTTCTAGTTACGAGAAGATCCCCTTTGGGCTCGTCATCGGCAAAATTTCGAGCCGAGATCTACAGGGACTACACCAACCGCCTATCAGCATCCACAGCCAGCGGACCTAGTTGGAAGCGGTTGCCCACCGTGAGCTACAAAGCTTTTCTCACCCCCTCGCCTGGCCGGCTTACCGCCCCTCCCTGTGGGAGGTAGTGTTTGTTTGTAATCACTTAATTCCCACCCCCGAGATCACCCTCCTGCGCGAGGTGTAGTGCTTGTACTGTTAAGCAGGTTCGAAGCTTCATCGGCGCAGTGTGCGGGGAATCACACTTCCCCGCTCGCCCTCGTCTCCGACCGGGGTTGGTTTCTTCAAACCAACCAGGTGAGCCTACTACCCTTGCTTCCTTCACTTGTTCATTTAATATCCGCGACGCTTATCCGCCGGTAGGAGAGTGAGTGCCCGATCCCGGCGCCACCTTTCAGTGTGGTCACCGTGGCTATAAGTGAGCGAGTGATCCCGTGCCCTCAAGGCATCCGTCCACCCTTGTTTTTGGGCGTTCAAACCTTCGGGAGGGATAATTAAAGTGGTGTTGGTCCTCTATCCAACCAGGGGCTATCTCCATCACCTCGACTCGGCATCATCGAGTCACCACGGGAATCGCGTGCGCACGGTGCGTTAGTAGCTTCAACATAGTCTCGGCGCCCTTTGAATGTGATTGCGAATTAGGTCCTAAGTTTGTATTTGCTTGCTGCATTTTCCATAGTGGTGTCACATCACATACTGTGAACCATAGGGTATGATGCTACTGGCGTCGCATTGTGCTAGGAGTACTTTCTTTATAAATAAGTGAAGATCCACGAATATCCACGAATATCCATAAATATTCACGAAGTACTTTCAAAGCAAAAGTACATTCTTCTGTGTTACATGACTTTCTAGTGCATAGCCTTTAAGGTTATGAAAAGTGCATTCTTGTTCATGGAAAGGCCAAAGTTATATTCTTGTTATATACTTGCTCAGTCATATTCTCATATCTTGCTATTTTGGTTCTATTTCGCATGTTTCGTATTCGCATGATTTAACTTTCTCTAGAGCTAAAATGTTAATCACTTTAAGATTGCCTTCATGTTGATACGAAGATACCTATTAGGCAAGTGTGCTCATTACCTATTTTCTTAATGTTTCATGAAGAATTAGTGAATCAGATTTGGATGATACAAGTAGCGGGTCCGAGAGCAATTGAAGGTCTTATGGACGAGAGAAGCCTTAGTTTTCTAATGTCTAGCCAAGTCATTATGTAATTTTTATTTTCTTGAGTCTATGTTAGGAGAATGTTAAGAGTCAAGAGTCTTCTATACTTGGTGGATTATTTATATGAAATAAAGTTGAAGGTTTGAATAAGATTACTTGTGCAATTACTTTGTGTGATTATCTGGCGCTCTGATTATATTACTTGCAAGAGTCTTACCATGCCGACTGTTCACGTTTTCGATTATTTCCGCTGCATAAATCTCGGGCCGTGACAATCAATCAAAAATGAACTTAAGCGATCATACCATGCCTGAGGAGCTTGTTTTAATCCATATAGTGCCTTGTCCAATTTGTAGACGTGGTCCAGAAATTTTTCATCCTCGAAGCCCGACGGTTGCTCCACGTATACTTCATCTTTGATAACTCCGTTGAGAAAGGCACTTTTCACGTCCATTTGAAAAAGCTTGATGTTCCTATGACAAGCATAAGCAAGAAGAATCTTTACTGCCTCTAATCTAGCCACATGAGTGAATGATTCATCAAAATCAATGCCAAATTCTTGAGAGTAGCCTTGGGCTACCAATCTTGCCTTATTCCTCACAACCACCCCGTCTTCACTAAGTTTATTTCGAAAAACCCACTTAGTTTTGATTATGGGATGATTATCAGGCCGGGGCACGAGGAACCACACCCGATTCCTTTGAAATTGGTGGAGTTCTTCTTGCATGGCTAGAACCCAAGAATTATCATTAAGCGCATCATCTAAAGATTTAGGCTCAATGTTGGAAACTAAAGCTAAATTATCATGAATTTTAACTTCCCTGAATGAAGCCCGTGTTCGCATTCTATCATCCACATCGAAGATTACATTCTCCAGGGGATGATCCTTATGCATAGTCCATTGGTGTGGAAGTGTCGGATGTACTTGCTCCTCTTGATTTTCTTTCTCCTTTTCTTTTGCTTGACCTCTTGCCTCACCTTGTTTGCTCGATTCTTCTTTCTCAACTTCACCTTCACCTGTGGCAATAAAATAATCATCATCATTTGACTTTCTCAAGGTAAACTCATCAACTACAATATGCGGACTCTCCTCGACAACAAGAGATCTAGAATTGTAAACACGGTAAGCTCTAGATGTTAGAGAATACCCGAGGAAAATCCCTTTATCACTCTTAGCATCAAATTTCTCCAAATTATTTTTACCATTATTCAAAATATAACAGATAGATCCAAATGATTTAAAATGAGATATGTTGGGTTTTTTTACCTTTGTACAGCTCGTAAGGAGTATTCTTAAGGATGTGTCTTACCATTGCCCGATTGGTGATATAGCAGGCAGTATTCACTACCTCTGCCCATAAATACCGTGGAAGACCATTCTCCGCTAGTATTGTACGCACCATCTCTACGAGAGTTCTATTCTTCCTCTCGACCACTCCATTTTGTTGCGGGGTCCTAGGTGCTGAAAATTGATGACCATACCCCTACTTGCTGCAAAATTCGTCAAATTTAGAATTTTCAAATTCTCTCCCGTGGTCACTTTGAATTTTCTGAATGGTATACCCTTTTTCATTTTGAACTTTCACACAGAAATCAACAAATTCTTTAAATGCATCACTCTTGTTAGCTAAGAATAAAACCCATGCATATCTTGAGAAATCATCGACAATCACAAAATCATAAAGTTTCTCTCCAAGACTATGAGTCCTGGTGGGACCAAACAAGTACAAGTGTAACAACTCTAGGGGTTTTTATGTGGAAATAATGTTTTTGCATTTGAAAGAAGTTATGGTTTGTTTTCCTTTATTGCATGCTTCACAAATTTTTGATGTTTCAAAGTTTAAACATGGAAGACCTCTAACTAAATTATTTCGATTCAACTTCTTAATAACACTGAAACTGGCATGCCCAAGACGGCGATGCCACAACCAAACATCATCATTTTTATTGGCAACTAAGCACAAGTTTTCAGAAGTAATTTCATTAAAGTCAACATGATAAGTGTTGTTACTCCTCACTCCTATGAATTTAATTTCATGAGTAATTGCATCAACAATGGAGTAGTGAGAAGGTTCAAAAATAACCTTGTGACCTTTATCACAAAGTTGACTAATGCTAAGCAAGTTATTGTTTAGACCTTTAACATATAAAACATCTTTGATGTAGTGTTTAGGGTCCTTACCAACTCTCCCAATTCCAGCAATCTTACCTCTATCCTGTCCACCAAAAATTACCGTTCCACCATTTTTCTTTGCTAGGTCTGCAAAAAGGTCTTTATTTCTTGTCATGTGCCTGGAGCATACGTTGTCCAGGTACCACTTATTTTCTACCGCCTTCATGCAAACCTGCACCAATAAGCAAATAAGCTCATTTTGATTTGGGTACCCAAGCAAGCTTGGGTCCCTTGATGTTAGCATTCATAGAAATCTGACTATACTTGCTGAAAAATAGATCATCATCATACTTCATCAATTGGCATATGTACATATCATGCCCTACTTTCCCACAATAAAAATAAGTGGGTCTTTTCCTACCAAAACTGTTTCTTTTATTTACATTTCAAGAAGTAGAGGAGAATCTAGAATAAACAGCTTGTGGATTGGTGTGTGTGTTTGAACATTCTCCATGAGCATGTGAATTTTTGATGTTGTAATGAAGTTGATTTTTGTTGCCATGCATGAAGCTTGAATTTTCCCTTACTTTCAACAATTTTTCATGAGCACTTTTCAAATCATTCAATTCTGTAACTAGCAATTCAGTTGTACTCTTCAACTCTCCTTTGATTTTCTCACATTCATGTATTTTCTCACTCATCTCTTCCAAGTCCTTTTTCAACATTTCATTTTTCTCTTGAATTTCTTCTTTAACTTTGAGTGAATTCTATTTTTCTACTTCTAAACAAGCAATTTCATCTTCAAACATGACCAATTTTGATTCTAGAGACTCATTGACAGTTTTGAATTTTTGAACTTACAATTCAAACAAACTACATCTATTGCAGGAGTTAGTTAAATGAACAATTTCATGAATGTTCTTTCCCAAGTTTTTATTTTCATTCCTAATCTTTTTGTACTTTTCACACAACTCCTCATTGTTGACACCCATTTTTTGCCGATAAGTTGAGTCATTTCTTTTACTCCTATTATTGACGCCTCGAGTTGTCCATCACTCACTGGGCTATTTTCTGGCACATTTTGGGCTTATTTTATGGGTGACCTCTCTCCCTGGCTAGGCCCGAGTTGGTTCAGGGCTTAATGGGCCTTGGTTTTGATTAATCGAGCTTTTCTATGAATTTCAAGCGCCCATGTACATGTGCGATCAACCTCCAGCCGTTCAACCATATGTGCGGTTGATACTGGGCCGTTCATATATTTATGGGATATTTGGTTGGTTTTCTGAATTTCCGCGCACAAGCATATATATGGCCTATACATAGCCGCATAAGACCATTGTGCTGTACATACTGAGCCATCTATCTTCCAGAGTCCTAACGTCGCTGGTTTTTAGATAATTATCTAATTATCTAATCTATTTTGATTTATCACCGATGAGGCATGGATGGTTTCCTGCTGGCCACTCTTGTAGACGAAAGGTCTATGATTAGCCGTTCATCTATGAGAGTCCAACAGCGATAATTTTGGTCAGTTCGATGGGTATTCGAATAATATTTTCTATTTATTAAATTTCCACCGACAGGGTTGGACGGCCTAGGAGATGGCCACTCAACACGTTGGGTGGTCTATCGTGAGACCGTTCATCCTCTCGATTCTTGAGAATTTCAAGGGTTTTTCTCTCTATCCGTGATTTTATCCCTAACTTCTCCCGTCATTTTCTTCACGGATATTGAGCCATTTTGAGTGCCGTTTCCTCTGGATGAGAGATAATTCAATTATCTTCATCTTTCCTTTGATTATCTCGACCTGAAAATGCCTAGAAACCCTAATTTTGGGGCTGGCTCTCTTGGCTCTATAAATAGACCCTAGAGGCTACCCTCGAAAGGGGGGAGATTTTTGGTCGACGGCGAAGCCCTACTGAAATCTTGAGTGACCTAGCACCAAGGAGGGAGGCCTTCTAAATCCACACAGGCCTCCGGTTCAGAGAGTAGTCCTAGTTTTGAGTCTTTTACATTTGATAGTCCCATTTTTTTTCTCATTGCATGCTTGTTTTTACACGTCCATCCTCCCACGTTTTCTTTATTTGCACTACCATGCACATACCCTCCTACATTTTTTGATGTTCCCAGGGGTTTAAAACTCCCCAGGTATCCCCCCCACTTCATTTAGTTATGTTTATTTCTTTTCGTTTGAGCATTTGCTACGCTTCACAGTTCTAATATTGGGTTTTTCTTCGTGTTCTACACTCTGTTTCGCAGGTCAGCAACCCACTAGCACGAGGCCCATCCTTTCTGGCCGGCCGAAAAGGGTGGAGGTTGGACTCTTACAACTTCTGGCGTGGTGGTCTTACGTGGTTCCCCTACGTCCGTTCAAGAGGAGGTGCGGTGTACCTTTGACCGTTCTTCTTCCAACTACGATTACCTTGGAGCCGTTCATCTGCCAGTAGTTCTACGTCCCGCATCCTCTACAGCATTGACGAGCGGTCTGTCGTGAGGCCGTTCAACGTGAAAGGCGGTTCTTCACAGGCCGCGCATCCCTGCAGTGCTACTCATAAGGCGAGTGTCTCCCTCTCTTTCCAAGGTACAGTGTGTCAATCACATTAGGCACCTTGGTGGCGATCGCCCTTGTTTATTTGCTTCTATATCCCTTCTATTTTCCATTTATTTCTCACATTGATTTAGTAGAAGGGATAGGAAGACATCTTTTAAGCTGGTAAAGAAATGAAGCGTAAGTAAAAACATATCAATAGCCCATTTTTTGGCGATCATGGTGGGACTCCTAGTGCTCATCGTGTTAGTGGTTTGCTGACCCTCTCTATGGTGTTTTGCTAGTTCTTCCTCTTTGAGTCTTCACAGGTTGCATTCTGGTACTCCTGGGTGTTGTGCGGTTCATTCAAAGCCGTCAGTAGTGCCGTACGGTCGAGGCTCAGCCGTTCTTCCCTGCGACATTATTGATCTCTTTACGAACTTACTGTGTCATGCGGTCTACCATCGCCCGTTCTTATATCGAGCGGTTCTATTTCAACCATGCATCGTCTAGGTATAGGTACGTTCTCACTCTCGCGCTGATTGGGTTTGTTGACGTTCTACGGTTGATACAGGTCCGTTCCGGAGGTCATACGGTCTGTTTGAGACCGTTCATCCAGGTACGCCTGCTTCACACTCATCCCCCATTTCAGTGCTTTGTCAGTCAGCGTACAGTATTTTGTCATTTCATCAGCATCTCGTGATTTAGGCTGTTCTTCAGTGTTTTGTGAGTTAGTTAGTTGATGCATTCCCTGCTGTTGAACGGTTCAGACAGAGCCGTTCTACTCCCTGTACGGCCTCCCAGAGACCATCCATGTGTGCTTTAGTTCACCCGAGCTTCCATTGTTGATTATCATGCTATATCATCTTCATGATCCGTTGGTGCTGATTATTGATCTCCCCCCTGCCCTTATATCATTGCTGCATACTGGTTTTCATTTCTTACATATTTGATTGATCATTAATTGCTAGTTTCTAGGCTATATCTTGCATGCACTCCGGTGCACATAGGATTCATGCATTTCGTTCACTTTAGTTGCATTCCTACCGAGGTAGGGTTTCCTCTCGTCTCCATACTCCTTAGAGCCGACTAGGGGACCTTGCCGAGGACCTCCGTAAGTCCCCGTAAGCTGTGGATTCCCACACGGACACCGGGCAGGTTGTACCACATCATCCCCCAGTCTAGAGTTTGCATTCGTGTGAGGGAGAGTCCTTTAGAGTCACCCAGTTTTCCATTCTTACCCTGGTTAGGTACCTTATGATTGAGTGAATTCAGATATTAATCCACTAAGGTCCTAAAGAGGAACTGATAAGATTGTTCGCGCATCATTTGAAATTTGATTGGGTAATTGGTTGATTCTTTTCTCGTCTCTTCCCTCCATTGTATGTTGCAGTGTCATCATTTGCATCTTTTTATCAGATTAGGCTCATTAGGTCTAGGTCATCTTTGTGTGTCTCCATTTAGTTGCATTAGTCCTAGGTTCATTTCTCTCCTTGTATTCATTTGAAATTCACTGTATAAAGTCTCCATTCTCCCCATGGAGCATTTTTCCCCTGTACCTTATTCCTATACTTCTCCATCTTCTTATCCCCGCGTGGATTCCTCTTCCCATGCGGGCCCTTCTCCTTATTCCTCCAGTGGACCCTATTCTTTAAACGGGCCTTCTTATCCTGCTCGTGTTGCTGTTTGCCCGATCAGTCCCCATTCCCACATTCATGATTCTTCCAGGCCCATGTATTCCTCCATTCCCAGAACGGGCCTTCCTTCTTCTCAGGCTGGGTCCCTCTATTCGACCCATCATCATAATCCTGGTCTAAATTCATCATCTCTTGCTCAGGCTGGCCCATATCCTTCTCGGACTCTCCCTACCGAGGAGATGATCGCTCAGGCCCAACGTCAACTTGATGAATTACAACACCGAATCAATCCTCAAACTTCTTTGGATGTCCCATTTGCCTTTCAAGGTCTTCAGCTTCCACCACATTCACAGATCCCCGTATATCGTCGCTATGGTGGAATTGGTAACCCCTACATCCATTTGAAGGATTTTCTATATGAGTCGGCCCAGTTCCAGCATGATCAATGCTTGATGGCCTATTTGTTTGGCCTATCTTTAGAGGGCTCGACCAAGGATTAGTTCTTCACATTACCGTAAGAGCAGATGATGAACTTTCAAGCCATTCAAGCAAGATTTATTCAGCAGTACCAGGACCAGGTTTGGCCTAGATACTCCTTGGTCGATCTGGCCCAAGAGAAGATGAAGCTCGATGAGGAATTCTCGACCTTTGCCGACCGCTGGCGTCGCCTGGCCGCTCAAGTCCCGGGGCATATTTCAGAGGGTAAGCAGATCAAAACGGTTATTTCTAATGCAATGCCCGAGCTTAGATGCATCTTAGCCCTGAATGATATCACTTCCTGCCAACAGCTTTACAGTCAAGCCCGCTTCGTTAGCCAACAATTCCTAGTTTCCTTTGACCACGAGTCTCCTCCACCTTCGCCTTCCATATACACTTTCCCTCCGCCGTCCATCGCGAGCCAGCACTCCACTACATAACCCTCCATGAGTTGGCCTTCCGCCCCCGCTCACCCACATACCTTCCCATATGCCTCCACATATGCCTCCACTACATCTCCCTCCACGAGTCAACCCTCCGCTATTTTATTTCCCCACACCTCTCCACTTCCGATCAAGGAAATATCACACCCTGAGTGGGTGGATGCCGTCCATTATATTCCCACTCCCTCCACGCCTCCACACCCTTCACTTACTAGCCCTCCGCCTTCACCTACGCAATCCCCCTTACCTACACAACCTCCATTACCATCCCCACTACCTTCTCATACCCCTCGGCATCCACCTTGCCCGAAGCATGCTTCTCACTCTTCGTTGCCAGAATCTTTTACAGATGCTTTCAGGGCTTTGATGGCCACCCATGTGTTGCAACTCTCTCCAGTTATGCCTTGCCAACCCGCGGTCGGGAATTTGCTCCATTTCTGTGAATTCCATCATCAACAGGGGCATTTGATTGAGGATTGCCCCGAGTTCCGGGAACTTGTTTACAGCTTGGAAGATAAGAAGATGATTGATTGGGCTGTCATACACCAAGTTATTTTGGATCTCAGCAGCAAGCAACAGCAGCAGCAAGCCATGCCGCCTAGGCAACCGTCTCCACTTCAAGACCAGGGGCACCCTGGTGTTTCTTCAGTTGATAAGATACCTGCTCCGTTACCCACTTCTTCCTCCCTCATCCCATCTCCTCCACCACCTTTACCTACCCCAGCCTCTGCTCGGGCAACCTCTTTTTCACCCCCCGTTTCCACCACCACACCTGTCCCCAACGCCTCTCGACGTGTCGTAAAGATACACCGAAGAGTGCCACCATCTGCCACTTCCCCCAGTACGCCACTATCTTCCTCTCCTCCTTCTTCCCCACCCCGACCTTCACGTCCTTCCTCTTCACCTTCACCATCTCCATCAACCACATCACCCCCTTTGCCACCCTCATCACCTTTGCCATCACCACCACCGTTTTCATCACCTCCTCTCACAAAGATCCCTATTCCGTCACCTTCACAGCTATCCCCGCTACCAACGCCGCTTCCTTCACCATCATCGTCTGAGCCCAAGCAGGCCGAGCCTGAACCCACACCCCCGCCATTGCCTTCATCTCCACCCACGCCACCATCTTCACCTTTGCCCTCTCCTACACCTCCACCTTACAAACCTTTAACCCCACCAGAGCCTATCATCGCCATTATCTCTCCGCCGCTCGCATTACCTTCGCCCACACCTGTCAAGCCTCCTTCTAACCTCCCTCTACCACTTCCCACATCGTGGAGCAGGTACACACTACCTTTGGTACCCCTCGGGTCTAGTCCCCAGCGAGAGAAAAAGACGAGCCAGGTTTTGACCGAGCATTACAAGCTTCAAGATTTCATTTGCTGCATGCTGGTCCGAGTCTTGGTCCCTGGCTGTTCTAGGGATGATGAACCTGCACTTGCTATGAAGACAGTTGCTAAGAAAAGTTCCTGTGCACCTGTGCCAGTTTCGTCAAAAGCGAGGCCGGTGGCAATCTCTTTGCTCACCGGAGAATTCACTGTTGATGTTGTTATCACCTCTCCCTTGGTTGCTATTCAGTTCACTGGCCCAGAAGAATTTTCTACCCGGATGGTGCTAACCCACACGGCCACCAGAAGCTTAATCAATTCAGCATTCAAAGGGCAATTGGCCGTGTCTTTGAGAATGACCAGGGGCATTCTGCATTTTATGTCTCATCTCCCTCGGCTTATTGGTGAGGCGGCCACGTCAACGCCGTGCATCGCCCTCCCTCAGTTCCGTCCTGCGCTTCTAGCAAGGGAGTTATGCTTCATGCCCAGCTACCGAGTGAAGATGCCAAAGCTCCATGTTCTAGTGCCGAACGATAAAACTCCATTGCTTCCTGATGTTCATCCCAAGGAGTTGACTATTCTAGAATGTCCTTCTATGGTTAGCACCGCACAGCTAGGGGCAACCATCCTAATGAAGCTGCATATTCATAATCGGGCCAGGCCGTCTGCCAGGTGGGCCCGTTATTTAAGAAAACATTACGAGACAAGAAGCCCGAAGGCCCGAGTCCGCGCCAGGCGGAGTTGTTTCAAGAAGATTTCAGCCAAGAAGAGGCGGCGGCATAAGTTCAAGGGCCGTCAGTTGTGCACTCGGGGGTCCACTTCCTCCTCTTCTTCTTCCGTCCATTCATCTTTTCTTCTGCTCAGTTCCTACCCTTGGGTGGTGTACCTTCCACCACATGACTATATTTCTACCATCTTCTCCTATCCTCACCATTCCAGGCCTCGACCTATGTCTTCCTCTTCCCCTGATCTAGGGGCATCTTCTAGTTTTTCTCCCCGGATACGTCCAGATTCTGCTTCTCATCCTTTTCCCCCGACCCGGTTGTGGATTCCTTGTGCTCGTTCCCCGACCTCGTCGGGTGGTTTTTCTGATCCTTCCCCGACTTTATCGGGTAGTTTCCATTTCTTTTCCCCGACCTTGTTGGGTATTCATACATTTTCTTCCCCGCCTCTGGCGGGTGATCGCTATTCCTTTCCTTCGACCACGTCGGATGATCGTTCTCCTTCTTCCTTGTCTTCGCAGTTATCATTTCATCATCTTTCTGTTCTTTCCTCCTCACCCTTTCAGGGTTCTTACCCTTTTTCTTGTTGTTTTTGAGGCTTTAGTCCACCTTGATCTCAGCTAAATTCTGTTTATTCTGTATCTGGTTCCTTGTTATCAGGGCCTCTGTGCCTTAACGAGGGAGTTCTAGCCCTCGTCTCTCTTCCTTTTTATCCTTTTTCACCTAGTTTGATGTCTGCCGCTCCTTCATATCAAGGAATCTCTACACTTTGCTATCCTCTCCATTTTTTTCTGGCAAGCGAAGAATATCAAGCTCATTGATCATGTTCGCTTCAGGATGACGGTTCCCACGCCGTGGATATGCAAGGTATCGTTATTTTGTGCAAGAAATATGCTGTCATTGCTAATACTTCTATTTATTCCTTCACATGGTTATAAGGATGATTCCTCAACATGATTGAGTGGCTTTAGGAGCTTTTATTTAAATTCAATTTTAACTTTCTATCAAATAAAATAAGTTAGCTTCTGCAGCATCTTAGGTTGGTGATGGCTCCGTGCTGGGAGTCTAGTTCCTTTCCCCGATCGTTGAGGGTAACCTTCGAGTATGGGTTTCCACACACTACACGGTGAGCCATAGCCGATCTCTCTAGCGCAACATCGTTGCTGCTTTGGCCATACCATGGGTATGCACAAAGGCCTTTTCTCTTCTCTACTCGGCCAAGTGCAGGGGCAAGAGATTGACGGACGAAATAACTAGCCTAGGCATTCCCCGATACGAGAGAGGTTTCAAATAGGGGTAGTCTTGAAAGAAAGGAAAAGGAAAAAAAGAAATGAGTGAAAAATACCATTAAAAATGCCCTGATCCTAGTAACCGGGCCTGCTTCTCCTAACAAGAGTTGAGGTTCATGTAAAACGGTGAAGGGTAGTACAGCATCATGCGTGTATCAAAATCAAAAGTGAGCGTTATTTTAATATCCGGCCGATAAGGGCTATGCAAAATTATGGTTGAAGACTCAAAGCTCCGGTGTAATAGACCTGCTCTTTGAGGGGTAGTGCCTTGGAAGGAATTCGAGCCTTGATATCTCCCATCCTACACGAAGCTTGTCTCCAATTTTTCTTCTACTTCTCCCTCTTAGGCTGGGTTGTATCCCGGGTATGGCCTTAGTAGGGGCACCGTTCTTTAGAAGTGGTTGGTTGTGATAAGCCACCCTCACATGCACGCCCTGCTTAAGGGAAGCTTTTAAAGAAAGGGGTAGAAACGACGATCCCTGGCTAGTAGTTCGAGCCTATCTTTGGGTGCTTCGAATTGCTATTGTCAAAAAATATAAAAAAATTAAATATTGTCAAAAATACAAAAAAATCAGATATTGTCAAAATTCTAAAAAAATCAAATATTTTCAAAGTCCTGAAAAAAATCAAATATTTTCAAAAATAAAAAAATCAAGAAAATTGAAAAATAAAAAATATATTTATCTTTTGTTCCTTTCTATCTATTTGTTTTAAGGACAGATATGTAATCTGTTTGTTAAGTGTGCAGGTTGCAGGTGTTCAGGCATTCCTTGCTCTGTATCTTTGTGATCTGTCTCCTGTTCACATATTTGATCTGTTCTCTTCTTCAATCATTTCTCTCGATCTGTTTTGAAGGTCATGTCCTTCTCAGTTGCAATGATCATATTTTTATGAGAGGGCTTTGCCTCACGATTATGAACCTGGCGGTTCTGCTTCATTCTGATCTTAGGTTTTGATTGAAGTGCGTATTTTGTTCACATCTTTTGTTCCGCCGTGATGTGACACAATCTAGGACTTAAACAAACAAGCACAATCGCAATCAAACGGACCGATGTCGGCGACCGCTCACCTGATGCTCACCAAGACCCGAGGTAACTTGGCAATGCCAAGTGGAGGTTGTGTGGGCTGGGCCCTTGCTGGCAGAGGACCAGCAAGGCCTAAGTTGATTCCCAAGGGTAATGGCAGCCCAATTCAAGGGAGCCGACGTCGTGCCGAGGGCACGGGTTCCACTCTTTTCCCACGGTGATCACTTATAGCAAAGGAGCTTAAGGATCGGGCTCTCATTCACGGCCAGCGGAGTTTATGAACTAATATTGAAAGAACAAGCACAAATTAGAGCAAAGTTTGGAGCACTTACTCGACCGGTTTGAAGAAACCGGTTCCGCTCGGAGACGAGGGCGAGCGGGGAGGCGAGTGGATCCCCACACGCCACGGCGGTGTAGCTTGACCTGCTCAATCAAATTACAACACTACTCCTCTCACAGGAGGGGGACCTTGGGGTGGGAGTTAATGGGTATTACAACCAAAACTACCTCCACACAGGGAGGGGCCTTCAGCCGGCCAAGCGGGGAGGGGAACTTGAGAGAGGAACACCGAAGATGGGAGGTCGCCGGTTTTGTCCACGTTCTGTGGGTGCTGACAGATGATCGAAGAAATGGTTGCTGCGACTGATGCCGAATTTTGTTGGGGATGAAACCACCTGGAAAATCTTAGTAGGAGGCTAGGGAAGTCGTCCAAATTTTATTAATTTCTTCTGTCGTCGATGCTGGTCTGGGTGGAGGCCCGAACAGGAAGGCAGAGTCTCGGACTGGCTGCTCCTGGTTTCCAAAGAATGTTGCAGAGGTTGCCCCGATAGATCCCGAACTCAGAATCGAGCACTGTTAGAGTTGTTGGAACCATGGACGAGTCCTCTTCGCAGCAAAACTGACGGGGAAGCCAAACGATGCCGGAGAAGACCAGGGGACTCTGAACAATGACGATAGGTCGGTGCAGACTATGGGAAGCAGAACCGCGTGGCTGAGGGAGAAAATTGATAACTCCTGCTACAGGATGCCGAATGGAATTCAAGATCTTGATTCTGAAAGTAGACAGAAGGAGGAAGAACTTTGCAGAAGAGCGCTTGAGCTGATTCCAACGCGGTTCATCGTGGAAGAGCTTCTACTCTGGTTCAGGTCCTCAGCAGAGGCAGCACTGTGCAGTTGTGGGAGAACGGACCTCCCGGGCGGCTCGGAGCTCGGATGGGGATGAAATCACCGCCGTTCCGAAGTAGACCGGTAGACGCTTCCGTGGATTCTTCTTGGGCCTTCAGATTCTTTGGGATGTGATCGGGGTCACCTCTGCAAACTACTAGTCTTCTGCTGCCAGCAAACTGTAAACTGGAGGTTGAAGATGGTGGGGGGAAATGGGGTATATGGGAGGGGAAATGGAGGTGGATGAGTGTGGGGAGAACCCTGGCTGTGAGGGGGTCTAGGAGGGGGTGTTCCAAGGTGTGGGAGGGGAAGAATAGGGTCTGGAAGGAGGTCTAACAGGTGGTGGGAGGAGGAGCTACGAATTTGGGCTTGGAGGGAGAAGGAGGAAGGTGGGGGGGGCACAAGTGGTGGGGTGATCAATGGTGGTCTTAGGAATGGGAAGAGGTGCCTTGGGAAGGTGGAGGGCTGCTTTGGGTAGTGGGAAGGGTGCTTGGGGAAGTGGGTGGGGTAGTTGGGGGTTGGGAGGTGGAGCTAGGATTGGTGGAAGCTCTCTTGGGACTAGGGGGTGAAGTAATGGGGTGTGTGGGGAAGGGGAGTGGCCTTTAATGGGGGTAGGTGGGAGAGTGGTGGTTGGGAAGGGAGGAGAGAGAAAAATTTTGAAATTGGGTGTGGAGGAGAGAGAAAGTGGAGTGAAAAAGAGAGATTAAGAGAGGGAAGGGTGGGGAATCTATCCCCTAGGGTCTCTCACCCAAAAAATGGAATCTCTCCACTAGATAAGAAGTGTAAACTCTCAAAATGGCAAGTTTTTCATTCATTGATTCATTAAGTTGAAATGGGGGGGAATGGGGTCCTATATATAGGTAACCCACATTTTACAATAAGACCCTGACAAAAGACTCAATGATAAATAACCGAGGGGGTAGGGGGGTGCACTTGGGCCAAACCCAACGAATTGGGCCCAATAACTAACTAAACGACATAATGACTCTCAAACTTAGGGAAATAAGCACAAGACCTAGGGACATGACTCAAGTAAAATGAAAATATATCAAATGACTCAAATAAAAATTACATAGGACTCAAAATTAAATAACTAGACCATGTCGGATGCAACCGGGGCGAGAAGACGAGCTGTGAACGTGGGCATGGCAGGTGATGTCCCCATCATACTCCTGGGGTGCGGAGAACTCGACTCCGTCGAGTAAGTGTCCTTCCCTCCTTAGAGGGTGTAGAAGTGGCACTGCCCTCAAGTCTTCGGAACGAGACCGATCCATCCACCTGCCGAGATAGCGCTCGTATATCTTGCTCCTGGTGGTAGTGACCTGTTCATCCAATATTCATTCAATGCGCTCACGCTGGGCTCTCTTGGCTGGTGGACTCTCCTCACGGGTGGGTGCTCTCTCAATGGAGGGAATAGGCTCAATATCCTCACTAGGTACCACCGTGGGTCCCTTATATGGCACTAGGTCGGCTACATTGAATGTGGGACTCACTCCATACTCCTCGGGGAGATCTAACTCACAGGCATTAGCGCCAATGCGCCTCAGGACCTGGAAGGGACTAGCCCCACGTAGTCTCAATTTGGAGATGACTCTCGGGGAGAGCCTCTACTTCCTCACCATCACAAAGTCACCCACGTGGAATTCTTGGTGACGTCGAAGGGAGTCAGCCTGCCTCTTATAGATCTCATTTTCCTTGCTTATGTGCTTGCAAAGGCTTTCATGCAATTTTGTGAATGTTGACATTCTAGGGGTGATAGGTGGACCTGAGCAACCAAAAGTAGACCAATCATGCTTTGACGCCAAGAAGACTTTGATGGAATGGGGAGGACTGGGGCATCCATAGGTGATCCGGTCATGCATGTGGGTGACAAATGCTGGGGGACCCGGACATCCATGAATACTCCTATCATGCCTACGACTCTTGATGAGTGAAGGTGGACCACTACATTCAAATTTGGACCACTCATACTTTCTACTTGACAAGTGGGTGATATGAATGAATGGACCCAACATAGTGTTCATGCCAAGTGGTGGGGTAAGCCTAGACACATGCATGTTTTTCCTTTGGGTGACTTCCATGTGTATAGGTGTGGGACAACATTTGAACTCTCATTGGAAAGGGTCGAATGGATCTAAGAAGGTGGTCATCATGGGGTGGAGCACAACCTCATTACCTAGGGATATGTGGCCCAAGGTCATGTCTCCCATGGTGTAACCCGGGTCTAAGATGGAGTGGATTGGGTCAAAGATGGTGAGTTGGTGTAGGGAAAGTTGGGTGGTGGATAAAGTGTTTGGGTCACACGAGTCTCTTGACTCCCATTGGAATGGATCATATGGATCATAAAATGGGTCACCTAGGGGGAGAAACTCCATGTCCTCAAGATCCTCAAAAGATGTTAAGTCATCCTTCTCCATGATAGTTGGGCCAATTTTCTTGGCAAGTGGGTCGGCCATGAGTGGAGGGCTTGGCTTTCTACCCGAGATAAGAAACTCTAAATCGAGGAGAAGGTCGGGCTCCTCGGGTGTGAGGAGGAATAGAAGGAGGTCACTAGTGTAGCATCCAATGGTGCAAACCGAGGTGATAGATCCGACACAAAGGTGTAGGAGGTCAAGGCTCCTAGATTGGTGGCCTATGGGGGTCAACAAGCCGGTCAACTCATATTGCCAAGCTAAGCCCTTGAGAAGGTCCTCTAAGGTTTCCACTTGGTAGGATGTTTGGATTATGGTGTGATAGGAGGAGATGTGCACTATGGGAAGGTTTTCCTTTATGGGAAGGCAATCGTGGGCCGTGATCTCTCTTATTGGGCTCTTCTTTAGCCAACTAATAAGGGGTTCTCTAAGATGAGTTTGGCCCTAAATAGAGAGGGTGGTGTAAGGTGAAGGTCACCATGTGATACTTCTTCTTCTTCTTGGTCATGGGTTTCCTCCAAGGTAGGGAGTGGGTTTGGGGTGTTCACTACTATTGGATCGGGTATGGGTTCCTTCTCTAAGGTGGTGAGAGGGTCTTTTGGTGGTATGGTGATGAGGGTTGGTGTATGGTGCACCCGGGGTGGAAGGTAAAGGGAAACTTGGTTTGGGATAAGGAGGGGAAGTAGTGGAGGACTAGGACATGGGAGTTTTAGGGGAGGGAGTGGGAGATGGGTTGGTTGGGGTGGCTTGGGTTGGCCGGTCTTGGGGGGAGTGTCCCTTATAAGGAAAAATGGAGGGGTAGGGGTGGTCCTTATTGGGGAAACTTGGTCAGTTAGGGGTCTCTTCCCCTTAGGATCGGCCAGTTGTGGGGGGGTGGAGGTGGGGGCCAATTGGGTTTGGATAGTGAGGTTTGTGGAAGGAGGTTTTGGTTGGGGTGTGGGGATCCTCATGGGATTTGGTGGAGAGGTGGCTGCTTGGTTTATTTGGGTCTTAAGGGAGAGGACTTGGTCGCGAAGTGTAGCTATGATGGTTGAGAGGTGATTTGTTGGGAGTGGTGGGGGTGGAGACCAAAGGGCGGTCTCAAGTTGTCCGGGTGGGGATGGAGGAGTGGTAGTGCTCCTCGGGTTAGGGGTGCTTGAGTAGGAGGGGTGGGAATGTTTGGGGATGTAGATCTTTCTAAGTTCTAGCTTCATCTCTTCCCATGAGTGAATAGGTTCTTGGCTTCCAACCCTCCTTAAGCCCTCTATGTGTTCCCACTTACTCTTGGCTTGACCCCGAAGTCATCCCTTGGCCTTTCGGACTCTCGCCGGTCCATATACCCAAGTTTTGTCGAAGTACTTTTCTATGATAGCCTCCCACCTAAGATAGTCACTAGAATGTGATCCGTCAAAGGTAATATCCCTATCTAGGATGAAGTCTATGGGCGGTGAGTAGGCTAAGTAGGTGGCCATGATGATCGGTGGGGATCAATGCAAGGGTCGGATTGATGATGACACCAATGCAAGCATTCCCTAGGACTTGACTTGATAGAGACAAGTCAATGACTTGCTCTGATACCAATTGATGTGACACAACCTAGGACTTAAACAAACAAGCACAATCGCAATCAAACGGACCGATGTCGGCGATTGCTCACCCGATGCTCACCAAGACCCGGGGTAACTTGGCAATGCCAAGTGGAGGTTGTGTGGGCTGGGCCCTTGCTGGTAGAGGGCCAGAAAGGCCTAAGTTGATTCGCAAGGGTAATGGCAGCCCAATTCAAGGGAGCCGATGTCGTGCCGAGGGCACGGGTTCCACTCTTTTCCCACGGTGATCACTTATAGCAAAGGAGCTTAAGGATCGGGCTCTCATTCACGGCCAGCGGAGTTTATGAACTAATATTGAAAGAACAAGCACAAATTAGAGCAAAGTTTGGAGCACTTACTCGACCGGTTTGAAGAAACCGGTCCCGCTCAGAGACGAGGGGGAGCGGGGAGGCGAGTGGATCCCCACACGCCGCGGCGGTGTAGCTTGACCTGCTCAATCAAATTACAACACTACTCCTCTCACAGGAGGGGGACCTTGGGGTGGGGGTTAATGGGTATTACAACAAAAACTACCTCCACACAGGGAGGGGCCTTCATCCGGCCAAGCGGGGAGGGGAACTTGAGAGAGGAACACCGAAGATGGGAGGTCGTCGGTTCTGTCCACGTTCTGTGGGTGCTGATAGATGATCAAAGAAATGGTTGCTGCGACTGATGCCGAATTGTTTTGGGGATGAAACCACCTGGAAAATCTTCGTAGGAGGCCAGGGAAGTCATCCAAATTTTATTAATTTCTTCTGTCGTCGATGCTGGTCTGGGTGGAGGCTCGAACAGGGAGGCAGAGTCTCGGACTGGCTGCTCCTGGTTTCCAACAGAATGTTGCAGAGGTTGCCCCGATAGATCCTGAACTCAGAATCGAGCACGGTCAGAGTCGTTGGAACCGTGGACAAGCCCTCTTCACAGCAAAACTGACGGGGAAGCCAAACGATCCCGGAGAAGACCAGGGGACTCTGAACAATGACAACAGGTCGGTGCAGACTGTGGGAAGCAGAACCGCATGGCTGAGGGAGAAAATTGATAGCTCCTGCTACAGGATGCCGAACAGAATTCTGCTTCTTGATTATGAAGGTAGACAGAAGGAGGAAGAACTTTTAAGAAGAGCTCTTGAGCTGTGTCCACCGAGGTTCGTCGTGGCAGAGCTTCTACTCCGGTTCAGGTCCTCAGCAGAGGCAGCACTGCGCAGTTGTGGGAGAACGGACCTCCCGGGCGACTCGGAGCTCGGATGGGGATGAAATCACCGCCGTTGCGAAGTAGACCGGTAGACGCTTCCGTGGATTTCTCTTGGGCCTTCAGATTCTTTGGGATGTAGTCGGGGTATCCTATGCAAACTGCTACTCTTCTGCTGCCAGCAAACTGAAAACTGGAGGTTGAAGATGGTGGGGAGAAATGGGGTATATGGGAGGGGAAATGGAGGTGGATGAGTGTGGGGAGAACCCTGGCTGTGAGGGGGTATAGGAGGGGGTGTTCCAAGGTGTGGGAGGGGAAGAATAGGGTCTGGAAGGAGGTCTAACAGGTGGTGGGAGGAGGAGCTACGAATTTGGGCTTGGAGGGAGAAGGAGGAAGGTGGGGGGGGTACAAGTGGTGGGGTGATCAATGGTGGTCTTGGGAATGGGAAGAGGTGCCTTGGGAAGGTGGAGGGCTGCTTTGGGTAGTGGGAAGGGTGCTTGGGGAAGTGGGTGGGGTAGTTGGGGGTTGGGAGGTGGAGCTAGGATTGGTGGAAGCTCTCTTGGGACTAGGGGGTGGAGTAATGGGGTGTGTGGGGAAGGGGAGTGGCCTTTAATGGGGGTAGGTGGGAGAGTGGTGGTTGGGAAGGGAGGAGAGAGAAAATTTTTGAAATTGGGTGTGGAGGAGAGAGAAAGTGGAGTGAAAAAGAGAGATTAGAGGGAAGGGTGGGGAATCTCTCCCCTAGGGTCTCTCACCCAAAAAATGGAATCTCTCCACTAGATAAGAAGTGTAAACTCTCAAAATGGCAAGTTTTTCATTCATTGATTCATTAAGTTGAAATGGGGGGAATGGGGTCCTATATATAGGTAACCCACATTTTACAATAAGACCCAGACAAAAGACTCAATGACAAATAACCGAGGGGGTAGGGGGTGCACTTGGGCCAAACCCAATGAATTGGGCCCAATAACTAACTAAACAACATAATGACTCTCAAACTTAGGGAAATAAGCACAAGACCTAGGGACATGACTCAAGTAAAATGAAAATATATCAAATGACTCAAATAAAAATTACATAGGACTCAAAATTAAATAACTAGACCATGTCGGATGCAACCGGGCCGAGGAGACGAGCTGTGAACGTGGGCATGGGAGGTGATGTCCCCATCACGCCGTGTCCTTACCTCGTGTCTATGTCCCACCGTATCATCCCACACTTGTTGTTTTGTTCCTCACCACATGTTGATAGTTATCTTGCACATGTTGTTAGTCGTCCCTCTATGTTCCTTGTGTTGTCCCAACCACGTGATCATCCGTCATATTCTTGTCCCAACCACGTGATCATCCGTCGTGTTTTTGTACCAACCATGAGTTATCCCATCACATTGTTATCTTGTCACACCGTGTTCATGCATGCATGTTGTTTCATTATGCCCTTGCATATGCGCTCGTTTGCCTTTGTTATGTTATGTTGATCGTCATGTTATGTCATGTCGTTTGTCGTTCAGTTAATCATTGTGTTATCTCTGCTATGTTTATACTTGTTCGTCTTATTCATAAAAATCCATAAAAATCTAAAATGAAAATCAAAAAAATATGTCGTTTCACCTGCACAGGTAAGTCAGGTATGACTTTCTATCCCTATGTCCCTTATTGTATTACTATATGGTACTATATTATATTATCTCGAGAACCAGTTGGTTACTCGCGTGTTCCAGGATCTGATGTTCCCCTTCAACAAAAACAATGATGATCCAGGTTCACGTGCTTAATCTCCGGATAGGCCGTTAGGTTAGGATGCCCAAGAGAGGATGGTTCTATCCTGCACGTCGTGGTTGCGGATAGTTTCTTGACTCTAATTCTCCCAGCTTAGCAATATTGTTCTCGAGTATCTTATATTTTATTCTTTCTTCGCAATCGTTTTACTAGTTTCTTTTATTTTAGCCAAGCATGCATCATACGCATCTTTTGAGCATTCATGACCCGTGGTTTGCCTGCGAAATGTCCCATCAGTGATGGTTAGCTGTGCGTTCAGTGTTTGAGTAAGAGGAACAATTCCACTCTGAGTTGGAAGGTTCTCTCTGGTCGATTCGCTTGATTTGGTTGATTAAGAGATCCCCGTCTGGAGTTTTAATCTGTCTCTTCATTTTTCCGTTACTGCTTATTCCGGTCTCCTCATTGGTCCGAGGGATTGTGTCCCCCATGAGGTTGATCGTGTGTTTCTTTTAGTTCCTCCAGATTGGCGTCGCTTTTAGTCTGATCATTCCTTGTGTTCTGTTCAGAGTATTCCGGAAGATTCCCTTTGCTTATTGGTAAAAACGGGTATCGTTTTACCTTAACGCCCGCTTTTCGGTCCACTCCGCTTCATTTCCGCTTCATCTCCATGTTCCATGTCACTTTCGCTTCACCTCCGCTCGCTCCCCTGCAAAGAGGACGTTAAGGAGGGGCATCTATTGAGACCCATTTTTTGCCGATAAGTTAAGTTATTTCTCTTACTCCCATTATTGATGCCTTGAGTTGTCCATCACTCACTGGGCTATTTTCTGGCACGTTTTGGGCTTATTTTATGGGTGACCTCCCTCCCTGGCTAGGTCCGAGTTAGTTCAGGGCTTAATGGGCATTGGTTTTGATTAATCGAGCTTTTCTATGAATTTTAAGCACCCATGTACATGTGCGGTCAACCTCCAGCCGTTCAACCATATGTGCGGTTGATACTGGGCCGTTCATATATTTATGGGATATTTGGTTTATTTTTTGAATTTCTGCCGACAAGCATATATACGGCCTATACATACCCGCATAAGACCATTGTGTGGTACATACTGAGCCATCTATCTTCCAGAGTCCTAACGTCGCTGGTTTTTGGATAATTATCTAATCTATTTTGATTTATCACCGATGAGGCATGGACGGTTTCCTGCTGGCCCCTTTTATAGACGAAAGGTCTATGATTAGCCGTTCATCTATGAGAGTCCAACGGTGATAATTTCGGTCAGTTCGATGGGTATTCGGATAATATTTTCTATTTATTGAATTTCCACCGACAGGGTTGGACGACCTAGGAGATGGCCACTCAACACGTTGGGTGGTCTATCGTGAGACCGTTCATCCTCTCGATTCCAGAGAATTTCAAGGGTTTTTCTCTCTATCCGTGGTTTTGTCCCTAACTTCTCCCGTCATTTTCTCCGTGGATATTGAGCCATTTCGAGTGCCGTTTCTTCTAGATGAGAGATAATTTGATTATCTTCATCTTTCCTTTGATTATCTCGACCTGAAAATGCCTAGAAACCCTAATTTTGGGGTTGGCTCTCTAGGCTCTATAAATAGACCCTAGAGGCTACCCTCGAAAGGGGGGAGATTTTTGGTCGACGGTGAAGCCCTGCTGAAATCTTGAGCGACCTAGCACCAAGGAGGGAGGCCTTATACATCCACACAGGCCTCCGGTTCAGGGAGTAGTCCTAGTTTTGAGTCTTTTACATTTGATAGTCCCATTTTTTTTCTCATTGCATGCTTGTTTTTACACGTCCATTCTCCCACGGTTTCTTTATTTGCACTGCCATGCACATACCCTCCTACGTTTTCTGATGACCCCAGGGGTTTAAAACTCCCCAGGTATCCCCCCCACTTCATTTAGTTGTGTTTATTTATTTCTGTTTGAGCATTTGCTACGCTTTATAGTTCTGATATTGGGTTTTTCTTCGTGTTCTACACTCTGTTTCGCAGGTCAGCAACCCACTAGCACGAGGCCCATCCTTTCTGGCCGGTCGGAAAGGGTGGAGGTTGGACTCTTACAACTTCTGGTGTGGTGGTCTTGTGCGGTTCCCCTACGTCCGTTCAAGAGGAGGTGCGGTGTACCTTTGACCGCTCTTCTTCCAACTGTGATTACCTTGGAGCCGTTCATCTGCTAGTAGTTCTACGTCCCGCATCCTCTACAGCATTGACGAGCGGTCTGTCGTGAGGCCGTTCAACGTGAAAGGTGGTTCTTCACAGGCCGTGCATCCCTGCAGTGCTGCTCATAAGGCGAGTGTCTCCCTCTCTTTCCAAGGTACAGTGTGTCAGTCACATTAGGCACCTTGGTGGCGATCGCCCTTGTTTATTTGCTTCTATATCCCTTCTATTTTCCATTTATTTCTGACATTGATTTAGTAGAAGGGATAGGAAGACATCTTTTAAGCCGGTAAAGAAATGAAGCGTAAGTAAAAACATATCAACACTCATAAGCAAGTTCCCATTGATCATTAGTAATGGGTTCAGAGTCAGAATTTACCAGCACCTTGTCTTCCTGAGCCATAAGGCAGAAGTTCTTCACAATTTCCTCGATGTCTTCTTCTTCTTCTGACGAAGGCTCATCCTCACCCTCGTCACTCCAAGTGGCATTCATGGCCCTTGGCTTCTTGCCCATGTCTTTCTTCCCCTTTTTCTTCAATTTGGGACATTCACGTCTCATATGCCCCATCTTCTTACATTCATAGCACATGATTTCAGCCGCTTTGGATGGATCATTCTTCTGCTTGGGCTGCCTCTTCCATTTTTTGAACTTTCCACCAAATTTTCTTCTTTCCCGCAGAAACTGTCTGACCTTTCTTGTTATCATGGCAACCTCTTCATCATCCGTGTTGTCCATCGAATCCTCTTGACTTGAGATAGTTTCGGTGTTTGCCTTCAATGCTATTGATTTCTTCTTTTTGGTGTCATCATCCGTCCTCTTGATATTTATCTCATAGGCCATTATAGACCCTATGAGAGCATCCACAGTAAGTGTAGAAAGATCCTTCGAGTCCTCTATCACCGTTGCCTTGGTATGCCAGCTTGGTGACAAAGACCTCAACACCTTTCTGACCAAATCAGTGTCCTTGAATTCCTTGCCGAGTGATTTCAAACCATTGGTAATCTCCATGGGACGTGTGAACATCTCGGAGATCGTCTCTTCCTCTTTCATGTGGAATAGCGCGTAATCCTGGATAAGCATGTTCGCCTTCGTTTACTTGACTTCAGAAGTACCTTCATAAATCAACCTTAGCTTATCCCACATCTCTTTTGTGTTCTTGCACATAGACACACGAGCATATTCAGTCTGATGAATGGCACACTGAATAATATTTAAAGCATTGAAGTTCACAGTGGACTTCCTAATGTGTTCTTCATTCCACTTAGCCTCATCTTCCGAAAAAGTATGTAGGCCATTGTTAACAATGGTCCATATTTCATGGTTTTGAGCATGAAGGAAAACAATCATCCTATTCTTCCAATATGTGTAATTGGTACCATCAAAGAAGGGAGGCCTATGAATAGAATGCCCTTCGAGCACTAACCCCTTGTTAGCCATTCCTAACAGATCTCTCTAAACCGCTAGGTTTCAGACTAAGACAGAGCCAAGGCTATGATACCAATTCTTGGCTCTGTTAGGAATGCAATCAAGAGGGGGGGTGAATTGATTGCGCCCCCTTTTTGACAAAATTAAAACTAGATCACAGAGATGATTGACCAACACTAAAACTTCCTTGAAAAAATGCAGAGATATTAATATGAAGAGATGAAGCTCTCTAAATTCAGATTGATGAAAAGTAATTAATTGACAATCAACCAACCTCTCACAACTCTCCAGCGCAGATAGATGAACCACTCGGATGAAAATTAAGGAGCGAACAATTTGTATGAACGCTCACCTCACCGCATCACACTTGTAAATGAGACGGACATAATAGAACAACACACTCACAAGAAGCAAACCACAACGCAAGGATTTTTTAGGTGGTTCAGACGCACCACAGTGCCGTCCTATGTCCACCCCTCTCATCTTGAGAGGATTCAACTAACAACCATTGCACAATGGCAGCGAAAACACCAGACACGGGCTCAACGGCCCCACACACACGCGTGTTCTCGCACGATGACGAGAGATCACGCCAATGGAGACGACGCTCCGAAGTAGTCTATGAGAGAAATAAAATATGGAAATACAATGCCCAGTCCAAAGATAACAAGCTATGCTCAAATGGAAATAAGATGTTAAGAGCAAGATATTCCCCCTTTGATCTTCATTACAACTCGGAGATAGATGAAAGGGTGCACTAGAATGAATGAACCGCGGAGAGGAGACAGCCGGTTGTCGAAGGGATGAGCGCCCAAGCTGGAAGACGATGGAGAGCAGCGATGGCCACCACCAAATCTGAGCTTGGGGTCATGGGATGTAGCTTCTACATGCTCATTTTCCTCCTCCAGATGGGTGTGCGAAGCCCTCTTCCCCGTTCCTGCATGAATAGAGAAAATTTGCCTAAAAGATATTATTCAGTCGATGCATTTTACAGCATGCATATACCCATGATAAAACATAGCAAAAAGAGATGAATACCCCTACGAAACCTCTTAAAACAACACCCAATTGATGGTAGAAACCCTAAGGATAGAATGGTAAAATTTCATGGCAATCGGATCACAATTCATAGGGATTGAAACCAAAACGGCGGATCCGACAATGGACACTCCGGACAAATGTCGACTCTTAGAGTCGACACTCGTGCGCGAGTGTTCTACCCATATAAAAAAATAGAATTCTCGTTGAAAGAGTCGACTCTCAGAGTCAACTCTTTTCAGCCTGGGTTCTATTTTCGTGAAAACCAGAACAACCTACCATAAGAGTCGACTCTTTGAGTCGACTCTTTTTCGCACACTTTCTATCTGAGCCAAAAAGACACTCAGGGCTTGTAAGTGTCGACTCCCAGAGTCGACACTTGCAGCCTGCTATCTTCAGACAGCAAGCTGGGCTACAAGTGTCGACTCTGGGAGTTGAATCTTGTAGCTCCAGAGTAGTCATATGAAAAATGCAATGAATTTACCCCCCTTAACCTCAATAAATGGATCAACTCAGTTAAGCCACATAAAAACTCATTCAGCCAACAATTTTTACCATGGATTCAATAAAGGGTTTTATACTTGCAATATTTGAACTCAAATTTATAACAACATAAACCCATTGCATATGAAGTATCTGCCTTCAAGTCTTTCTTTCACTTGTGATATCTCCGACAATCTGCAGGTTAGCTTCTGAGACCAGCTATGTTCACAATAGACTCATATATTTCCAGTCCGTGTATACATCATGAAAATTGTTCAAGCAAGTCATATACATGGTTTCAGACCACCCATTAGTATCAATTTTAGATCCAAGACATACAAGTTCAGTCCGGTGACAACCGACATCTATCATAAGCAATTTGAACTTAATTCGTTCATGGGGACATATAGAGACAATTGAAACAGGAACCCATTCATTCTTTGTAAAAATAGAGTAAAGTTAATTGAGGACCAATTCCAAGGCCATTCAACAAACTTATCAAATGTCTCACATTAGGCAAAAACTATCCAATGCAAATCACACATAGAGCTCACTTTGTCTTCGTCACACATTGTCTTCATCAAAACACGCCGGGGCACAACATCATGTACCCTTATGGGCCACCAGGGGGTGAACACTAATAGGGCTTATGGCCCAACATTAAATCCACTACCCGTAAGGGGACTGGTGGTGGCCATGAGTTGTGTGCCTTTTGTAGGCTAGCCCTCGGGGTTTTCCTTCCCTCTTGGCCGTCCCTTTGACATGTCTCGGCTCGTGGAATACTGGTGTCCCTCGTAGGCTAGCCCTTGGGGTTTCCATCCATCTGGGTCTTCCGGTTGCCGTCGTGGCCTCCCGGTGTTAAAGAGCTTACCCCAAGTCCGTGGGTATGCCTCCGCTTCTCCCCCGTAACCCTATGGATATGGGGAGATGCTGCCTAATTTTTCTCAGGTCAAACTAATCGATTGCCACTTTACTCCAAGTTATAATAAGGCATGCTTTGAATTGACAATTCTTCGTGCTTGAGTATGAACCTCGCTCAAGTTTTGACCCTGCCTCTAGGGTATTCTGGACCTGAATTCACCCATCAATTAATCCAACTAACAACAAAGATAGCTCTGCAGCTCAAGCAGGTGAAAAAAAGTAAGAAAATGTCTTAATCTGGCGCGGGCTTACCCGACGCACCCTAATCTGGCGCGGTACTTGTGGACGCACTTTTAGACACGCTCACTTGTTTGTTCTTTAAGTCAGTTTATTCGGCGAGTTTATTCGTTTATTAAGTGCGTGGGTGTGCCAGTCACAAAGTGATGATTTATTGTGCGCTCGATCTGACTAATCAGACGATTGTGTGGTTCGTGTCGGGACCAAAACCCGCCGTGCCATAAAGGTCACGACGTCATTTACATCCCCTCGGAGAGGGGAACACACTTGAATAATCTCTAGGAAAAGGGGCCTCATGGCCAGAAAATTAATTGCATAAAAAGCTATTAAGAAATGCTGAAGTCCTCGTACGAGGGTGTGAAGAAAGTATCTGAGCTCATGTCGGTCATGTGTTGACCATTTAATGTTCGGACGAATGTCCGGCTTGAGAATAGCATAATCGTCGCGGGAAGACCGGAACATGTGTACGTCGGGATACGACAAATTTATTGTTCAAAGGAAGGGGAAACGTTCAGTTAAATCTCGGTTAGAGCAGTCAGAAACTGATAAGTTTGTCGGCCCGGTGCAAGGTCAAGCTACGACCATACTGCGGTGGGCCCCCCGTGGTTGAAGTCGGGCTTGCGTGGGCATCATCAATATTTCCAATGCCAAGGGGGCAACGGGAGGATGTCCCAGGACCAGATCTGAGAACCAATATGCGTTCAAAGGAAGCGGGCTATAAACCGAGGATATGGGTCAGGCAATGACCATGATCGGGTCGGACCCGAGGTCTAAGCATGTCCCACGGAGGCCTTATTGATATTCCCATGCAAAGGGTCTGGGGACGATGAGAGCCTTCTCATTCCATTCAAATTTTGTCAGTCACTCATGGGCCACTTTATGTCCAGACAAAGGTCCTTGTTTGTAGCATAAGAGATGGTGACAAACCATATAAATGTCTGCCATGAGTACGGCAAGTTTAATACAAGTGCGGGATTAGATCCTGGTATATATGTCGGTCACTAATGGACCATTCACCGTTCGGACGAGAGTCCGCATTTGAAGCATCGAAGACAATGACAAATTGGTACGGATGTCTGCCGTAGATACGGTAAGTTTAATGTGGATGCGGGATTGGATCCCGATAGAGGTGGGTCAAGCTGATGATCTATTGGCCCGATGTGGTTGTGGACTATGGCCATATCGGGATCCCCGAGGTCCACGTCCGATACCATGGGGCATCGTTGCTTTTCTCTTCACACACAGTCTGGGGAAGCGGATAGTTAAGTGTGAAACCCGAACTCACCAACGTGCTCCCTCGCACGCGGATCGACCTCGCACGCGGTCAGGTCGCGGGGGTGAAGGGGGGAATTTTGATTATAGCTTGTTAGTTTCAGGCCTTTCATTTTGATTGGTTGATTGTTGATAGTTAAAATGCATGCCGTTAATACATCCACTACCAAATTTAATTATCGGCTCACAAATTAATTAAAAGAAAATAGTTAAGCGGTGAGACGAGTCGATTCCACAGGGAAATTTAGATTTTAAGATAGAAAACCTTGAGTTCTTAAAAATTGATGGTGACAGATGGATACTAAAACGAGAATTAACACGTTGAAGAATTAACTAACATAGGTCAATGGACCAAGAGAAGCTCTGACTAAAGCTAATGTAATCGAATGCAAGTGTAACAATGGAACATGAACAATGTGCAAATGCTACAGTGAAAACAGGGATGCCTTATCACAGAAGAAAATCTTGTCACTTGTTCAATACCACAGAATACATGCACTGCTAATCAAACCCATGACACTAAAAATTACTAAACTAATTGACTGACTAAAAATAAGAAGGGTGATGAGTAACAGTAACAATGCTTCCACCGAATTAATATTCTAACTAGAGTGCAATTGCATTGTGCTAATCAAACATAGGGCAGCCAAGATTAATGGGACTAACTAAATTAAACAGTAAGGACAATACTACGCTGGACAAATGGACAAACTGAAATGAAATAAGAGAGACAATGATTTGCATAAGAATCTTCCTAGCACGAAAGGGCTTGATGCCCTCCCCTCCTCTTCGTCTTGTTGCTGCGAGAGGGGCTCAGCTCATCTCCACAGATAGTGCGAACCAGGGATGGCACGAACATAGCATAGGAGGTCACGCTGTCACCTACTGCACCTTGTAGCAAATGAGGGGGCACCTGCAGCAGCACAGGAAACTTGCTAGAGAACCAAAAATCAAGGACTAAAACCCAAAACAGAGAACTCAGAGCCACGAAGATTTAAAAATTTCCATTGAACTCAAAACGAAGATTACACGATGACCAAGAATTTCAAACAAAACTAAGATTGCAACGCTACACAATGCACTAAAAACCCAAAAAAAAGAATGACTGAAAGCTAAAAAGAGCTAAAAGGATTACAGAATCCCAGAGGTCTAAAAACCCCAAAAGAAGACACGATCTCTCAAGAACTCTCAAAATCAAAAGCTAAGACTGGAAAACTAAACAAAGGAAAAAAAATCCAAAAAGATGAACTGAAAGCCAAAAACGAGCCGACCCCCACTGCGTTCCTGAACCTCCCTTTTATAGGGAGACGGCCTCACCAAGAACTCCACGGAACCACCTCCAAAATCGACGCCGGTTCTTATCTTCCACCGGTGTCACCCACAGCAACTTCCGCGAGCATCTCGCTGCCGCTACGATCCTTTCACCATGAGCAAACGGCTGCCACATTGTTTGAGCGGATGGCCTCCGCTATCCTTGCCATCGATCCCTTGACTGCATCTCACGCGAGCATCTCGCTTCCGAAGCCTTCGCTGCGTCCACTTATCTCATCGCAACCACCAGCTGCCAACCATGCATGGCTAGCCACTGTTATCTTCAACCGCTAAAGCCTTCATGCACGTGATGCTCTTATGCATTTCATGCATACTGCAGCCACCTTGATGCCTTCATACAAGCCACATGGCCATTTACGTCTAGCCCATGTACGTGTTTTCATACATGCACCAAGCCTTGCCATGCACGTAATATCCTTCTTATGCATTTCATGTTATATTGATGCCACTTTGTTGCCTCATGCAACCCACGTGGGCCTTTACGTGATACCCATCACCACCATGTGTTTAACACCCTGCCATTAAAAAGGATGCATACATGATATATATAATATTGTTAACACAAAGATATATGCACTCAAGTTTATTATTAATATTTCCAATCATTTTCCATGAAGACTCACATATTAAAAAAAATCTCCTTCTATGATCATTCTCACACATAATAAGTAATTTTATTTAGAATTATCTCCCAATCATATAGAAATAATGTGTGAAAATATGAAGTTATCACACCCCCCAACTTACTCATTGCTAGTCCCTTAGCAATGCAAATAATTATAAATTTAGGACTAACAAGAGTTCATATATCACGTTTCATGACAAGAAGGTGAGCATCATGATTTTGAACTATAGAATACTGCAAGTTCAAGCAATAAATGTCAAGAATAAACTTCGTCAATCCATGTAATTTAGATACTTCCCCAGGTTACACTCATAATAAATTTTTTTTTTTTGTATCTCTTTGTGCATGTGATCTAATTTGATTACTGGATATCAGACAACTGGATGAATGAGCCTTCTATTTATCACTTAACAATGATTTCCAATTCTACCTATTTTAAATCAGACTCTCGAATTACAGGTAGCTTCACTCTGCCTGATCATCATCATTTTTTTTTATCATGGTGCTGCACATTCCTTCACTGTTTGACGCGAACCTCAACTCTTGCTAGGAGAAGCAGGCCCTGTTACTAAGATCAGGAGCATTTTCCATGAGTTTTTCATCATATATATATATATATATATATATATATATATATATATATATATATATATATATATATATATATATATATATATATATATTTTTTTCTTTCTTTCTTTTTGGTGCTTTGCACTTATTTGCAGGCAGGTAGCTTTTTCCCCACGATAAATCTTCAATGACTAGGCAGAATTTTCAATCCTCGCCTAAGTTTTAAGTAAAGAGCTCATCATCCTCGTGTTTAATACCTACTATTGTCATTAGTGTGCGGATGTGTGTGAGTTCAAAGAAAAATCTGAGTGTATTCCGAGGAAGATGCTAAAAACATAACCAACTAATTCACCCTTTAATTCAATGCTGTCACAAGTGGATATTCTAAGCCTTATCATTTTGACAATGCTTCTAATCATGAAAAATGACCCTGAAGCATTTGTTAGGGGAATCATGAAAGATTACAGCATTTTGATGAAAATTGAAGCTTAATCTACCCCCCAACTTAAGTGACATTGTCCTCAATGACGTGCTTAAAATAGAAAATTAGGACAATATAGAGTGAATGTTTTGAGAGGGAAAGGTACAACCTGAGCAAGATGAAATGTTGCTGTAGAGAGAGATGCTGCCCATTCTCCATGTTTCTAGAAAGAAAAGCAATCAGTCATTCTCCTTTATTTATGAAAAAAAGAATTGGGTTGCCTCCCAATTAGCCCTAAGTTTAATGTCTTCAGCCAGACATCAACGAATTCAACTTGGTTCAATTAATGCAATTTCTTCCACAATCAGTTCATTTGAGACTCCTTCAATGAAGGGTTTGAGTCTCTGGCCATTGACTTTGAAAGTGTTGCCACTTTTGGGGTCACAGATCTCAACAGCACCGTGGGGAAATGAATTAACTACAATGTATGGCCCATCCCATCTAGATCTAAGCTTCCCAGGGAAAAGTTTCAATCTAGAATTGAACAACCAGACCTTTTGATTAGGTTCAAATGTTTTCCTGGAGATGTGTTTGTCATGAAAAGTTTTCATCTTGGCCTTATAGATTTTGGAGTTCTCATAGGATTCCTCACGAAGCTTCTCTAACTCACTTAATTGCAAGGCCCTGTGTGATCCAACTTGGGTCAAATCTAGGTTAAATTGTTTGATTGCCCAATAAGCTTTGTGTTCCAACTCCACTGGGAGGTGGCAGGCTTTTCCATAAATCAATCTGAAGGGTGACATCCCAATAGGGGTTTTATAGGCCGTTCTGTAGGCCCACAATGCATCATCCAATCTCTCAGCCCAGTCCTTCCTATCAGTCCTCACAGTCTTTTGCAAAATATTTTTGATCTCTCGGTTGGAAACTTCCACCTGCCCACTCGTTTGGGGATAATAAGGTGTGGCCACTTTATGGGTGATCCCATACTTTTTCAGCAAGCTTTTGAATTGGTAGTTAGTGAAGTGACTACCTCCATCACTAATTATGGCCCTAGGGAATCCAAACCTAGAGAAGATGTTCTTTTGCACAAATTTCATGACCACCTTGTGGTCATTGGTTCTAGTTGCTACAGCCTCAATCCATTTGGAAACATAATCCACAGCCACTAGAATGTATTCATGCCCATAAGATGGTGGGAATGGTCCCATGAAATCAATTCCCCAAACATCAAAAATTTCGACCACAAGAATGGGGTTTAAGGGCATCATGTCTCTCCGAGAAATATTCCCCATAGTTTGACATTTTGGGCAAGATTTACTAAAAGCATGGGCATCCTTAAAGAGAGTGGGCCAATAAAAATCACTCTGGAGGACTTTCGCAGCAGTTTTCTTTCCAGAAAAATGACCTCCGCAAGCAAGAGTGTGGCAGAAGGTGAGAATGCTTTGATGCTCATTTTCAGGGACACACCTTCGAATGACATTATCCGCACAGATACGGAATAATTCTGGATCCTCCCAAAAATAGTGTCTTATCTGAGGATAGAATCTATCCTTCTCATTCTTAGACCAACCTTCAGGGGTCAATCCAACAGTCAGATAATTGACAATATTGGCATACCAAGGGGGTTGGATGTGGCTAATGGACAAGAGTTGTTCATCAGGAAAAAAGTCTCTTATGGGCTCCTTTTCTTGCACAAGAATTCGAGAGAGATGATCAGCCACCACATTCTCAGACCCCTTTTTATCCCGAATTTTAATATCAAATTCTTGCAAGAGTAAGATCCATCTAATCAAACGGGGCTTGGCTTCTTTCTTTGGACATGAGGTATCTCAAGGCTGAGTGATCAGAGTAGATGTTGACCTTAGATCCTAAGAGATATGATCTGAATTTTTCAAGGGCGAACACAACAGCCAAGAGTTCTTTTTCAGTGGTGGTGTAATTCAGTTGAGCATCACCCATAGTGCGACTAGCATAATAAATCACCACAGGGCGTTTGTCAATCCTCTGCCCTAAGACTGCTCCTATAGCAAAATCTGATGCATCACACACGATTTCGAAGGGAAGGGACCAATCAGGTGGTTGAAGGATTGGAGCTTTGGTCAGAGCTTCCTTCAAAATATTGAATGCTTGTAAACATTGTTCATCAAGATTGAATGGGATATCCTTGGCTAGGAGAAGGGTTAAAGGTCGGGCAATTTGAGAGAAATTTTGGATAAACCGGCGATAGAAGCCGGCATGGCCAAGGAAAGACCGAATTTTCTTAACTGAGGTGGGTGGGGGAAGATTAGAAATGAGGTCAATTTTGGCCTTGTCCACCTTTATACCCCGCTCAGAAACTATGTGGCCCAACACTATGCCTTCTTTTACCATGAAGTGACTCTTCTCCCAGCTTAGAATCAACCTCTTTTCTATGCACCTCTCCAAAATTTTTGTCAAATTATCTAGGCACACATCAAAAGAATCTCCAAAGACTGAGAAATCATCCATAAAAATTTCTAAGAAGTTCCCCACCTTATCTGAAAAGATGGCCATCATGCATCTCTGAAAAGTGGCTAGAGCATTACATAACCTAAAGGGCATTCTCCTAAATGCAAATGTCCCATAAGGACATGTGAATGTGGTCTTTTCTTGATCCTCTGGATAAATGGCCACTTGGTTATATCCTGAATAACCATCTAAGAAACAGAAGTATTGATGGCCAGCTAATTTCTCCAAGATTTGGTCAATGAATGGTAGGGGAAAATGGTCCTTCTTAGTGGCCTCATTCAATTTCCTATAATCTATGCATACTCTCCACCCTGTGGGTAATCTAGTGGGTACTAATTCTCCTTTGTCACTGTGGAGCCCAGCTTTCTTAGGTACCACTTGAGTTGGACTAACACATGGGCTGTCAGAGATTGGATATATGATTCCTGCATCAAGCCATTTGACCACTTCTTTCTTGACCACTTCTTTCATGTGAGGGTTCAGTCTTCTTTGCATCTCCCTAGATGGCTTTGCATTGTCTTCCAGATAAATGTGATGCATGCATACTGATGGACATATTCCCTTAAGATCGGCCATAGACCAACCTATGGCTTCCTTATGTCTTTTCAGGACATCAATCAGTTGGTCCTCCTGAGTGGGTGTCAGATCAGATGCTATTATGACAGGCAAAGTCCTCTCATCCCCTAAGAAGGCATATTTCAGGGAATCGGGTAGGGGTTTCAATTCTAGGTGTGGTGGGGCATGGATGGAGGGAAGTGAAGGTTCATGTTTCACATCAGACAAATGTTCAAATTGATGAAGAGCATTGACCTCTGAAATGGGTTCTTTGTCTTCAGCTTTGTCAAAGTTTTCTATTCTGGTCTAGGGAGGGTCATTTTCTACCATCTTATCAATCACATCAATGATGTAACAATCTTCTTCCTCCCTTATTTGTTTAGAAGCCTTGAAGACATTTAGTGTCATCTTCTGATCTCCAAAAGAGATGTCCATAAGCCCAGACTTACAATTGATGTTGGCATTGGCCGTGGCTAAGAAGGGCCGGCCCAATATAATTGGGCTTTGGGCTAGGTCTAATTTAGATTCCATGTCAAGGACTAAAAAGTCAACAGGAAAATAACAGGTGTCTATTTTGACAAGGACATCTTCTACCAACCCCTTAGGTGTTCTAACAGATCTATCAGCCAACTGGAGAATGACAGGGGTTGATTTGAGTTCTCCCATACCAAATTTTTGGTACACAGATGTTGGGAGGAGATTGACACTTGCTCCTAGGTCCAACAGAGCATTTTCAAAGGTGACCCCCCCAATGACACAAGATATGAGTGGGGTGCCAGGATCTTTCATTTTCTGAGGGAGTTGATTTAGTAGGACAGCACTAACATCCTCAGACAGTAGAATTCTTTCCAGATTCACCTTTGGTTCCGTCTTTTGAGTGCACATTTCCTTGAGAAATTTGACATATGCAGGCACATGTTGGATTGCATCTAAGAGGGGGATGTTGATGTGGACTTGTTTGAACAATTTCATCAATTCTTCATTCTGAGCTTGATTGTTCTTCTTTTTCTTTTCTTTCCTAGCATCCAAGGCATTAGGGAAGGGAATCTTAGGTTTGTAGTTTTCAGGTGATTCATCTATCTTTGCCTTCCCTTTCTCTTTGTTGATTACCTCACTATCCACTATAGGAGTGGAAATGGGTTCTTCTTCTTCTTGGGAAGGAAAACGTAGGTCCCTGAAGTTAGGGATAGGGACATCGGCAAGAGATTGCGGGCCGACCCACTTGTGGAGGAGATCAATTTGTTGCTGCATAGCAGCCCACTTGTCAAGAATTTCTCGTTCCCGGGAAGGAGGGGGGGAGCAAGAGGAGTAGCACCCGGATAGGCGACCAAAGGATAAACTGACGAAGGAGGCGGCCCATAAGAGGGGTAATGGGCCGAGGAAGGGCCCATATCTGTATGAGCGACCTGAGCCGCCCCCGGCTGTGACCTAGCGAAGTCTGCCGGGGCTATGAGGGCCTGAGGCGATGGAGAAATTGTAGGGTACGGCTCAAGATAAGGAACAGAGGGGATCGGGGATTTCCCTTTATCCAGTTGCTGATGGACCGATGTGGAGGCCTGGCCCATTTCCATATTGGGATAGCAAAAGTTCTGAGGGCGGACTGGAGTAAGGTCAATGGGAGCCACGGAAGTGGTCCCGACCACAGGAGCTGAAGTGGCGACATTGGCCGTGGCATGAGCCAGAGCTGAGGCCGGGGCATCGCCCCCTTGCAAAGCTTGTCTGATGAGATGGAGTTGGGTGGGGTCCAACTGGGCCATCATGTCGAGGATCGTACTGGCTGAATTCTGGTTGGGCAGGTTTGAAAAAGAGGGTCGGGGACCTTCGCCAAGAGAGGTCAGGAGCGAAGGGGCCGTCCCCTCTCCCCCTTGCAAGTGGGTGACCCTAGGTGGGTCCTCAAGGAGACCACGAGGAAGGGAGTCCTCATGGGCCGCAGAGAAGTCGTATGACGACATGGAAGAAGAAGCGGAATCGAACAAGGGGTTGGAGTAGGAATGGAAATAAGAATCAACCCTAGGCAGTGACCGTGGGGGCAGAAGGCAGTCCCACATACACCAAGACACTTGATACTAGAACAAGCAACACTAAATCAATCAAATCTACCAAGCAAATAGTAAGCATACAATGGAGCGAGATGAGAGTAGAATCACTCAATGATGCAATCAAGTTCTTAAAATGATGCTCGTCAGTTCCTTATATCTTCGGGTTTGAACCTTAGTGGATTAATGAAAATGTCAATTCTCTCGACCACTAGATGCCTGATTGGGGATGAGAACGAGGAACCGGGTGACCCTATTGGGACTTCTCACTCGCGGATGCAACCCTAGACGAGGTGGATACGGTACAACCTGCCCGGCGTCCGTGTGGGAATCCACGGCTCACGGGGGCTTACGGAGGTCCTCAGCAAGGTCCCTAGTCGGCTCCAAGGAATATGGAGACGAGAGGAAACCCTACCTCGGTAGGAATGCAACTAATATGGGAAAGTATCGATGCTCCTATGCGCACCGGAGTGCATGCACAAACTAGCCTAGCAGCTATCAATCAACGAGCAAGTATACACATGAGTAATAAAAGCATGGTCATGCAATAATAATAACAAGATGGCAGGGGGAGCCAACGAACAGCACCAGGAGCAATATATATATCATCCGAAACACTAAGCAAGAAGACAGAAATGCACTGTGACAGGAGATGTGCGGTCCTCCTCTGACCGCTCTAAGTACTCAGGCGGTCAATGTCCAGCCGTAATGCATGGGCAGAAAGCAAGGGACATACCAGACAAACAGCCGATAGTCAACCGCTCGCGTACTTGAACCGCCGCCTCAGAGCCGTGTATCTGCCACCAGAAAGTACAGCGTACCTGTGCCTGAGCGCGGGACGGCTGTATGAAAGCCGCTAAAACGGATGGACGACGTCCAGGGAGCCGTCTGCAACAGGGAAGGCCGGGGTAGATAAACCTGAAGGCAGAGTATATGAGCGGTGTATAATCAACCGTGCTGATGGTTAGACGGCTCTGGACGAACCGCGTGTGCGCCAGAGGACAGAAACCGCATCCTACCTGTAAATCACTCCAAGAAGAAAACCTTGACAACGACTAAGAAGGGTCAGCAACTCAAAAGCACGATGGGCACTAGGCGTCCCACCGTGATCGCCACAAAAGGGGTGTAGATATATATTTCTCTCCTCTCTCTCTCTCCTTCTTTCACTAAAGGGGTCAAAAGTACGCCAAGTGCATGAACAAATGAGAGACAGAAGAGGAAATGGGGAATGAAGCAAAGTACCGTGATCGTCACCAAGATGCCGTACGCGACAGGCACGCCGTATCTTGGAAAATGGGGAGACACTCGCCATGGTGCAGCGCTGGGGATGAACGGCTCGGATAGGACCGCGCTGTGATGAGCGGTCTTACGATAGACCGCCCTGGGACGCTGCGAGGGACGCGGGAGGAACTGCTACAGTGAGACGGACGGCGCTTGAGGGACCGCTCTCCAGGGAAGGACGGTAGTTTCTACACCGCGCGTGCCGTTGAACGGCCGGAGGATAACCGCTCAATACCTTCACTCAGCAAGTTGAGAAGGGCTCGACCTCCACCCTCTCCGGCCGGCCAGAGGGGATGGGCCTCGTGCTGATTAGATGCTGACCTGCGAAACAACGTAGAGACACAAAGAGACACCCAAATTAGACCTTAATAATGCAGTATACATTCAAACGAGAAGAATTAATCATGAACAAATGGAAAGGGGAATACCTGGGGGGTTTTAAACCCCTAGGGTGACAAAAAACGGATGGTTGTGTGCATGATAATGAGAAGAAGGGGGGGTACGCGGGTGAGAAACAATGCATGCAATGAAAGAACACGGCAAAACTACGGAACGAAAGACTACGAAGACTGGGCTACTCCCTTGACCGGAGGCTCATGCGGATGTAGAGAGCCTCCCTCCTTGATGCTGGGTCGCTCAAGAATGCGGCAGGGCTTCGCCGTCGATCAAAAAATCTCCCCCCCTTTCGACGTCCGGCCAATAGGGTCTATTTATAGAGCCTAGAAAGCCAGCCCCGAAACTAGGGTTTAGAGCCATTTTCGGGACGAGATTATTGAAGATAAATCATAGATAATACAATCATCTCTCATCCAGTCGAAACGACAGCTAAAATGGTTGATTATCCGCGGAGAAATCACCAAAATAAGTTAAAGATAAAACCATGGAGAAAAGGATTAAAATCTGTTAAAATTCAGCAACCGACGGGATGAACGGTCTTACGATAGACCGCTCAATCAGGTGGGCGGTTATAAACTAACCGTCCATATCCGTCGGTGGAAATTCAAATAATCAGCAAATAGTCCCAATTATCTCTCGAACTGGCCGAAACGTCCACCGTCGGACCCTGAACATATGAACGGTTATATTGGGACCGTTTTAGTGTAGAGCGGCCCAGAAACGACCGTTTCACCCTGTTGGTGATAATTCGAATCATTTGGATAATTATCTGAGAAAACGGGCACGCGTAGGACTCTGAGATATAGGCGGTTGGAATTGGCCCGTTCATGAGCTTGAACGGTCCTTATCACACCGCACAAAATCCTGTCGGTGAATATTCAGAAAACCCTCAGAAATTAGTCAAAATGTATGAACGGTTTGGTATCAACCGCCCCAGTCGTGAACGGCTGATGTGGGACCGTTCATGATCTTGGGTACTTGACAATTTATAAAACAGTTCATTTAATCAAAGCCAGGGTCCGATAAGCCCTGAATGGATACGATCTTTACCAAGGAGGGAGACTACCCATAAAATGGGCCCAGGACGTGCAACAAAAAAAATGGCCCAATAGATAATGGACAACTTAGGGCATCAATCAATGGGAGTAAGAGAAACAAGTCAGCTTATCGGCATAAAACGGGTGTCAACACTAGCGAGGTCCGCCGGGGCCATGAGGGCCTGAGGCGGTGGAGAAATTGTAGGGTACGGCTCAAGATAAGGAACAGAGGGGATCGGGGATTTCCCTTTATCAAGTTGCTGATGGACCGAGGTAGACGCCTGGCCCATTTCTATATTGGGATAACGAAAGTTCTGAGGGCGGGCCGGAGTAAGGTCAATGGGAGCCACAGAGGTGGTCCCGACCACAGGAGATGAAGTGGCGACATTGGCCGTGGCATGAGCCGGAACTGAGGCCGGGGCATCGCCCCCTTGCAAAGCTTGTCTGATGAGATGGAGTTGGGTGGGATCCGACTGGGCCTTCATATTGAGGATCATGCTGGCTGAATTTTGACTGGGCGGGTTTGAAAAAGAGGGTCGGGGACCCTCGCCCAGAGAGGTCGGGAGTGAAGGGGCCGTCCCCTCTCCCCCTTGCAAGTGGGTGACCCTAGGTGGGTCCTCAAGGAGACCACGAGGAAGGGAGTCCTCGTGGGCCACAGAGAAGTCGTATGACGACATGGAAGAAGAAGTGGAATCGAACAAGGGGTTGGAGTAGGAATGGAAATAAGAATCCACCCTAGGAGATGATCGTGGGGGCAGAAGGCAGTCCCACATACACCAAGACACTTGCTACTAGAACGAGCAACACTAAATCAATCAAATCTACCAAGCAAGTAGTAAGCATACAATGGAGCGAGATGAGAGCAGAATCACTCAGTAATGCAATCAAGTTCTTGAAATGATGCTCGTCAGTTCCTTATATTTTTGGGGTTGAACCTTAGTGGATTAATGAAAATATCAATTCTCTCGACCACTAGGTGCCTGATTGGGATGAGAAACGAGGAACTGTGTGACTCTATCGGGACCTCTCACTCACGAATGCAACCCTAGACTGGGGTGGATACGGTACAACCTGCCCGGCGTCCGTGTGGGAATCCACGGCTCACGGGGGCTTACGGAGGTCCTCAGCAAGGTCCCTAGTCGGCTCCAAGGAATATGGAGACGAGAGGAAACCCTACCTCGGTAGGAATGCAACTAATACAGGAAGATGTCGATGCTCCTATGCGCATCGGAGTGCATGCACAAACTAGCCTAGCAGCTATCAATCAATGAGCGAGTATACACACGAGTAATAAAAGCATGGTGATGCAATGATAATAAGAGAGCAGGGGGGGAGCCAAATGAACAGCACCAGGAGCAATATATATATCAGCCGAAAGAACTAAGCAAGATGAAATAAATGCACTGCGATAGGAGATGTGCGGTCCTCCTCTGACCGCGCTAAGTACTCAGGCGGTCAATATCCAGCCGTAATGTATGAGCAGAAAGCAAGGGACATACCAGACAGACGGTTGATAGTCACCCGCTCACACACTTGAACCGCCGCCTCACAGCCGCGTATCTGCCACCTAAAAAGTACAGCGTACCTGTGCCTGAGCGTGGGACGGCTGTGTACAAGCCGCTCAAACGGATGGACGGCGTACAGCGAGCCGTCTGAAACAGGAAAGGCCGGGGTAGATAAACCTGATGGCAGAGTATATGAGCGGTTGGGTATCAACCGTACGTATTAGTAGACGGCCCTGGAAGAACCGCATGTGCGCCAGAGGACAGAAACTGCATCCAACCTGTAAATCACTCCAAGAAGGAAACCTTGACAACGACTAGGAAGGGTCAGCAACTCAAAAGCACGATGGGCATTAGGTGTCCCACCGTGATCGCCACAAAAGGGGTGTAGATATATATTTCTCTTCTCTCTCCCCTTTCACTAAGGGTCAAAAGTGCGTCAAGTGTGTGAGACAAGTGAGAGAAAGAAGAGAAAATAGGGAATGAAGCAGAGTACCGTGATCGCCACCAAGATGACGTACGCGACACGCACGCCGTACCTTGGAAAATGGGGAGACACTCGCCTTAGTGCAGCGTTGAGGAATGAACGGCTCCCTTAGAACCGCCCCGTGTTGAGCGGTCTTACGATAGACCGCCCTAGGACGCTGCGAGGGATGCGGGAGGAACTGCTGCAGTGAGATGGACGGCGCTAGACGGACCGCGCTCCAGGGAAGAACGGTCGTTGATGCACTGCGCGTACCGATGAACGGCCGGAGGATAGCCGCTCAGGACCTTCACTCAGCAAGTTGAAAAGGGGCTCGACCTCCACCCTCTCCGGCCGGCCAGAGGGGATGGGCCTCGTGCTGATCTGATGCTGACCTGCGAAACAACGTGGAGACACAGAAGAAACACCCAGATTAGCCCTAAACAATGTAGTATGTATTCAAACGAGAATAATTAAGCATGAACAAATGAAAAGGGGAATACCTGGGGGGTTTTAAACCCCTAGGGTGACAAAAAACGGGATGGTTGTGTGCATGATAATGAGAAGGAGGGGGGGTACGTGGATGGTAACAATGCATGCAATGAAAGAAAACGGCGAAAGCTACAGAACGAAAGAACTATGAAGACTGGGCTACTCCCTTGACCGGAGGCTCGTGCGGACGTAGAGAGCCTCCCTCCTTGGTGCTAGGTTGCTCAAAAATGCGGCAGGGCTTCGCCGTCGACCAAAATCTCCCCCCCCCCCTTTCGACGTCCGGCCGTAGGGTCTTTTTATAGAACCTCGAAGGCCCGCCTCGAAATCAGGGTTTAGAGACCTTTTCAGGTCGAACTCTCAAAAGATAATTCGCAGATAATATCATAATCTTCCATCCAGACGAAACGGCATCAAAAATGGTTGATTATCCGCGGAGAAATCATCAAAACAAGTTGAGGATAAAACCATGAGATAAATGGGATAAAATCGGTTGAAAATCAGCAGTCGACGTCTTGAACGGTCTTACGATAGACCGCACAAGGGATGGGCGGTCTTATTAGGACCGTCCATCATGTCGGTGGAAACTCGAATAATCAGAAAATTATCCCAACTATCCCTCGAACTGGCCAAAATGTTCGCCGTTGGACTCTGAACATATGAACGGTTGTATTGAGACCGTTTTAGTTTAGGGCGGCACAAACACGACCGTTCAACTCTGTCGGTGATAATTCGAATCGTTTGGATAACTCTCTGAGAAAGTGGGCGCTCGTAGGACTCTGAGATATAGGCAGTTGGAACAGGCCCGTTCATGATATTGAACGGTCATAATCACACCGCACAAAAGCCTGTCGGTGAATATTCAGAAAATCCTCAGAAATTAGCCAAAATATATGAACGGTCCATAGTCAACTGCCCACCTTCTGAACGGTTGAGGTTAAGCCGTTCATGACCTTAGGCACTTGGTTCTCGCAAAATACGTTTAATTGACCAAAGCCAAAGCCCATTAAGCCCCGAATCACCACGAATTGCACCAAGGAGGAAGACGACCCATAAAACGAGCCCAAGACATGCCACAAAATGGCCCGATGAACGATGAATCAACTAGAGGCATCAACTAATGGGAGTAAGAGAAACGAGTCAGCTTATCGGTATAAAACGGGTGTCAACAATAGGCCCGAGCCATGCGAGCCTGGTATACTTGCAGGTGTTTGTAGGCTTTGAGTCACTTGCCTTCTAGATCGGCGAGCTCTTCTAGCCTTCTCCGGTACTCGTCTTCGTCAGAGCCAGCAAGGCCGGTGTGGATTGCCACACGATAAGAGGCTAACTAGACTTCGATGGGGACAATTGCTTCTGTCCCATAAGCAAGGGAGAACGGCGAGCACCCCGTAGGGGTTTTGTAGACTGTCCGATAGGCCCATAATGCTTCGAAGACCTTCTCACCCCAATCACGCTTCCGGTGGCTAACCATCTTAGCCAGGAGCTTACAGAGGGTTTTGTTAAAGGCTTCCGCCAAGCCATTAGCCTGGGGGTTGTAGACCAAAGGGGTTCTCCAGTCGATGTGGAATTGGACCGCTAACTGGTATACGGCCTTATTCTTGAAGGGTGTCCCGTTGTCGAATACTATGCGACTGGGAGTACCGAATCGGTATATAATGTTGTGCCGGACGAATCTAGCAACGATTTCGCCGGTGACCTCTCATAAAGGTAGAGCCTCCGCCCAATGAGAGAAGTAGTCAGTGGCGGCCAAGATGTATTTATGGCCCTTGGAAGATGGCGGGAAAGGCCTCACAATGTCCATGCCCCATTCAGCGAATGGCCAGGTGGGAGCTGTAGGACGCAGTGGGTTGGGAGGTCTTCTGGGTACTGGGCCAAAGGCTTGGCATTGATGGCATGTACGAGCATACTGGATGCAGTCCGCGTACATGGCTGGCCAGTAGAAGCCTTTGAGCTTGATGTTGTGCTTCATTCGGTCTCCGGCCTGGTGTGCGCCGCACAACCCGGAGTGAACCTCCTGCATGACGGCTTGAGCTTCCGCGAGGGAGACACATCTCAGGAGAATTGACTTGTCCTTATCGTGGACGAGCCTATATAGGGAATCACTGATCAACTAGTAGGAGGTTGCTCGGCGGAGTAGCTGGACCCTTTGAGCTCAGTCAGGAGGGAGCCACCCTTTCTTGAATTTGATGATGGGCGCACGCCAATCATCCTCTTCTGGGGACGCACTCTGGTCAAGGTCGTGGACCTTGTAGATGGTAAGACTGGTGTTGCCTTCGAGTGAGCTCGGCATCAGTCTTCTGTGTTTGATGACGATGTTGACCTCGCCCTCGGGAGGGAGCTTGATGGCCGCGGACAATTTTGCTAAGGCATCCGCCTGAGCGTTGCTACTTCTGGGAATGTGATCTATTTCGAAGAAATAGAACTTCTGGATTAATCTAGTGACAGCGGTATGGTATGGAACCAACTCTGGCTTCCGCATGTCATAGATGCCGAGGACCTGCCGGACTATCAGCTGGGAGTCCCCTAGGCTTTGAGGCATTTAATGCCCATATGAAGAGCCATCTGGAGCCCAATGAGTAGAGCTTCATACTCAGCTTCATTGTTGGTCAAGGACTTCATGAGGGCGCAAGAGTTGTACAAAACTCCGCCCTGAGGAGTTAGGAAGACTATGTCGGCACCTACCGTGGTGGCTGGATCCTGATTACTCTGGATAATCCCTCGAGAAGCACCGTCGAAGTAGAGCTCCCAGCAAGGCACGCTGGTTGTGAGAACGTTTTGCTGCCAATAATGCAAGACATCTCCGCTCTGTTCAATGGGTTGTTATGATTGAGCAACAGTGGTTGTGAGAGCGCTTTGCTGCCAGTAATGTAAGACATCTCCGCTCTGTTCAATGGGTTGTTGCGATTGAGTAGCAAGGGACTCCTCGTCCGGGAGCTCCGAGTTGAAGGGTGAGTCGTCTGGCACTGGATGGGCTGCCAAGAAATCAGTCATACCCTGTCCCTTAATTGCTTTTCTGGGGACATAAGTAATGCCGTACTCCATCAACAGGAGAGCCCACCTTCCCAGTCTGCCTGAGAGGGCAGGTCGTCGAAGGAGATACTTCAGGGGGTCGTGCTTGGATATATGCTTGACTTGATGGGATAGGAGGTAATGTCGCAGCTTCTTAACTACGAACACCAATGCCAAGCAGACCTTCTCTATAGGGGAGTAGCAATACTCGGCACCGATTAGCTTTCGGCTGAGGTAATAGAGGGGCTATTCTTTACCTTCTTCATTGGTTTGCGCCAACAAAGCTCCCAGCGAAGCGTCCATGGCCGCAATGTAGAGGATGAGGGGTTTACCCTTGACTGGTGCCCCCAAGACTGGGAGAGTAAGGAGGTACTCCTTGATTTGCTCGAAAGCCGCCTGGCATTCTGAGTCCCATGTAAACGGGGCATCTTTCTTCATTAGCTTGCTGAAAGGCGCGCATCAATCGGAGAGGTTAGAGATAAACCTGCGAATATAGGTCAGCCTCCCTTGGAAGGACCTGAGCTCAGTGATGTTGCTGGGTGGTGGAAGCTCCCGGATAGCTTTGATCTTGCTGGGATCCATCTCGATTCCTCGGTACCTGACGATGAAGCCGAGAAATTTGCCGCTGGATACGCCGAAGGCGCATTTCATGGGGTTCATCTTGAGCCCATATTGCCGGAGACGCTCGAAGACTTGGCGAAGGTCGCGCAGATGGTCTTAGCGTCTTTTGGTCTTGATGACGAGGTCGTCAACATAGCATTCGATGGTGTTGTGCAGCATCTCGTCGAATATTTTAGTCATGGCCCTTTGGTAAGTTGCACCGGTGTTCTTCAAACCGAAGGGCATGCGCTTGTAGTTGAAAATCCCCTTGGGAGATCTGAAGGCTGTATGGTTCTTGTCTTTAAGGGACATCCGGATTTGATTATAACCAAATGACCCGTCCATGAAAGATAAGGCTTCATGGCCAGTGGTCATATCGACCATCATTTCTGTGATTGGGACTGGGAAGTTGTCCTTCGGACAGGCTTTGTTAAGGTCCCGGAAGTCGACGCAGATGCGGACTTGACCATTCTTCTTCTTGACTGGAACTATATTAGCGAGCTAGATCGGGTAGATACACGGCTCGATGAAGTCGACCTCCGCCATTTTATGAACTACGGCTGAAACCTGGAGCTCCAGCTCATGGCGCATGCGCCGCTGTGGTTGCTTGACCGGAGCGACTAAGGGAGACATGGCTAGGTCGTGCTCCGCCACGGAGGGGTCTAGCCCTGACATCTCCTTATATGTCCAGGCAAAGTAGTCCTTGTATTCAAGCAAGAGTTTCTTGTAGTCTTACTTCTCTGCCTCGGTAAGGAGAGCACTGACAAATGTAGGCTGAGGGGCTTCATCTTCGCCCAGATTGATTTCAATGAGCTCATCCACGGTTGCATGGCCGCCATCCTCCAGCTCGGGAGGAGCGGGTTGAAGGTCGATGAAATCCTCATCATCGGTGTCGGCTTCGTGCATTTCCTGGTTCTTGAAGCCACCGATCGATGCTGCAAGGACTGGAGAGTGGTTGTTACTGGGATCCGTCGAGGATTGGTCTGGACCGCCGACTTTTGGCCAGCAGTTGTCGACCGGGGCAGCTGAGGTCTCCCCGAGGTTGCCTGGCGAAGCCGACAATCCTTCGCAGCTAGGACTAGGAATATCCCCCCCCCCCTCAAGAGGGTTTGTTGAACTGGATCCCGCGACTGGCTGAGAGACTGGAGGAGCTTCTTCTCCCCCTTTGTCTTGGTAGGGAGGCGAAGAAGGTTCCTCGGCGTCTTGAGCCGGGGTTCTGGCCTTGACGGAGATCGGGATCAGGATTTGCTCTTTCTCATCCTCGGAGCTGTCGAATTTGGCTTCGACTCTAGCCCCGCCGTCGGTTGGTTGCGCCAAGCCTACGACGTTGACTGCATAGTGGACGTAAAAGTCTGGGTCTTGGTCATAGCCAAGTCCCCTGGTATCCTTATGGAAGGATGGGGGTTGCCCTCAGACCTGGGAAGGAGTCCACAGCTGCTGGAAGTATCTCTGTTGTGCAGAGGTTTGCCACTGGGGAATGTGTTGCTTTAAACACATTTCTTGAATGTGCGGGGGCAGCTCACTCCACACCTGAATTGCTTCAGGGGTATCATCAGCTTGCCTAGACCAGCCGAAGTCGTCGTCTGGAGGGGCCTGAGGGACCATGTCTCCCTTATAGAAGATGATGGGTTTGTCCCTGTTAGCCTTTTTATTGTTCCAACGTTGTCGCTTGAAGGTGACAATGAATGTCTTCAGCGACTCGACATTGTGCTCCTCGGATGCACATGGGAGCTGGATGCAGTCTGGTGACAAGCATATACGCTTGCCGATAGCGCGGCTAATGAGATTAGCCTGGAAGTCGATCTGGTGCCTTTCAGGGCGATCTGGGGTTGACCTGGAGTCGAGGCGCAGCCGGTGAAGCTTGGCCTTTTCCTCGTCAACAGAAAAGATATCATCATCGTCTTCCTCTGAGAGCCAGCCGTTGCTTTTGCTCTTGATCATGGGGTACGGACTAATCCCCTTGAAGTAGAGCGCAGCGTTGGCTAGGTTGCATTCTGCCGGTGTGAATGGCGACAGGTCTGCAAAGACCTTATGTTGCTCTCCGTCCTTGGCATACTTGATGCATTGGTGGAGAGTCGACGGGACAACCCAATTTTCATGGAGCCAGGGTCTGCCCAGTAGCATCTTATAAGACGTGTTGGAGTCGATGATGTAGAATGTCACCTTGGAGGCAAAATCATGGAGCACCAGATCGACGTCCACCCGACCGAGGACGTCCTCGGTGTTCTGGTTGAAGCCGGATATCTTGACCGCCTGAACCTTCTAGAGGTATGGGGTCAGATATAGAGACTTAAATGTCTTGAGCGGCATGATGTTGACAGCGGCATCAGCATCCACCAGGATCCGATTCACATCATGCCCGTTGATCTTCACCTTCATGTAAAGAGTACGGTTGTGGCACGGAGGGGAAAGCAGCATGTCTTTCTCCGTGAAGGAGATGATGGCTGAGAAGGCTCCATAGGCAGCCACCTTCATTTCGCGACATGTGCTTCATAGACTTCCGGCTCTTGGAGTATTTTGATAAGGGTTTCCCTTAGGTCCTTACTCCAAGTAATGGCTTCCCAAATTGAGATACTGGCAGGGAAGCGCTTCATCTGGTGGAGGACCTTTCGGTCAGCTCGGGCTCGAGCATCCTCCAGAGAGGGTAGTATGTCAGGTTGAACCTTCTGCGGGCTGCCGCGATGTTCCCCATCAGGAAGTTGCACTGCCTTGCCCTTACCACCGGGATCATATCGACCTTGATCGCCAGCGGAGTCTTGGAACAGAGATGCCAATGACGGCTCTTCTGGGGGTGACTGGCGGGCTGGCTCATCCTTGCTGGACGGTCCCGCCTGCTCTGCTACAGAAGCCGATACTGGTGTAGGGTTGGGAGGCTGGCAGTAGCCTCTCCAACGCCGAAAGGATCGAAGATACCGGGTCCTTTCCAAATTTCTACTTCCGGAATAGGATTCAGTTCCTCTCCTCGAAAGAGGATAATTCGCTCTGGGTCGAAAGTGGACGGAGAGAGGGGTAGCTCGGGGATTCTCCCACGGCCTCTACCACGTCCCCGTCCACGACCTCGGCCATGACCAGTGTGTTCGGGAGCTGGCTGTAGCCCGAGAGGGGCGATATCCCTTTGTCTTGTCCGGGAGGATACTGGCTCGCCTCGTCGAGAAGTGTTGATGTTGTCAGGAGGTGGAATAGCCACCATGTTGCAGGTGCAGCGCCGAAACATTTCTTCCAGCTGCTCTGTGGTGATCTCCTCGTCGTTGTAGCACAAGGAGAGCTCGTCCAGGATCACGAGTCTTTCACCGTCCTTGAGCTTTTGGATCATCTCTTGGACCCAATTTCTGAGGCGGGCTCGTTTCTGCATTTCTTCCCACATGATGTAGCTGTCGAGTGGGAGAGCCCCAGTAGGACGAGGAGGAACGTATTCTTCCAGGTCATCAATGAGCCGCTGGAGCCTTTGGAGAGGCGTTGGCTCAGCCGGATATTGCAGGGCGGCGGCTTGTTCAGCTTGTTTCTTGAGCCGCCTCCTGAGGTTCTTCCTCCTATTTTTCTCTTGTCTCTTGGCGATAGCCATCTCCAAGGGAGTAGGAGGGAGAGGTGTTGGAGCCGGAGTTGATAAATCCTGATGAGGATATCTCCGAGCTGATGCCTTTGCAGGGCGAGGTCGATGACTCTTCCTCGCCCGGATTTCGATCAAGGCGCCTTCCGCTTGTTGTATCTGGAAGGTGGCATTGATCGCTTGCTCGATTACCTCGAGCGGCAATTCCTGGTATGCCGGAATGCTGGGACTAGCATCCGAAGACGTGTGCGTGGTTTGATGCCTTACCCGCGGTGGCGACAGGAGCCTATAAGGAGTCGGTAGGTTGGTGCTGGCGTCCGAAGACGTGTGAGCGGTTTGATGCCTTAGCCGCGGTGGCGACAGGAGCCTATGAGGGGTCGGTAGGCTGGTGCTGGCGTCCGAAGACGTGTGCACGGTTTGATGCCTTAGCCACGGTGGCGATGACTATTTTTGAGATGCGGACCAAGAGATATGCTTGTTGTCCTACTCCTTAGCTTTGCCTTTGTAACCATGCTGAGGACTGGGTCTGGCGACAACTGACGGCGTTGCAAGACGTTGTTGCTCTGCACAGTTATCCCGACTCTGCGGAATGGCGGAGCCTTGTGGCGGTGGGCCCGCCACTTGAATCGAAGCCGCTGAAGACTCTGAAGATGCCTTCTTCGTACTTCGGGTTGTGTCAACAGGCAGGTGGGGAGGACCCGAAGGCCCATCCGTTGAGGAGGTGTAACGAGGCTGAGGCGGGGCCTCACCTTGCTTTTGCTTTCCATTCCTATCCGCAGCTGCCGGTGACAGAGATAGGACTGGAGGAGGACGAGAGGGAGCTGGAGAGCCCATCATCGTTTCGCCCACCAGAACGTCCTCTCGGCCGAGAAGGACCTGGAGGAGCCTGGCGGTGTCTTCTTCATGGAAAGGAAGAGACTTTAGCTCTCGCCAGGACCGCCACCGCGTGGCCGAAGTGGCTGGGGTTGGTTGGCTAGGTGCTGATGTCTGGGAGCCCGAAGGGGCCGGAGGAGCGGGAGGGTGGATGACGTTGACCGAGAAGTTGGTTGGCTCCGTCTCTTGACCGGTGTCCTACTCCCTACGCCTCCGCAATCGCTCAAGCGCCTCTTAGTTGTCCGTCTGGAACTCGAGCCATTCTGGAGGATGTTGGTAAGGCAGCCCGTGCCCATTTTCTTGAGGGGAGTCTGGCCGCTCTGGCGCATCCTTGGCGATGCTCAGGGTTCCTTTGACAGCTTGCCGAAGCCTGACGAGCAACATGGAGTTTCCTTCCACATCGATCTGCTCCCATTGGATCTGTTCCTGGATGAGGTGTTGAACTTCCTCGCAGGACTCGATCGGGTGGCAGATTCTGGCGTGGAAGGGGCAGTATTGGGGGTGACTACGATCCCAATGGGTGTAGCCGGCAGGCGAGTCGCGGGGCATGATTTACCCGTTCTCGATGAGGATATCGAAGAGTCGCTGGGTTCTCTCCCTGGGGAAGGAGAGAGGTCTCTGATCATGCCAGGGCCTCCACCCTGGGTACCAGATTGAACATCCCCTTCGATTGGCGCTGGGCTCCTCTGATTCATCATCAGAAAGAGAGAATGCGGCCATCATGTGGATGACATTGGCTGAGGGGTGAGCCACGCTGGCTGCCTTAGCTGTCCTGGCCCATGTGTGTGGTTACGGGGGATCGACGAGGCTGCTCTTCATTTTGACAAGATCGTCTCGGATCAACTTCTGCGTCTAGGTCTTGAAGACGTAGCAATCTTCGATTGAATGACCTAGCATGCGATGGTACAGGCAATAACTGGGGTCGTCGGTCTTCTGAGCCTCGTCCGGCTTGCGGATTTTGGGCAGCTCGACGATCTTCTGAGCCATATAGAGGTCGAAGAGCATCTTCGTATGTTCCTTCTTGAAGGAGAAGGGTGTCTTCATACGCTCCGAGAAGGAAGGAGCGGCCGGTTTATCCGCTGGATTTTTGTTAGAGCCACTGGATTCGGCCCCCTTACTGGTCTTGGTGGCAGGGGTGAACTCTATGATATTCACCTCCTTACCAGGCTAGCGTTCTCGCATTTGCTTACCCTTGGCTGCGGTATAGCCCCGGTTATTGGCGAAGAACATCTCTATTTTGGCGACCGCCGAATTGAGTTGGTCGAAGCCTTTGATATTGGTGCCGAGAAGCTTTTCGCTGACCTCAGCCGCCATACCTCAACGACAAATGGTGATGGTGTCCTCTTGAATGGGCGGATTGACACACCTCATGCTGAGGTCTCACCATTTTTTATGAAGTCGAGGGCGCCCTCACCCTTTCTCTACCGAAGAGAACAGAGTTCGGCTAGGGAGACTCTTCGCTCGACCGTTTGAAAGCGGTCGAGGAATTTCTTCTGGAGATCGGCCCAGTCGATGACTGAGTTGGGCTTCAGGCGGGAAAACCATTGGAAGGCCATTCCCGTGAGCGAAGTGGCGAAGTAGCGGAGGAGATATGATTCGTCCAACGCTAACTCGCCCATGGCCGTAACATAGTAGGCCAAGTGTTCATGTGGCGACCCCTGCCCGTCGAACTTTTGCAACTTCGGGGGCTTGGAGTACTCTGGGGGAAGCTTTTCCAGCTGGTGGTGAAGCGGGTATGGTACACTGTAGAGATCTACCGTGACAGTCCCTTCACCATACTGGGCGAGCTTTGTCTCGACAATGCGCTCGATCATCTGGCGTTGCGCCAGGAGGTTTTCTGGCATTGGCGTATTGGAGGCCCGTGGTTGAGCCTCAACCAGGGGCATGCCGAACCCAGTTGCCAGCGGGGTTCGGGCAATCGCCGCTGAGGTGTTGGCAGCATCGCGAGCCGCCGGGGGTACCGGTGCTTCGGCTTGGGGCATAGCAGGTTGTTGCGGATGAAGGTCCCGTTCCTGGAGGAGATCCTGCAAGAGGGCCTTCAGGTGCTGGTTCTCCTTCATGAGGGTGTCGAGGGTCACCTCTTGAGCCTCATTCGCAGGGGGGTCATGGTTGACCGGCTCTGCGTTGATAGGAGGGTCGCGGTCTTCCACCGGGACCTCTTCTGCGCGTTTAGACGCCTGCGGTCCAACAGAAGTTCCGATGTGACCTGTTGGAGGAGGTGGCAGAGCCTGGTGGCGCGGCCTCCTAAAGTGGGATAGAGGCTGGTTCAAGTTGTCAGACTGGGTGTCCGGCTGGTGTCCGGTGGTGTAGCACGCGAACACTCGAACCGCATTATTGCTGAACCGGGCCGTCTGCTTCCGACGCGTGTGCCGCGCGGGGTGATCAAGTGTCCCTACACTATCAAAGACTGAGGTGCGTTGCAGAGGGGGCTCACTCCCGATGTCAGTCGGAGGAGAGTCCAGGACAGGTTGCTGGAGGGCCCGAGAACGGGCTCGCCTTTGCCTCCGCTTGCTTGTGCGGGGGGCATCGGACGGCTGGGCGTCGTCAGACAATGCTACTGTAAGGCCAGCCACATCTCGTCTGATGCCGCATCTGAGTGCTCGCAGGGGGTTGGTGATACGCGCCCTTCGAACATCTTGAGCTTCTTCTGGGGTGACCCAAATTCTTCTCAGGTCAGGTTGTTGGTCTACCTTGTCACCGTTTTTTCGACGAGTTGTCTTGGTAGGCCGTGTGTCTGGCTGCGGTGGGTACCCCTGGGCTGCTGCCGAGGAATCCGCTCCTTTGAGATTCGCCCCCATCCTCTCGTGTTTGACGCAAGAGGTCAAAACGATTGGAGATGGGGATGGTAGGGATCGTCCATTCCTGGGGTATGATTGGTTCACCCCGGTCGAGACGGATCCGCAAGTCACCTACAAGGACCGTCTTGCCAGAGTTGCTGGTTGCAGTAGCGAGCCGTCTGCCTCTACGGCCATGGCGACGCTTCTTCTAAGGACCTGAGGAAGACTCTGCCCCAAGATGGTAGACCGAGAAGACCCGGCCTGGAGCGACCGGCAGCGTGAAGCCGTCAGTTTGAAGTGCTGGGATCGGACCCCGGGGTAAGTAACCCACGTCGGGAGTCGATGGCTGGGTGACTCGGGTGTAAGCCTTCGCCCGCACCGATAGGAGTGTCGCCGATGCTCTAGACGGCACTCTTGCACCGGAAGGCGACGCTGTTGGAAGTGCTGGGGTGCCGACTTCCCTGGGTCGAGGACCCGTGGTAGGTGCCGACGTAATCCGGGCTTGGGTCGGGAGGCCTGAGGAGGGTGCTGAGGAACGTTGCCCCCTGGGTAGGAGACCCACGAGGAGAACCGGTTCAACTGGAGCTCGGGACCGGGGTCCCGAGTGCAGTGCCGCGGAGCCGCGAACTCGGGGCTGGGAGCCCGCATCGAGAGTCGGCCTTGCCGGGATTCAGGGTTGGAAACCCGATGCAGGTGCTGCGGAGCCGTAGACACGGGGTTGAGAGCCCGTGTCGGGTGCCGGCTTTGCTAGGGCTCGGGGTTGGAGACCCGAGTAGAATACTGAGGAGCCGTGGACCCGGGGCAGGGAGCCCGTGTTGGGTATCGGCATGGTTGGAGCTCGGGGTTGAGGACCCGAGGTAGATGCCGGGAAGCCGTGGACCCAGGGTAGAGAGCCCGTGTTGGGTATCGGCTTGGCTGCGGCTCGGGGTTGGAGACCCGAGGAGGATGTCGGGAAGCCGTGGACCCGGGGCACGGAGCCCGTGTTGGGTGCCGGCTTGGCTGCGGCTCGGGGTTGGAGACCCGAGGAGGATGTTGGGAAGCCGTGGACCCTGGGATGGGAGCCCATGTCGGGTGCCGGCTTGGCTGCGGCTCGGGGTTGGGAACTCGAGGAAAGTGCTGAGGAGGTGACCGAAGTCTGGGGCACAGGGCCCGGGTTGGAGATCAGACGAGGCTGGCCCCGGGAGCTAACGCTTACCCGGGCCGGCGTTGGTCTGGGGGCCCTATAGGGGCCAGTGGTGACAGTTCGGCACCTGGCCCTCAGGCGGGATACTGGTGCCAGAAGCGCGCCTGGCGCGTTGGTCGCAGGAGCCAACGGAGAAACTGGAATTGGCTGAGAAACAGCCACAGGGATCACACCCAAGAAGTAGGGCGATCCAATAACTGGGGCGAAGCTGCCGAAAGCGATCGGCGTCGCCAAGTAGCCCACCCGGGCGTGGGTGGCAATGACATTGAGGCCGTAGGTGACGGCCGCCATGGTTGCTGGAGAACTGGGTGCTGTGGAGGCGACGGTCGCTGACGGTCATCGAGAGTGGTTCGACGATCAGAACACGAACCGGAAACTGGCAGAGAGTGCGCGCACGACTACCCTCCTCTGCCTCTCCTGCAAGGACAAGGAAAGGGCACCGGGCTCCAGGGCTGGCACAGACTTTTCTTCAGCAAAAAGAAGGAAGGCGGGAGACGTCCCACCAGGGGTGCCATCCTCCCTGTTGCGTGGGTTTTTATGCTGATTAACCGAGATAAAGGAAGGGATATAGCGGGGAAGGAAAATACGGGAGTTTGATGTATCTCGGGTATCCTCCTTACGGTTGCATGCCTCTCACGGCGGTATCGGGCACTCTCCTTTTTACGGAAAGTCAGGAAGGGTCGAATGGCACGGAAATGTCAGGATAAGAGTTAACCGGACAGGGTGCGGGCATGCCAGTCGATTTCTTGACAATCACTCATGGAGCCAAGTGTTGACCGGGGAAGCGCCACCTGGGCGCGGCACGTGGGCTCGGGCGATCGAACGACACGTGGAGAGAAAGGGTTCCATGGGTGCGAGTGCGTAGGCGATTACAGGAATCGTGTACTGGACGTCTTTTCCCACCGGCCGCAAGCAACCGGTGTTTATTTACATTGGATTGAATCCGAATACCTTCGTTCTGAGCTAAAGAAAAGTCTGTATAAGCGTCTGAAGCCTTGGGTAGAGGGCTGGGGGCATTTAGCAGTTATGGGTGCGTGTTAGACCGAGGGGTGTTTACTGGGGTTTGGGTGTTATGCACGGATGCCGAGTGATGTAGATAGAAAACTAAGGGACAGGATGTGGGTGCGAGAGCACTCGTCCAATCGGCGGTGTTATACTGAGACGTATATTTCTTTACAAGAAGGCCGTAATGGCCAGGGTACAACTGTCGCATGCCACGGGACAACTCCGACGTGCTGGTCGCTCCCCAAGCCGATGCGTGATGAATGAACACACATGTGTTTTACAGAGGGCTCTACCCATGGCGTAGGCCATGGCCGTGATGCCGGACGGGGGCCTGCAACTGGATGACTGGGGGGATGCATCGATCCGGTATCTGGGCGAGGGTCGATCACAACTCAAATTGAGCGGTCGGACATGGCCTCGTGACTGTGGGAGAGCATGACGTCATGGCACGCGCGAGGTTGCAACAGACGGGTGTGCGAGGGGAAGTCCCGGCATGAGGGGACGTCCGCCCTAGTCACAACATCTCGCACATGGTGGGTGTTGACTTGTGTGTGTGACGGCTACATACGGCGTGAGGGGAGTGCGAACGACATACCCCCGGCGTATTAGACCGCCGAACAAGTCACCCACACACAATTCTCCTTCGCCCGTTGCTTGGGGCCGCGCTTGAAGTCTTGTGCTTGCTGGATGCCGGGATGATCACATATGCATCTCTGCCATTTCATATGAGCCCCTAAGGGATTTTTATAGGGGAAGCTGAAGGGTTACAAGGGGTTTACGCGGACCAGCTAAGGGGGGTGAGCTGGTCCGCGTAAACCCAAGTGAATAGTGTCACTAGGTTACGGACTGAGAGAGAAGGAGAAAGAGGTTTACGCGGACCAGCAAGGGGGCCTGAGCTGGTCCGCGTAAACCCCCCTCGGATGGGGGTTTACGCGGACCAGCCAGGGGGCCTGGGCTGGTCCGCCTAAACCCCCCCATGGGGGGGTTTAGGCGCTCCGGTCTTTTTCTTTTTTTTTGAAAAAATAAAATTTTTTTTTTGAATTGAATGGGGGTTTAAGCGGACCAGCCAGGGGGCCCTAGCTAGTCCACGTAAACCCCCCCCCATGGGGGGTTTAGGCAGGTCCGGTCCAAGGAGAGAGGGGGGGCGGTCCCCACCCTATAAAATCTGATTTTTGGGTCTTTTATCTTCCTAATTTAACTAAGAAGGAAAAGGACAAGTGGGTGGAAGGATATGCGGAGCTTGCGGAGGCTTGTGTGCGCATCGACTTGCGGAATCTCCGCGTGCTGTCGCTTCGCGCTCCCACATCCACGTGTCGACTCCTCGAACCGGTACGGCACACGAACCGCGTTGTAGGACCGTAATTGGACGAACCGGACTGAGTGGGGTCGTGGGACCACCAGGCTGGAGGGAGGGGCGTGGCCCCCAAGGAGTTCGCCCTCCCTAGGGCGCGCGGCCATGCCCCGGGGCGAACTGGCATCGGGCTGGCCGTAACCCCAAGGGATGTCCCCGGGGGTCTTCTTGTGTTGCCTGGGGATGTCCTTTGACGGACTTTGAACTCCGGGAGGTTGGCATGGGCCCATAGGGCCGTTGTTCTTCGAGTCAGAGTAGCCGCTCGCAAGGTGTTCAGGCGAATGCCCGACACATCCCGGGTTGCCGAATGAGCCGCGTAAGTGGCCGACGGGCCTTTGATTTGGCCTAGGGCAAAGGGTAGAAGTCCATAGGGGCTGGGAGGAGGCACCTTGGGCCCATGGGCCTTACCTCGTGCTACGTGCCGCATTGTACGGCGGGTCGGCAGGGTAGCCTCGGGTTGGCCCGAGAGCTAAGTTCAGTGGTTCGTTGCCACGTGTCTGAGGGTCGGGGGTGGCCCCGACTTGCTGGGGGGTCGTTGTAGGACCCAATTAGTGTACTGGAACCACGGGGTGGCCCGTGGGTTGGTGTAGAAGGGTTGAAACGTGCGCGCCCACAAGGTGTTCGGTAGAATGTCGAACACACGTGTGTGAGCCGTACACGCGTGTTGCGGGCCTCCAAGGCCTGTGGTTAACTTGCTCGGGTCTCCCTTTGACCTTGGAGGGTTGAATGAAGAGTCTCGGAGTGGGCCCGCGGCTCTTTTACTGGATGCCACGTGGCGTGGCTTGGCGTCGGGGCGCCCCCGGGTGGTCCCGGGCTGCCATGTGGAACGCGGGCAAAGCCCGTATGAAAGTGGCTGGGATCGACCCCGAACACTTGCTTGTGCCGCCATACATTTCGGATGGCGGGTTAGGGCCGTTGGTCGGGCCCACTGAGTTGCCGGAGGGGTTGGGTAGCTGTTGCCTTGAAGGTGTTCAAAAAAATTTTTGAACCCTTATTTCTGGGTATTTTATCGAGGAATGGTCCGGGTACAACGACGGTAAAATATTTTAACGTGTTAGTGCTAATACATTAGCACTACCGACGGTAGTTAACAACAAAAATTATAAAATAAGTCCCACCAAACAAATAAGACGGTGAAAAGGCTTGATTTCTTAATAGATACGGGACTAAATCAAATGTTATGATAGGGAGAGTTAATTACTGTTCCCAAACAAATTTAACCTTTACGCCTAAAACTTACAAAATTATTGCGTACATGAGATTGTAAGTGATATATGTAAATTTTTTAACTAAATTAATTTAAATTTGTTTGTAAATCTTTCATTTTCAATAAAATTTATTTTCTTTTGAAATTCAAATATTATGGTTGCCCCTCTCTGGGATTTGCCCCGACTCCATCACTGCTTGTGAAGGTAACTTCTATGTGTAGTTAGGGAGGGAGGCCCCCCCCGGGCAGAGTTAACGTAATTTGCAGCCCCTATCAGGCCATGTGACTGACTACTTTACTACCGCCAAGTCCTCGACTAGAAATCAAGCGCTCTCTTGTCTCTTATTTTTTGATAGTCCCTGCCATTAACTACTGTCCATATATGGTACTGCATCAGTACAAATGCATTAAAACATTTTAACATGTTAATACCTTAACCTGTACTATTTTAATTGTAATGTATTACTAACAAGTGCCAGTGCATTAAAACATTTCAACGTCTTAGTGTTAAACACATTGGCACTATAAATAAGTCCCACCAAGAAAACAAGAGACAAAAAACACTTCATCTAATGATAAAGATCAGATAGTAAATCAGAGATTATCATAGGAAGAGTTAACTAATTTTCTCAAACAACTTGAACTTTTACACCTAAAATTTACAAAATTATTTGCACAGATTTTACGTGATATATGTATTTTTTTCATTTAAAAAATTAAAAAATAATTATATATATATATATATATTACTTTTAGTAAAATAATTTTCTTTTACAATTTATTTATTATGATTGCCCCTCTCTCTCTCTCTCTCTCTCTCTCTCTCTCTCTCTCTCTCTCTCTCTCTCTCTCTCTCTCTCTCTCTCCTCAATTTGCTCTGGCTCTGTCACTGTGAACGAATGCTTGTTGCAACGTGGGGTAGTGCATCCCCTGGGTTGGATTTTTTGTTTTACTTATCAAAAAAAATGAACACATATCGTTAAAAATATCAATATTAAGTTTTTTTACACTATTTAAGTGATCTTTTAGCACATAAAAAAAATGTAAAAAGACCACTTCGTGATCTTTTTGCACTATGTCAGCATTTTTAATGATTTGATACAAATACAAATGTAGGAATTATAGATCTCTAATTTTTATCTAATGATGATTTATATGTAAATTAAATCCCTAACATGAATTCGACAATCTGCGGGCTTCTCTCTAGTGAATGGTGCTTCTTGTTATGTACAAAGAATGTAGATTAATGTAATGACCGAGGGTGATGGCAGAATCATGACATTGGACCAAGTTTCCCGAAGGCCGGTGTCACGTCCCGAGATTATGCAGCGAAAACAATCAAGAACGTGAACAGTCGACTAGTACGTCTCGAGCAAGCAATATAATCAGAGCGCAAGACAATCATACTAAAGTAATTACACAAGTAATTCACTAAAACCTTCATCTTTATTTCACATAAATAACCATCAATATACATAAGATCTTTGACTCTATTTAGTAGACTCAATAAAATAAAGATTACATCATGACTTGACTAGACACTTGATAACTAAGGCTTCTCTCGTTCATATATCCTTCAATCACTCTCGGACCCGCTACTTGTATAATCTGAATCCGATTCATCTGTACTTACTGAAACATTTAAGAAAGTAGGTAATGAGCACACTTGCTCAGTAGGTATCTTCGTATCAACATGAAGGCAAATTTAAGTGATTAACATTTTACCTCTAGAGAATAAGATAAATCATGCGAATACGGCAAAGCATATGAATAAAGCCAAAGTAACAAGTTATGACCACGACGAGATACGATAATATGATTGATCAAATATATGACAAGAATGTAAATTTGACCTTTCCATGAACAAGAATGTAACAAGAATGTACTTTTCATAACCATGAAGGCTATGCACTAGAAAGTCATGTAACAAGCAAGAAAGTACTTTTCGCTTAATAGCAAGTACTTCGTGAATTTACGTGGATCTTTATTCACATCCGTTGATTTTCACTTATTTATAAAGAAAGTATTCCCAACGCAATACGACGCCAGTAGCATCATACCCCATGGTTTACAGTATGTTTCTAACAATCAGCCGAGGGGACTAGCATAGAGCCCTTGAACACAACCAGTGCTCGAACTGCATCTTCAAGTATAAATCAAGATACTTCCACGATTATAACAATAATGTGGCCAATAATATACAAGTTCAACAATAATTTCATGATAAGGTAACCAAGATATAGAACGTACCAATAATTGATCATGAGAATTCAAGAAATTCATTAATAACTAGATTATGCTATGGAGAAAATTCAACAACATAACAGTATATTCATTATCTTTCATATTTTTAACATTGACTTATTAACATAGGTTCAGAGTCCGGATAATTCTAAGACCATCCAAGAACTCAAAAAAACCAACCCCAAATGTCAAACCTCGGGTTAGACAATTTTAGGAACCAAGCGGTCGTTTACTGGACCGTTTCTTGAGACAAGGGGTCTAGTGCAGGACCGTTTTACGTATGAAACAGAAAAGTCGACATAGTGAAATCTCTTGAATCCTAGCGGTCACGGTAAAGGCCACTTAGCGGCTGTAGCGGTCTAGGATATGGCCGCAAAGGTCCAGATCTCACAAAACACTGGTAAAAGTGCTCTCTAGACAATGGGTTTTTATGGTACAACCAGCTCGGCGTCCTAGTGGGAATCCCAGGCTCGCGAAGTCTTACGGAGGCCTTGAAATAAGATTTCCTAGTCCGTTGGAAGGAATATCCAATGGAGATATTATCAAGTCCAAGATTATGTACTTAATGTGCAAAGGTGTAACTAATGACAACATACTGAGATATGTGCCATGTACTTAAGAAAATGACTCTAGAAGAGAGAGAGTGGTAACAACGATCAAATCATGACTAGTCCATGAATCATATAAATTTAAGTTAATTACAAAAGTATATGATTTGGTCATGAAAATAACATAAGTTTAAAAATAATTCTAAGTGCATGAAGAATAACAAAATCTACTAGAATGTTCTGTTAATATAACTAGACATATGAAAATATCACTTGAAACAGGAGTAAAACCTACTTAACTAGGTTTATTATACATTAGCTAGGGCCATTCCGCATTAAGTTTCGGGTTAACTTAAATATAGAATTCAGAAATCGAAAACGGTCTAGTGAGTGACCGTCTCTTGTGGCTAATGGTCTATCGTACGACCGCTAGTGTTTCTGGCGGTCTACAGGAAGACCATTTCTTCCTGTGTTAACATAAAACTTAAATAATAATAATAGAAAATACTAATCTAAGGCATATCATGCATGAAAATAAACATGAATACACCCTGAAGCATGATAGAACGAGTATAGGTCAACAATATGCGTGGGTTTGTGTAATAAACAAGAAAATTCTCCTTTTAACTTAATTAGGGCTAAGAATTATGCACGAGGATTATACTAGATGCATAGTCCCAATAAATCATAAAATTCTTAGTGTACAATACATGAAATCGACTGATATGAGAGGGCTTTTATCCCTAATGTCATGTTTAAGCCGTTTATGAGATAACCTACCTTAAATAGTGCTCCTAGACTGCCAATTTCTAACTGGAAGTAAGCCCTAGTTCTGTACGTTCTGTGTTAAATCAACAACTTCACAACCTTGTATCTCCTAATTCCCTTGACCTAAAGATGTGAAATTTTGAGGGTAAGAAGAGGGTACTAACAGGGATAAATTGTTCCAAAGAACCTTTATCTAATTACCTCGTTTAGGGCTTCTATTTTTCTGATCTTCCTGGGTCGGTCGCACAGTTCCCTGAGTTGTTTCCACCGAACCAGCGTCTTTGCAGACTTTTATCTCTCTGTAGGCTTGATCTCCTAGAACAAAATTTTGAGGAAAGTTAGGTCTAACTAAAATGAACAAATTCCTATAAGAAACTTACCTCGAATTCGATTTCTTTACCTTAGTTCCACGCGGCCAAAAGTAAGGGTCGCGCTGGTTGATTCTGGAATCTATTTATAGGGTTTAACTAGGGTTTCATAGATTAGAACGATTCTAGAGTCCTAATTAGGTATTAAATCGGTCTCTGAGGGTCCCAAGCATGCTTACAAGTCTTCATACTTTGGTCTTTAGGAGTTTAGACGCCAAAAATCTAATCTTTTTACACTTTCTTCCACTCACGGAATCTGCAGAGCCTAGCGGTTTAGGGCTATAGACCGTTTCTTATTCCATGCGATCTCGCGATAGACCGTTTTCTATCCCGGCGCCGAATTTGAAACCAGTTCAAACTCTCTTGATATTATCCCATGTTATTATCCATTTATTTATCTATCAAATAGTAATTATCCCCTTTAAATTTCAAAAATACACTAGCTTAAGCTTCTAGAATATGGGCCAAGGTCCAAAAACTACAAATTGGACCAAACAGGTTTATTAGATGGGCCGAATCCTCTTGGATCCATGCAAGATCATAATAATTAATTTAATTAATAATAATTCATTTAATAACCCTTTTTACCTATTGAATAATTAATATAATTATATTTTAAATTCTAAAATTTTCTCAGACGTTACAGCCGGCCACTGTTGAGATATCATTCTCGACGAGCATCGACTTGCTCGTCGGGGCAAAACCAAAGTCAGGAGAAATCCCGGCTATGTTATTGTACGGGATGCGAGACCACTTTGATTTAACCAAAAAAGATGACTGAGACTGCGAAATCAAACTCTTCTGCACCACTGCGTCGTATTATGAGATGACATAACGTTAGCAGGGTTTTACTTTGGTTCTCTGCTTCAGAAGACTTGATGTGCAAAGGAGTGAAGGCAACTAGAGAGATTCTTCTCTTCATCCTCCACTTTCTATTTCAAGTTTGTACCGCATTGGCCGATGTCATTAGCTGCTGGGCATGGGCATGCACTGATTTTTCCACTATGGATCACGACACAGATGCAACCCCATGCGGTCTACGACATCGAATCAATTATTCTAATATTGTTCACGATGACAGAATGCATGACATTGTCAACAATATTATGTTATACGGTCAAATATAAAACGCTTTAGGAACATGCATGTCATTATCCCTAAAATTTTATTAAACTAGCTAGTAGTCCCTCCAATACCATTCAACATATCAGATCATAATATAGTTTCAGATATACCTGTACCCTAGCGATATCAAATAGCAAACTTTTTTGGATTCGAATACACCTTGCGTTCACATTGAAGCCTCCTAGCTTACATCCTTGGCACGGTTCCACACCAACTTATTAATGTTGCCATCTACTTCCCTCTGGGGCCACTTTGATAATGAAATAAGATGATTAGGATGAGTTATTCGCAGGCGAGCGAGTGATTCAAATTTGAGAGTCGGAATACACCACCACTCATAGTCGGATAGGGTTAAGACCCTTAATCCGGAGTTAACTCATTCCACCTCACATGAATACCCAACCCGACCCGAGATAAGATAGATACCATATTAAAAATATGAAAAACCCATCCTGGGTTAACTTATCCTAACCAATTATTCATCTCTCAGGAAGAATGGTCTAACCACGATAATCATCAATGTAAAATGAGCACAACGCTATAACCACAAGATAGTCACCAATGTGAAATGACTGACAACCCACACTTTCTACTTATGGTCATTTGAGAATGTAGTATACCACTTGTATAAAATTCTATATCGGGAAAAGGTGTTAAAAGACCGGCTCCCTCACAGAACCGAGTTCAGTAACGGTGCACATGCTTCATGCTTTTCACTACCAATAGAGATGTCACTTCCGCGGAATACACATTGAAAAGCTAATTGTCCCCTCCTTTTGGTGCATGCCAGTGTCGCTTCCGTCACAAAGAGGAGAAGATCTCATGGCAATATGAAAAAGGAAATGGAGAGGTGCATGGTGTGTTAATAAAGAGGAGAGCAAACTTATTTGTGGGCAACAGAGAGATTGATCTGCTCACAACCTGATTGTTCTAGATTTTGTGGTAAATTGCTTCATATTAGTGAGAACCATACCAACGATTCACCTTATAGTGTAAATTGCCTCTGGTAGATATCAAATTTCTCCGAAGAAGAAAGCTGAGGCACCTGAAAACTCACAAAACAGAAAAATGCTCATCAGGATATTGTTACCCATTCACGCGAGTGCACTACTTCTGACATGATGAAAGAGGGATTAGCATCTAAGGTACTCCAACCTTCCACCACCCACTCCATCAAAAAAAAAGGGGGGGAAAACACAAACAAGGAAACAAGAGTAAAGGCAGGAAAAAAGATGGATGCCACTCAGTCATGCTTCAGCATATCGCAATAACCTTTTTTTTTTTTTTTACAGGAAAGGGGAACCCGGGATTACACACGAGACCACTCCCTTAGAAAGGGGGAGGGTGTCTACTCCACCACTGGCGGGGGACAGCATATCGCAATAACAAGTAAATAACATTAGCCTTGAAAAAGGGAAGGCAACCTAACTCCTGCTATAAGGCTGAAGATAGGAAAAAACATTTACAG